>CM035347.1:24151876-24751876 GCA_020226455.1 Prunus salicina
CTTACAGTTTTGGTCTTTTGTCCCCAACCAGTACGAAGTTACAGTCATCAACTTCATTTCATTCATATCAAGTTCACAATCAACATGCATGAAGGACTCAGCTAGGCAAGCTGGGGGCGTTATAGGAAGGGATGAAAGGTAAGGGTTATCACTGAGGTGGTGTTGGGTTTGGTGGTGGATTAATTGAATGAAAGGTAAGGGTTTGAACCGTTTCAATGTTTTTGATTCATAGCCTCAAACTTGGATCCTAAACTTAGGGTTTGTGATTGCATTTCAAGGGTCTGGGTACCCAAGCATGATGTATTGCTAATGATTACTATTTTGTCGGTAAATTTCATGTTTTGTTCCAATACCAAAGTTCACTTATCATAATTGATTGTCGATTCTTATTTTGAATCAAGCTTATTGGAATATAATTCTTTTCTTGTTTATACTTCGTTTCGTTTCACCAATCAAACACCACTCGAGGGATATTGGAGGAGGAAAAAGAACGAGAAGGTGAAAAATATTTTCTTTGTTTTTCAATTATTTTGAAGGACAAATTAGAGTTCATTTTATCAATATAGGCTGTAAAAGGACATTTTAAACATTTTTTTTCTTTTCATAAACCTTTACATGGTATTGCAATGGCCAAAAGCAAGGATATTGGTTAACCTTTACAGATCACAAATTAAAATCCTCATACAGTACATCAAATATAAAATAAGGAGGTTTCTTGAATCAATATAGCGAAATTCTGGTATGCAAAGTAAAGTACGTTATACGATGAGTCACACCATTAGCAGTACGACAAATATAAATAAAACCTTCTCCAATGATTTGTGTCAACAAATTCTTGAGACCTATCTATGAAGTTAGATCAAAGTATTGTAACGATTTGGACATCACCACTTTCAAAGACAACATTTTGAAAACTCCTTTCCATGGCGAATATTGGGCGTTAGTTATTTTTTTTTTTTGAGAGAACGGTCTCCTTTTTTTTTTTTTTTTTTAATCAATAAAAAACAAAAAATTGAAGCGGAAAAAGCCGCCAAATAAAGCGTATAAATAAGCGATGGGGTTGCGGGTTTCCAATTTCCGCTCACTGTGAAATCGTTATGTTAGAAATTGAATTTTACAACGGATAGTAACGAACTGGCGGTAGATGGAGGCTTACAGTGGTCTCCTGTTCCCATTAGGGTTTCTGATGATGATAGCCGTTGCGACTCTCTCTCACGGAGAATCGTCGACGTGCTTGACGGTCTACAAAGAAGGCGGTGCTCCGGCGGTCTTCCAATCCCCAAAATGCCCTCGCTGGACGCACTCCGATTACGCTTCCTACTCTCGAAGCACCTCGCGCTGTCAAACCGCCATGCTTCAAGGTCGCCGGAAGTCCCTCGAGGATCGCACCCTCTGCGCTCTCGACCTTCGCATCCCCTTCCCTGGTGCCCTAATCTCTCTCTCTCTAACATCTGAATTGTTAATTTTGAATTGGTGTTAGGGAATTGTTGTAATTGGATTGGACTCTGCGTTTTATATTGGTATTATTGACCGTTCATACTATGAATGTGATATTGGAGCAGGTAAAGCAGGGGTTAAGGAGGTTACAGTTGGAATTGTTGCTGTTTTCGATGGTCATAATGGGGCTGAAGCTAGTGAGATGGCTTCGAAGCTTTTATTAGAGTATTTCGTTTTGCATACCTACTTTCTCATCGATGCATCATACTCTGCTATCTTGAAGAAAGGCTCGGGAAGTTTGCAAACTAGTGCAGACCATTATTCTATTTTCCAACGGTATAATTGGGATGGCCTACTCGATCTGCATGAATTGGATCTTGGAAGGTACATTTCTTTATAATTATCTCCTTTCTATGTAAACCACTGAAATGCTTTCCGTCGTTTTACATGAATAATTTACAAAAACCAGTCAAACAATGTGAACTTGAAACTTAACATTGATCAACTTTTACTGGTCTAGAATTTTGAGTTGTAGGTTTTACTGGTTTGGTTATCTCAGAATGTAAATTTGGTACATGGAAACACTAATCTCATTTGTTCCTGTATAGTTTTGTTTTCTAGGGGCCTTTTTGGATACCCATTTTGGCACTTATCTCTAGTTTGTTATGATTTCTCAGGTTTAAGCATTCATTCCAAGCAAATTTTGATGATTCTTTTCACTTTGAAATTTTGAAAGAAGCATTGTTGAGGGCAATACATGATATAGATGCAAAATTTTCGATGGTATGTTCTATTTGATGTTTCTCTGCTTGGTTCAAATTGTATTGCATGATGTTCTATATTTTAGCCTTCTATTGATGTTCCTCATATTGACTTATGAAGGAAGCATCTAGAAAAAATCTGGTTTCCGGATCCACAGCTACGATTATACTAATTGCTGACGGTCAAATCTTAGTTGCAAATATTGGAGACTCAAAGGCTTTATTGTGCTCAGAAAAATTTCAATCTCCTGCAGAGGCTAAAGGTCAGAAGGATTTTCCTAAATGAAGCTGTTTACTGTTTAATGCACTTAATTTTTAAAGTAAAATTGCATGACCAGAGCTTTAAGTGAGATTCTTGTATGTTTGAATGGGAGTATAATTTACCATTGCACTGTTTGATTAACATTTCAAAAGATAAGAAAAGGGTGGAGGTTAATTTTTTATTTTTTTTTGGGTGCTTATGCATTGCAGCCACTTATTTAAGATTATACAGGCAGGAAAGGCGTAATGGTGCTATTTCACGCCTAAGAAACTATAAAAACTTGGACTTGGCTTCCTCCACTGGAGTGGTGCATTTTTCTGTTAAGGAATTGACAAAAGATCATCATCCTGACAGAGACGATGAAAAATTACGGGTGGAAACTGCCGGTGGCTATGTTCTTGAATGGGGTGGTGTGCCTCGAGTGAATGGTGAGCTGGCTATTTCCCGAGCTATTGGTGATGTCTCCTTTAAAAGGTGAGGTTCAGAAACAGTAGCAGAATATGCAAATTTTGTACTATTTTTTCTTTTGATCCTATTGTATTTTAGAAGGAGCTTCTGATTAGGTGTAGTAATTTACATTCCTTGTTTTCCCTTCTCATGGAAACCTTATTTATGTTTTCCCTCAATTTAACTTTTAAACTGGACTGTCATCAGTTATGGGGTCATATCTGCGCCAGAGTTGACTGATTGGCAACCCCTGACTGTAAATGATACCTATCTGGTGGCTGCATCTGATGGAGTTTTTGAGAAGCTGAACGTGCAGGATGTTTGTGATTTGTTGTGGGAAGTACGGAGTTATGATTCTGGGAGATCCGAGCTCTCTTCCTCATGTTCATACTCATTAGCTGATTGCATAGTGAATACTGCATTTGAAAAGGGCAGTATGGATAATGTGGCAGCTGTTGTTGTTCCGTTGGTATCTACTGGGTTTTCCGAAAGTTTGTTGAAGGAAAGGTCAGTTGGAGAGGGAGACATAAAGTACACAGCATCAGGACTTCAGTCCACCCATGAAGGATCAGGTGGGTCTCTTGTGCTTGTAAACCTTCTTCTGGATCTCATTTGCATTGAGGATTTGGAATCTCACTTTGTAGGGGCACAAGTCAAATTTTGTTGTCACTTGCCATTTAGCTTGAATTTTATTTGTCTTACCCAATAATTTCATTATAAGGTGTTGCATGGTTGCAACCTTGTCACCTCACATAGAAAGAAACTGAAGAAGTAAATGACAAATAGAAGTGTAGAGCATACAATTCAAAGTCTATTTAGATCGTTATTAAATGGAATTCATTATTTTTTCTTTTAATTTTTGTTCGGTCGTTTATACACTTTTGATGATTGTTCATTTCCGAATGTATTCATGGTTACTCTTGTTACTTTGATCAGCTAATGACTTCTCTTATGCCATAAAACAATTGGAGTATGCTCATCAAGTGGTTTCCAAGTTTGACAGGTTATTGGTAAGCCTCTTTTTCCAACTGGAGGGGTTATTGAAATTTATTTTCTCATTTGTAATTCTTAACTTTTCAGTATGGAGTGAGTGAGATAATAGTGATACGGTCAATGCTTATGTTGTTCTAGAATTCTTTGTACCTTTTACTTTTCTTGAATAAGAAAGATGTCAGGATCCTTTTGCCCCACAATTGATTCTTATTAATTATTCGTATCAGTTGGATGTTGTTTCTTCAGTTATAAAAGGAATAAGTACCTATGGTCCTATGGCCTTTAAAAAAATTATTTGGACAAGTATTATTTTATCTCAATCTTTGTTATTACGTGCATACATTCAAAAAAATTTAATGCAAAAGGTTTCTGTGGTTGATTGAGTGTAACCATTCAACTATTATGATTCTTTTAGCACTAAATTACCTCTAATTTGTTTGTAGACTCTCTTCTATTGTGTTTGAAGCCATCAGGAAACTTGAATGTCCAATTTTCAAGGTCATTGAAACAAGTTATTTTATTTTTTAAAGTATTTTCGTTGTATTGGATGGGCAATCCTTATATTATTTGATGACTCGTGCCATACAGGGAAGATAGAATGGAAGGTGTTGACTTTGTTGACTACTTGTCTTACTCTAGGTACAAGGAAAACACGGTTATATTGGCTGTTTTATTCTGTCTGAGAACCTTGATGAACATGCAGAGTACATGTTGCAAGCAAAGGATGAGCATGAAGGTTATGTGTATGACCTGCGTCAGGCTCTTCCTGAGGCCATTGGCCAACAGTTTGGTAAGTGTGAAAGCCACAACTTCAGCTCCACATTGGTGATGAAATTTTACTGATACTTAGCAACTGGCAATCTTGTTGTTGCTTCCACATGGATGGGCAAGCCTGTGAAGTTGCTCTTAGAACCTGTTTTCCGAATGTGTGTCTGAAGTTTAATTTGAATCTCTCCTCTTACTTAAACCTGAAATTATACTCAGAAACACATTCCTGATGTACTCTAATGAGAATGCCTTATGAACTTTTATACAAAATGTTTTGTAGTTGTATCTTGTATCTGTTATACAGGGCCTATTTAAACTTTTTTTTTATTTTAAATTTTAAATGTTAGGGGGACCTCTAAATTTGTACCATGACCAGAATTTTTGCTTGCACCTTGGAATTACTGTTGATGCTAAAGATCAATGCTTAAATCCTGAAGGCTTTGCCAGTTTCCTTGCTTTGCTTGAATCAATTCCTTTCCATGATGCTGGCTCAAACAATGGATCATTTGAATATTCAATGCCAGACAGGAGGTAAAGATCTTTTCTTTCCTTGATTGTCTCTTCTTGGTTACCTTTGTCATATAGTTCAGACTACTAAAATGACTTAAGAAACACTGTCCTTCCTGGCTGTCAGGTATGTACTAAAAAAGAGGTTTGGTCGTGGATCGTATGGTGAAGTATGGCTGGCTTTTAATTGGAACTATCATCAAGGCAGCAATACATCAAATTCAAGTTGGAAAAATAAGAATATCTCATTTAGTTCTTTTCTTTTTTTTGACTTTCACATCAAAGATAATAGCTGATTTCCTCACAATCGTCATGCAGGCCTTCCTGATGAGAACTTGCTCATTTTAAAACGCATAATGGTATTTACTTTGATCAATTAAATCATATGACTTGTAATTTCTCTGTAAACAGAATAAACAGGCGGGGTTCAAAACCTTGAAATCAATTTGTCTTCTTGGTAATGGGTGCTTGATAATTGCAACAGGTGGAGAAAGGGGCTGCTGTTTATTTAAGTGGTTTACGGGAAAAGTATTTTGGGGAAATTTTTATGAATGCCTCTAATCGTCTTGGAGGTTCTCTATCAGCTGGAATATCAACCTCTGTCTTGAATGAATCACAGTTTGATTTCTATGGCTTGGTAGAAACAACTGACCCAACGGCCTATGCAACGGGAAATAGTTGGACTTCTGAAAACTTGTTTGAAGAAAAATTTCATGGAGGTTTCTATGAAGAAGGGTTGAACCATATTGCTAGATACGTGGAGTCTTTTGAATCCCAAGCAAATGAAATATGGCTTGTATTTCGTTATGAGGGCGTGTCTTTATCAAAGCTTATGTATACTGTGGAAGAAGAGACTAATGCAGATGAAGAAAGAGCTGAAAAAGTGAATCATGTCCAGATGCTGCGTCCATCAAAATGGTGGCATTGGTTGAAGACAACAAAAGCAGGACAGGAGCAAATGCGCAGTCTTATATGGCAGTTGGTATGTCATGTCTTTAATTTTCATGGAACTGCTTTGATACTCAGTAATTACTGATTTACATATTGCTATCATATATCATTGGGAGGCTTACTATAAAAAGAATCAGTGAATAGTTAATCTTAATCAGAAGATGGCCTTTTCATTCAAAGATTCTGGCGTCTCTGTTTTTAAAACTTTGTCAAGTTTGCTAGTGAGAATACAAATATGTGCCGAGGGACTATCCCTAGGCAGTTTTTCTAGTCATAACCTAGATTGGTGAACTTTCTTTCTTATAATTGGTATTAAAATTGAATTTGTTTCAAAAAACATGGTGGCATAGTTTTCATAAGTTTCTTTCAGCCTTTTTATGTACCATAGTTGTTCATTTTCTTGCTCTTGTGTTTTTAGACCAATGCACTCATTTAGATACTTGATCTTCTTTAATTTTTCCAGTTGATGGCATTGAAGTCCTGTCATGACCGTAATATTACCCATAGAGATATCAAACCTGGTGAGTACATCGTTGTTTTCTAATATTACACCTTAGGAATATATTGTAAAAAATAATTTGTTCATACGTATCATAGTTTTGAAAAGGAAACCAATTAGCTAGCAGTCATACTTGTTTCTTTCTGATTTTTTTTGTTGACCAATAAAAATAATTTATTAAATATTTTTAGCATGTAGTCAAGCAAATTTAGTTATCTAATAAGCTGTACCTTTAAATCTACAAAGATTTTGAATTTGAGCTCTTCTTTCAGGTTGTTCAGGATCCACTCTTTATGTCAATGAAATTTGTTCAAATATTTGTATATCTCGTCCAGCTTTAGAAGCTAGATCTTTTGCATCATGCTTATTTTAAATGCTTTAATATTTTGTAGAAAATATGGTGTTATGCTTTGAAGAGGAAGACACAGGGAGATGTCTGAAAGGAATTCCAAATGGCGAAAACTTCACCACCAAAATGTAGAGTTCACCTTACGATTCTAGTACATAACCTGATATATGATATTAGTCATGCTTTTAATTAGATTGTATTATTAATCTGATGCCTTTTGGGTAAATCATTTAGGCGCATTATTGACTTCGGAAGTGCAATGGATGAGTTCACTCTAAAGCATTTATATGGGTCTACTGGACCATCCAGGTATATCTTTTACTGTGGGCATTTCCGGTTATCTATCTATTTATAAAAAATGGTGACAAGTTTATGACTGATTTTTGCGTTTCTCCAGAGTTGAACAGACTAATGAATATACTCCCCCTGAAGCCTTACTTCATTCTAATTGGTACCTGAGGCCCACCAACACAACATTAAAGTAAGTTGGTATATTAGATTAAGTTTAGCTCTTGATCCATTTCCGTGAAGAAAAATGATCTTATGTGCTAACTGCAAATGTGTATCTTACCACGTCTGTTGGACTAAAATTTTCAGATTTACTTGATTTTTTTGACAGGTACGATATGTGGAGTGTTGGTGTTGTGATGTTAGAGTTGATCTTAGGATCACCAAATGTTTTCCAGATTAGTAGTCACACACGTATTCTTTTAGACCGGCATATAAAGGGATGGAATGAAGGCTTAAAGGAGCTTGCATACAAGTTAGTTTAAGACACTAATATATTACGTGTATATTCAACTAATCAAGGGAAATAAACTTTTGGATTGGCTCTCTTTGATAGAGTTGTTTCTGTTACAACTGTCCACGACATGCTTTG
This sequence comes from Prunus salicina, assembly GCA_020226455.1. Classification (NCBI taxonomy): domain Eukaryota; kingdom Viridiplantae; phylum Streptophyta; class Magnoliopsida; order Rosales; family Rosaceae; genus Prunus; species Prunus salicina. Next base: position 24,159,731 of record CM035347.1, read on the forward strand.
GTTATGCTTTTATTTTGTTACACTGAAAACTTTGATGAGATGATACTCACTGATCTATGTACGGGCTGTTTTTTGTTTCATGTGTTCGTTATTATTGAATTCGAGCTCCATTTCTTCTGCGGTATACTGTTGGATTATAAACAATGTAGTTCATATATATATATATTAAAAAGGTTTGGATATACTGATTCAGTTATCAAAAGTAACTTTCCATTTTAATAGGGGAAAGCATGTATCATCTATCTGCAGGTTTTCTTAACTATGCACCATTATCTGTAGAATGATGTTTGGTCTGTGGTGTATGCATGTATACGTGCATATAAATAGAGAGAGTAATTCTCTCGTACTAGACAGTTGCCACACCCATAATAAAGTGAGTAAGTAGCTACCAGATTTTTGTCATGCCCTAGCAGTTATTGGGGGGATTCATTGTAAAAGGATGATGTTATTTTAGATTTTTATGGAGTTCCTATTTTGTTCATTATGATGTGGAAGCATGGTAGCAGGAATATGATATAATATGATGAAAAGAAACTCAGGCCTAAACGTTGATCACTATGTTCTGCAACATAATATGATCCCCTTCATGCAAGGAGTACTTGTTTTTAGAAAATAATGCATGCAAGTAGTATGAGTATTATGCATCCAATCTTTTTCCGTTGTCTAAGTTTATGTTTTAATTTTTTATTTACATATGCATTTTCTGGTTGACAGACTTAGATCATTCATGGAGTTGTGCATCTTAATCCCTGGGAGTTTCTTACGACATCACCGAACAACGAGCCAGGTAGGTTTACCATATGTCACTGCTAAATAGTTCTGTGAATGTGTCACTATGACATCATACTCTCATTCTTAGTCAGTTTTCTTTTTCCCCTCATCCTAGAGGACAGTGTGGTGATAAATGTAGTGTGGAAATGATTTTCATGGATAATATCAGGATGGTTTTTTTCTTCTCTTTTTCCTTTTAAACTCTTTATCCATTGCATGTTAGCTTGTGCAGATATTCTGGTTCCAATGTTAAGCTAATGTGTTTTCACTTTTGAGACTAGGCTGGAGCATCACCGGCTTCTTGGAAATGCTCAGAAGAGTTTTTCTCCCATCAGATAAAGAGTAGAGATCCGCTTAAGTTAGGGTTAGTAACTGTTTGTATCAGTTGTGTCTTATTAAACATGATTTATGTTGTACTTATTGATCCTGCAATAACATGCCATATACTTCTTGGAAACTGCAGCTTTCCAAATGTTTGGGCTTTGCGGTTGGTACGCCAGCTATTACTCTGGGATCCTGTAAGTTCTAATTCTTAGTTTTTTTGTTCTCTCTAGTGAGAGGAGTTTCTAAGAATCGTTGGTTAGTGGCATCACATTAGGGAATCACAAGTTTCTGGGTTAGGAGAACTCGTTAAGTTTCGTTTCTTCTACTATGTGGTTATCTGGTAAACTACGGAAACTCTTGTATAAAGTGACAGTTGAAACATTTGAACTACAGGAGGAGCGGTTGAGTGTTGATGATGCTTTGCAACATCCATATTTCCAGCCTCCTCCCAGGGAATGAGTTCATTGGAACGTTTTACCTACTGATTTTCCTCCTTGAGGTACTGACCACTGACCAAACTTATAATGGCTTTACATACAGCTCATATTTTTCAATTAAAATGCAGAATGCAGGTTTATACTTCTTTCTTTTATTTACTTCAGACCTTAACTTCCTCGGCATTTAACAAACTCAACTGAGATAGTACCACCATTTTGATGGATGCAACATCTGCACATGCTTCAGCTAATCAACTCTTTCTTCGTCGACATTAGTATCTTGGTCCAAAGTGTACATAATGCTGTCACGATGAAATATACAAACTAGAAATTTTGAAAGATTGTACATATGTAGCAAGATTGTTCAAGTGAATCAGTGCCTCACTTGCAGCTGAAATTTTGTTACCAACGCTTGATCTTAAAGTTCTTTTAGATGTATAGGTTGTGTCATGATTTCATGACTGATTATGTGTATATACGTCAAGTTACAACAAAGATCAAATATTCAAAGGAATTGTCATATTTGCCCGTGTCCGTGGCTTCCATGTGCCGTACAAGTTCTTCTTTCTTAAAGAAAAAAGCTCAAATACAATGCGTTTTTGGTTGATGCAAGTTAGCTTTTCTGGGCGCAGTGCATGCATTTATAGGAAGAGGTGGTCCTAAAAAATCTGCACAAATTTCTTCTCTAGATTATTACATTATACTTCTTTAACGCATTGGAAAAATCAGTGTTCGAAAAATCTGCGTGGGCGGGTCTGACCCAGAAAAAAACACCATTTTGGAATCTCTAAGGTCAGGGACGAGACGACGATGGTGCTATGAGAGAGAGAGAGAGAGAGAGAGAGAGAGAGAGAGAGAGAGAGGATGAGGATTGAAGAAGAGAGGACGCGAGTTTTGTCTGAGCTAGAGAGAGGGGCTGGAAAACTGCTCGTGTTGACTTATATGTTGACAAAAAAAAAAAAACAACAGGAGAGATGGGCTTTCAATTGGGCCTGGACTTAAAACACTAATAAAACCAAATGCCCTATTTAGATATATTATGGTAATATTTTATATTAATTATGGTACTTTATAATTTATATATCCTTTTATTTTGCATAATTTTGGTATAAATTTTATAATTTATAATACTAAATAATTTTTTTTATAAAAGAAATGCCTAAGCACCCGTCTATGCCTCGATTACTCCTCTAGGCCCTAGACCTCTGCCTGCCGACCATCTACCACCTAGCGATTTTTGGAAGATTGGGAAAAATATAACAAAAATTCAAGAAACAAAGGATTTTCTTCCGCGGGATTGTAAGCATGTTGCCCCGAATATTTTATATTTCCCCCGAGCGCCAACTGGAAGGGGAAGCCAGTGAGTTGGTGATGGCAGTAGGCTTTGAAAAAAAAGAAAAAAAAAAAGAAAGAGAAAACATGGGTAACTTGCAATTGATATATTATATTGCCAAAATCATAAATTACAAAATTTTGACCTGTTAAAAAAGAAGAGAGATATGGCATGGAGGTTGCACAAGCATACTTGCTAGTATACACGGAGGGTGGTTGATACAACTTTTAACTAACATTTCATCTTTTAAGTTTCCAGTTCTATGTTCATGGTTCATGGCTGTTTACACGGCTATGAAGCTCCAGCATCTCTTGATGGTTTGGGTCGACAGACAGAGCAGCTCGACAGTCTCGCAAAGCACCCATGACATCCCCGGTGTGCTCATGGAATGCAGCCCGCAAGTGCAGAAGGTGGAGGTCAGCCTTGAATGCAATTGCTCTTGATAGTTCTGCAATGGCCTCTTGTTCTTTGTGGCTATCCATCAACACTGTTCCATCGAACAAAATACAAAATTCCACTTCAATACCGAACTTTAACAAGTAGGAGTTACTGTCAGACAATATCAAGTCTCGCTTTTAATCGGAAACTTCTAAGAAGAGACTCCAGCAATGATTATCAACATCATGTAATTGTTTTAGATATCTTATGCCACTAACATTAGGTAGTATTACAATTATACAGGTACGAGGGTTGAGGAATAAAAAGCAAACCTGCAGCTCTATATCTGTAAGGATACACCCGAAGTGGATCTAAGCGGGTGACCATCTCTAGATCAGTTTTTGTGAGTTCACGATCACAGTATTCAGACCTCTTCTCATAGGCAGATGCATTATTCCGTGCCTTCTCAATCAGTTTGGTCATTTCGTCATATGCAGCAGCCTTATCGTTTCTGAGAAAGTGAACCCGAGCAAGCCCCTGGTGGGCTCGGGTATGCCTGATCTTCAGAGCATTTATGTAGCAATCAGCTGCCAAGTCTAACTTTGCACAGTCAACATAAACACTCCCAAGGTTGTTCAGTGCCTGGTAAATGAAAAATTGAAGGAAACATAGAAAGGTTAGAATATGCTGAAACTAGAAGTCCATGACCACAGCTTCTTTAACAAGTTTAGAGAGCTCCAAAAAAACTCTGGTTGCACAGTTGATCCAATTTGTCATATTGGAGCTATTACCTCTAGATGGCCCTAAGCCATTAGTATCCTCAATCTTGTAGACTTTCCCAAGGAGGGAACAAGTTTCATGCTCCTTGCCTTTTAGGCCTTTCTTGGAAATGATTGATATAAGCCATCCTAATAATCACTAAAGACTACAGACTTTTGCACCATAGTCCAGCGGAATGTGAAATACACTTTTGCTGGACAACCGGTAGAAATTAGAATAAGGAAGATTTTCACCATTTGGTTACAATATACATACCTGACCTTTCCGCAGCCTGTCCGAGGGGCACTTCAAGGCATCTTCAAGGAGAGATACAACAGTTGATGAACAAGACGGATCTTGGCTAGAGTCTGCCAGTGCATAGGCTTTCAAAAAGAAGGCCTCAAAGGATCTTTTAATTTTGATAGATTCCTCTGCTTTGCGGAGCCCTTCCTCACAATGACCTGTATCGTACAAGATCCACCCCTCATAAACCAACTTTTCATGCTCGCTGGATGCATGTTGACGAGCTAATTGTAAACTTCGCATTGCTGCTTCAGGACAGTTCAACCTGATCAAGTTGAAACATGAGATTTCTACTGAAATTTTCATTAACAAGATAGAATGTCACCAAAAGTATCATATGGAAGAGAGCAGGGAACCAAAGGCAGAATTTGGGAAACAGAAAGTTTTCTCATTGGAAAATTTTAATCTTAAGATTTGGGAAATCATCAACTTTGCATGGGCACATTATTTGGGTTAAACATGGATAAACACAAGTTACATGATAACAAAAAACTTGAGCCTCTTTAAATAAAAGGAACTATATCACAATCCACAAAAATTTTGGGGTCCAGAACATACCTGAGAAGAAGCAATGACTGTCTGAAATACAGAACACCTTTTGCTGCATCAGATTCAAGCATCTGGTAAATAACAGAGAGGGAACCAATATCATCAACTGAAGACCACCGATCATACAATTGCAGCCAACAATCTGCTGTTGTCCAATTTTCTACATGCTCACGCACAAGTGTACGAAGTTGGGATGCTGCCACTCGTCCCTCAAACATTCTATAATCTGGGGAGAGAGTAAGAATTGCTTGAACATCACAAATGGCTGACTGATAATCCTCGAGAGCAAGATAGAAACAAAACCGTAGTTCCAAGCATTCTAATGCAAGTTTAAACCCCAGAACTCGATTAATTTCGGCACGCGCAGCTTGAACATTCTGTTTTCTCATTAATGTAGCCGCCCGATACATGTAAGGGTAAGTGAGAGTTGGGTCCAGCTCAGACGCTTTCTCAAGGTTTTCCCATCTCTTATCACCTTCACAGTATAATGACCTCTCCTGATACATCCATCCAAGTGGGGTAAGCGAGCAGATTACAGAGCTCATCTTTTCATAAGACCAAAGTTTATGGCCCTTAATGTAACTCAGCCTAGCTAAACCTGCAACTGAATATATATGGCCTGCGTTTAAAGCTGCCTCAAAAAGACGCTTAGCTTCGTCATACTCTTTTCTCAAGAGCCTCAGACATCCCAACTGATGGAATGCCAGCATTCTTTGCCTATCATTTTCAGAAAAATCTACCAACCGCTCCAGGAAACAAGCTGTTTTATCTGACTGAGGATCAAGGTTCATACAAACTTCACTTAATAAACAGTACAGCGAAAACGAAGCTAGCCCAACCATGATCAATCTTTGTTGTTTATCAGCACCCCTGAATATTTCCACCACTCGGCTGTCATTCAAACAGTCAGGAAGATCATTTAAGAAAACTTGTAAGCATGACGCAGCAAGGACAGGACAATTCTCTTCAAGAGCATATTCCATGAGTTCTACTGCATCTTCTCTAGAAGACACCAAGGATGCAAGTTTCCTGTCACAAGCATCCTTGAGCTTTTCGCAACAAAATTTGTTTGCAAAAACTAGTATTTCCAATAAAAGATGAGTAGGGACCTCATTCAAGCTACCTGTCATACTAAATTCATTGATTGTCCTCATACCTGATGCAGTGATATTGTTTTGCGACAAATCTATGTCCTCTCTAAGTGATTCCGAGAAACACCCATTAAGCATGGCATGAAATGGAGCAGAAAGACTCGATATTTTCTGCCTGTCACAATCTATTTTCTCATCTTCAATTCTAAAACTGACATTTCTGGATATTCGGTTCCCATTCATTGAAATATTCTCATGGGTACTACTCACAGTTGCATCAATAGGAAGCTCAGTCAAAATATCTACTGGCCCAAATTCATATGCACATTTATCGCAGGTCACGAGCAAGTCAGAAATATGCTCTTCCCCTTGCTTCTCGTACTTTAACCATGCTCCAAATATGAGCTTCTCATGAATGGAGCTGGCTTTCTGCCAAGCTGCACGGAGGCTTCTTCGCATCAATTTGACTTCTCCAAGACCCCTAAAGACCTGAAATTGCAACAAATAAAGGTTCGACTGCTCTTCTGGAGGACACAACTCAAGTTCTTCATGAATTTGAGCTAAAACTTCTACATAATCAACGGGCTTAAAGAATGGGAGTACTGGCGGCTCAGGGACCTTGATAAGAGATTCTCTACAGTAATTCCACATCCATCACCGCAAACATAGAAAAGAAGAAATCAATATTGTGAAGTGGGAAAAAAATACAGTTACTGAAACTAAAACAATTGGAAGAATGACTTACATGGAAGAAGAGGAGGAGTTTGATGGAAGCTTGGGAAGCTTCCCCCTTTCAACCTGGAGCCAAGACTGTGGATTGAGAGCATTGAGCTGTGATTCTTTACCAGACTCAGAGGGGAAAAAAGTCCTCATAGGGCATAAGATACTAAGCAAATCTCAGATCTCCAAAATAGCCAGATGGGTTTCTCTCTCCAAAGCTCAAACACAACAAATATTGGGGAAATAAAATACAGAGAAAAGTTTCAAGTGATCCCAAATCACTTGGCTGATAGATATCCCACCAATGAACCCACTACAAGCTAAATTATACAAAAAATTTCAAATAATAAGAACAAAGACAAACACAATTAATGTCTATATGGACCTATTTCAACAACTTGATACACACCCAATTCACCCCAGAGAAAAAAAACTAGGGGTCCTTTTTCATTCACCAAGAAAAGATCAAAATTTTCTCTTTTTAGCATCAGAATCATACAGACAATCCATGTTTCTGTTTGAGCTCAGATGCTTTTTAGTTAACAACAAAATATCATTACCGTCTTCTACTCAATATACCCTAAACCAGAAAAGACCAAACACCCACCGATAGTATACATAAGATCTCTATCAGAAACGTGGTCGAACAATCTCATCAGAGCCCACCCAATCCCCTCATAAAATGCCAAAACCCCCATAAGCAAACAAGTGAGATGGAGAAAGGAGAAAGAGACCCACTTCGCTTATGGCTTGAATTTGCAGGACTCTTATCATAGATAACAAGCTGAGAGCTTCAGAGACATGGGGCCAGGCCAGCAACTAAGTGAAGGGATCCAAACGAAAAATACCCACTTTAACTTTGCCTTCTTTTTTGTTTGTTAAAAGAGAAAGTCTTTTCCTTTTCTCTCTCTTTCCCACTCACTTTTCTTCAATTGGAAGACCAGAGAAGAAATAATAATACATCCCCTGCTGGTAGGGGGTACAAAAACTAATCTCAATAAATTAAACAAAAATGGCAACAATTACACACCATTTAGAGGAAAGATATGGCCAAGTTGGAGTTAATGCAGGCCAATACGACGTCATTTTAGCGTGCCAAAGCCTATGATTTTGGCAGATTTGACTGGTTTCTATTACATCAATAATTGTCTCTCCATTTTCCATAATATGGGGTCCTCCGAATTTAGTGTCAAATATTTTATGCTGCCCAATAGAAATTAAAGAATTTGGAGGGCATGGTGTTGTGTGCATCACTCAGACCAGAAGCAATTTATATTTTCTTTAGGAAAATTTTATTTGTATAAATTGACATGAAAATTAAGGGAGTTGTAGTTCAAGTGGACTGTTATCTGTACATTCGGGATCTTGTGTTCGAATCTTCAGCTTTGAATATCATTTGTATGAAAAGAAAGAAAAATAAAATAGACACGGAAGTTATTGCAATTCTTCTTGCCAATGTAATTACCTCAATACAATTACGCGAGGGAAAGGAACAAAATACAGTGAATTCGCAGTCTCTGCAGCAGCAGAGCGCACCAAGAAAAGGAGGCAACGGTAACTAATGATTTAATATAAGCATGAAGACCGGAAGCAATTGTGTGAGTGTTTTATATGGGAGAGTATATCTTCCCCTAGACAAAGTGCGAAACGATCAGCTGCTGCACATGCTGACACTTCCAGCAAATGCCGATGTTTTCGGCTTCAAAATCTCGGAAAATTAACTTTATGGAATGACTAAAATGACCCTGAGACATTCGTTCCTTTGTTGTGGGGCACTGAGAATGAGATTGGGAGTTGGAAAATTGACCTTGGGAAAAAGAGCTTTAAACTTTACACTATTTTCCAAGATGTACTACATAGTTTGAATTCAGATACGGCCTCCTACAGCTACAAATTGAATTTTCAAAATCATCACTTGCCTTGCCTTATGGAAGACCCAATTCACATGACTTAGCGTGATTGAATGAAAATCATAAAATTGTATTATTCCCGTGACATGCAAGTCATTCTCATTATTATTATTCGAGAGAAGAATATTCATTTTCCTGCTTATTTTTTTTCATTCATATGCTACCAAATAATAGTCAACCACTAATACGAGCTATGGGCTTGTGGGTAGAAAAGGGCATTATTGAATTGAATGGGTTGTGATGGGACACGATGGGCAAAATTAGACTAGTCTAAATAAGTCCTTGTGTGTGTGTGTGTGGTGCGTTTAGAGTCGTCTCATTGTGTGCCATTCTAATCATCATGGGAAAAAAGACTAGGTCGACAAAACAAACATTCATATAATTGATGCCTGCTTTGAACAACTTGTGCCCATTCAATTTTTCTCCAAAAGATATTATTATTTTTTACAATCATGATGATGTAAATTCGGGAAAACCCCACAAATGATTTGGGGTGGATAAAAATCACTGTTCATGAAATGATTTGGGTTAAGAACAGAGGCCCATTAAAGTGTTGAATTGACAAGCCCAATTAATAAAGCGCAAAATGGGCTAAATCCTATCTAACCAGTCCAGTAGCCAGGTTCTTCAAATACATGAGTTGTAACCTTGTAACCTATGTTGTATGGGTACGAGTACGGATACATATCTGACGTGTATCGTATCGAAAATGTATCCGGTACTCGCATACCCCTTCGAGGGCGTACCGGTGCAACATAGCTTGTAAATGCCATAAATCTTAATTTGTTCATCTCTTACATAGAAAGGATTGCATGAAAACGAACAAAAACAATATTTTTTTTTAAATTTAGAAGAAAAAACATACATAATATGTGTGTAGCACAAAACAAATCCCATAAAATTGAAGCACACATGTTGAAGTTGGAAGCTAAAGCGAAGCAGCCTTGTAACTCCTCCGCGGTACCTTCTTAAAGATAGCCCAAATGAGATCAACGTAGAGCGGAAACTGCACCATCGCAAAAAACGTCACAGGCAAGCAGGTGAGGGCATAAACCGGAAACACAGCGTATTTCAGCTTATCTTTAAGCACGAAGAAATGCCCCGCGCAGAAAGAAACCAGCATGGAAGCTATGGACACGAACAGCGACGTCAGCCCTACCAGGAGCTTCCTGGGCAGGCTTTTGCCGAAGTCCTTCTCTTCATACCGTGACGTCAGAATGGACAGGAACATTACCATGGCCGTGACGGAGAAGCAGAGAGCCACCAGTGATGCAATGGCGAACGCGTCGAAAGCTGGCTGGTTTTCTAGGGTCGGTTCGCCGCTGTCCTCTTTGATGCCGCCGGGGACGGTGGTTGCGGTAGCGAAGGCGACGGTGGCGATGAGGGCGGCGACGACGGAGCAGGACTCGGAAGTGTTGGTGAGCCACTGCCCTCCGTCTTTCACGATATTTTTGTGGGATTCGGTGAAGAGGTCCCTTGCCGTCTGGCCTATTCTATTGTGGCGGGCAAAGAAGTGCAGTGGCATGGAGTTTTTCACGTACTGCATAATGCTTCAAACAGAGATTAAGCAAGTGTTTGTTGAAATGCCTCAATGAGATTGAACAAGTGTTTGTTGAAACGGCTCAAAGAGATTAATGGTCTATCCCGACAAAAAATCGCCGGAACAGGTCTATTATGATAAACATTCGCCGGGAGAGGTCTGTCCTGACAAAATGCGCTGGGATAGGTCTCCCGACAAAATTCGCCGGGTAGGCTCACGACAATATTCCACCGGGATAGGAAAGGTCTATCCAGGCAAAATTTCACCAGGACAGGTTCAATTCCTATGCAGCTAATTAAAATGTTGAAATAGCACTAACTAAACAAGCAATTTGTGATACCTACCTAACAAAATGAATTTTATGAATGACAGAGTCATGGCTACTATTTCTTGAAATGCCTCAAAGAGATTACACAAACGAGCAGCTGATATGTTTGTTTTAATATATAGGATGATTTGTTTGTTTAAGGGTCCTTAAATATTAATTACCTGATACCATTTGATTTCCCATTGCATTTGCAGCGCAGCTCCAGGAATGAGCCAAGGCTTATGCTCCTCTAGCTTTGCTGCGAGATGCAAAGCACTGTTTCCTTGGTCATCCACTTTACCGAACACACTGTCTTTCAAAACACTCCTCTTTAGCAAGAGCTGGTACACATGGGGCTGCCTGTTCTCCACCGCCAACAGCACCACATTCTTTTTCTCTGTGTTCGTGTCGTGGATGGCCACCGGAAAAAGTTCCAGGATCTTCTCCACCATTTCAGTCACACCACTTTTCGCCGCAATCAGTATCGGTGTCTCCTTCTTTGCCAATAACTTATCATTCTTCTTCTCTGTCGCTTCTCCTGATGACCCTAGCACGTAACAATATTATTATACCGTATATCAATAGTTCAAGTATCACAGTCTGACAAAACAAGAAAGCGGCTACCAATTACCTTCTCCAATCTTTTTTTTATCAGTTTTTGTCTCCTTTTTATCATCATCTTTTGGAAGTTCAATAATGCTTTCGCGTCCCATGATGACGTCACCGCCATCAACAATTTCATAAGGCAGTGTCTCTTCTTTGTCTTTGCGGGGCGCCGGCTTCATACCGCTGTCTTCGTACTCATACATATACATGGAAGTACGTGTTAGCAGTTCATTCATGATCTGAACTGACCATTTGTGCTTTTCTTTCTTTTCCCGTATCTTTCTTATCTGCGTAGACCCTTCACACATGGATAGAAGGAAAACATATCCATCTCAAAATTAAATAGGTGAACCCAGATGAATTAAACAGGAAAAAAAAATTTAGGATTAAACAAAAAAGTGACTTACCTAGTCCAAGAACAATCAGCATTGCCTTCGATAAAAGCTTGACATACTCAAAGCAGATGCGGTAATTAGCAGGAAATGAATCAAATGATTGGTGCCTTGGACCTTCATCAAATGGACTGAATGTTAGAAAACAGATATAAGTGACGGGGAAACTTTATGATAAATGTACTTCTCATGAACATCTAAGATCCTACTACTTGTTATTGTCATGACTTCTTCTCAAGTTAATATAAAAAATTGTTTATGGATATATGAGACTTACTATTGGGGTCAACATGAGTCTCTGGATTTGCTTTCCGACGGCGGCACGGGCTCAAGCTCACTGCAAAGTAGTAGCTTGTGTAAAGTATTTGAGCACATAGCGCATATGATTTGAATTTAGCTACAATTAATAGTTGCTTCTTGTTTGGAAAATACACAAACATATTGGTGCCTTGGACCTTCATCAAATGGACTGTGTGTTAGAAAAGACACGAGTCACGGACTCGCGGGGTACTATAATATGACTAATACGTATTTTTTATTTCAAGACCTTTTCCTTGATGCGATTCTATGTGTGCATGTATAAGCATTTATATAATTAGTTTTACACTGTGATCTCCCATGTATGGTACCAAGGCCGACCCTAACTTTTGGGTGGACCTAGGCTAGAAGTGAAAATGAGGCCCATTTTTCTTTCATTCTTCTAAATATAATAAACTACCATGGAAAAAAATAATAATATGCAATTAAATACAATTTGGATAAATAAATACGGCTCTAGTATTGGCCATATAATCGCTGCCCCAATCTTAAAATAAACAAGAATGAGGATACAAATAATTTATACTCTTTCATATTTCCTCGCTAATTAAATAATCCACTAACAAGAAGTTTTGGATAAATAAAAGAATTTCTAGTCCCTATTGGCTTTATTTCATTGATTGCTACTTTTAGCAATTAAATACTTAAATACATGCAATTGATGTTTATATATTACATAATTTTCATTTAGACTCTTCAGAAATACTTGTAATCAGATTTGGGGCCTCTAAATGCCAAACTATTGAAATCATTCTCCTCTAAAATAATATTCTTCAACTTGGTACATATATAATATATATAATTTGGGGCCCTATAAATGCGAGGCCCATGGCCATCGCCTCCTTGCCCACCCTCAGGACCAGCACTGTATGGTACCTACTAGTTTTTACTTCATAGGTGTGCGATATACTGAATAGTTAAGAGGATCCTACTAGTTGTTATCGTCATGGCTTCTTCTCAAGTTAATATATAAAAGATTATGGATATATGAGACTTACTCTTGGGTTCAACAGGCGTCTCAGGATCTTTCTGACAGAAGTCTTTTGAGTACATAGCATATAATTAATATTTGGCTACAATTAATATGGTTGCTTGGTGTTTGGAAAATGCACAACATTTTTGTATTTTGATTTTCAATTCACATACCAAAGCGAATCAAATTCCTGAACAACCTAATGAAGTTGATGCATGTCTGGTAGTTTTCTGGATAGTTTGGATCCTTTTCCTCTTTGAACGTCTTAATTATCCACTGATTATAGCTATCCGGTCGCTCCAACCTGAGCTCATCCACATATATACCTTTCAAAAAAACCAGCCATACAGAAGAATATGAGTTCTATAAGTCTATAGTATATATGGAACTATCAAAAATGAATTATACGTGTTAATTTTGAATCTCGAGATATCATATATACTTACAGTGGTATATGATTCTGTCGGTTGGGCTAAGGTGGCTGCCACTTTTGAAGGCAGAAGGCTTAGCGGCCAGAAGATGGAGAGGGGAAACCCCTTGCTCATTCACAGTATTAGCAAGATCTCCATAAAGTTTAATTATCTGAAATGCCAGATCTGTCAACCACAGCATATATATATGTTACCACATTAATTGTTACTTTATTTTATGCTCTACATAAACAAATAGCTCATCACATATGTATGCAAGTGACTAAATTTAAGGGCTAATTTACCAAAGTAGTCCCCAGAAATTGCACAATGCAAGATAGTGTCGCCGTCCTTCCTCCTACAATAGTTGTAGCGTTTCTGCTCACCATCCGGGCTCTTGATGTAGATGTAGTGGAGGCATAAGAAGGCATTTTTTTTACCATGGAGAGCGGCCAAGAAGAGCGGAGTCTCGTTGTCATCGTTAGGAGCACCAACCAGCAACGGATGGCGTTCGGCAATGCATGCACACATCCTCACATTCCCCATTGATGCTGCAAAGTGGAGAGGGGTGTTCCCTCGCTCGTTTTGCCTCTCGAGCTCATCATGGGAAATTAGTTTTACCAGTTCTTCAACATGATCTTCCTGCCGGTCGGACACTGCTATGTGCAATGCTGTATCACCTGTCCTGGTGATCTTTGCCTTGTGAGCCTTCGGGTTCAGCCTATAGGTTCTCACAACTTCTTTCCATTGGCTTTTCATGGCTATTTGGAACAAGTATTTCTTGAGCTTCTCGGTGTCCATACTCTTGATCATGTCATCCGTGAAAAAAGAAGCCATATTCTGATCCATATTGAGTGACAATTGAAACCGACGTTGGTTTTCGTATGTGCTAGTAATGAACCATGTTCTGCATGATTTTATAATTGCCAAAAGAAGATACTTTATCCATGACCATAACTCTGTAATCTTCTACAAGAATACTAGTATACTACTTTTGGTAACATTGTATATGAAGATTGCACCTCAGGACCTTTTCTTTATCGATGCTTAAAAGAGGGACGTCAATCCCTTCTTCCAAAGTCTAAAGACAATATTCATTGATCTGTAAATGCAGCAAGGTACATGGCCTCCGTTTCAATTTCCCTTGTTGCCCATCTAAAATGGAGAATCTGGTTTGCGACAGGCTCTGCAGTTCGATTTCCAATATGATGTCCTTACATTTAAGAAAAAATGGTACAAATTAAAAAGTGCATAACCATGGTTATATGGGATTTCAATTTTGCAGCACTCATAAAAAGGGTCTATAAGATCACTTGGATCTTAAGTACGTTTTGTATGCTCCTATGATCCCTCCGCACACGTGGTGTTTCTTTATCAAATAGAAATCCTGATCTCAACTTAAGTATTTATGCATGGCTCCATGAGAACCTGCAGAAAAGGGGAGAAAGGAGAGAAAGTATATATGCATGGCTGGCAATTTCTCCTTTACCGCTTTAGTTATTTTGGCTACTAATATTAATATATATATCTCCACCCTTTACACTTCTTAATTCCATGGAAAATTCTCTCTTCACCCTTTTCTTTTGGCCATTTATATCTCTATCTCTCCTTTACACTTCTTACTCTTTATTATTACCAGTATCACAAGTTCACAGCAGGACAGCTATTATTCCATATTCACTTTCCCTTTCATTTTGCGGTTTCCTGCCTGTGGACCAGATAAGCAAGATGGCCCAATGATCTGGGTTTTAGGATGACTTTTTTAGCTATGGAGGTTTACAAGTGATTGATCCTTGCAAGTTGCAAATAATAATCTGAACTAATATATACTTACAATAGTTATAAGGATTTTGTCGGTCCGACTAAGGTGGCTACCACTTGTAAAGGCTGAAGCCTTAGTAGCCAGACGATGGAGAGGGGAAGCCCCTTTTTCATTGACATAATTAACAACATCTCCACAGCAGGTCAATTATACGAAATGCCAAACCTTTCAAGCACAACACGGACACAAACACAAACGCAAACAGATTGTTAATTAGTATCTGATATCATATCCTGGAAGTGATGAAATTAAGTGCCACTTAATTAATTACCAAATTAAAGTAGTCCCCCAGCAACTGCACAATGCAAGATGGTTTCGCCGTGGCGTTCCAAATGACCATCAAAGGGGGTTGGGGGTACGGATGAAGATGTAGTGGAGGATAAGAAGGCATCGTTTTTACCATAAAGACAGCGGCCAAGAAGAGAGGAGTCTCATTTTCTTGCCCATCGGACACTGCTATGTAATGCCATGTCATTATCACCTGTGGTAGAAGTCATCTCTTCTCTTCTCTCCTCTCCTCTCCTCATCTCTTCACTTCTCTTCTTGCTACGAGTGGCAAACAATACTGTGGTTTGTGTTCCAATTTGCTCTAGTAATTCATCACCATGCTCTATTTCTGTACAATTTATTCTAGTAATCTTGTAGAACTTATACTTCATAAAATATTATATAAATGAAGATTGCATCTCGTAAGCTCCTTTTTATTTATTAATTCGTAAATAAGATTGAGGGAGGCCCACCCAATCTTCAAAAGTGATGCCCTTGATTATTATAATTAAAGGCTAAAGAACGTGAACAATTTCTAAAGACAATATTCATTGATCTGTATATATTCAGCAGCATGGACTCTGTTTGAATTTGGAGAATAAACAATGGAGCTTGAAAACTGACCAATTATATCAGAGAAGTAAGGCTGGTTATCAAGAAGCACATTCCCATGACATGATAATGTATTAATTTTGTATCCATGGAAAAGTATTTTGGTATACCTCTAAGAATCATGACTTGGGTGTTAAGTAAGTATAACAAGGGGCTTGTAGTGGTTAAGAGCATTTAGCCCTGCACTCGAGGTCCTTGGTTCGATTCCCCCAATATTGCTTGTATAAGAAAAAAAGTGTTGAATGTTTCTTTATTCCATCCACACATGAAGTTTCATTCCTAAATCCAACTATTCCTTTTCATTATCAAAGAAGAATGTTGATCAATCTCAAGTACATATGTATATATGCATATGGCTCCCTGAGGGGACTGCTTATTATTTCTCTCTAAGCATGCTTTACACTTGTTAACTTCCACAGCAAATTCTCTCTCTTTTTCTTTTGGCCAGTTATCTTCCCTTTGCACATCTTACGATCTTTACCAAGAAATTCTAATGACCATTTTTTTTTTTTTTTGATGAAGAGGGGGGAAAAACCCCAGAAACAAAACCCAGCTAGCTAACACAAATCATCCGAGGCTTCACAGCCCCCAACAAATCATCAGTCAAAATAGAGCTAATCCAAATTGGAGCATCATCAAAATAGCAGATCCCCAAATCCATATTCAGACTCCAATTAGCCAAGCAATCTGCAGCAGCATTACTTTCCCTATAAACATGAGTAAGCTCAACAGACTCAAACTTCCTCATCAAAGCAACACAACAAGCAATCACCCCAGCAATAGGATGAAGACAACTAGGAGCATGTTGCTTGATAAGCTGAACAACAGTCATAGAATCCATTTCAATAGAAAGCCTAGCCACCCCTTTAGCCGCAGTAAGCTTCAAGCCAAAGAATAACCCCCAGAGCTCAGCATCCAACGTTTGCCCAACACCCAAGTTTACAGCAAACCCACCCATCCAGTCCCCAAAGGAATCACGGATGATACCACCAGCACCAATACAACCACTACGACCCTTACGCGAGCCATCAACATTTAACTTGAACACACCATTCACAGGGGGCTCCCAAGCCAACATAACCTGCACTTGAGTCCCATTGGAAATGGGATTAGGACAAGCTTTGAGCCACTCAGAAACTGCAGAAACAATAATCCTTTTAGGATGAAAAGGTAACTCAGCTTCAGCATTAAAAACTCTATTGTTTCTCCATTTCCAAATAAACCAGCAGGTAAACACAAAAATTATCGGCCAAGGTTGGAGATCAAAAACAGACTTGGAACACAAATTACTAAGAAGACAAGCTTTAAAATCAGCCTGAAAAAACCTGTCAGCATCACCCCTCTTAAGGAAAAGAGACCAAACCTCCTTAGCCTTACAACAATCCCTCAAGATATGAAGCACAGATTCAATGGGCCAACCACAACATTGACAAGAAGAATCAAAGGTAAGATGTCTTCTCACCCTTTGCTCATTGGAGAGGATTTTCCCCTGATACACCAACCAACAAAAAATTTGCAATTTAGGAGGAATCCGCATCTTCCATAGGACTTTCCACCAAGGGTCAGACCAATCAAGCCCTCTAAACAGCAAATTATAAGCAGATTTCACAGTAAACCTCCCATTAGCAGTACAATTCCAGATACGAATATCCTCCAAACTCCCATCAAAGTCAGCAGCCAGAGAAGTAATTTTCTGAACTGTATCCTCAGCAAGGAAATTGCGAAGCTTATCCACATTCCACCAGCCATGCTTGAAGAAGTGGGAAACAGAACAATCAACATCAACACCCTCCATAGAATCAACCTGCTGCATCAGCGGGGAATCACCAATCCAAGTATCCTTCCAAAAATTCACTCTATCACCCTTCCCAAGCCTCCAAATCAGACCTTTATTTAAAAGCTCAGCCCCAAAAAGGATACCTTTCCAAGTTGAAGAAGAACCATGCCTAGAGATCAACTTTAAATCAAGAATGGAGTGACCTTTGAGATACTTAGCCTCAAAGATCTTAGCCCACAGACCTGTGTCCTTCTGAAGCAACCTCCACCCCACCTTAGCTAAAAGAGCTTGGTTCATATTATGAGATTTTTTAAGCCCCAACCCACCTTTGCCCTTCGGTCTACACACCAAATCCCATTGACACAAGTGAACCCTATGCCTTTTCTCACTGCCTCCCCAGAAAAAATTCCTATTGATCTGATCCAGCTCCTCACAAACACTTATAGGAAGCTTAGCAGTCTGCATAGAGTAAATAGGAATTGCAGAGGCCCCAAGAAATACTTCTAATGACCATTTTATAAATTCCTATTGATCTGATCCAGCTCCTCACAAACACTTCTAATGACCATTTTTCAAATGGACATGATAGAGGCCCCAAGTGTTTAAATTTAAATTTAAAAAAGAACCACAAGTACTGAATAGAAACACTGCAATTAGTTCCTCATGATCTGTCTCACAATTTTTTTAAGGAGGAGCTACCTTGTAACCCTGTTGTGGCACCTTCTTATAAGTAGCCCCGTAGCAGATCAACGTACAGAGGAAACTGCGCCATGACAAAAAGAACGTTATAGAAATTTGTCCCACTTTAGAAGGTTAGTTTGGTTGGGCCTGACTATCGTATTTACTAGGCCCTAAATCGGAACAGTTTTTTTTGCTTCTTTGTTGCTAAGAAACGAAAGAACAAGACGAAGTATTCAACCACCAATTATAATCCATTGAAGTTTAATAATGATGTAGAATAAATGGCTGACTCAATAGAAGAGGAGCTGGAGAGTCACGCGTAAAGGCAAAACCGGTAAGTCGTGGGCGGAACTACATAGCGGGCTCCTTGGCTTTGCTTCCAGGTTACATAGAAAAGACTGAACGGAAACAAACTAAACCAAAATTTAAAAATAATACATATATAGTATTATTAGTATGTGTAGCACAAACAAAACAAATCCCATAAAGCACACATGTTGAAGTTGGAAGCTAAGGAGAATCAACTTCGTAACTCTTCTGCAGTACCGTCTTAAAGGTAACCCGTATGAGATCAAAGTAGAGCGGAAACAGCACCACGGTAGCAAACGTAACAAACAAGCCAGTGAGGGCATAAACTGGAAAAACAGCGTATTTGAAGTTATCTTTAAGCACGAAGAAATGGCTGGCGCAGAAAGAAACCAGCATGGAACCTATGGAGACGAACAGCGACGTCAGCCCTAGCAGAAGCTTCCTGGGCAGGTCTTTGCCGAAGGTCTTCTCTTGATACCGCGTCAGAATGGACAGGAACATCACCAAGGCCGTGACGGAGAAGCAGAGGGCCACCAGCGATGCGATGGCGAAGATGTTGAAGGCTGGCTGGTTTTCGAGGGTTGGTTTGCCGCTGTCTTCTTTGATGCCGCCGGGGACAGTGGATGAGGTGGCAAAGGCGACGGTGGTGATGAGGGCGGCGACGACGGAGCAGGACTCGGAGGTTTTGGTGAGCCACTTCCCGCGGGATTTGACGATTTCGTTGTGGGATTCGATGAAGAGGTCCCTTGCCGTCTGGCCGCTTCTATTGTGGTGGGCAAAGAAGTGCAGTGGCATGGAGTTTTTCACGAACTGCATAATGCCTCAAACAGAGATTAAGCGAGTGTTTGTTGAAATGCCTTAAGGAGATTAAACAAGTGTTTGTTGAAATGCCTCAAAGAGATTAATGGTCTATCCCAACAAAATATCACCGGAATAGGTCTATTATGACAAACATTCGCAGGGAGAGGTCTGTCCTGACAAAATGCGCTGGGATAGGTCTCCCGACAAAATTCGCCAGGTAGGCTCCCGACAATATTCCGCCAGGATAGGAAAGGTCTATCCCGGCAAAATTTCACCAGGATAGGTTCAAATCCTATGCAGCTAATTAAATTGTTGAAATAGCACTAATTAAACAAGCAATTTGTGATACCTACCTAACAAAATGAATTTTATAAATGACAGTCATGGCTACTATTTCTTGAAATGCCTCAAAGAGGTTAAGGAACTGTTTGTTGAAATGCCTCAAAGAGATTACACAAACAAGCGGCTGATATGTTTGTTTTAATATATAAGATGATTTGTTTGTTTAAGGGTCCTTAATTAATTACCTCATACCATTTGATTTCCCATTCCATTTGCAGCGCAGCTCCAGGAATGAGCCAAGGCTTATGCTCCTCTAGCTTTGCTGCGAGATGCAAAGCACTGTTTCCTTGGTCATCCACTTTACCGAACACAATGTCTTTGAAAACACTCCTCTTTAGCAAGAGCTGGTACACATGGGGCTGCCTGTTCTCCACCGCCAACAGCACCACATTCTTTTTCTCTGTGTTCGTGTCGTGGATGGCCACCGGAAAAAGTTCCAGGATCTTCTCCACCATTTCAGTCACACCACTTTTCGCCGCAACCAATATCGGTGTCTCCTTCTTTGCCAATAACTCATTCTTCTTCTCTGTCGCTTCTCCTGATGACCCTAGCACGTAACAATATTATTATATCGTACGTATATCAATAGTTCAAGTATCACAGTCTGACAAAACAAGAAAGCGGTACCAGTTACCTTCTCCCATCATGCTTTCAGGTCCCATGATGACGTCACCAAAAATTTCATAAGGCAGTGTCTCATCTTTGTCTTTGCGGAGATCCGGCTTCATACCGCTGTTTTCGTACTCATACATGGAAGTACATGTTAGCAGTTCATTCATGATCTGAACTGACCATTTGTGCTTTTCTTTCTTTTCCCTTATCTTTCTTATCTGCGTAGACCCTTCACACATTGATAAGGAAAACATATCCATCTCAAAATTAAATAGGTGAACCCAGATGAATTAAACATGAAAAAAAAGGTTTTAGGATTAAAAAAAAAAGTGACTTACCTAGTCCAAAAACAATCAGCATTGCCTTTGATAAAAGCTTGACATACTCAAAGCAGATGCGGTAATTAGCAGGAAATGAATCAAATGATTGGTGCCTTGGACCTTCATCAAATGGACCGTGTGTTAGAAAAGACACGAGTCAC
Source organism: Prunus salicina (assembly GCA_020226455.1). Lineage (NCBI taxonomy): Eukaryota > Viridiplantae > Streptophyta > Magnoliopsida > Rosales > Rosaceae > Prunus > Prunus salicina. The sequence continues at coordinate 24,180,556 of CM035347.1, forward strand.
AGACTCACGGGGTACTATAATATGACTAATACGTATTAGTTTTACACTGTGATCTCCCATGTTTGGTACCTACCAGTTTTTACTTCATAGGTATGCGATATACTGAATAGTTAAGAGGATCCTACTAGTTGTTATCGTCATGGCTTCTTCTCAAGTTAATATATAAAAGATTAATTGTTTATGGATATATCAGACTTACTCTTGGGTTCAACAGGCGTCTCAGGATCTGCTTTCTGACAGCTCGAGCTAACTGCAAAGTAGTAGCTTGTGTGAAGTCTTTTGAGTACATAGCATATAATTAATATTTGGCTACAATTAATATGGTTGCTTGGTGTTTGGAAAATGCACAACATTTTTGTATTTTGATTTTCAATTCACATACCAAAGCGAATCAAATTCCTGAACAACCTAATGAAGTTGATGCATGTCTGGTAGTTTTCTGGATAGTTTGGATCCTTTTCCTCTTTGAACGTCTTAATTATCCACTGATTATAGCTATCCGGTCGCTCCAACCTGAGCTCATCCACATATATACCTTTCAAAAAAACCAGCCATACAGAAGAATATGAGTTCTATAAGTCTATAGTATATATGGAACTATCAAAAATGAATTATACGTGTTAATTTTGAATCTCGAGATATCATATATACTTACAGTGGTATATGATTCTGTCGGTTGGGCTAAGGTGGCTGCCACTTTTGAAGGCAGAAGGCTTAGCGGCCAGAAGATGGAGAGGGGAAACCCCTTGCTCATTCACAGTATTAGCAAGATCTCCATAAAGTTTAATTATCTGAAATGCCAGATCTGTCAACCACAGCATATATATATGTTACCACATTAATTGTTACTTTATTTTATGCTCTACATAAACAAATAGCTCATCACATATGTATGCAAGTGACTAAATTTAAGGGCTAATTTACCAAAGTAGTCCCCAGAAATTGCACAATGCAAGATAGTGTCGCCGTCCTTCCTCCTACAATAGTTGTAGCGTTTCTGCTCACCATCCGGGCTCTTGATGTAGATGTAGTGGAGGCATAAGAAGGCATTTTTTTTACCATGGAGAGCGGCCAAGAAGAGCGGAGTCTCGTTGTCATCGTTAGGAGCACCAACCAGCAACGAATGGCGTTCGGCAATGCATGCACACATCCTCACATTCCCCATTGATGCTGCAAAGTGGAGAGGGGTGTTCCCTCGCTCGTTTTGCCTCTTGAGCTCATCATGGGAAATTAGTTTTACCAGTTCTTCAACATGATCTTCCTGCCGGTCGGACACTGCTATGTGCAATGCTGTGTCACCTGTCCTGGTGATCTTTGCCTTGTGAGCCTTCGGGTTCAGCCTATAGGTTCTCACAACTTCTTTCCATTGGCTTTTCATGGCTATTTGGAACAAGTATTTCTTGAGCTTCTCGGGGTCCATACTCTTGATCATGTCATCCGTGAAAAAAGAAGCCATATTCTGATCCATATTGAGTGACAATTGAAACCGACGTTGGTTTTCGTATGTGCTAGTAATGAACCATGTTCTGCATGATTTTATAATTGCCAAAAGAAGATACTTTATCCATGACCATAACTCTGTAATCTTCTACAAGAATACTAGTATACTACTTTTGGTAACATTGTATATGAAGATTGCACCTCAGGACCTTTTCTTTATCGATGCTTAAAAGAGGGACGTCAATCCCTTCTTCCAAAGTCTAAAGACAATATTCATTGATCTGTAAATGCAGCAAGGTACATGGCCTCCGTTTCAATTTCCCTTGTTGCCCATCTAAAATGGAGAATCTGGTTTGCGACAGGCTCTGCAGTTCGATTTCCAATATGATGTCCTTACATTTAAGAAAAAATGGTACAAATTAAAAAGTGCATAACCATGGTTATATGGGATTTCAATTTTGCAGCACTCATAAAAAGGGTCTATAAGATCACTTGGATCTTAAGTACGTTTTGTATGCTCCTATGATCCCTCCGCACACGTGGTGTTTCTTTATCAAATAGAAATCCTGATCTCAACTTAAGTATTTATGCATGGCTCCATGAGAACCTGCAGAAAAGGGGAAAAGGAGAGAAAGTATATATGCATGGCTGGCAATTTCTCCTTTACCGCTTTAGTTATTTTGGCTACTAATATTAATATATATATCTCCACCCTTTACACTTCTTAATTCCATGGAAAATTCTCTCTTCACCCTTTTCTTTTGGCCATTTATATCTCTATCTCTCCTTTACACTTCTTACTCTTTATTATTACCAGTATCACAAGTTCACAGCAGGACAGCTATTATTCCATATTCACTTTCCCTTTCATTTTGCGGTTTCCTGCCTGTGGACCAGATAAGCAAGATGGCCCAATGATCTGGGTTTTAGGATGACTTTTTTAGCTATGGAGGTTTACAAGTGATTGATCCTTGCAAGTTGCAAATAATAATCTGAACTAATATATACTTACAATAGTTATAAGGATTTTGTCGGTCCGACTAAGGTGGCTACCACTTGTAAAGGCTGAAGCCTTAGTAGCCAGACGATGGAGAGGGGAAGCCCCTTTTTCATTGACATAATTAACAACATCTCCACAGCAGGTCAATTATACGAAATGCCAAACCTTTCAAGCACAACACGGACACAAACACAAACGCAAACAGATTGTTAATTAGTATCTGATATCATATCCTGGAAGTGATGAAATTAAGTGCCACTTAATTAATTACCAAATTAAAGTAGTCCCCCAGCAACTGCACAATGCAAGATGGTTTCGCCGTGGCGTTCCAAATGACCATCAAAGGGGGTTGGGGGTACGGATGAAGATGTAGTGGAGGCATAAGAAGGCATCTTTTTTACCATAAAGACAGCGGCCAAGAAGAGAGGAGTCTCATTTTCTTGCCCATCGGACACTGCTATGTAATGCTATGTCACCTGTGGTAGAGGTCATATCTTCTCTTCTCTCCTCTCCTCATCTCTTCACTTCTCTTCTTGCTACGAGTGGCAAACAATTCTGTGGTTTGTGTTCCAATTTGCTCGAATAATTCATCACCATGCCCTATTTCTATACAATTTATTCTAGTAATCTTGTAGAACTTATACTTTATAAAATATTATGTAAATGAAGATTGCATCTCATAACCTCCTTTTTATTTATTAATTCGTAAATAAGATCGAGGGAGGCCCACCCAATCTTCAAAAGTGATGCCCATGATTATTATAATTAAAGGCTAAAGAACATGAACAATTTCTAAAGACAATATTCATTGATCTGTATATATTCAGCAGCATGGACTCTGTTTGAATTTGGAGAATAAACAATGGAGCTTGAAAACTGACCAATTATATCAGAGAAGTAAGGCTGCAGTTATCAAGAAGCACATTCCCATGATAATGTATTAATTTTGTATCCATGGAAAAGTATTTCGGTATACCTCTAAGAATCATGACTTCGGTGTTAAGTGTTGAATAACAAGGGGCTTGTAGTGGTTAAGAGCATTTATCCCTGTACTCGAGGTCCTTCGTTCGATTCCCCCAATATTGCTTGTATAAGAAAAAAGAAAAAGAAAAAAAGGAAGTGTTGAATGTTTCTTTATTCCATCCACACATGGAGTTTCATTCTTAAATCCAACTATTCCTTTTCATTATCAAAGAAGAATGCTGATCAATCTCAAGTACATATGTATATATGCATATGGCTCCCTGAGGGGCCTGCAGAATGGGGAGCAAGTATACATTAGCAAATTCTGTCTTAACCCCTTTAACTGCTTATTTCTCTCTAAGCATCCTTTACGCTTAACTTCCACAGCAAATTCTCTCTTCACTTTTTCTTTTGGCCAGTTATCTTCCCTTTGCACTTCTTACGATCTTTACCAAGAAATTCTAATGACCATTTTTCAAATGGACAAGATAGAGGCCCCAAGTGTTTAAATTTAAATTTAAAAAAGAACCACAAGTACTGAATAGAAACACTGCAAGTTCCTCATGATCTGCCTCACATTTTTTTTTTTGTTCTGAGTTTTGACACAAACAATTGTGTCGTGGGAAAAAAGAGTTTCTTTTGCTTCTTTCACAAATAATTCCATGTATTACTTGGCTTTTTTTAGTTCTTACATAAATAAATTTTTAAGGAGGAGCTACGTTGTAACCCTGTTGTGGCACCTTCTTAGTAGTCCCATAGCAGATCAACGTACAGAGGAAACTTCGCCATGGCAAAAAGAACGTTATAGAAATTTGTCCCACTTTAGAAGGTTAGTTTGGTTGGGCCTGACTATTGTATTTACTAGGCCCTTAATCGGAACAATTTTTTTTCGCTTCTTTGTTGCTAAGAAACGGAAGAACAAGACGAAGTATTCAACGACCAATTACAATCCATCGAAGTTTAATAATGATGTAGAATAGATGGCTGACTCAATAGAAGAGGAGTTGGAGAGTCACGCGCGTAAAGGCAAAATTGGCAAGTCATGGGCAGAACCACATAGTGGGCTCCATTAGGCTGTAGCCCAGGAGGTTTTCTAAGGGAAAAAAAAATTATACCTAGCCTAATATGTTGACTTAAAAATACATAAAGTTATACAATTTCAAACATTGTTAGAGGTCTTCCACTTTTGTATCTATTGTCAAATAGTGTCCCAACACCCATACGCATAATAAGGGTAAAATCCTTATCTAACTCTTTAATTTTAATTTTTTTCATTAATTTGTCTCCAAAAAAGAATTTTTTTAAAATAAAATGAAATTCACGTTTTTGCAAACAATATGGCTCTAATGCCATTGTTCTTGTGTTTACAACTAATATGCAAGATACAGTTAATTATTTATGTTTTTACATTTTGTATTTGGGAAGCTTATTCAGTTGATGCCAATAAATTTTAACGGACTCAAACTGTAAATGTCATATTTTCATTATGTGTTATTTGGTTGCATTTAATATGTTTTTGTTATATGTTAAAGTTTATAGAAATTAGTCAATTGAGCTATATATATGAACTAGTGTGGTTTATATGATTTTGAGTAATTCTATGGTACATCAGCTGTACCGGTATAGCCGATCATATGCCAGTCATGTGCTTTTTTTAAAAAAACATGAGAAACCTGTTGCTAAGGTCAACAAATGAAATGATTTCACGTGCCCAAGACAACCCATCAGTCGACGTCGTCTTCTTCCTCACACTCGTCTGCTTCAACTTCAAACTCATTTCTTCGTGGTCTTCAAAGTCATCTTCTTCAACTCCTCTTCTGTATAAAGTTTCTTACTCCTCTCTGCAACCTCTCTCTCTTCTTTGTCATCATTGTCAAAAACCCCTATTTTAGGGTTTGGATTTTGGGGATAATTTTAGGGGTTAGCATTTCGGGTTGATAATAAGAATTGGAATTGAGTTTTTCCCATTACTGGTGGGTTGTTGGCACTCATCTCGTCTGCAATCGAGCCCTTGTGAAAGCATTTGGTATTAACTCCTTGTGAAGGTAAGTTAACACTATGTTTTATGTTATTGTTAATTGAAATTCTGTGGTGATGACTTGGGGCAAGAGGGGAAGTGGGTTTCTCACATTCATGAGATGAAGTGAGTTTCTCATTCTCAAAGTGTCGTGAGGTGAAGTGGGTATCTCACATTCATGGTTGTAATGTTCATGCAATTTTAACTATTGTCATGCAATTGCATATGTCTATATGCAATTACTAATCGCATGTCTGCAAATCCAAGTTACTGAATGCAATTATAGTATATAGTTGTGTTTTTAAATTATGCAAGTGAGGTGATTTCGTGGTAGGTAAGTAGGTTTGATTGTGTTTTTGAATATTTTGTTATAGAGTGTAAAGTGTTCCGAATGTGTAATGTTAGGATTGATTAAGATTTGGATTGGGATTTGAAAGGATTGAGAATCTTGGCCCAAGAGAGAAATGCTTGGGTGGGTTGTGTGCATTATTTGTGCAATGTTATAATGGAGGGTTGATGCACTTGCAAGTAGTGTCGTGCAATTGCATATCGGTATATGCAATTACTAAGCGACTGTGTGCAAATCCAGGTCACCGTATTTTTGTAATTAAGCAATGTAATGTTGTGGTAGGTAGGTTTGATTGTGTTTAGAATGTGTAGTAATCTGTGGTGTTTAGGGGGTTTGCTTTGTGCGTTTTAATATTTTAGTTTACCAAGGACATTCTGGGGTTACTTAAAATTTCATTTTTAAGGGCTTTTGCCTTTAATATAATAAATAGGGTTAACTATTAATTTACCCCCTGAACTTGTACGCTATTTTCAATTTGCACCCTCAACTTCTTTTTTTGGAAAATTACGATAATTAATTAATTTTTATCCCGACCCCTACACTTTTTTCTTCTACTCCCATTCCCCCATTCCCTTATGACCACCACCCTTCACTGAAGACCAATCCCCCCCCCCCCCCCCTCCTCTATTATTGTTGTGATGTTTTAGACAACCTGCAAAATAGAGATTATTTTAAACACGCAATATACTCGCAAGTGCACGAACCGTTGGTAATAAAGCTTATGTAAGTGCGAGGTCAATTCCATAGGGATTGGATCGCCTATTTCCATTTGATTTCCTAATGAAGATTAGAAAAGAAAAATAAAGAAAAACAAAATTACAATGTCACATAACTCCGAGGCTAAAATCACACTTTAAACACACAACACATATAGGGGTGTGAAATGATAAACTAATTCTAGAAACACCAATGAAAATAAATGCTAACTAAGAAGATTAACAAATGTAAGTGACAAAATGTAATCTAGGAAAACTAAAACTAGAACACTTGGAAGTTATCCCTACACTTTTACTCATGTTATTGAATACTCGAAGCAAATAAACTGTATACACATTGATGAAGATGTTTGCAATCAAGACCGGGTTTAGTGGCTCAAGACGCATGATTCTCTCTAAAATAAATAAGGTGCGTGTTTAGTGCTACAATACTCGTGCTTCCCATAAAATCAATCTAGGTGTGCTTAGTACTTCGATTTAATAAACCCATTAAGTTTGAAGAGAATATGAACATCACAAGAACCCTAATAGCATGGTGTTTACATTAGGCATTCAAGAAACCAATTCACATGGATGATTCTTACTTCATCCATTAGTTGCTTAGGAAAACATTAAGGTACATATAATCTCAATAATCTCAAGAAGCATGCTTTCAAGGGTGATCAATCAAAGAAAAACATACATCAATGATAGATTATTTTAGTGAAGAGGACTTCATCAATTATTGTCAAGAAACCAATTCACATGATGCCTACTTAGAAAGGGTTCAATCATTTGTTGCTAATTAGAAAATACAAGAAAATACATTGGAACTAAAAATGAGAAGTTACATTGGAACTAAGAAAATACAAGAAAGAAATAAAATGAAAGAAACTAAAAACAAGAAGGAGAAAGAGAATTGGATTTTCAACATTTTGGATCCTTGCCTCAAGGCTCCCCAAGGTTCTCTCCAATTATCATGTCATTCTCCCATCTCTTGTTTGCTCCTTGCTCTCCTCATTCTTTAAAAATTTGAAATTGCGAAGTGGAGAGAAAGATTCTTCTTGCTTGGCTGCTGCCCCTTAGCTACTTTCTCCTCTTTCTGTCTTCCTACTTATTACTCCATATGATACTTCACCTTTTACCCAAAGTTCTTTGGCCCTTCTCTCCGTTTGTCTTCACTTTCATCATTTTATTGACTTTCAATATCTTGAGGGAGATAAAATGGAGGGTGATACCCAATGGAGTTAAATGTGGTCCAAACCACAATTCCAAAGTTAGGATAAATGCTGGATCAATTGAATAGGCTATACTTGTTCAATGGAGCTCAAATTCGGATATGTTGTAGTCAACATCCATTGGAATAGGTTTCATGAAGAACTTCACAATATGTGAGCATCGGAACATGCTGATCCAAGGCCAGGAAGTTTACCTACGAAAATGAGCAAAAACAGATTTTATATTCAATAATGCACTTTTAGCTCACATTTATTCCAACCAAGGTAAAATCTACAAAAACACAACAAGGAAATAGAAGACTATGAAATGTCAAAGATTAACTCAAAACATTGGGTGAGTGACATGATAAATCAGGTATAAAAATGAACCCAACATCTATCCTCCCCCGATTTCTTCTTCCTCGATTCCCCCATGACCACCACCTGCAAGCTCCAACTCCCAAGCAAACCCAAAACCGACAGACCCACCCCCTTCAAAGAACCAAGAACCCATATACCACCCCCCCACCCCCCCCCCCCCCCCCCCCCCCCCCCCCCAAATGAACCCATAACCCATAACCCAAAGACCAGACCCATCCCTCCCTCCTCCTCCCCCCCTCTCAAGATTTCTTCTCCCCATCCCCCATCCCCCTCCTCTCCTTATGTTTTTTCAACCACATCCCCCTAGGAACCTAGAACCCCAACCCGCAACCACCCATTTTCTTCTCCCCCCCCTCCCCCACCCAAACGGTCCTTCCTCTCATTCTGCCATCGTCGCCTCACCTCTCTCTCTCTCTCTCTCTCTCTCTCTCTCTCTCTCTCTCTCTCTCTCTCTCTCTCTCTCTCTCTCTCTCTCCCATCCCCCTCTCTTTCTATCTCTCTCCCATTCGAGCTCCCCCATCACCTCTGTTTTTTTTATTTACAACAAAAGGAAGGCAGAGGTGAAGTGGGTGGGCCCCTTTGTTTATTAAAATGATTTATTTATTTATTTTAGATTTCATATTATTTTAATACATAAAATGACAAATTTGCCCTCATATTTAACAAATTGGATGAAATATTGAGATTTGGACGATATGGGGAATTAGCCATAAAAATTAATTCGTGGACTTGATTTTCCACCAAAAAAATAAGAGTTGAGGGTGCAAATTGAATGTAGGGTAAAAATTCAGTGGGTAAATTGACATTTAACCTTAATAGATAAAGATAGGCATGCACTTTTTATTTTGAATAATAAAGGAGGATGCACATCGAGATGCATCATCATTTCATTTGGGTTGGCTTTCTCTTCGTCCCAAGGCAAGGGTGGTCTTCGTCTCCCATATTTGTATCTTCTGAACCATGCGGAGGCTCAGGCACTCCTATGGGGTTGTAAGTTTGTGCAGAAACGTGGTAAAAGATTGGTGGAGTTTGAATTTGACTCCATATGTGTGATTAAAGGTATCAATGGGAATATTGCAATGGGAGCTTGGGTTCTGTACCCCACCCTTAGCAAGATAAAGGATCATGAATCTAATTTCTTTCACTGCCATTGGTCATGGATTCCTCGATCAGCAAACGACGCTGCCAATTTGTTGGCGATGCTAGCCAAAGAGAGGATGAGCCCAGAAGTTTGGGTTTATAGACCCCATCCTTTCTAACCCATGTTCTGAACAAGGACGAACTTCCTTGTCCCCCAAGTGTTTAACGAAATTGCTCCAAGTTGGGAGGAACGGACGTTGTATACTTTTGTGTCCCTGGATTTGTATTTCCTTCAGTTTGCTTTCTTTAGTTGTTGTATTGTCTTTCTCTGGCTTTATTTCCCTGGGCACCAAACTATTCCTTATTGTGGTCGGGACCCTTGATTTGTAGCCTTGTTAGTGGCTTTTCATAGTCTAATGAATGCTACATCTCCAATAATTTTTAAAAAAAACCATGTGGCATGGGTCCACCTTCTATTGCATAAGCTAAAATGAGTTGGTGAGAGCTTATGCAATTTGCAAGGTTGCTTTTGCAAGAATCCATCTTCAGCATGATGTTGCGTCCAGGCCTTTCGATGGTTTTGACCAGAGTAGTGCTGATCGGTAAGGTAGTTGGGGCTGGTTGTAAAAGAGCCGAAGGGCATTGAAGAAAAGGAGAAAAGTTTTTCGTACCGATTCCCACGGATAACGCCAAACTGTTGATGTTAAAAAATGAATGACCATTGATGGACCCAACTTAGATATGTAATATGTGTGTATGCCTTCAGCAAGGGGAAGGTAAGGACCTTCAGCAGGTAATGACAGAAGAAAGATAAACAAGCATGCAAAAGACATACATACGTGGTTCACTCAAATAATGGGTTACCACAAGAAAGATGTTCTTATTATAATAATATATACTTACATCATACAAGGGGTTTGATCCTAAGAGAAGGAAGAAGGAACAAGCCGAAGGCCAAATCTAGGAATCGGAGAGCCCTCCTTTCTAAGTGGAGAGTGGTATCCTTTTGTAGGTGGGCGGGAGTCTTCACTTCTCTTCATATTTCAATGTGGGGCTCCTTGGCTTTGCTTCTAGGTTACATAGAAAAGACTGAACAAAAACAAACTAAACCAAATTTTAAAAATAATACATATATAGTATTAGTATGTGTAACACAAACAAAACAAATCCCATAAAGCACACATGAAGAAGTTGGAAGCTAAAGAGAAGCAACTTCGTAACTCCTCTGCGGTACCTTCTTAAAGGTAACCCATATGAGATCAACGTAGAGCGGAAACTGCACCACGGCAGCAAACGTAACAGACAAGCCAGTGAAGGCATAAACCGGAAACACAGCGTATTTGAGCTGATCTTTAAGCACGAAGAAATGGCTGGCGCAGAAAGAAACCAGCATGGAAGCTATGGACACGAACAGCGACGTCATCCCTAGCAGAAGCTTCCTGGGCAGGTCTTTGCCGAAGGTCTTCTCTTGATACCGCGTCAGAATGGACAAGAACATCACCAAGGCCGTGACGGAGAAGCAGAGGGCCACCAGCGATGCGATGGGGAAGATGTCGAAGGCTGGCTGTTTTTCGAGGGTTGGTTTGCCGGTGTCCTCTTTGATGCCGCCGGGGACAGTGGATGAGGTGGCAAAGGCGACGGTGGTGATGAGGGCGGCGACGACGGAGCAGGACTCGGAGGTGTTGGTGAGCCACTGCCCTCCGGCTTTCACAATTTCGTTATGGGATTCCGTGAAGAGGTCCCTTGCCGTCTGGCCCTTTCTATTGTGGAGGGCAAAGAAGTGCAGTGGCATGGAGTTATTCACGAACTGCATAATGCCTCAAAGAGATTAAACATGTGTTTGTTGAAATGCCTCAAAGAGATCAAGCAATTGTTCAAAGAGATTGTTTGTTGAAATGGCTCAAAGAGATTAAGCATTGTTTGTTGAAATGCCTCAAATAGATAAGGCGAATAAGCAGCTGATAGGTTTGTTTTTATATTGTTGGGAAAAAAGTATTTGACTGAAATATAATATAAGATGACTTGTTTATTTATAAATTTGTATTTATTTAAAGGGTCCTTAATTAATTACCTCAAACCATTTCATTTCCCATTGCATTTGCAGCGCAGCTCCACGAATGAGCCAAGGCTTATGCTCTTTTAGTTTTGCTGCTAGATGCAAAGCACTGTTTCCTTGGTCATCCACTTTACCAAACACACTGTCTTTCAAAACATTCCTCTTTAGCAAGAGCTGGTACACATGGGGCTGCCTGTTCTCCACCGCCAACAGCACTACATTCTTTTTCTCCGTGTTCGTGTCGTGAATGGCCACCGGAAAAAGTTCCAGGATCTTCTCCACCATTTCAGTCACTCCATTTTTTGCAGCAATCAGTATTGGTGTTTCCCTAATTTTCATTGCTTTAGGGGCTTTCGTCGCTATCGCTTCTGCTGATGATGATGACCCTAGAAACATTTTATGAGATACTTAAGTTACTGGTTGGCTGTGGCTACAGCCATATATAATTTCCAGGCATTGTGGCAATGTGACATGTGCTGAATTAAAATTATTCGCAGAGCAGTTACCTACTGCAATGTTTTCTTTACCATTATTTGCCTTGTTATCTTCCTGTTGGCTATCTTGTAAAGACTCAATCAGAGGAGGAGTTACAATTGCCTGCTCAAAGCTTCCAAGGGTCATTAGGACGTTACCATTATCAACAATTTCATAAGGACTTGTCTCGTCATTGTCTCTGCGGAATGGTGTTGCACCCTGCGGATTCACACCACTGTCTTCGTACTCGTACATAACAAATCTTTTTAATAGTTCATTCATGATCTGAAAAGCCCATTTGTGCTTTTCTTTCTTTTCCATTGTCTTCCGTATCTCCATAGACCCTTCAAGCATTAAAAGGGAAATGCATCTTACATTATATAAATTATGTCTGCATTGGATGGGTGTAGTATCTGTAGATTAGTCTAAAATAGAGGCATGAGATTATGAAAAATACCAAGAGGTTTAGGATTTTGAAAAAAAGTGCCATACCTAATCCAGGAACAATCAGCATTGCCTTTGATATAAGCTTGACAAAATCAAAGCAGGTGCTGTAATTAACAGGAAATGATTGATGCCCTGGAGCTCCATCTATATAAATAAACATATTTTTCATGACCAACTAACAATTTTGTAAGGGTTTTACTTCAGACTAGGCTTGAACATGAAGCATATGAAAGAGTAGGCCTTTCTTGCCTGTATCTGCTACAGGGTTCTCTGTATCTGCTGAATTTTGTCCTCCTTCCAGAATTTTGGTAACTGCAAAATAGTAACTTGTGTACAGTACTTGAGTACAGAGCATATAGAATTGAATTCAATACTGAGAAACATCGACATGCATCTAGCTAGTTTGATAGCACAAATGGTTGCTTCCTTAAACTGACTGATCCTTACAGAAATGCAAGTATAAATTAAAGCCAATCTTGACTAAAATACTTTTGTAGTTTGAATAAAATGGATTTAATTCACATACCAAACAGTTGAACCAATTTCCTGAACACCCGAAAGTAGTTGACGCATGTCTGGTAGTTTTCTGGATATTTGGGATCCTTTTCCTCTTTGAATGTCTTAATTAACCCCTGCTTAGATTGATCCTTTTGTTCCACCTTGACATCATCAACATATGTACCTTCCAACCAGTCATACAGAAGAATTATTACTTTAATACAGAACTGATCCATCACGATACATGTTTGTTTTCGATGTTATGCATCCTTGCAAATAATACTGTATCTGTACTAATACTTACAGTGGTAAATTATTCTCTTGAATGGACTAAGGTGGCTACCACTTTTGAAGGCAGAAGGCTTGCTAGCCAGAAGATGGAGAGGGGAATACCCTTCCTCATTGACATAATTCACAAGATCTTCATAGAGGCAAATTATCTGAAATGCCAAATCTGTCAAGCACAACATAACTTGTTAATTCATTAATTTAATACATCACAGAAGAATATTTATATAAAATCTAGCTCATCAAGAAATAGATCATATATATATATGCAAGTGATCAAGTGAAGCGTTAATTACCAAAGTAGTCCCCGAGAATTGCGCAATGCAATATGGTTTCACCATCCGTCCTCCTACAATTATTGTAGCGTTTCTGAGGATCATCAAAGGCAGGGGTACAGATGTAGTGGAGGCATAAGAAGGCATCTTTTCTACCATGGAGAGCAGCCGAGAACAGAGGAGTCTCATTGTCGTCATTAAGAGCACCAACCAGCAACAGATGGCGTTTGGCCATGCATTCACACATCCTCACATTCCCCATTGATGCTGCAAAGTGGAGAGGGGTGTTCCCTCGCTCGTTTTGCATTCCGAGATTTTTATTGGAAATTAGTTCTACCAGTTCTTCAACATGATCTTCTTGCCGGTCGGACACTGCTATGTGCAATGCTGTGTCACCCGTCCTGGTGATTTTTGCCTTGTGAGCCTTCGCATTCAGCCTATAGGTTCTCACAACTTCTTTCCATTGGCTTTTCATGGTGATTTGGAACAAGTATTTCTTGATCTTCTCGGTGTCCATACGCTTGATCATGTCATCCGTGACAGAAGAAGCCATATTGTGATCTATATTGAGTGACAATTGAAACCGACGTTGGTTTTCGTATGTGCTAGTAATGAACCATGTTCTGCATGATTTTATAATTGCCAAACGAAGATACTTTATCCATGACCATAACTCTGTAATCTTCTACAAGAATACTAGTATACTACTTTTGGTAACATTGTATATGAAGATTACACCTCAGGACCTTTTCTTTATCGATGCTTAAAAGAGGGACGTCAATCCCTTCTTCCAAAGTCTAAAGACAATATTCATTGATCTGTAAATGCAGCAAGGTACATGGCCTCCGTTTCAATTTCCCTTGTTGCCCATCTAAAATGGAGAATCTGGTTTGTGACAGGCTCTGCAGTTCGATTTTCAATATGATGTCCTTACATTTAAGAAAAAATGGTACAAATTAAAAAGTGCATTACCATGGTTATATGGGACTTCAATTTTGCAGCACTCATAAAAAGGGTCTATAAGATCACTTGGATCTTAAGTAAGTTTTGTATGCTCCTATGATCCCTCCGCACACGTGGTGTTTCTTTATCAAATAGAAATCCTGATCTCAACTCAAGTATATATGCATGGCTCCATGAGAACCTGCAGAAAAGGGGAGAAAGTAGAGAAAGTATATATGCATGGCTGGCAATTTCTCCTTTACCGCTTTAGTTATTTTGGATACTAACATATATATCTCCACCCTTTACACTTCTTAATTCCATGGAAAATTCTCTCTTCACCCTTTTCTTTTGGCCATTTATATCTATATCTCTCCTTTACACTTCTTACTCTTTATTATTAACAATATCACAAGTTCACAGCAGGACAGCTATTATTCCATATTCACTTTCCCTTTCATTTTGTGGTTTCCTGCCTGTGGACCAGAGATAAGCAAGATGGCCCAATGATTTTGGTTTTAGGATGACTGTTTTAGCTATAGAGATTTACAAGTGATTGATCCTTGCAAGTTGCAAATAATAATCTGAACTAATATATACTTACAATAGTTATAAGGATTTTGTCGGTCCGACTAAGGTGGCTACCACTTGTAAAGGCTGAAGCCTTAGTAGCCAGACGATGGAGAGGGGAAGCTCCTTTTTCATTGACATAATTAACAACATCTCCATAACAGGTCAATTATACGAAATGCCAAACCTTTCAAGCACAACACGGACACAAACACAAACGCAAACATATTGTTAATTAGTATCTGATATCATATCCTGGAAGTGATGAAATTAAGTGCCACTTAATTAATTACCAAATTAAAGTAGTCCCCCAGCAATGGCACAATGCAAGATGGTATCGCCGTGGCGTTCCAAATGACCATCAAAGGGGGTTGGGCGTACGGATGAAGATGTAGTGGAGGCATATGAGGGCATCTTTTTTACCACAAAGACCGGCCAAGAAGAGAGGAGTCTCATTTTCTTGCCCATCGGACACTGCTATGTAATGCTATGTCATTGTCACCTGTGGTAGAAGTCATCTTTTCTCTTCTTTTCTCTCCTCTCCTCATATCTTCACTTCTCTTTTTGCTACGAGTGACAACCAATTTACTCTAGTAATTCATCACCATGCCTTATGTCTATACAATTTATTATTGTAGAACTTTTACTTTATAAAATATTATATAAATGAAGATTGCATCTCTGTTTGTGCCTAATAAATCACGGCCTTTCTGGCCGAGGAAGCCTCCTCTCGGCCGTGGCATTTGCTCATGGACTCAAAAACGGCAACGTTTCGTTGTTCCCTTTTTCCTTACAACGAAGGAAAAACGCAAAGGCAAGATCTTCTCGGCCTCTCGACTATAGCCTTATAGGCCGAGGCCGAGGACCATGCAAGGCACGGCCGAAGATATTCTGGTCAGATCATCACGTGGCCTCAGGGTCCCACGCCCCATTTAATGAAGTAGTGCCTCTGTCCACCACAGCAAATCCACTGGGGCACGAAGCATTTAATGCACGAGGGCAGAAGGGAAGTGACTGAAGTCAGGGTTTGGTAATCAGAGTGGTTAGGTACAAACATTCTCACAAAATGTTCTTACAATTTGCGGTCCCTTCACCAACCACTAGACCAGGGCATTTAATGCGTTCCCACAGCCAGAGGTGCAGAGCCCTCGATCAGGGCGGTGGCCAAGATTTGGCCGAGATTTATGGGGGTCACACCACCATGCTTCACGATCCCAAATGCCGATTGGACTACCTGCTTGCCCCAATCAGACTCCATCAGGCAGATATTTTTAGAAGATCTTTTCAGCCTCGAATGGCTCTCCAGGATTCTTCCTATAAATACCAAGCTCAAGACCACATACAAAGGGTCCAACACCAAAACCAAAAGCCTCCCACGGAGCAACTTATTTTTCTGTCACGCACTTTCAATATCTTTACATGCTTTCTTAGGAGTAGTGGTAGATTGTAAGAAACATCCATTCATCAATATATCATACGACCCTTGATTTCTCAAGGCACCGGGGCATCATCCTTGTTGTCGCCTCACTCACCCCATATATCATACGACCGTCGCTCCTCGAGCAACGCGCCGGAGCACCGCCCAAAATCCACCACCTACACCACCATTAAACGGCCTTGTAGCTCAGGCCGTAAACCTGACGGCCAAGACCAGTTCATTTCTCGGCCACAATCGTTTGGTTAGAAGTCCAAGTTCAAACAGGCGCATTATTAAACTTTTCCTACCCAAAACTTATCAACGCATGGTAGACCATGCTGGCATGCTCGCGCATAAGCCGCACCGCACCCGAAAGTAGGACTCGCGTGTTCGCGCACATCCCCTCGGCCCGGAGTACCAGGCCGTGAGATTTGCGACGCCAACACTTTTGGCACGCCCGGTGGGACTTTTGTCAACAAACTCACAATGACCCCAAGGGATGAGCAGGCCTCCAGGATGGAGACATCCTTCATGGCCGCAGTAGACAAATTCTCCATGGAACTGCGGACGTTGTTCCGAGAATGGACGTCAGTAACGCCCACCGACATTCAGGCGTCAGGCCACGGCCCGTGCTCTCAGCCGAAAAACTGGGGGCAATCCCGGCCGATGCAGGTAGACTCCCAGCCCACTTGCCCCGTAGAAACAACGCGCGGCCCACTCCACACCTTGGCCGTAGCGTTGGGGCAGAGCAGCCCAAAATGTCCAGCGGCTCAGCAAACCGACCCAGCGTGCACCATAGCCGTCCAAGCCCATTCAGGCTCGGGTAGCGCGATCACGGTTTCGTCACAAGCATCATCAACGCCGGCAGAAGCCCATCACCGGTACAGTTCGGTCGATCCAACAGCGACACTCACGCATCCCGGCCAGACTTACGGCATTTATTCGAGGCCATTCGGCTCGGTCGTGACGGCTGAACCCCTTATTCAAAAAACTCCACTAATCGAGCCGCAAAATAAGGTGCAACAGGCCCAACGACCGTCTCCAACTCAGCCAAAGCCAACCCCTCAGGATCCTCGGACCGAGAAGACTCGACGCATGTCCGACGACGGCTCGGCCCAGAAAGGGCCGGGGGCACTAGACGCTATTGAGCCGTGCCCACCAGAGATGCCCAGGATTTGGCATGATTGGTTCCCCAAGGCATTTTGGGCATGACATGCGTCAAAAGACTCGGCCATGAGTACATTTCCATGTCTCCTTACCCACGGCCGTTATTCTGATCAACCAAGGAGGCTGAGAATTCGGCCTGAGAATTCGGCCTCTTCAGGTTTTCAAGCAACCTGGGCGAAGGACGAAGAACTACGCCCTGACCGTGCCCCAGGATGCAGACAAGTCAGAACGACCAGGGCCCAATGCCTACACCTCGGCGCAAGTTCCAAAGAAAATGGCACCGAGGGCCTACGACAAAAAAGTCAAAAAGAAAAAAAGACAATAGGCATACAAGCTCAATAAATGGCTCGGCCTAAAAGAAAGACATTTAAATCTGTGAAAGTTCGGCAATCTGAGCCTCGACCTGCGCAAGTTCTTCATTTTCTCTGCGCACGATAAGGTCATTCTCCTTCAGGCGAGCCATGGTAGGTTGGACCTGTTCCTTGATCATCGACAGCTTTTGCTCAAGCAGGCATCCCTCGGTCATCTTCGCGCTAGCCTCAGCACATCGACCGAGCATCTCCTCACCCTCGGCCAAGCGTATCTGAAGCTCATCCAGCTGCGCCGAGTCCAGCAGACCCAGTGCCATGGCCGCATCCAGACAAGTCTTGAACTCCAGAAAAGCTTCGGCCGTGGTCATTTGGTGGGCATCGCAGAGGAGGAACTCTCGAAGCCTTTCGATGACGGCTTTGGACTCATCGTCCAAAGGAGCCGAGGCCGAGCTGCCTTCTTCCTCATGAAGACTAGCGAACAAAGACTCGAGATCATCAAAAGAGGCGGCCTCCTAAAGACAAAAGGAAGGAAAAGTTAGGAATACGACCGGTTTGGATATAGAAAGAAAAGGGAACTGAATACTCACCTCAGCGGCCAAACTTGGGCCAAGAGCGTCTGCGGCCACAAGCTCGATCAGGACCCCCGAAGAGACAGGCGATAGGCTCGGCGCACCCGTACCTGCAGCCTCAACTACTGTGAGCGCGGTCACTACGACCGACTCCTGAGACAACGGCACCGGGGGCATGCTCATAACAGTCGTGGACAATGGCACCGACGATCGAGGAGGCTGAAAGATAAACAGGCTGGTCAAGGACATGAGGCAGACCAATAGAAAAAATAAAAATACGAGAAAGGCATGACACCTACCGAGCCAATTCTTATGCCGCCTGGACGACGTTGAGTGAACGGCGAAAGCCCAGCGGAGGCGGTGGTAGTCGAGGTAGGCACGACAAGGGCGGCCGAAGGGACTTCCGCCAGGGCAGTTTGCGTCGACTCCTCACCAAGGACCTCGCCATCTGACAGTTCTACCACTGTCTCCTCTTTGACCGGCCCTTCTTCGGCCTCTAGTATCTCCACATCCTCCTCGGCCTCCTCGGCCTCCTCGGCCTCCTCGGCCTCTTCCTCAACTTGCCCCTCGGCCGTTTCCTCAGCATCAGCCGCCTCCTGGACCACCTCCTCGGCAGCAAGCACATCTTCGGCGTCTGGCGCTTCGACGGCAGTTTCCTCCTCAACCACTACTCCTCCTGGAAGGACCAGACTACCAGTTAAAAGGGAAGGAAAATGGCTTGAAGAAGGAAAAGATGACAAAGAGCGAAAGAAAAAGTACTTACGGCCACAGGAGGAGCTTCGCTTACGACCACAGAAGGGACGTCTCCCTCGTCTTCACCCTCCGAAAGAACGAGGAGGTCTCTCTACCTCGGCCGTTGTGGCGGCACCGCCTCAACCACGACATCTTTGGCCGACGCAGCCTCAACCGCCACGGTCTTAGCACTCGCGGCCTCTCGACCTCTCTTTCGGCCTGGGGCTACGTGCATAAAAAGGAAACGTAAAATAAACAAAACGGAAGGTGACTCAGAGAGGCTGAACAAGAAAACATAAAGGAAAAAGCTTACCAGGCACGGCAGTTGGTCGAACTAGCGGGGGAGAGGGCACGGCCCTGCGTACCTGGGTTTTCCGCGCCCCCACCACGGCCGGCGCTCTGGAAGGTGGGGCTGTAGGTGGAGTCACGGCCAACGCTCCGGCCGGAGGAGAGGCTACCACCTTGCTTGTGGCCACGGCCGTCGTAGTCAGACGAGGAGGCGCGACTGAGGCCTTCTTCGCCTTACCAGCCTTGGGAATGAAGGGATCCCAGTCTGCATTCTTCAGGGCCCCCCGCGCGGCCTCTTTAGCAGGCCGAATAAATGTGGCCGAGATGCACTCCTCGTACCAGACTCTTTCGTCCTCGTCGATCGCGTTACGGCGCATCCACGGTCTCAGGGTAAGGAAGGTCATCCTCTTCGCAAGCTGAAAGGAGATCCCAGCCACACCGTGCTGCTGAGCGACATCAGCCCTCCAAGACGAGAGCCGATTGATGGACAACGGCGGAAGCGGCGCCGTCTGGATCAGCCCAAATTGCCGCGCCACGAAATGCGGAAGGTACACCTCGGCCCCGGCCTTGGACAGGCCCCAATGAAGGTCGCGCGCGACCAGGAAGAAGCCCCAGATCTCCCTCAAGTCATTCTCCGTCTCCCCATCAGGGATTATGGAGAGGTCGTGCGTAAGGAACAAGGGGAACGGCCGAGTAAGGCACACCCGGAACTGCGACCCAGTCCTCTCGGTTAGCTCATAGAAGAATTTGTAGCAGAGGACCGAGGTGTTGTGCTTCCTGGGGGCCCGGGCGAATGCGTTGGCTAGCGGCTCGGTATCAGCAGGGTTAACCGCCGTCCTCAGTTCTGGAAAGTAGGCCTGTAGCCAGAACTGGAAGGCCCAGAGTGGGCCGCTGTGCTTCGGCTTCATCCCGTCAGTGACCACGTCGTGAAGCGTGCGGTAGATATGGCCGAGGAGGAATGGGCCAAGTGCCAGCCTTCCGCCCTGCGCGAGGTAGTCGGCCAAGTGGGCGAACTCCAGGGTGACCTTGTTCGCTTGGGTGCAAAACACGAACTTGCACAACCAGTATAGCAAGAACGCGGCATGCTCGATCTCGCCCAAGGGAGCAATGGAGTCATCATCGGGGTTGTCCTCCACGCCGAAATTGCCGTAGAAGCTGGAATAGTTTAGCATGTTCTTCGCCTTGCACCCAGCGAGTTTGGCAACCGTAGGCCAGGCGGCCTTGAAACTCCCTACGGCCTCAGGGGTGGCCAGCGCAGCGTTCACTTCCACGCCAAGGGGAGAGAGGCCGAAGAGGGCGGCCATGTCCAGAACGGTCGGCGTTATCATGCCGAATCGAAGATTCAGGGTATTCGTGGCCGACGACCAGAAGCACAAGGCCGCGAACAAAAGCGACCGATCCATGACAAGTGATAGATGCCTTGATCCCTCCATTGCTGACCGAAGAAATGCTCCATCCTCGGTAGCCATTTCTCCCAATCCGGGGTCGAAGTCGGCCATTGAGGCTGCGGCCTGGCCACATTCCAATCCTAGAAGTCCCCCCCATCAAAGGCCGAGAAATTCACCAGATTGTCCCTCAAATGGACGGCTAAGCTCTCGGGCATTCCCCCTTCCACATAGGGGCCGAGGACGCAGGACTCTGAGACAGCCCTATCCTCATCAGTCCAAGGAGCGATAACGTCAGCAATAACCGAGCTTTGAACCTCTCGGCAGATGTCTTCAAACTTGGTCTGGAAAATTTGAGACAAGGCTTCAGCGGACGCAGAGGTACTGGAGGCCATTGAGACAAGTTGGAGACAGGGTTTTTCTTGGAAGAAGTAGTCGAAGGAAAGGTGGTAAGCACGAGTACCAGGAGGTAGAGCCAAGCGCTCAGAAAAAAGCTAAGAGGGCGAACTTTCTAGAAAAAAATGCGAAAACCAAAAAAACTGGAAAACTGAGAGGGAATTTTTTGGACAGAGTTTGGATGTCTAAAAATTCTGAAAGCGTGAGGAACGAATGAAGAAGGATGGGCTTTTATACTGGCGCCTGAATTCGAAACGAAAGGGCACGATCTGATCGGTGCATAATTACATATCTTTTTGTACCCTTCTAACTTATGATTTGGTTATGTTTTTGAGTTAAACTTGTGCTTTTAATAAGTTTTGTGTTTGTTTCAGTGTAATAAGTTTGAGACTCATTAAATGCATTTTGGAGACAAATTAGCCCAAAATGGTGTCTGCAGATCAATCAATTTCACGGATTAACCTGTACTTGCTCAAGAAGAACCAGATAATGAGCCATACATCATTGGAAAGATACGGAAGTCTAGTTTCCGTACCATTTTACGGTTCATGATTCTGAGTCTTCTAGAGGAAGTTATACATGATCTAACCAAATATTGTGCTTCTATTTCATATACTCATTATGCTTGTTTGAGAGAATAAAACCATAGGTTCTGAGTGATTGAGTGCTATATGTGAGAATTAGAGTTGAAGCATGTTCTTCCTTCAAGATTTGAGTATGTTTACTTTGAAGCCGTGTGCCTTTGAGCTATAGCTTCCACTTTACACAGTTATTGATCATCTATCTTTGCAACTCTATGGTGTTGGAGGTATGACTAAAGTTTTCTTTCATTTTCATTAGTTGTTTTCAAAGTTAGTTTTCTAACCTTTTGTTTTGTAGAGTCAGTAAAGCGTTTGTGGGTATCGTTTTTGTTAAACCCTCAGGAGACACAACTCCTCCTACTAGGGATGCCTAGAGGTTTAAAGGCTTGTTGCATGCGCTCAATGCAATCGAGTTACCTACGAAAGTGGTCTAATAAACTTCTCGTTTTGTTTTTATCTTTGTTTTCCTTTTGTTTTACTCGAGGACTAGTAAAATCTAGGTTTGGGGGAATTTGATCGGTGCATAATTACATATCTTTTTGTACCCTTCTAACTTATGATGTGGTTATGTTTTTGAGTTAAACTTGTGCTTTTAATAAGTTTTGTGTTTGTTTCAGTGTAATAAGCTTGAGACTCATTAAATGCATTTTGGAGACAAATTAGCCCAAAATGGTGTCTGCAGATCATTCAATTTCACGGATTAACCTGTACTTGCTCAAGAAGAACCAGATAATGAGCCATACATCATTGGAAAGATACGGAAGTCTAGTTTCCGTACCATTTTACGGTTCATGATTCTGAGTATTCTAGAGGAAGTTATACATGATCTAGTAGCTCAATGTCAAAATTCGGCAGCATCTGCGTTACTGGGCCACAAATGACATTTGAAGGTCTTCCCAATTTTTCCTTGAGTTGGGCTGCATATTCTTGGAAAGATAAGACAAAGGGCTTGAAGATCCATATTTTTCCAAAATTTTATGAATGTATTAACAAGCGCAAAACGAACCCAAAAGAAGAGTGCAATGCATAGTCATGCATGACATATGTATGATGAAGTGCACTATCTAGTGGGAGTTGTTGGTGAAGTGCACTAGCCAAAAGAATGAGTTTCTAATTACAAGTGCTATCTAATGGGAGTTGTTGGTGAAGAGCACTAGCCAAAAGAATGGGTTTCTAATTACAAATGCTATCTAGTGGGAGTTGTTGGTGAAGTGCACTAGCCAAAAGATGAGTTTTTAATTACAAGTGCTATTGGCATAAACCATATTCAATTCAGATATTCCCCTTCCATTCTCCCTATAAATAGCACTCCAATTCTAAACACAACATCATTCACAATTCATCTCATTCACTTTATCCTTCCACAAACACTCCATTCATCCCCAAAACACCAAAATAGCTCCAACAAGCCTCCATTCCAATTCCCTACGAATTTCCTCTTTCTTTTCCATCACCACTCACCCACACTCATCCCAAATCACCTCTTTAGTTGCCATACTCTAGATGTGAGGAAGCTCTTGGAGCAGCATTAGACGTGGAGAAGCACTTGGAGAAGCCTTGGACACCACAAACAACTTCTGAAATGGGTTTTTCTACTCTTGTTACATTCATTATGTTTTCTCATTTCTGTTTAAGTTTCATTTCCATTATGAGTAGCTAAATTCATAACTAGGGCTTCGATGTAACCTAACATGAATATTCTAGGTTTATAAGTTGAAGTTTTGAGTTTCAAGTTTGATTCATGATTCATGTTCTTATTCATTATGCTTATCAGTTAATATGCTTGTTTGGATGATTGATCATCATTAGAACTTGTTTATTAGCTATTTTGGTTTGAATCAAGAGTAGACACCATGCTTTGATTCGAATTGAACTATGAATAAGAAAAGTATGTATGGACATTCGACAACAGGGATTAGATACATGCTTGGTTGTTTAAATTGTTCTTCTATGCTTAATTTAGGTTAGACAACAAATGATCAAGTTAGGGAATTAGGAACACAAGGTTAGGACCAGACACCATGGCCTAATCATACTTTAGCTAGAATCAATCTTTGAATTCGAATTAAATTTGTCACTTGACGCCTTATAACCCAGAATTGAATTGTTATGGTAAATCGAATGCCCTAGTCTCCCAATCTATTTTCAAACCTACAAAAATACTCTTTGTTACATTTGCTTACGTTGCTTTTGTTTGAAACTTCGTTTTGCCTCATTTGTTCAAAAATTACAATCACTCTTACTTTAAATTCTGTTTTAGACTTAATCTCCTACTTTCTTGAATTTGGTAATCTAAGTACATAACTAATTTTAACTTCTCAGTCCTTGTGGGTACGACCTCGTACTTGTCTTGCTATACTACTAATTGGCCCGTATAATTGCGAGTTAACATTTCTAACAAACACGATCCTCTCGAGGGACGTAACGGTCTGACAAT
This sequence comes from Prunus salicina, assembly GCA_020226455.1. NCBI lineage: Eukaryota > Viridiplantae > Streptophyta > Magnoliopsida > Rosales > Rosaceae > Prunus > Prunus salicina. The sequence continues at coordinate 24,204,531 of CM035347.1, forward strand.
AGGCGCGAGTGCGCGATGACGTGTCAACAGCCCAGAGGCAATGATGGCTTAAATGGCTCGAACGAATCAAGGCAATGATGGCTTAAGCGACGTGCCTGCGCATTAAATGCGTCAATTGACCTTCGCATTTAAGGCACCAGCTGGCTATCACATCACTTCGAGAGAAGGCAGAGTCCATCCCTTGGAATCCATTCGGCCTCTACCCAAGCCGCGACCGAAGAATCCAGGGATGTGGGGGCAACGTTTGTGCCTAATAAATCACGGCCTTTTTGGCCGAGGAAGCCTCCTCTCGGCCGTGGCATTTGCTCATGGACTCAAAAACGGCAACGTTTCGTTGTTCCCTTTTTCCTTACAACGAAGGAAAAACGCAAAGGCAAGATCTTCTCGGCCTCTCGACTATAGCCTTATAAGCCGAGGCCGAGGACCATGCAAGGCATGGCCGAAGATATTCTGGTCAGATCATCACGTGGCCTCAGGGTCCCACGCCCCATTTAATGAAGTAGTGCCTCTGTCCACCACAACAAATCCTGTACGAAGCATTTAATGCACGGGGGCAGAAGGGAAGTGACTAAAGTCAGGGTTTGGTAATCAGAGTGGTTAGGTACAAACATTCTCACAAAATGTTCTTACAATTTGCGGTCCCTTCACCAACCACTAGACCAGGGCATTTAATGCGTTCCCACGGCCAGAGGTGCAGAGCCCTCGATCAGGGCAGTGTCCGAGATTTGCCGAGATTTATGGGGGTCACACCACCATGCTTCACGATCCCAAATGCCGATTGGACTACCTGCTTGCCCCAATCAGACTCCATCAGGCAGATATTTTTAGAAGATCTTTTCAGCCTCGAATGGCTCTCCAGGACTCTTCCTATAAATACCAAGCTCAAGACCACATACAAAGGGTCCAACACCAAAACCAAAAGCCTCCCACGAAGCAACTTATTTTTCTGTCACGCACTTTCAATATCTTCACATGCTTTCTTAGGAGTAGTGGTAGATTGTAAGAAATATTCATTCATCAATATATCATACGACCCTTGATTTCTCAAGGCGCCGGAGCATCATCCTTGTTGTCGCCTCACTCACCCCATATATCATACGACCGTCGCTCCTCGAGCAACGCGCCGGAGCACCGCCCAAAATCCACCACCTACACCACCATTAAACGGCCTTGTAGCTCAGGCCGTGAACCTGACGGCCGAGACCAGTTCCTTTCTCGGCCACAATCGTTTGGTTAGAAGTCCAAGTTCAAACAGGGGCATTATTAAACTTTTCCTACCCAAAACCTATCAACGCACGGTAGATCGTGCTGGCACGCCCGCGCACAAGCCGCACCGCACCCGAAAGTAGGACTCGCGTGTTCGCGCACATCCCCTCGGCCCGGAGTACCAGGCCGTGAGATTTGCGACGACAACAATCTAATAAGCTCCTTTTTATTTATTAATTCGTAGATAAGATTGAGGGAGGCCCACCCAATCTTCAAAAGTGATGCCCTTGATTATTATAACTAAAGGCTAAAGAACATGAACAATTTCTAAAGACAATGTTCATTGATCTGTATATATGCAGCAAGTGCATGGACTCTGTTTGAATTTGGAGAATAAACATGGAACTTGAGAAGTGCCCAATTATATCAGAGAAGGCTGCAGCTATCAAGAAGCACATTCCCATGATAGTGTGGGACTTTAATTTTGCATCCATGGAAAAGTTTTTCGGTATACCTCTACGAAGATCATGACTTGGATGTTAAGTATTTCAGTAATCCATCCACACACATGGAGTTTCATTCTGAAATCTAGCTATGATTTTTCTTTATCAATCTCTTTAGATTGAGGGGCCTGCAGAATGGAGGAGAAAGTAGAGATTGGCAAATTCTGTCTTAACCCCTTTAATTATTTTACTAATTATATGTCTCTCTAACTACCCTTTACACTTGTTAATTTCGAATGCAAATTCTCTCTTCCACCCTTTTTCTTTTGGCCAGTTATCTTCCCTTTACACTTCTTACTGTCTTTACCAAGAAATTCTAATGACCATTTTTCAATTGGCCAAGATGGAAGTCCCAAGTGTTTGATGCTACTTTTCTCATGTAGCGCAAGTGTTTAATGCTACCATAGCCTTATTACTTGGCTTGCAATCTTCCAAAGAAGAAAATTGTTACTTGTTTGTTCTTTCTTTTTCTTTTTTCATTTAACCTATGCATTACTTGATTAAATATGTCCATTGCACCAAATCTTGTTGGATCTTGGCCAAATTGCCCTGCCTATTTATGGGTCGAGTTCCGATTTCTTTGTACGAAAATATAAAAAGGAAGTACTGAATTAAAAACCTTTTGCAAGTTCCTGATGCTCTGACTCTTATTTTTTTGTAGTTACAACTTACATAAATTCTTAAGGAGGAGCTACCTTGTAACTCCGTTGAGGCACCTTCTTATAAGTAGCCCACATCAGATCAACATACAGAGGAAACTGCGCAATGGCAAAAAACGTTACAGGCAAGCACGTTACTGCATAAACCGGAAAAGCAGCATATTTGAGCTTGTCTTTAAGCACGAAGAAATGTCCGGCGCTGAAAGAAACCAACATAGACGCAATGGACACGAACAGCGACGTCAAGCCAAGCAAAAGCTTCCTCAGCAGGTCTTTACCGAAATCTTTCTCTTGGTACCGGGACGTGAGGATGGACAGGAACATCACCATTGACGTCACCGAGAAGCAGAGCGCAACGAGCGAAGCGATGGCAAATGCCTCGAAAGCTGGCTGGTTTTCGAGGGTCGGTTCGCCACTGTCCTGTTTCATGCCACCTGGAACAGTGGTGGAAGTGGCAAAGGCCACGGTGGCAATGAGGGCCGCCACCACAGAGCAGGACTTGGAGGTGCTATTGAGCCATTGGCCTCCGGCCTCGACTTCCTTTGCGTGAGTTTCGGTGAAGATATCCCTTGCCGTCTTGCTCTGCTTATTGTGGCGGGAAAAGAAGTTTGGTGGCACTGAGGCTTTTACAAACTGCATACATGCATGTATAAGATATTAAAGTTGTAAATTGTAATTTAATTATTTTGATTAGACCATGGCACCTCTGGGGGATGAAAATTGAAATCCTTACCTCGTACCATTTGATTTCCCATTGCATCTGCAATGCAGCTCCAGGAATTAGCCAAGGCTTATGTTCTCCTAACTTTGCTGCTAGATGTAAAGCACTGTTCCCTTTATCATCCACCTTGCAGAGCAGACTATTTCTCAAGATATCTCTCTTCAGCAACAAGTTGTACACATGGGGTTGCCTGTTCTCCACAGCCAACAGCACCATATTCTTTTTCTCTGCGTTCATGTCGTGGATGGCCACTGGAAAAAGTTCCAGGATCTTCTCCACCATCTCAGTCACACCATTTTTTGCAGCAATCAGTATTGGTGTTTCCATAATTTTCATTGCTCTAGGGGTTTTCATCTCGATCGCTTCTGCTGATGATGATGACCCTAGATACATTTCGTGAGATATTTAATTTACTGGTTGGCTACAAGCTACAGCCATGTATAATTTGCTAAGCATGGTGGCAATGTGACATGTGCTGAATTAAAATTATACGTAGAGCAGTTACCTTCTGCAATGTTTTCTTTACCATTATTTGCCTTACTATTATTCTGTTGGCTATCTTGTAAAGACTCAATTTCATAAGGTCTTGTCTCATCATTGTCTCTGCTGGATGGTGCTGCACCCCGCGGATTCATACCACCATCTTCGTCCTCGTACATAACAGCTCTTTTTAATAGTTCATTCATGATCTGAAAAGCCCATTTGTGTTTTTCTTTCTTTTCCCTTGTCTTCCGTATCTCCATAGACCCTTCAAGCATTAAAAGGGAATTGCATCTTACGTTATATAAATTATGTCTGCACTGGATAGGTGTAGAATCTGTAGATCAAGGCATGAGATGATGAAACATACCAAGAGGTTTAGGATTTAGAAAAAAAATGGCCATACCTAATCCAAGAACAATCAGCATTGCCTTCGATATAAGCTTGACAAAATCAAAGCAGGTGCTGTAATTAACAGGAAATGATTGATGCCCTCCATCTATATAAATGAACATATTTTTCATGACCAACTAACAATTTTGTAAGGGTTTTACTTCAGACTAGGCTTGAACTTGAAGCATATGAAAAAGAGTAGGCCTTTCTTGCCTGTATCTGCTACAGGGTTCTCTGTATCTGCTGAATTTTGTCCTCTTCCCAGAATTTTGGTAACTGCAAAATAGTAGCTTATGTACAGTACTTGACTACAGAGCATATCGAATTGAATTCAATATTGAGAAACTTCGACATGCATCTAGCTAGTTTGATAGCACAAAAGGTTGCTTCCTTAAACGGACTGATCCTTACAGAAAAGCAAGTATAAATTAAAGCCAATCTTGACTAAAATACTTTTGTAGTTTGAATTAAATGGTTTTAATTCGCCTACCAAACAGTTGAACCAAATTCCTGAACACCCGAAAGTAGTTGACGCATGTCTGGTAGTTTTCTGGATATTTGGGATCGTTTTCCTCTTTGAATGTCTTAATTAACCCCTGCTTAGATTGATCCTTTTGTTCCTCCTTGAGATCATCAACATATATACCTTCCAACCAGTCATACAGAAGAATTATTACTTTAATACAGAACTGATCGATCGCGATATATGTTAGTTTTCGATCTTATGCAACCTTGCAAGTAATACTGTATCTGTACTAATACTTACAGTAGTAAATTATTCTCTTGAATGGCCTAAGGTGGCTACCTCTTTTGAAGGCAGAAGGCTTGCTAGCCAGAAGATGGAGAGGGGAATACCCTTCCTCATTGACATAATTCACAAGATCTTCATAGAGGCAAATTATCTGAAATGCCAAATCTGTTAAGCACAACATAAATTGTTAATTCATTAATTTAATACATTACAGAAGAATATATTTATAGAAAATCTAGCTCATCAAGAAATAGAATATATATATATATATATATATATGCAAGTGATCAAGTGAAGCGCTAATTACCAAAGTAGTCCCCGAGAATTGCGCAATGCAATATGGTTTCACCATCCGTCCTCCTACAATTATTGTAGCGTTTCTGAGGATCATCAAAGGCAGGGGTACAGATGTAGTGGAGGCATAAGAAGGCATCTTTTCTACCATGGAGAGCAGCCAAGAACAGAGGAGTCTCATTATCTTTGTTAAGAACATTGACCAAACACGGATGATCTTTGGCAATGCACTCACACATTCTCACATTCCCCATCGATGCTGCGAGATGGAGAGGGGTATTCCCTCGGTCATTTTGAATTTGAAGCTCCTTTAAAGTAAACAATTGTACTAGCTTTTCAACATGTTCTTCTTGGCCGTCGGACACTGCAATGTGCAATGCTGTGTCACCTGTCCTGGTGATGCTTGCCTCACGAACCTGAGGATTTTGCCTATAAATTTGAACTTCTTTCCATTGGCTTTTCATGGTGATTTTGAACAAGTATTTCTTGATGCTCTCAGTGTCTGGTTCAGTCGTGGTGTGTGTTGTCGTAGAAGCCATTTTGATCTCTTCCTGCTATAATCAACTAGCAACTAAACACTGACCTTCCTGTTTCTGTTCATATTTGTATTCACTCTTGGCTCTAGCTACTGTATATGTAGTACAGTGTTAGCTGTCATCAAAAGAAGACTGAAAGCTTGTTTCTCAGAATCTCTAAGTGGGGTCAATAAGACTTGGATCTCAAGTAAGTTTTGTATCCTCTTCTAGAAGGCTTTAATTTCTTTAACAAACAAGAACCGTAAGCTCGTCTTCCTTTTACCCAAGGAAATTATTGAGGAAATTTTACACACTCATCTGTGATACAACACAGACTATAGCAGAAGGAAAATTAGTTTAGTCTTTACCTTTTTCTTTTGGCCAGTTATCTCTACTCTACCCTTTACACTTCTTTATTCTTCAAGGAAAAGAAAATAAAGTACACCAGTTCCATATATTCTGCTCTTTTCATTTTGGGGGTTACCTGTGGACATTAAAAGCAAGACTGCAAAGCATCTTAAATGATCATTTTGATGGACGGATCGCGACTTGAGCTTGATCTGATTTGGAATGACTTTTTTTGCACTACAAGTATTTGATGCTATTAGAGATTTACCTGATTGACAGATTTCCATGAAGAAAAGAATTGTTTGTTTTTTATACAAGCGATATTCTATTTTAATCTAATCTAAACTATGTGGAGGGGGATTTGAACTTGGATGTAGAGTGAGGAGTACATCCGCTGTAACTAACTTAGCTAAGCCCATGGCTGCCTATAAGATGACCAAAGAGAACAATGAACTAAAAAAAGAGTGACTGCTTCAATTCAGTGAAGTTCAATACATATTAATTCAACCACCAAAATTAATACAAAGTAGGCTATTAATTGAAAAATGTCACTCGAGAAAAATTTAATATTGCTAGCATATAAATGAAGCCTCCTCAATCAAAGAGGAGCTACCCTTGTGACTCCCCTCTCGAATGGAACCTGGTTGAAGTTAGCACATATCATATTAAAATACAGAGGAAAGTGGCCTACAGCAAAAATAGCCAGAGGCATGCACGTTATTGCATAAACCGGAAACGCAGCATGTTTGAGCTTTTCTTTAAGCATGAAGAAATGTCCTGCACAAAATGAAATCAACATGGAAACCATGGACACGCAGAGCAATGTCAATCCCAGCAAGAGCTTGCTCGGCAGCTGTTTTCCAAACTCCTTTTCCTTGTACCGGGACATAAGGATGGAGAGGAAAATGACCATGGATGTGACCGAGGAGCATAGTGCAATGAGCGAAGCAATGGCGAAGATGTCGAAAGCTGGCAAGTTTTCGAGGGTTGGTCTGCCAGTGATCTCTTTGATGCCACCGGGAACGGTGGTAGCAGTTGCAAAGGCAACCGTGGCGATAAGCGCGCCCATGACGGTGCAGGACTCAGAGGCCTTGGTGAGCCATGCCGCTCCGGCTTTCACGAGCTCTTTGTGGGTTTCTTTGAAGGTGTCCTTTGCAGTCTTGTTTTCCTTATTGAAGCGGGGAAAGAAGCGTGGTGGCATGGAGGTTTTTACAATCTGCGTATATGGTTCAAAGTTTGAGAACAAAAATGTTTACTAGCTATCTTGGTGTGTATTAGGCCTTGTTTGGTGGCTGAGACGGAATTGGACAATAGTCTAACATATTATAAACAATTAATTAAGATTATGGGTTTAATAAAGTCCTTACCCGATACCATTTGATTTCCCATTGCATTTGGAAGGCAGGCCCATGAATTAGCCAAGGCTGATGGTCTCCCAACCTTGCTGCTAGATGTAGCACACTATTCCCTTTATTATCCACTTTGCTGAACATGTGGTCTTTGTTGGGGATATTCTTACTTAGCAAGAGCCGGTACACATGGAGCTGCCTGTTCTCCACAGCCACCAGCACTACATTCTTTCTCTCTGCGTTGATGTCACGGATGGCCACCGGAAAAAGCTCGAGGATCTTCTCCACCATCTCAGTCACACCATGTTTTGCAGCAATCAAGAAGGGTGTTTCCTTCTTTGCCAGTGCAAGGGTTTTCTTCTTCTCTCCCACTTCTGCCAATAATCACGTATTAGGTACTTTTTTTTTATCAGACCTACACTTTAGTGATTGGCAAGCTATAGCCGTTAGTAGAAAAAATTATTGAGTGTATCTGAAATAGCACGTGACATACTGCTATGGTGTATCGAATTCACACAAATCGTGAGATATATTTTTTACCGTTCTTTGGCTTATTATCATCTTGTAGTTGTGGGGGAGGATTCATAATGGGCTGATTGTAAACGTTAATGCTCCCGAGGGTGACAACTTGGTCACCAGATTGATCAACAATTTCATAAGGCCATGTTTCTTGATCATCATTGTCGTTTTTGTGGGATGGCGCTGTCTGTGGATGCATACCATTGTTTTCGTACGCATACATCAAACCACGTTTTAGTAGCTCATTCATGATCTGAATTGACCATTTGTGCCTTTCCTTCATTGCCCTTATCTTTTTTATCTCCTTGGGCCCTGTAACCAATAGATGTATAAATGGATGCATAAGATGAAACATACCAAGATCAGAATTATAAATTAACTTCTTTTTTTTTTTTCTTTTTTTTCTTTTTTTGGAAAAGAAAGGTGCAATACCCCATCCGAAAAGAATCAGCAATACTGCCTTTAAGAAAAGCTTGACAAACTCAAAGCAGGTGATATAATGTCCGGGCAACGATCGATGTTGTCGTGTTCCATCATTTGATTGGGATCCTACAAAAATCAAACTAGATTACTAGAATAAACACATTTTTCATGAGTCAGGACTAATTAAACAGCGAAATTAAGAAATTAAATCATGACTAAGTACTAATTAATACAAAACTTACCTGGATTTCCTCTGTTCAGAGCATTAGGTCCTGCACCTGCAGGGTTCTCTGCATCTGCTGAATTTTTCCGGTTTTTGCCCTTATCGTGTTTGGTAACTACACACAATATAGAGGGCAATGGATATTGCATAATAGAAGTATATAATATATGGTAGCTTGATCTTAAATCAATGGATTTGATTATAAATTCACATACCAAGAAGTTGACCCATATGCCACAACAACCGAAAAAAGTTTATGCACGTTTGATAGTTCTCTAGATATTTGGGATACTTTTCATCTTTGAATGTCTTGATCGTTCTCTGATCGTCATCCCAGTGACCCGGTCGTTCTGCCCTTTTGAGCTGATCAACATTTGTATCTTCCAAATAACCATAAACAATTAAGAAAAATCTCAATGCTTTTGCCATTGATATTTTTCTGTTGTAATAGTTATATAATTATGTTACAGTTATACTTACAGTAGTAAATGATTTGGTCCCATGGCCCAAGCTGGCTGCCACTTGCGAAGGCATAAGGTTTACTTGCAAGAAGATGGAGAGGGGAGTTTCCTTCCTCATTTACATAAAAACTTAGTTCTTCGTACAGGTCAATTATCTGAAATGCCAAATCTGTCAATCAGAAAGAAAAAAAACACAATTAATACTCTCAATTTTCAAGTGTGCTAGTGATCAAACAAATTGATTTTAAGTATGCCAATTAATTAATTACCAAAGTAGTCCCGAGCAATTGCGCAATGCAAGATTGTATTGCCGTCCTTCCTCCTACAATATTTGTAGCGCTGCTGATCATCATGAAGGCTGCAAATGTAGTGCAGGCACAAGAAGGCAGCTTTTTTACCATGCAGAGCAGCCAAGAAGAGAGGGGTCTCGTTTTCTTTGTTGAAAGCATAAACCAACAAGGGATGATGCTTGGCCATGCACTCACACATTCTCACATTCCCCATCGCTGCAGCGATGTGGAGAGGGGTGTTTCCCCGCTCGTTTCGAATTTGCAGCTCGTCTGTGGAGACGAGTTTTACTAGCTCCTCAATATGCTCTTCTTGGCCATCGGACACCGCTACGTGTAGTGCTGTGTCACCTGACTCTGTGATCTTTGCCTTGCGAGCCCGAGGGTCTAACCTATAGATTGCAACAACTTCTTTCCATTGGCTAGTTATGGTGATTTTGAACAAATATGTCTGCATGTTCTCCAAGTTCTCTGTGTCCATAGAGCTGCTGCTCATGGTAGAAATCATTTCTTCTCCTCTCTTTTTTCTACTTAATTAAGTGGAAATTATATTGATAGGGACGTTTGTGTTCATATTTATACAACATTAAGAAATAAAGACTGAAATGAAGAAGAGTATTTTAGTAACTTGGATCTTTAAATAAGAATAACCCTAATCTCATCTTTCTTTCACAAGAGAAAAAGGAGGGAATCATGTTCTTGTGTGATACTTAGAAACAGGCCATATATAGTAAGGTTCCAATTTCCAAGAGGTGAAGAAGAACAAAGGCAAAATTCTCTGATGTCTACCCTTTCCCCAAATCGTCTCTTTATTTCTTTTGGTAACCCTTTACACTTTGTCCTTTAATCTTCTATCAGAACAGATGCATTTAATTTCGGAATGACTTTTTTTACACTGTAAGTATTTGATGCGGCCAGAGATTTTACTTTATTTTTACAGTTTTCCTAGAAGAATAGTATTGCTAGGTCAAGGGAAAAACACACATCCAAGGAACAACGAGAACAATATAAAGGCTTGTATCTAAAGAAAATGATATAAAGGAACAGAGAGACGAGCAGAAAAAGCAGAAAAAAGCCACCAATTTTAATCAGCACAACAACAAAAAGAATTATTAAAGGGAGGCAAATGAGTCTAACAATTAAAAATACTCAAAAACAGAAGGTAGATCCGTGTCTCACTTGGCCTTTTGTAATCACTGGTTTGAAATTTTCTATAGACATGGTTTTTTGACCGCATGCCTTACGCAGCTTATCAACTTATCTGCCATGTGACTTTGTCTGTGAATGATCACGACAGAACCCGAAAACATTATTATAGCTAGTACATGTACGTATTCAAATTCAACCACCAAATTTAATACAATGTAGCATATCAATCAAATGTACGTCACTCAAAGAAAAAGTTCATTATCACATAGAAAAGATTAACAGCTGATCTATTTTACTTCATGCTCTAATGAACTCCACAGGTTCAAGCTTTGCAGGAGAAACAGCAGGATCCTCCACAATAGCAACCAAGTCCTCATCCTCCCCATTCAAATAAGCCTTCAAAAACGCCACAACAATCCCACCCACAGTCTTCCTCATGAGCTCCTTCGGACCCGTCCCATTCTTGCACATACAACCAGAAAGTGCCCCAACCAAGCCGGGCGGGTCGTCGTCCAACATGTCCATGTGACCATAGTCTTTGACAACAAAATGTGCACATGGAGGCTTGCACTCATAAAAAAACTCCTTGTGGTTCACGCCATTTGGAGCGCATGGCTGTGACATGCACGCATTCTTCTTTTCTGGTCCAAGGCCAGTGCCAATTACCGTGACCGGAATGGAGAGGTTGAAAGATTGAGGTTCGTAGGTGAGGATATGGGGTCTGGTTCTGCAATGTTGGTTGGCGCCAGCCACAGGATCAATGCCTATTAGCACTGAAAATTTGAGGGACAGGGCAGTTTTGGCATGCCCAAGTGCAAGTGCAAATGCTGCTTTGCCGCCTCTGCTGTGACCTGATAGAGCAAATTTGGTGAAGTCTGGTACAACATTTTCAGGTAGCAGGGATTGGAGGCCTTTTGCTAACCAGTTTATGACTTTGGCCCCTGATTCTATTTCTTCAGGTCCAGTTGGAGGCATGTATCCGTATAGCTAATCGAAGCGCAATATAACGAATTAGTCTCTACTTTGTTGGAGGAGGTTGTGAGCTCAAATCTCGACAGTTGTTAGATTTCAAAATAAAATAAATAAATCATATTAAAAATGTACACTAGTTTAATAGTAAGACAATAGTACCTGAGGTGCAACAGCTATGAATCCATGTGAGGCTATATGTTGGAGAAGGTCTTGGTAGAAGTAGTTGCGGAGGTAGAAGCCATGGAGGAGCACGATTACGGGGTAAGTGCCGGTTACGGTTGGTGTGACGATTAACAAGGGCTTAGGAGGGGCTGAAGAATCAAAACAGGAAGAGCAAGGTGTCTCCTCTGTAACGCATTTGAAGGGGAAGTTCCCTTTGTCAAAAACAGACGTGGCCAGTAAAGGCTGAGCAGCTGACTTAGATTTTTCCACAAGTGCCATGGGAGGAGCTCAATGGTATGTGAGCCTTTGGCCTTGGTTGTTTCTTATAGCAATGATTATGGTTGCCAAACTTGGCACAAAAGTTAAATTTGACAAAATAACAAGAAGGCAAAAGAAAAGGAAAATGAAAGTAGATAAACTTGTATACAACGAATATAGCACTGTTTTGTTATCCTCAACCAATCAAATTTGGCTATGCATAATAAGACATTCATATGACGGAACATGATTGAATGAGAATAGCAAAATAATGTCATTTCCTGACACGCAACTCCTCAAAGGAAGAAGAGTTTTGGGAACACAAGGAAAATGCTACTCTTTTAAAAAAATAGGTCCATTTAACCAGACCAAGTTTCAATGGCAGCTAGCAGAGGTTCGATCAAAAGTGGGCCTACTAGGACAAGTTTCACTACTATTTCGAGTGGTCCAATTCTAAAGTGGGCCTAACAAGCCTAGGATTTTAGTACTGCTCTAGTCACCTTGCGTGACAGGCTGTGTTTTATAGCTTTTTATTTTTTTTGGTCGTATGTATGTGTTTATTCCCATCTCAAGTGGTGTTGTTGTTTCAAAAAAAAAAAATTTCACAATAAAAGAATAATCAAATAATCTGCACACAAGATATTGAGAACAAGTAAAGGAAAGTAGTCAGATAAGTAATTAAAGAAAATATTTCTTTTATAAGAATTTTTTTTTAAACTCAAAATAGTGGAGAAAGCATTGATGGGCCTTGAGGTTAATGCCCAACCCACAACTGCTCTTGTTTAGCTTTTCTATTTGAGCCCAACAACTATCCAAGCCTCTTTTTTTCCTTTGACAAAGGGATATGGTAAACTACTGTACCCGAATGGAGATTGAACTCGAGTGCAATTGAGCATACACGTTTTCTTGGCCAAATTGCTAAACCAACATCTGCCAGCAACTATCTAAGTTCACCCCCCCATAATTATTTTAACATTAAAACTCACACAATAATTTATAATTTTTTTTTAATGGGAAATTTAAAGCAAACAGATCTAAAGAATTGATGAGAAGGGAACCCAAAAAAAGTTTCTAGCTGGGAAAGGCACATAATAATTCGAATAATAAAATAGTGGGGCAATTGGGCCATTTACAAAGTATATGCTGATCAAGATTTGTCACATATTCCCGCTTTCGTATCACCTCCAAGCAACTACCAACTTCCTTCGCCACAAAGGTACACGCGAGACACATCCAGAACCTCCACGTCGCCACGTGTCACTACCAAACTCACCGCGAATTCCCACACGTGTACGAGATTTATCCGGAAGTCTCCAAACGGCACCCGTTGCAACCTCCTAAACCCCGCTTTCATTTGGACTTATTTACACCCCACGCCCCTCCTTCCACTCTTCGCATCCAAAACTCCTCACTTTCCCTCACTTTTTCTGTAAAGAATCGCGAGAAACAAACGGGAGAGGTCGCTAAGGATTTCAAGTTCATAGCAAGATGTGGAACCAAGCGTACCGGAAGACTGACGTGGAGGCCGGAGGAGGACCGAGTCCGCTCTACCCGATGATGCTTGAGAGCCCCGAGCTCCGGTGGTCCTTCATTCGCAAAATCTACTCGATCATAGCCATCCAATTACTCGCCACCATCGCCGTCGCCGCCACCGTCGTTTCGTACCGTCCCGTCGCTCATTTCTTTGTCAGCACCAGTGCCGGCCTTGCCCTCTACATCGTCCTCATCATCTTGCCCTTCATCGGTATGCTTTGTGTTTCAGTAAAGTTGATTCCTTTTTGTTTTTTTTGTGTGTGTGTGTGAATTCATTGTGAAATTTAGGGTTTTGATTTGTTATTTGGCGGCAGTGCTGTGCCCGTTGTACTATTACCACCAGAAGCACCCGGTCAATTACCTTCTGCTTGGAGTTTTCACCATCTCTCTTGCCTTTATAGTCGGCTTGACTTGTGCGTTTACTAGCGGTCAGTGCTCATAATCTTTTCCTATTTTGTTTCCGATGATTGGGTTTGGTTTATATTTCGCTGTATTCTAGTGAATTGATTATGAGAAATCTTTCCCTAGTTAGAATATAATTTTTTTTGGGATAGCTGGTTGAATGGGATGGGACCAATAGTTTATGGAGTTTAATCCAATTGGCTAACAACATTGTGAATTTTCTGTAATTTGTTCAACTGTGAAAACAGGGAAGGTCATTTTGGAGTCTGTGATTCTGACGGCTGTGGTTGTGCTTGGTCTCACCTTATACACATTTTGGGCTGCAAAGAGAGGCCACGATTTCAACTTCCTGGGACCCTTTTTGTCTGGAGCTATACTGGTCTTAATTGTCTTTGCTTTGATTCAGGTATATGTCATGCTTGTTTGATTGAACCTTCTTGCTCTTGTGAATTCAATGTGCCTTTATTGTATTTGGGTAATTTTTAAACTGTTGGGTTCCTTTTGTTCTTCATATCTGGTTGCAGGTTTTCTTCCCCCTTGGTAAGATCTCTGTGATGATATATGGGTGCTTGGCTTCGATCATATTTTGTGGCTACATTGTGTATGACACCGACAATCTGATTAAACGCTACTCCTACGACGAGTATATTTGGGCTGCAGTGTCCTTGTATCTGGATATCATCAACCTTTTCCTAGCTCTGCTTACTGTTTTCAGAGCTGCTGATAGTTGAGAACTTGACTGCTTAATGTCTGTTCCCCCATGTAATTATCATTGATGTTGTTATGGTTTACGAGTAATTGTGAATGTCGTAAAATAACTAAACTCTTATCATTTTACACTGATGAATAGTTGATTTTCATGGAAGATTTTTTGTGCTTGGGAGTATATATGTGTTTGATTGGTTCATTATTTCCATTGAACCAGATTACTGTTTATTCAAATCCACTCAATGTTGCTTTTAGATTTTGGCCAAGTTCAATGTCAAAGGTGAATGTCTAGTGTAGCTTCCTTTTTGACATGGATTGCTCTACTTTGGATTTTCAGGCCAACGCACTTGAGATCATTGGGGTGTATACTTTAAGTTGAACAGAAACCTATGTTTTGTCACCTAGCTTTAACATTGTTGCTTTTCAGAAACCATGGCAACTAGTTTAGAGTCTATTTTCCTTTTCTTTTCTTCTTTTTGTTCCTCCCTCTTCTTCTATTTGGGGATCAACAACACTTTTAACCCAAGTGGGTTGGTCAAGAGTGTAGGCTGAGTAGGAGGAGCGCTAGTTTGAGGCGATAAACTCTCAAAAATTGGAGAAATTATAGAATACTACTGTCGTATGGAGAAATTATAGAATATTATTGTTGCACAATACAGTTTAACTATAACATATATCTCCATAAAGCAGGTCACGTCCTTTGAATTGAATTCAAAAGTGCAGTGTTTTTGCTGAGGACCTTTTACACATGCGCCTCCTACATCATCTCCCTATTTATACGAACAGAAGATTAAATGCCTGCTTTGGAACATAAACCAGAGGCCCTAATTAATGCCTGTTCTTCCTCTCGGCGACAATAGACAGCAGCCTTGAAACTCCATGCGTCCACACGTCATGCTCTCTCTGGTTCTTACACTCGAACTCTACGACCCCTCGTGCCTCTGTTTTCAGCCCAAAGTAACGACGCTGCTCTCCATCGTCGAACAAGTGTCTTCCTGGCCATGCAGCCATGTTCTTGCAGACCTCCAACACAACATCTGTCCACCCAATAGAAAAGTTTATGTTATAACTCTTAGTCAAAATGTTGTCACTAGGGGTGTCACCCCTAGCTGTCACATTTAAGTGTGCCAAGTAGTAAAATAGGCTTACTCTTTTTCTTCTTGGTGAAAGTTCCTGCAACGTGTTTGCTCTTCATTTTTAGCATCACCTGGCCTGTTCGGTGAATATAAACAGAGACTATTTTCCAGTGCAGATCGCCTGCAAATGTGCAAACCGTATAGGTCAATATATCGAATTTGGGTACTAAAATTTGGGTTTTTTGTTTTGAGGGTCAAGTTAAGTTATGGTTTTGAGAGTTTGACCTTTTCGTGTGCGTTTGAGGAGCTCAGTGCCCCTGGCAAGGAGGTCTTGGTTAGAGACCCCAAGAAAGGTAGTGTCTAGAGGAGAAGGGACAACAAGCTCATCACTAAAGCTGCCATTGCGTTCACCATTATTAGCTTTTCCGCAGACTCCGATTCCCATTCCCTTTTCCACTGGTATCACTGCTGCTATGTTCCACACCTCCTTCATTGCCCTTGCCTTTAGGGTCGCTGCCCCTCTTAAAGCTGCAATCACAGCACACAGATTTCATTTAAAGTAGCATTATTGAAGTCTAATTAAATATTGTGTGGTCAAGAAAAATTACATGGTTTTTAATTTTATTACAACCTTAGAAAGAATATTAACAATCATTCATTAAAAAGGGTATGTCACAAAATTTGAGTGATTTTATTTTATACAAGTAATAGTCTAAACTACTCTAAATTAATATAAATTAAAGGAAGGAGATTCAAACTTGAGTGCAATGAGGCGGACATATTGTCTGGCTACTCACGTTTGTAAATTTGAATAATATCAGAGGCATCATATTTTTAGACTATACTATGTTGATACGGTACATCAATATCAATTATTATGACTAGTTGCTAATTAACACATCGCTTGGTTTAGTAACGTGGTCTAAAAATGTAGAATCTTTAGTAAAATTTGGGCAAGATTTTGTCTAGTAATTTAGCTAGCAAGAATTGGTACCTGTGGCAGCGGCAGCTGTGAGAGTGGTAATGTCGTCGTGAGAGCGAACATTAACAGCAGAGCTGACCACAGAAGTGAGATGGTCATGCTCAGCTCCCATGGCTTCTGCAGCCTCAGCACATTGAGCAGCTACAAGAGTGGCAGCAGATGCCACAGCCATGTCTGTCTTGGCTGCTTGTTCGTTCTTTCTTGACGCTGAAGAAGCTGCTGTGGCTGCAGCAATGGTGGCCACAGCAGCAGCCACCGCGGCAACTGAAACAGCTGCGTGGACCTGTGCATTGTGGACTCTTGTCTCCTCCTTTTTCTTCTCTTTTCTCTCTTTCAGCCACCTCCCCACCGTCTTGGCCCCTCCAGCAGCAGGGGTATTGTTGGCATTTCCGGCACCGCTGCGGCTGGCGTTGAATAGGTTGTGGATGCTGTTGTGGGTTCGAAAGTACTGCGTTCACAAACACAACTCCATCATGATCAAGCAAAAAAAAAAAAAAGTATTTACAAAACTTATGTTATAATTTAAAGAAAATTCTACCTGATTAATGGTACAAATTGAGTTGTGACAACATGACATGTTAGGAGAAAATTTTCCATAAAAAGAATCCATGAATTTGAAAAGGAGTTGATCATTCAAAAGCACCAAGAACTTGGCAGGTCAAATATCATGCTCCATTTATTGTAGTTTTTTTGTGTTTTGGGCTGAAGGGTGAGGTTAGTTGGGATGTAGTGATGAGCTCTGCAAGCTTAGAATCAGTGCCGGGTTGCTTACAAGCAGCAAATTACTAAAACAAGCAAAGGTACAGAGAAACAAGACTAGGCAAGAGCTGAAGTTACCAACTTAAGCATATCTCTGGTTTGGTCTATTTTACACTCCACCCTTCTTTTCATTTCAAGAGACCCAATTTGATGCTCAGCTGCTGTCAGCTCATCTTGATTCTTGATGTCCGAGCTCTAGGCAGAGCCTAGACTGGTGCCAAGCTAACTGGCATCCATGTTTTGTCCCTACCCTTTTCTTTTTTAATTCATTTTCTCTTTTGGTTTAGTTATTTTGACTTGAAGAAAATAAGGCTGGGTTGATAAGACATCCAAATCAGATTTTTAAGGAAATAATAAAAGTTTCTTCTATCTTGAAAGGAGAGAAAAGAAAAAAAGAGAAAAGCATCTCCTGCATTTTTCTGTGCCTATAAAACATTAGTGCAATAAAATAACACATAGATTACTGAGTAAAAGGACAGAGATGTATCATCAGATGGTGTGTGGGTGACAGAGGAAAACAGAGAAAGCTGAGGGGTATCGTCACATTGGTCTCCTTGTTTGTTTTCCTTCTTGGACAAGAATTGTGGAAATGTAAACAAAATACCATTAAAATAAGGCTAAGACTGAAGAAACAGAGAGGAAGAAGAAGAAGACCTTAACGACGTCGTCGTATTCCTCAGAGGGAGAAACTGGAGGGCTATCTGTCTCTGTTAGAGAACCACCAGCGTTCAAAGGTCCACTGCTGTGTGAGAGCCTGCCTGATGTTAATGGAGACACTTCCTGCAAAACCCACAAAATCCAGAAGAACTTTAAGCCAAAAAGTAAATAAAAACAAGAAAGTAAGAAACTTGAACAAATATGAAAGAAACAGAAGCACACCTCTCTCATGGACTGAGACATAATGCGATCAAGCACAAGCTGAGAAGTCGCAGAGGAAGCAAAGTAAAACTGATGGCCAGAGAGAACTGGAAGCTCCTCTGACTCTCCAGCAATGTCTTCAGGTATAGTGGAAGTGGTGGTTGTGGTGTTGCATGAAGAAGAGCTGTTTGAAGAAGACTTGGAAGAAGCCATGCACGAAGGAGGCAGAGGAGGAGGATGAGACAGAGCTTTGGAGACTTCAAGAGCAGAGGCGCTCCAAGACCTTGACAGAAACTCCATTGGAGCTCTTGGGCTTTTGGGCAGGTGGTCAAGGTTGACTGGGTTCTGCTCAGTCCGGCGAGTGCTTAGCTTTGGCAGTTTCTCTTCCATGAAAGTGAAATATTGTCTAGCGAGAGAGAGAGAGAGAGAGGGGTGGGTTTTGAATTTGGTAAAGGGTTTGTGGGTTTTGGGATCAAAATATGGACGTAGATATATACACACACAAGGAAAATGAGTACAGCTATTTGGTAATTAATGATCAATAAATTTATGTGCTTATTACTGTGAGTAAGCAAAAGATGGGATTTATTACATATGGTCTTTGGTCAAATTGGATGTAGCAAAGTACTTTTTGTGGTGCCACCTGGAAAGATGAGTATTTTATGTTAGCTTTATTTGGAACTTATGATGGTGTGAAAGATTAGTGCATAAATAGCAATTTTGTAAGCATTATATTTGTACAAAAAGAAGTTTTAGGGATGCTTTTAGCCCCCCCTTCTATTGTGTGGACCTACTTTGATCATGTGACTAATCATCTTTCTTCAAAAGAGCTTTTGTTTGCTAAAGGATAAAAATGATAGGAAAGTTATTAAACCGCTTCACTCTTGAGTCTTCACACACACACCAAAACACATACAAAAGTGATGAACACCATTTTTCAACATACCAACTATGTTTTCTTCCTGCCAACGTGGTCTAGTCCAACGACATTATAGTTGTGTGTGTATGAGAAATTCTCCTCCTCTCTAATTTAGGATTTCACTTGTACTTTAAAAATAAATAAATAAATTTATGTTTTCTTCCTTTTTGGACTTCAGCCAAATTTGCTAAACATTGATTAACAACATAATTCAAAGCCTCTTCTTTTCGAATCCGCCTTAGATCTTCGTTGTAACTCTTTCTTCTTTAAAAATAATCCATTTACCTACAAAAATATTTCAAAGTATCTCAGTCTCATTGCAGCTTCATTGGCGACAGAGGCATGTAAAAATGAATGAGATGTCAGAAGGGCTAGTCTCTTTGGGTGGGGGTGATCTAAGTGATTATGTTTCTTAAGCTAAGGACTTGGCAACGTCCAAGGCCGACATGTTTGGAGGTGAAGACAAATTTTTAAATGGAACCATTTTTTCTCATACTGTTTTGAGAGACACAAAGCTGCGCACTGGAGAGGGACCTATGCTAAAATGCGCGTGCCTGCGCACGTCATCATCTACAACTTGGCTCTTTCTTGGTATAAATAACACCCTTTTCATAAAAATCTGACTAACAAAGGATCGAAAGAAGAGAAGCAGCTTTCTTTTTCACCTGTAAGGCTTTTTTCGTTTCTTAGCCAATGACTGTTGACTAAAGGAACACCCTTTATTCCTTTTGCCTAATTTTTCCTCATAATTCCATGAATAATATTTGCCAAATTGTGTTTTGTGTTATAATTCCATTGTTCAAATGTGTTTTGTACCCTTTTTTTCGGAGAAATTAGAGATGCCAATTGATCTCCTTCAATAAGGGAAGACTTTGAGTACGTCTCTCAATAGAATATTGTGGTGGAAGCTTGATTTACGTGGAGACAAGAACTAAAGCCTTTTTAGCAGACTCATTGAGAAGTTGAGAACATACCCCGGTAGTAGGTACCACCTTTGCCTGGTTGAAAGTTGAAACTATTCTATCAAACTGTTTCTGCAGTCAGAGTTTGCAGATTCTGTTTCCTTCACCAGGAAACCAGTAACACAACTTGATTAATGCAAAACTAGAACAACCTGACACTTATCACGTGCGGCTGAACATCTTATGGCTTTAGTTTGAAGAATTGCAGGGTGTAGTCTCAATTTATCTCCACTTTTTACTTGTAACATGTTAAGAGAATGGTATGAAGAAAAACACAATAAATAAAATCAGGATCTGTGATATGAAGAAGACAAGAGTTTACGTGAACCAATTACAGATGAATCTATTTGATCAGTCAAAGTGAAATTAGCAATTGGGAATATACAAATCCAAGGAACACTTTATCTATTAGACTGCAAACCAGTGCCACCATAGTATTGCTTGGTGGTTTCACGTGAGAAATCTGCAAATGTCATCCCATCCTTCAAACGCAATGCCAGAGGTGGTACAATCTTCTGTATTTCTTCAGTGAGCCTACTTTGTTCCGGCTCATCGACTTCTTTGATCTCCGTTGACATCCCCAAGTTCATGGGATACTCTGTTATGGAGAAAGTTTTGTTCCATGCAGGCTGCAAGAACACAACAAAAGTCTCTCTGCTCAAATTTTCAAACTTGGAAGGCCTAGCAACAGAGTGCAGGGTGGCGCGAAGCTTTCCTCGTGATATGATATCAGCTGACTCCCCAACTTGAACTATAAAACTCTCATGAGAGGCCTTCACCATGAACACATTATTCTTGATGGGATCAAATATTTGCAAATAAGTATGCCCATTTGGATAGGGGCATTCTTTATCTCTTTCCTCTGTTGCTTCTTGTGCAGAATTAGGCAACAGATACATTGGAGCTGTTAAGACAGTGAAAATCCCATAATCATAATGCCATTGCTGCCACAGATTATCAGAACCAATCCCTGAAAGTTGTTTATGTTCATCACCAATCTGTTTCCCGCTAGAATTTAAGCGTCTTTTTGATGTTCTCTTTGTGCTCATAGCTTCTTTTACAAGAATGGTTTTATCAATTGGGGAATGGTAGTGAATGAGGCGAGCTTTGGCGGTGCAAGATTCCAATAAGCTCTGCTCAAGCTCATTGCCACCAATGGCTCTGTCACATACTCGAGCAAGCTGGAGCCCAAGCTCCATCATGCAAAACCCTAACTCTCTAAACCCATTTCCAAGATTCTCAAACTCAACCGTTGATCCATGCTCTGAATTCAATTGGGTTTCATCAAAATCATGTGAATATTGGATTTGCATTGCGAAAGATGACACATTTCTCTCAGGGTTTTTCAAAGGCACATCGCTCCCCAATTTGTGATCCTAAACAAACACATAATTAATTACTTGGGCAAAAACAAATCTAAAAAGATTTTTACTTTTCCTTTTTTGGTGGGAAATTTAGTACCTTGAGGATAGTTTTACGATGGTTTGGGTTCAGAAGGGCGAGCTTGCGAGCGAGAGGGAGGACGTCACGACGGAGAGCGGCGGCGTTGGGGACGCCGGTGATCGATAGCAGGCCTGGTCCCATGGGCCCTAGGGCTTCCATTATGGCTTTGCTCGTTGATTGCAACTTTTCAAGCTCTTCCGCTGACGACAATGATACATTGTTGGACGACACAAGTACGAGATCCGGGTAGCTGACCTCGTAGAGTTGGAGGACTTCCGCTTCTTCCATGTCTGTCTGTCTGTGACAGTTTCGTTTTCTCGAACTTGTTCGAATTTAAAGTAAGATGATGCAGAATGGGGCCCAATCCAAAATGACCTCACATTATTTTATATTTATTATTTAAAAAATTAGCTATATAATAAGATCTTTTTAGGGTTAATTATTTATGAGAGATGAGTGATGAAAAATCAGAGAGCTTGAAAAATAGGTGAATAAAAGAAAAAAAGAACCAACAAAAGTCACAACCAAAAACCATTCAAAACTGTTTTAGTTTATATTTTACAATTCCACTCACTTTAAACGCTTTCGATGCCACCTTCAGCATGAAGGTTTAACCAGCTACTCTTTATGTTTTCGCATTCCAGAAATCAAAGACGGAGAATTTACAAGTTAAAGCAATCATAGTGTGATATTTTGGGACTAGGTTGCAGTCTCTTTGAAGCTCTTGGTCAACCAAATGGCAGTTTCCCTGGGAGAAACCTTCTCAGGTCCGAATGGCTTCAACAGCACCCCAAGCTCTTCAAACCTTTCCTGTTGTAGAAGACGTGCACTGAACTCGAGCAACCCTTCCAATGCCTCTGCGCGTTGCTGGAACGATGAGGTGTCAAACCGCTGCTGTCGTGACTCGGAAGATGAATGGCTCGAAACACCAGTGGCAGGATTTTGATCAGAGGACTCACTGCCATTTCGAGCAGCTCCATTGCTGACATCAATCAAACTGGACTTGGCAACGGTTCTGTCAACAACCTGGACCATGCACTTGTCCTTTGTGATGGAGCGGTTGATGCTGCCTGGGGTAGTAGTAGAAGATGAAGTTCTACGGACAGGAATGAGTGGGTCTTCAGAAGAGGCTAAGGGGAATTCAGCCATCTTATCAATTCGTGGGGCATTCACAGAAACATCTGGGGACTCCAAGCTTCCCAAGGGACCTACATGGGGTCTATATGGGGTTTGCACAGCTGCAGCTCTAGTTGAGAATGGAAGAGAAGCTCTTCGTGTTGACTGGGAAGATTTTCTGGCTGGAGAATGTGACACCGGAAGCTGCAATCATAAGAATAAGGGTCAATTAATCAGCAACCTACACATTTCTTCCCCACAAAGTTGTCAAAAGTAATAAATAATCTCACTGAATTGTTAGCCACTTCAGTATGAACTTACTGAATCACGTTTTGAGCTGATGTGAGAAATTTTCGACTGCGTAATCTGTCTCCTAGGATTAGCAGAAACTTTTGCTGGTGTCGATCTTGGAGTATTAACAACGGTGAACTTCGTCGCCACTGACTTTTTGATACCATAATCTTCACGGGCACTTCCAATAGATACTTCAGTGAACTTATGATTTAAACAACTTGGAAATTCCTGCACCCCCAGGCTAGAACATGGGGAGTCTTGTTCAGTTCCAGAAATACTAGGATTTAAGGTCCTGTCATTGCTGTATGAACGCCTTTTCTCTCTGAAAGTATGTACCAGAATAGCTTCTGGCTCCATGAATCTTGTTTTCGTTATATAACTGGACTGAGACCAGTCAACTGGGAAAGTATTCCGTCGAGGACTATTCAATTTTTGATGAATCTTAAGCACATAAGGTCGAAGATGGGGATGACCAAGCACCTCTGCAGCCTGACAAAACATGGATAAGTTTGTGAACAAATGCACAGAAATCGAATAATTATTTCTATCAACAGCAGCAGCACCAAAACAATTTGTAGTTGTACACAGGCCATGCCCACAATGGCAACATGGACTTGATTTTGGGCCTTAATCTAGGTTATAAAACAAGTCCGTGTGACTCAACAAACATAAATTTATGTGGCTTACATGGAGTCAGACACATATTCAGACTTAATCATCAATGACCTGGTAATACACGCAGGCATTGATAAAAGAAAGTGTAGTAAAAAAAATAGATAAATAGAACCTACACTTGGTCTAAGTTCTGGGTTCTTCCGCAGCATGCTTTTAATAAGACCTCGACTGCAAAGGAAGAAAACAGAGAACATATATCAGGGAAACACCTTTCATTGCTTACATACAAATATTTGGGTAGCGGAAGCACCTTCCATTAATTTATCATATTTTAAAGAAATAAAATAAAAACCCACTAAATTTCCACTGGCACGTCCAAACTCCAAACTACATATATGAAGTTACAATCACCAAAAAAACTTGAGACGGGAGGCACGTGAAGAGAGAAATAAACTCACAATGCACCAGAGTACAATGTTGGAAGCGGAGCCACTATTGACTTGTTAATTTTGTTAATCAGAGATTGTATATCCTGTAGTCAGAACAAATTTTATAAGTTATCTAGGAAAAAGTCAACTCCTCAAGCCTTATGATTGTTGTTAAATGCAGAAATGGGGCAAAGAGGTAATACATAATTCATACTAAATGAAAATCCGCAAACTTACAAAGGCTTTAAATGCAGGCCTGTGAGCAGCCATTTCATATATACAGCACCCTGGAATAAGCATTGCATTTAATGTGTATGTGACTTAAAAGCCAAAAAAAACAACAAAAAAGGACGGGCAGACGGGGAGGGGGGAGATGAACATGCTGATTAAGTCAAGGAGATACTAATGAAAGGGAAAACTTACCTAAAGACCAAATATCTGACTTAGAACCATACGGTATATCGGCAAGAAGCTCAGGGCACATATAACTCGGAGTTCCCACAACCTGTAAACGGAGCAGAACATCTTGGTCATGCATAAGCCAGTGAGTAAAATTTAAGATTGCCTTTATCAGGTGAACCACTTACAGAGGAAGCTAGATCGTCAGAAGTTAACATTTTGGCAAGACCAAAATCACCTGCATGTATTATCATGTAACTATAAGAGACAATTTCCAACGACTAACTGAACAATGTGTAAACGAACTTGGAATGCCAATCAGAATCAAGGATACAAAAAGAACAATAACTTACCTAGACGTATGTCTTGATCTTTTGTCAAAAATATATTTGAACACTGAAGCAAAGGTACACAGTTAGAGCAAATTCTGCAATTTCAAACACATAGCTCTAAACAAATCTCTCCCTCAACTTGCCACTGACCTTTACATCACGGTGAAGAATATGGTTGGCATGCAAGTAATCAAGGGCCATCAAGAGTTGAACTAACCATGTACAAAGTTTCTGTGCATTTCCAATTTTCAAGTAAGAAACATAAATTGTCACAGTTTGATTAAATATCTAGCACACAATTGTGAGATTTTATAAAACCAAGTGGAAAGTTCACTGTAAAAATAAGAACCTCTTCTGGAAAATGAACACCATGGGCCTTTTTTACAGCTTCTGCCCTGTACAGCAACAGGGATTGACATGAAATTATCAGAAAAGCAGCAGAAACAAGGAAAATTCAAATAATTCCTACACTAGTTATGAAGGGATTTGACCAGGAAGCAAAACTCACATGTCTCCTCCTTCACAATACCCTATAACAATGCACACAAAGCAACCCTGAAACGAAGGCATTGAAGCATCAATTGCAGAACTAAAGAATTATAAAGAACATGAATTCCTAGTAACTCATGAGGGCATTAGAAACAAAAGTTATCATGACATACTGACCCGTTCAACCCATGAATCTTTGTACTCCACAATAAATGGATTCTGTACCGTGGAAATAAGCTCCATCTGCATCACAACGAACCAATACAGCTATTTAAAACCCAAATTGGTCTCATGGATTTAGTTTTAAACCCAGAAAAGAAAAGAAAAACACTGACCTCCTGGTGAGCAGATCTGCGGGTTCTATCAGTTTGACGAGCAAGACGGATCTTCTTCAAGACATACCTATGCATGTATGTATGAATGAATAATCAACTTTATCTCTCAGACTCAAATGAATATTAAAATTGAAAGGGGACTCACTTCTTCTTTTCATGCTTATGCCTCACGAGAAGAGCAGAACCAAAAGAACCTTTCCCAATCTGCTCTAGAACTTCATACTGCTCCATCTTACACTTGTATCACTCTCCCTCTTCAGTGTTTGTGAAAGACTGTTACTCCTAGAGAGAATTCAAAAACCATACAGCTCATGAAGGATGTCACAAACACATGCTCAAAAAACCATACAAGACTCAACCTTTATCACAAGCCTCAGAAAGGAAACACATGTACCAACAAGCATACAAACAAGAATGAGGTCCTAGGGAGTTAGTAATTAGTAAAAATCAAGAAGCAGAATTTGATCAATAAAGTAGTGAATCCAACCAAATCAACCCAGTGAGTTTAAATAAGGAATTAATACATGGTAAACCCTACCAAATCAACCCATTGAGCTTAATTAAGGATTGAATTAAATTCAAATATATTTTCAACTAAATCTAAATCCGAACACTCACTATTCAATATGAACATGTGCATGAATTTATGGGAAGTAAGGGAGATAAAACCAACAAAGAGAATGAATGCTATCAGAAATTGTAGCAGAAAGTAAGAGCAAGAACAACATGAAATTAAACAAAATGTACCAAGAATCAAGAACAAGCAAAACAGCTCCAAGGAAATCGAAGAACTAGTAAACTCCAGCTTGTTCTTTCTTGGTTTAAAACTTCAACTAGTTATAAAAACAGAAAACTAAACCTTTAAAACGTTAGAAAGAGTAATATACTTACTTAAAATATGAGGACAAAATTAGGAAATTCTGATAAAAGCTCTACACCTACTTCTCCTAATTTCTTAATTTCCTAATATTATCCATCCATCAGAGAGAGTGAGAGGGTGAGCGGCAAAAGAATTAAAAAGAAAGCAAGCTAAGAAGAATTCAAGTTCAAAATTTGCAGAGAGAGAGAGAGAGAGAGAGTTTGTTTTTGGATTGGAAAATATTCTTGAGACGGACTGAAAATCCAGAGGGGGACCACACTGCACGGGCGAGGAAGGAATTGAAATTGGGAAAGAGCCAAAAAGGGCTCCACTTCTCTACGCTTTCATCAATTCATACTCATACGTACTTCAGTCTCCATCCCTGTCGTTCAAACAGACTTCCCTCTTTTGACCCAAAACAGAAACCGACTTTCCTGCCTTTTTCTTTACGCTTTTTTCTGAATTTCAAATTTGGCGGAGGCATGCTTGGTGTGCCTTTTTGCTGCTTGGGTTTTGAGTTTCAAATTACATAGCTTAAGGGGCTTGGTGGGCTTTTTGGGAAACTGAAGTTGGTGAGTGGGCCTCATTTTGGTGCCCGTAGTTTTAATTTGTCAATTTTATCAATCTAATTTTAAATCTCTCTCAATTCAAAGACACGTTATAAATTCTGTTAAATTCCAATCAATTCTGTCTAAAATACCTCTCTACGTCAGTGACACGTGCTTACTCCGTCACTAAATCTGACGAGAGTATGTGTCCCTGAATTGTGAGGGATATCAAATTACATAGGTCAAATTGCCATAATTGAATCATAAGGATAAAAATAAAAAATCCGACAAATTATAAACATCAGAAGTGACATTTTACCTTAAACTTATATATATGGTGGTTTGGAAATGTCACCACCAACCTCTCAATACATTTTTACTTGAGCAATTGTTGCTATGGAGATGCATACTCAAGTGTATAGGCCTGTGCAGAAAGCCCATTTATTAAACATTCCAACTACTTCCACCACATGAAGATGCCCATTTAACAACTCTCCACTAAACTCAAATCTTTATTTTATTGACATGTATCAAGATCAATACAAACATATACATGTGAATAATCAAATGGGCCAAAGAGGCTTCATTGGAAGATAAGAAACTTTGTTTTTGTTCTGTTTTATTTGTTTCTTCTTGTTTATTTAGACCAGACAGAAACAGTCACTCATCATGTCTGAGCGCATGCACTTTACAAGGCCAACTTGCAAGAGCCACACCACATATAGACCAATATCAGGCATGGATGGAGACTTTCAATTGGATTTTGGAGACCCATCTCTGTCTAATCCATGATGCTTTTGTGAAGGTAGCCGTGCAGTGCAGCAATAAGTTTTTAAGGTAGGGTCAATCTTCATATGTTGCACAGATATGTGAAATGGCTCTAAAAGTAGAGGTTAAGGGGGTGCTTATAATAGAATCAACGCCTCTGTCCACAAAGATCCATTAGCATATCTCCGAATCTGGACCACCCGCCTCACATTTTGTGCACACTATATGTCGCTTAGGATGCTCTAACAGTCACAAGTATGGTGGGTTAGGTTAGCTAGCCTGAATCTCACGCACAACAAGTCACAAAGGGTGTGTGTGTTTCCCTGGAAAAAAAAAATTAATTTCAACTTTCAAAAGCATGGAAAGAGGGGCTTGGAGAATGACAAGAGATAAGCAGCAGAGTGGTAGTTTCTTTCACTTTAACTTTGCAACTATAAAAATATGTTTATCGATGGCATCGTTTTTCTTGCATATATCTTTCGTTCCTTTATTCTGTATGATTCTTCTTGATCCGATCTTGCACATTATCTTTTGTCTGCCTCCATGATATGTCAAGGGGATTATAACATTGTAACATTCAGCTCATGCTCTTGCTCATTTATTTCATGAGATATATTTATATCTATATATATATATAACAATTTTCGGACCTCCGGATGAGAGAAAAATTAAATATATTCTGAATTCATTCTATATAGTTTACGTACTTTATACTCACATATGGTATATATCCCTTAATTTATTTTCTTTCTAGAAAAAGTAATTGGATCAAGAAATATACACTTTCCAAAAAAGTAGCATGATATGTGGATGGGCCTAATATAGCTGAAAAGAGAATCTCTGATAAGGCCTTAGGTGTTTTTTAAGGAAAATGCGTGGAGGAAGAGATGCTCATAATATAAGAAAAACTATTTGATAATTGATAGAGGACAGCATCACTAGAGTGAGAACAACAAAGGAAAGGAAACCCAACTTCTTCAGACTATAAGTCCATTTTTAAAAGTATATTCTGGGAGTGGACAACCTAACATTCATGAACAGACATTAATTTGTGTTTTTCTCATCTAACAGAGCTTTCTACTTTCACTCTTCTTCTGTTTTATGATCTCCATGAAGTTGAAGAAATTAAGGACAGCATTGGAACCATTTCCTTGTCAACTTTTGCCAGTGGACTGTAGACTCTGCTTGCTCTTTGCTTTCTATAACTTTGGGTGAGGCAATATTGGCAGCAAGTCTTCCACCCCAAGCATTTGAAATGGGGTTACCCCACCAAGGTAATATACGTTCTCTGGGGTTGTGGGGGGGCCTATCCCCTTTGTTCCCACATATACCTGGCTAAAACAAACTAAGACAAAGGGTTCAATGTAAGGGACAAATACAATGCTCTTTGCAACAAGCATTTGCAATGACCTCAACAACCACATACCAACCAGAATACCTTTAACTATCAATAAACAATTGTGGTGCAAAGAAACAGTGCTCCCACATTGGAATGGTGGGGGGGGTCATGTTTCACATGTCCTGTTGCTCCTCAATTATATAGCATAGTGGTTTGTGGAAACAATGCCTGTGTCTGCAGAGTCTGCAGAACAGCAAGATTTGTACCATAATTCAGGTTGAAATTTTTTTAGATATCTGTAGCCACCAATTCTGCTCCCTCTAAAGACATTATCATGCTCTCTTTTCTTTTATTGGAAACTCTCATTTATGGTAATGCCACAAATTCTGAATGAAGTCAATCAATAATGCAGATTGAAGTCAATCAATAATGTAGATAAAGATCAAATTAAGTCAAAGTATATTCCTGCATTCATCAAACCAAATGAGTGATCCTAATGAAATATTAGTAAGTCTTATCAGTTGGGATTATTACTCAACAAATAAGGAAAGAGTTGGTTTACTAGATGAATATGATTCATCGCAATGTAGCACTTTATTTAACTCATCAGCTGGGGACATGAACTTCAATTTTTCTGTATACAATTTCTTTTGTCAATCTGCATTGGACAGGAGCAAACTGTTGCTTTTTGAAAAGGAGAAAATTTGCATGAACTTCCATTGTTGCTAAGACAGCTGCCCTATATCTACAATCAACCAATCAAAGGCTTAGCTATATATATAGCTTGCATATATATATATATATATATATTATGGAACCCTCAAGTTATTTTTAATTTGGTCACAACTCAAAACCTTTTTACACCAGTTAAACCTTGGAATTGTATTGATATAATCCTATAAGTTATGGGGGTTGATCTGCATATTTATAATGATTTTGGTTTTGTAAAGCAAAATACACCAGAGCCACAAAGTAGAAAAAGAAGACCTAGCTAGCTACCACAAAAACTCAAAGTAAGCAAGCAAGCTTCTTTTTTTTTTCTTTTTTTTTTTTTTTCTTTTTAAGAAACTCGACGGCACGAGGAGAACTTTATTGATCAAAAGAAATATAGAGGAGCTTAATACCTGACCCTGAGTACAAGCATCCACACAATAAGTAAATCAGAAATAACATCAGGTGGTTCTTCAACCACTCAACCCTATCGCTATAGTACATATGGCTATTCTAGCAAGTCAAGCTTTTAAGAGAGGGAATGGCATTCTGGATTTTTTTTAGCCTCTTTGGAGGCAAACATGCACTATCTATGAAACAAACAACAATTATTACTTACTTTGGTGCTTAATTAGTTCGCATTAACTGGTACCTAATCCATATATATCCATATGGTAATTGAGCATTAATTTGCCTTCAATTATTGTGTCACTTTACTGAAATCATGGATATTTGGCATGACTGTTCATTGCACCAATATAAATATTAGGATTTAATATTCATCACCAAAACCATAAATTACTTCAGCATGGCATGATTAAGGTTAAGTGGGGTAAAAAAAACTATTATTAAATTCAAGCAACAAGAGCAGAAAGTTAATAAAAATAATTAATCTAATCGTAAGGTGCGCATGCAATGAAAATTAACCTGAACTTGTAGTTAGCACCTAAATTGGAATTAGAAAAAGACATATGCAGCAGACTGTAGTTGACAATTATGCATATTGAAAGCGAAAGAAATTATTAAAACCAATTAATTAAGGAAGGATTATAGAAATTTCCATATGGAGGCCATGGGTGAGGTTTTTGTCCAGGAAGGTTGTAACTTGAGCAGGGTTTTTCTGAGCAGAAGCTTTCTGATCAAGCAAATTAAACAAAAATTATTTTATGGAAGTGGGATCTTGGATTCGATTCCCAGCAATGACAAGTAGAGTTGGAAAAAAAAAATACTACTTAACAATTGAACTCGTCAGCAAAATGTCAACTTTAGAAATTTAATTAGCACATTTAGCATTATTTCTAATCTTCCTCTCGTTCCATCGAGATTCTCAAAAAAAATTCAGTCTTCAGTATTTATACATATCTCACTTATCACATATTTAAGATTATTGACAAGCCTTAACAACTTTCTTGCATAAATTTATTCAATAAATAACTAGGCACATTTCCCACGCGAATGGTTTATAATTTCTTGTTTTAGGTAATGTGCATGATCTATGTTTCATAATCTGGACTCTGCATTTAGTCTGTTGCAAATAAATATATGTTCAGAATGACTCCGAACTTTCAGGATTAAGACCAGACATACCCATGTGTTAAACATGATTAGTAATTATAATTAGAAACCCCCTTAGATATATAAATTTGAATCTTGATGCCAAATATATAATGGCATGCAAAAACGTGATGAACAACCAGTGCGCATGCATAAATAAGTTCCTCTACGACCAGTTGGACTGGGCGGTCGAAATGTCAACGGCTATACATATATACATATAAAATATATTTCATATTTAGTATACATACAATATTGTGTATCAATATTTGGCTATTAGTTAATTTCTTTATTTTATATTTTAAATGACTCTCAAGAACGACCCATTTTGATGAGGAACTCAATCTGTTGCCCACAAACCAACTTAGTTGATTGCCCCTGTATACCTACCTC
Organism: Prunus salicina; assembly: GCA_020226455.1. NCBI lineage: Eukaryota > Viridiplantae > Streptophyta > Magnoliopsida > Rosales > Rosaceae > Prunus > Prunus salicina. Next base: position 24,236,026 of record CM035347.1, read on the forward strand.
AACCCCTTATGTGAGGTATTTTATCAAACATGTTGCCCCCTCACTCAAACAATCAACATAAAATTACTAGGCAAGTTCATGGTGGAGAAAAGGCAGTGAGGGCAATGGCCTTCACTGGCCCCTTGCTACATTCGCCAGTGGGTGCATGAGTGTAAAACCATTTGGGTGTAAAAGTCAGTGTAGCTCATACACACACCACACCACATCATAACATAAATTATTTTTTTAGACAATCTTGAAGATACAAGGGAAGATGTTATTAATCATCAATAGAAAAAAAGGAAGGACTTGGCACCTTATCCTGATTATTAATTAAAATGTCATTAATAATATTTAGTGATTCCTCAACCCACTCAATTAAAGAAATTTTTTTTTATAAAATTTCCAATTGTTACTAATCATTGATCTTTTGCTTGTTTAAAAAAATTTTGAATAAATAAATAACTCAACATTGACAAGCTAGTTTCAATATATTCCCATAAAGCTCGACAAATTATGAGCTATATATATATATTCCATTCAAGGCATTTAAACCAAATCCTCTTCTCAATTGTTTTTTATTTATTGGTTAAGCTTATCCTCTTCAATTATTCACACGAAATTATTGTATTGAAGACAGGCTTATATTATTTTGAGACGAGAACAAAAGTCTTTAGACAACCTTAATTAGTTGTCCTACTACTTGTCTTATGGAATATAAACCTCTCGGCATATATGCATAAACTCTACATTCTAAATCTCTGTTTAAAAAAAAATTATATTTATAAAATGAATGATAGTATATTATTGATGAACAAACAAAAGTACAAAGCAATTATATGTCGAATATAGGTAAATTTTCTCTAATGACTAAACACAATAAAATGTTGAATTGAAATAGAGAGAATTGCGCACAACCCAAATAATGACTAAATCCTGATCCAGCAACTAGAAGCACATGTACACAGACGTACAATACAAATTCATCGCGCAATGGCAGAAAACGGTAAATCCATATCTAAAAGCATCTCTAACCGATATGTCAAAAGTGTCACATAGACATTTAATGGCTAGAAATAACATCTCACATCACTCCAACCAAATTGTCAAAGCAGATGTGGAATGAAGGTTGGAGGTTCAGCCGTTACTTTTGACATTCCAAAAGCAAGATGTTAAATGAATATTTTATTATTTTTTAAAGACAATTGGCTGTTACTTTCATTTATTATTTTCTTCTTTATCTTAAATGATTTGACTGTTACAAATTTTTTCCTTCTTTCTCTTTCCAATTTATTTCCTATCTTAAATGAACAATGAAATGTAATAAAATAATAATTTAATTTGACATATCAAGTAGAGTAAAACTGTGTAATTGTCAAATTGCTATATGAGCCATCAAATTTAAATTTGATGTTTGGTATTTGACATCACTTTTGGAGATGCTCTAAAGTATATATGGTCAAATTATCATGTTTTTATATATACATGCTCATAATTATTATTATTATTATGGGATATAATTAACGTCATTCATTCCTAACCATCTCCTAAATAATTAATTAATTAATGAGGTTGTGTTTGAGTTTGTGACTCTCTGTACTCAAATGCAGTATTCCATTCACGGGATGTTCTCGAATGAAGGGTCAGGATATGACATGAATACCCTCGGATTAAGGGACAACATACGAGTTAAAATGTTTCGTAGATTGTTGTACAGTAATTGGTCATTTTCAAGACCAGAGGTTGAAAACTTGGATTGGTGAACAGTGATGCGGCGTCTGTTCTTCCACATCAGCAGTGAGACGTCAAAATAGGCCTGAAAAAGCAACAGTTGTTATGCATTACGTGGATAATCACACGCCGAAGCGTGTTTCAAATTTGACTTGATTACATTTGTGTGAGAGAGAAAAAAACCGACCTCTTTTTTGTCAAATTGGTAAAGTGGGTCCACACTCGACAAGTGAACATTAAACCCTTCTATTTTTGATACAAACGATAAGTATTCTAAATTAATATAATTTATAAAAAAAATGGGAATTTGAGTAAAGGACATGCTCATTAATATCATGATCAACTAGTCTAACTCACATCTCTTAGAGTATCTCTGACTGATATGTCAAAAGTGCCACATAGACATTTAACGGTTATAAATAATATCTCACATCACTCCAACCGAATTGTCAAAGCTGATGTTGAATGAAAGCTGGAGGTTCAGTTGTTATTTTTGACATCCCAAAAACAAAATGTCAAATGAATATTTTATTATTTTTTAAATATAGTGACTGTTACTTTCATTTATTATTTTCCTTTTTTATTTTTTTTCTTCTCTATCTTAAATGATTTGACTATTACAATAATTATTTATTTGACATATCGGGTGGAATGTAAAATTGTGTAAATGACAACTAGTCTAACTCACGTCTCTTATAAATTATTATAATTTTGTGGTTAAGAGGAGTCTTATTTTTGTAATACAAGAGGATGATTGGAAATGGGAAAAGGGTAGTGTAACGTGACATATGCAATTACTTACAAAGCAAATTAAGATCAGACGCAAGCATAGCGGCAAAGGGTAATTATCAAAGTAAGCATATTGACAATGATTTCCTCCTTTCGGCCCAAACAAAAAGAGTCTGATTTCCCCTGGTCACCGATCGACTTCGATTATTTGACTGATTCTATACACAACGAATACTGCACATGAAAATATCAAGCAAAAATGTTAGGCACATGGATTTGAATTTGAAACTAATTACTCACAAATCCAATCAAACCTTCTGAACACGTCATGAAATTAAATCCACTTCATTCAATTTTCAGGAGTTGGGACCTAAATAATCAAAGAAAAACCTAAACTGATGCATGCCAATTACCAGCAAACTTTAACACGTGTTAAAGCCTAATCATGCCACGGTGGCAAGTATGAAGTTGTGCAGCCATGCATAATATATCTGCATCCTTTGAGAATTTAAAAAAAATATATATATATCTATATAATATACGTGAGCTTCCTGGATTTTGCCTCCTCCTCATCGTGCAGGGGAGGAGAACACAACGCAAGTGAACAAATTAGAGCACGAGGTATTCGATGCAGCTAACAAATTTGAAAACCCTGCTCTGACGTGTCCCTCTATGATCACTAATATAAGGGGGCCCCAACAAGCACTCTCTTGAGGAAAAAAAAAATGAAAAATCCCACACAACACTATCACACACACCGTCCTCTCCACTTATATAAATTGCCGTAAGCAATCACACACTTCTGAGTCTCAGCTGCTCTCTCTCTTCTTCCTCCTCCTTAATTTCTCACCCACCTCTCTCTCTCTCTCTCTCTCTCTCTCTTCTTCCTCCTCCTTAATAATTTCTCACCCACCTCCTCCAAAACTCTCTCTCTCTTCTTCCTCCTCCTTAGCATTTCCAAATCGGTGCACAACATCCCAACTTTTGTACCCCTTGTATTTCTAATTGTACCACCTTTTCCTGGCTAGCCAGCCTTTTTTTATTTTCTTTTCATGGGTACCGCTGAATATGTGTACCCTTCAACAAATGTGGAGGGTGAGTCTCGTCACCGAGTTGCAATCCCTCCACCACAACCCTTCGTCAAAACCCTGAAAAACTCTCTCAAAGAGACCTTCTTCCCCGATGACCCTTTGAGGCAGTTCAAGAACCAGCCAGCTTCAAGAAAACTTGTTCTTGGCCTTCAATACTTCTTTCCAATATTTGAATGGGGGCCTCGCTACACGCTTGACTTCTTGAAATCCGATCTCATCTCCGGCATCACCATCGCCAGCCTCTCAATCCCTCAGGGGATTAGCTATGCCAAGCTTGCAAACTTGCCACCAATTCTTGGCCTGTGTGAGTAGCACTTGTACAATTCTATAGTTTCTTCTTCTTCATTTCTTTCGTTTCGTTGTTCACACTGTCAGTTTGTCATTGGCATTTATGCACTCGAAAATAAATTAATATTTATAGGATACATGTTGCATGTGAGAGTTGGGTTGTGATCAGTTATTATAAACTTCGTGTTAATTATAAATAATATAAATATTTTTAATGCAGATTCAAGCTTTATTCCACCACTGGTTTATGCCATGATGGGGAGCTCAAGAGATTTGGCTGTGGGGACAGTGGCTGTGGCTTCACTTCTCATAGCTTCAATGCTGGGGGCTGAGGTCAATGCTATGGAGAACCCTACCCTTTATCTTCACCTGGCTTTCACAGCAACCCTCTTCGCTGGAGTTTTCCAAGCTTCCTTGGGCTTCTTGAGGTCGGTAGTTTTCTTATATTTTCCTACCATAAATTTCTGTTATGGTAGGTTTAGTGCAGTAATTAACTAATTAGACGCAACTTAATAGATTTAAGTAGTGGGAACAATAAGACAAATTAGCTCAAATTGATATAGAAAAGGTAAACATTTTGTACTTGCTTTCTGGAATTTTCGTCTTTTAGCACAATTTAACTTTTTCCTGTTCAATAATGAGACTAATGAGATTCGATCGCTCACTGTTTTCAAGAATCTGCAGACACTGATTGATCCACAGCCAGCTTCACAGATTTGTAAATAAATTTTAAAAAATAAAAAAATAAACACCACACTTGGATAATAAGGATACAAGGATATAAATTAAATTTGACTTAAAGAGTGTTTTTTCCACTTTTATTATATTTTTTAAACTATTCTAATATACGAGAAGGAAGTTTGAACTTATCTTTAAAGCTGCAGACACACTTGTCTTTATTGACTGACCTACCCGCATTTGGTATTATTATGTGTTTTGCATGAACGAATATACACACATATGTATATGATTGATGGATTGGATTGCAGGCTGGGTTTTATCGTGGATTTTCTATCACATGCAACGATAGTAGGATTCATGGCAGGGGCAGCCACGGTGGTGTGCCTGCAGCAGCTAAAAGGGATTCTTGGGCTTGACCATTTCACCAATGCCACCGACGTTGTGTCAGTTATGCGTTCTGTCTTCAGCCAAACACATGAGGTTGATTGTCTTGTCCCTCTCCTTTCTCAAATTCTCAGCCACACAAAATTAATCAAACAGCTCCTTTTTTTTTTTGTCTGAATCATCAAAACAGCTCAATCCATCACAATTAATACATCAAAACTGCCTTTTCTTTATGTTTAATTTAAGTAATCAAGTCTTGTTTTGGGAAAAAAAATTATTATTGCATACATATGCAACCCTAAACGGTTGTTAATCACATGCATTATATGTTCACACACGTATATATGATCATAAAAGAATTTGACACGTATTAGCGTCATAGTATGAATATCATCTTAAATTAAAAGAAAAGGAAGAAAGTTGAGGCGTCATTTTCTAAAACCTGAAGTGTTTGTTTTTATTTGACAAAGGCTATGGAAGAATTTAATTAAGCAAGAAAGTTTGAATATTATTTGGATCGAATTTGATTGCTTAAGTGGGTTTGAGTTTTATAATTCCTTCTAACAATGATTGATGGTTCTTGGTTGCAGTGGAGATGGGAAAGCGGAGTTTTGGGATGTGTATTTCTCTTATTTCTCCTCGTTGCCAGATACTTTGTAAGTGAATATCGAACCCATATCTTTAATTTCCCTTGTTTATTATATTAATTTCAGAAACTTATTTCTTTAATCCATCAATCTGTCACGCAAGTATATGCCTGATGTGATGGCCCAGCAATTTAAAGTTCCTATTACTTAGATAATTTAATAGAAATAAAGTTCCTATTAGTCAAAAAAAGTTTCGAGAAACTACTTAGCATCCGACTTTTGTAGACCCCTCTATTTTCCATGGGTTGGAACTTGGAACCAACCAACTTCCTTTTTGTTAGACCAAAATTCTCGTTTCATTTTCAACTATAACCTACTCCCACTTCAAATTAAGTAACACAAACTCTCGAAGATTATTGACTCCGGCTCCGGGCGAGCTACATGCATCTTGTTAAAATAATAAGCAATGTTAGGCGTACCACATTTGCATACCACCCTTTTAATAAAGATGGAGCCTATCAATATAATGGAGTTCATTTCTATTAAAAAGGTGTACATAATGTAGTATATAAATGTGGACTAGCATTTTTGTAAAATAATAGTAGGATTAATTAATAAAACTTAATTAATCCATGGCTGCCAATATATTAAGCATTGTTTTGACTCCAGGCCTGGCCTCTCTGGTTTTGTTTATGTCAGAAAGAAAGGTGAATTTTAAAATGCTAATGTGGCTGATACAGTTTCTTTGTCTTTATGTTGGGCAACATGGTGATGCAGAGCAAGAAAAAACCCAGGTTCTTTTGGATATCAGCCATGGCACCTCTCACGTCAGTCATATTGGGAAGCGTTCTGGTTTATCTCACCCATGCTGAGAAACATGGTGTTCAAGTGGTGAGCACTCCTATTTTAGAACTCATTTATTTATTTTTCTCATTATGCAATTAGATTATCAAGTGACGAGAGAAATAGACAGAACAAAACGCTCAAGAGAAAAACTAATACCGGCTTTCCTATCATGTTACAATTGGTATACGTCAAAACCTACCATGTGTTACATATTTTAGCTGGAAGGTACTCAACACAACCATGACAAAATTATAAAAAAAAAACGAGGAGTCTGTGATCACCAACTGGTGGCCTAGAGAGGAGAACGCAGTAGGAACACATTGGACCACCATAAAAGTTACAAAAGCAGGTCCATCTCCCATGTGGTTAGACTTAGAGAGGCCTTTGGCAAAAACTAGTCTTGGGCCACTCCATAAATATTTGTTTAAGCACTCAGTCTACATTATTGAGCCCCCACCAATAATAGAATTGGGTAGAAATTGTGTGGGCCCCTAAAGTTTGCTGTATTTGCCCTCTCTCCCATGGCATCAGGGACACTTCTGGTTGATTGGTCATTGTCAATGCCTTTTCCATTTCATTTATAAAAGCTTTTTGTATTTTGTATTTTATTTTTTACCTAATGACAAATTTTTCTAATTAATGCCTGAATTTTCTGGTGGATATATATATTTTCAGATAGGAAAGCTGAAGAAGGGGCTTAATCCAATGTCCTTTGGAGACCTTGTGTTTGTGTCTCCTTATCTGACAACAGCTTTCAAAACTGGCGTCATCACTGGAATCGTAGCTCTCGCCGTAAGTAATTAACATAATTCTTTAATTACTGATATTGATTAGGCCAGTTGATCACGACAATAAACATGTTGTATTGCAACTAATTGCTATGTGCAGGAAGGAATAGCAGTAGGGAGAAGCTTTTCCATGTTCAAGAATTACCACATTGATGGGAACAAAGAAATGATTGCCATTGGAATGATGAACATTGCTGGTTCTTGCACTTCTTGCTACCTCACCACAGGTTAATCACTCATTATACACATTTAATACTAATTAAATTAAGGGGTTTAATCTTAATTAGATTCATTTCATGTTGCTAATTAAGCGAAATTTCTTCATCAATTTTCAGGGCCGTTTTCCAGATCAGCAGTTAACTACAACGCAGGATGCAAGACGGCAATGTCAAACGTTGTCATGGCAATTGCGGTTATGTTCACATTGTTGTTTCTCACTCCTCTGTTCCATTACACTCCCCTGGTTGTGCTGTCTGCTATTATAATATCCGCCATGCTCGGCATCATAGACTATGAAGCCGCAATTCACCTCTGGAAGGTTGACAAGTTTGACTTTGTTGTCTGCATGAGTGCCTATATCGGCGTCGTTTTTGGCAGCGTTGAAATTGGACTAGTCTTAGCGGTACGTATCATTATTGTGTGTGACGATAGCACTATATCTAACAACTTAAAATTACGCACATTAGAACTAATATTTCTTTTTTTCTTGTGTGTAGGTTGCAATATCTGTGATCAGGGTACTCATGTTTGTGGCAAGGCCAAGAACTTTTGTTCAAGGAAACCTTCCGAATTCCACGGTTTACAGAAATGTTGAGCAGTATCCCAATGCAAGCAATGTTCCTGGAATTCTCATACTTGAGATTGATGCTCCCGTTTACTTTGCAAATACCAACTACTTAAGAGAAAGGTACTAATTAATTAAACCTGAACACACTCTTGCATGTTATAATAAAATTTAAAAATAATAATTTGAAAGTTGACCCAATGTCCTACTTGTTTTCAGGATTACAAGGTGGATAAATGATGAGGAAGATAGGATAAAATCTGCAGGGGAAAGTAGCTTACAATATGTGATATTGGATATGACTGGTAATTAAGGGAAACAAATATATATATATATATATATAAAGAAAATTAATGTGACATTTTTTACCCTGAAATTAATTTGTTTTCTGGTTTAATTTGCAGCTGTTGGTAACATAGACACAAGTGGGATAAGCATGTTTGAAGAGGTCAAAAAGCTTGTTGACAGAAGGGGGCTCCAGGTACAAAAATCTGCAACAGTCTCTTTCAATTTATCAAATATTTCCTTCCAAATTTTTATTTCATCTGTTTATATAACTCTATAATTTTGTTCCCATTTCTGTGTTTAGCTTGTACTGGCGAACCCGGGAAGCGAGGTGATGAAGAAGATGAACAAGTCAGAGTTGCTTGAGAACATAGGTCAACAATGGATTTATCTCACAGTTGCAGACGCTGTTGCAGCATGCAGCTTCATGCTTCACTCCACCAAGCCCAACCCCGGCAAAGATCAAGAACCAGCTGCATGGAACAACGTTTGATGGCTTTGGCTGGCTACAATGTGAATTTATGTATCAGAAAGCAATATCCACAAAATATGAAGACTCATTTGAATTAAGGAGAAATGAGTCTCATCATTTGTGTGTTAAGTTTGCACAAGTCAGAGTTGGAAGCATTAATTTTTTCCACCTTCCAACATAATGTTATTTGGAGAATATTGTATATCACTACATAATGAAATTAAAAATATTGGAGATCAACAACTCTTCGAAGCTGAATTACAAGAAAACGCATGCTTTCTAGCCACGACAATATTCTTCTTAATTACTTCAAAAATCTAAATACAAGCTCACATAATGACTTCTCTTACTCTAACCAAGGCTACAAGTGGGCACTTCTTTTATTTTTTATAAAATCGATAGTCTAAAATACTCTAAATTAATCTAATCTATGGGAGGGGGATTCAAATTCGGATGCAAGAGAACGGGCTCACTGCCCTGGCCAATTCGCCTAACCCATGTCTGCTAAGCGGCTAATTCTTTTTCCATTTCAAGCATACATACTTGGAAATTATGGTTGCAGTTTGCAGTGTGATGTTGGAGTGTTGCCTTCATCTCCTCAAGTACGCTACTAAACTAATGGTTGCAGACAGAATCACCAAAAGCAGGTGATTTCATCAATCAGTCAAAGCCCCAAATTTGGGTAATTTGTTATAAGTATAATTTTTCAGTTTAGAGTTTGATTATTTTTCATCTCAAATCGATTATTTTTCATAGATGTTGTTGCATGTTGCAATTTTAAGCTTATTTTTCAGTTTATTAATGGAGGGAGTTTGATCTGTATCTGAAATGGGCTGGGAGAATTGGCTTCTGGATCTTCTCCATTTAATTGCCCACCCCTACACTTAGCTATGCTAAATATTTGGAAACAAAATTCGCATCTTTGATTGGCAAGAGTTTGGGTGGGTTTGTGTTTTTTTTTTCCTTTAAAATTTTATTTTAATTTAATTTTAAATTTAAATTTAATTTATGATTTTAAATTTTAAAAAATACTGGTCATGTGCTACAGTGCTAGGCACGCGACATTTAGATGGAAAATTATATGAAATTCGAAAACCTTACGGTAAGAGTGAAATTGGTTTTTTTTTTTTTGGACGAAGAAATTGGTTGTTTATAAAAAGTTTGAGTGTTAAATTGGCCAAAAAAATAATCAAGGGTTTAAAGTCAAATTAGCGTGATATTTTCTATTATCAAAGATTAGCGTGATAGTTCAAGTGGAATCGGCACAATTATTTATTTATTTATTTTTGTGGGGTGGGCCGAAGCCCAAACAAGAAAAAAAAAACATAAGACTAAAAGCATGTGTCTAGACTGTACAGGCCCTTCTATAATCATCCTACACTAAACGGCCCACACTACAAGGTGAGTTTCCAAGAACGGACGTCACAGTTATTCCAATTTAGCCATACTCGATAAATAAAAAATAATATAGAAAAACACTTTAAGCCATATCTTATCCTGTATTGACATAAAACTAGACCATATCTTTATGTCTTATGGTGATTCAACCTTTGTTTTTTTTTTTTTCTCTTTCGTTTTCACTTTTATTCCTTTTGTCTTTTTATTTTAAAGTTGCATACTTCTTTCACATTTTTTAAATTTATAAATTTCAATAAGTTGAAAACCTAAACTGTTGTGGTGCATTTGAATGGTGAAAATAAACTTGGGATTTTGACAAAAGTTAGAATTTCTAAATTGACATAAATCGCGTGGGGAAAAAACATGAAATTTAGAGGTCAAAAGTCCCAACTTTAAATTCTATATATAAATAGTCGTCATTTCTAATATTCCAAGATAATAAACGTTGAATTTTGTGTTTAAATCCATTAGCCAAACAAAAAACTTTATAAATTCTCGAACATTAATTTTCTTCATTTTAAATTCCATCATTTATGAATTTCTTAGAGCATCTACAATCATGTTCTCTATTTTTTGGTTAAAATTTATGTTAAAACAGACAAAATTTATTTTAGGAGCTCGATATAAAATTCAACTAATCATACTATCTAGTTTAGGAAGTCATAAATGCTATAATTCTTTTTGAATTCAACATAAATGGTCCACCTCTATAAATATATATATATATATATAATCCCTCTTCTATTGAGGGATCTCTCAAATAAAATGAACACCCTTTAGGGTATCTTACGAATTTGTTTTTCAACGATCCAAACCATCTATTTTTAAAGTATATATTCATAGATTATCCTTGCAAAAAAAAAAAAAAAAAAAGACAAATCAAAAATTGTTTCAACATCCAATTGTGTCCTACAAAATAAATTAACATGGATGGTACTTCAAGAAAGTACTAAAATTTCAAGAACTCAATTGAGTGGTAAAATGATATTGGATTCAAGTGGTTTTTTGTATAGATGATCTTTGAACAATTATCTAAAAATTAGACAGTTTGGATTAATGGAATACAATGTGAAGTGAAGTCCTACAAGAGTGTCCCTTGGAGGGTTTAATGAATATTTTAAACTTAAAATTAATATGGGCTATTATAGGGAGCCTAGGGATCCCATGTGAACATGATCTGCTCATGCATTCTAATGTTGAGATAAATTAGAGAAATTATTGTGTGTACCCGATTAACACTACACTACACTATTCAAACTTCGTTTTCTTATTATTTGGGTATTTTTTATGAAGGGTTTAGATAATTTAAGAGTTCCTTGAAGTAGAAGTCTCCAATTAGGGAGCATGATTGGACTTGGAGGTGGGCTTTTTGACTTCCTCCCTAAATTTTATCTAAAGAGGTAATTTAGGAATAGTACTTTTAAACATCCACTATCCTTATCCAAACCCAGCCTTAGATTATGATTGGATCCCTTTAGGCTTCAATGTTATTTAATTTTGAGTACTGAATAAGCTTAACCTTAAATTGTCTTGGAGGTTATTGTAGGTTGGCCTATTTGATACGGTTTCTTCACTTGACTCACTAGCCGTTTTCCGAAAAATTATACTTGCATATTTTGACAAATTGATTTATACATTTTTGAATATCCATTAAATCGTGTTGCTGAATATTATAATTTGCATTGAGCTTGAAATGAAATTTGTTTTTGTCTAGAATATAAGTCATAAAGATTATAAACTTGAAAAGAATAATCCTTTTGGTCTAACTTAAAAAGAAAGATTACCCATACAAGTTTGATGCATGTAGTGGATAGGCCAGAATCACTTTTGAGAAAAAGTACCTCAAACCTACTTCTCCATATAATCACTTGATTTTAAGATTATACGGGAAAGTTATCAAGATTATAAACAACTTAGAAAGATTACCCACACAAATTTGAAGCCCGTACTTAATATAACAAATAAAAATAGAATAGCCCCTAAATCACATATGAGATAATATCAAATAACACAGCAAAATAGGAGACTTGTTACTTATAAAAACAACTGCACAAAAAGCCCAATGTCAATGTGGCAATAATGGGGTCCAAAAGTTTTAGTGCCCGTAATTTTAAATTTGTCTCTGAAAATGGATAGAAAAGCTAATTCACACGGAAGGCCGGCCGGTTGGGAGAGATGAGTATAGACTCACCCAGAATGAAACATCTGGAGCGCGTAACCTTGCATACTTACCGGCCAAGTAACGTCAGCGGTCCTTAGTACAATTCCTTCTTCATCCTCACCGAAAGGGGAAATCTGCAACCCGGTGAACAAAACAAAAAACTGAGAGAAAATATAAGGGATGAAAAACCACAATACTTGGCTATAGTCCAAGAGAATCAAGACATCGACTAGGTATAGCTCACTGGACTAGCAACCTGAACCCCATCACATTCTAGCCAGGTAATCACAAAAATCTTAGTAGAATGCACCACACCAATCTAGGAAAGTTTTCCTCTCTACGATGAATCAATACCTTTTTCCATTTGGGTTCTTATTTGATCACCATTAATTTTCCACTTTTAGTTCCTTTCTTGTAATACCATCCCATCCTCATTTTATGCTAAACAGTGTCAGGGAAATTAGATAATATCTTTTGCAGACTATAATTAGTTGATATCACAGGAACTTACATCGGCGACCACCTCGTCCTTCCCCTTCCCCTCATTCAGACTGAGGTCTGCCATGTTGTTGCTCGGGCTCCTTTGCTGGACAGGAGCAACTGATTGCACGGCACCACACTGCAATAAAATGAATTACCAAATCAATTAACTGGAAACTGCCAACTGCTCCTAAGCCAAATCCATGGTGTACCATGAATCCAAGAGGATGCCAGTCTCAGGGATAGGATTCCTAAATTGACGTGAGTAGCACAACTACTAAAATCAAAAAATCAATGACCAACTAGTATTAGAGATGCTGACGGCATTGTATGATTGTTACCTTCTCGCATCGGAGACAATTATCCTCTGAAAGTGTAGTGTCTGGACTTTTGCACCCAATGCAAAAGACATATTCAGCTGAAAAATAACAACAGTGTCATAATAAAAAATAATAAGAGAGAGAGAGAGAGAGAGAGAGAGAGAGAGAGAGAATATGGTAACAAGTGCGCAACACAAGGAAGCAAATAGTAAAGGACAAACACTCTCCGATCAATAAATAAATAAATCAATCAAACCACAAACCAAAGTACTCACTGGCATATTGCCGCAGTTTTTCCTCAAAGTCCTCTGCAGGAAAGCTTCCATCCACAAATAACCTCCGTTGCTTATGAAGTGATCCGGTTGCCCCCAGTTCAGCAAGCAAGAAAGCCATGACGTGATCTGGCTGCCTATGCATCCTGTAATTTTAAGGAAGATGGGATTTTTAAAGTAATAAATTGGTATACTCATTATATAATCAGGGAATATGCTACGTAATCTTTTATTTTTTACAATTATGGACAGCCATTAAATCTATAGAAACACCTCTATGGGAGAGGGATATATAAGGTAAAATAAGAAACGGTCAGAAGAGATTTGAATGAACAAAGTAAGGGGAACTGAAACCTACTTCTTGCACACATCCACGAAATTCAGAAAAGAAGTTTCCTTTGTGCCCTGACTAACATATAGTTGATGCCCCATAACTGTCTTAGGCTTCTCTTTAGACAGCTCCAGATCATTCTCCCAAATATGTTTTAAAACCTTATCAAAGAACTGCAGATATTGCATCCAAAAAACCAATAAAAATGGATGCATACATATACATACACATAGCTTTAAACAGCATGAAATTGTTAAGCATATTAGATTTCTTTATCAGAGTAAGAGAGAAAGAAAAAGAGGAAATCAAACAGATACTGCGAAATAGGAAGGAGAGTGGAAGTTTGTTTTGTAATTGCAACTCAATTTTACATTGTTCAAATGAGGTGCAAATACAAAAATCTAATACTTACATCCTCAAAATCCACGTAAACCAGAAACCAAACAAGGCCAATATAACTCATAAAAGATTAAATAAAAAACGCAAAGAGTTCAAGTAACATACAAAGCAAAGGAGCAAACCCTAGAGAGCGAAGAAGGGAATTGAAGTATAATTTGCGCTAAAATATAAATATGGTTTGAATGTATTGGGGTTGAGTTTTATTCTTATCCGTAAGGATGTATATATAAGAGCTTAGGGTCTTATAAGGAATTAGATACAATAAAGAATTAGGAGAGTATCTCCTAATTGTACAATGATTTATCACTTATATAAAAAATATGAAAGTAAATCCCTTAATTAATCAAGGAAGTAAATCCCCTTGATTAATTAGGAGACTCACGTCAACATAATTGAGGGTTATGGAAACCCTAGATCTAGAACAAGAGAAGACGATGGCCGGATCGGATCTAGAACAAGAGGAGACGCTAAAAATTCGGAAATATTCGGAACTTTCCAAGTAAAAATATCAACAGAACTTTTAACTATAATATTTAAATAGTATAGCCGGTCGGCTTTATTATTATTATTTTTAATAAAAAAAGCCCAAAAATGGCTATACGAGCTGTACGTTTCCCTCCCTGCCTGGCTCGCTTCACTGAATCACTTCCCATCAAAGTCTTCAAGTTCAAGTCCAAAAAAGAGGTGGGCAATTCCTCATTTGAGCTCTCATGGCGCCTCCCAAGAAATCAAAGAAAAGCAAGAAAGATAGGAAATTGAAGAAAAACTTAAGCTTGTTGGTTCCAGTCGAGCCTAAAGCTGCAGACTCTGACTGGTGGGATAGTTTCTTCAACCCAAGGTTTTTCTTTTCACTAAGCTCAGTCTCCAATTACTCTGCTTCCTCCTTTTTAGTGGAATGCATTCAGATTACTTGTAGTTTTAACTAAATTATCTTTATATTTTGTTTATTTTGGAAAATCTATGATGCACCGACATGTAGAACAGGTGGTGGATTTTGTTCTGTAACGTTAAATTCCGTAATGATGTTCATATTTAGAGCACAAAACCTATAAACTGTGCTTTTGTTTAGTAGGCTGTTGGAAAAATCGGCCTAGGCGCTAGGCGGCCGCCTAGGCGGGTCTAGGCGGCTCCATTTTTTTTTTCCTGACTTTAGCTAAATTATGAACTCGCTTCAATTTCTGATGGCCGCTATAAGAAAACTGGGTTCTGATTATGTGTTTTGCATCCTGAAAAGAGAAAGATGTGGTCGAAAAGTTATTGCTAGAGGGAGCAATAGAGATTTTAGCCTGTAAAAGTAGCATGTAATTGTTAGGAATCTGGTTTGGCCTACGTTGGATGAGTAGTTGTAAATCCTGACTGAATCAGACTTGGGGAGTATACAGATACAGAAACACATAGTCGGGCTTTGCTTGTTGTTATATGGAAGCAAGTTTTTTCTGTCTTCCTATTTCCCTTTTTGTAGATTTTTTTTACTTTTTTTCGAGTTGATTTCTGTTTTGAACTTTCCATGATAACTTAACTTTATTCTGTTTTGGTGATGTAATTCATCTGTGCAGATTCTTCACTATCCAATGATGAGGAGGAGGTTTTAAGTATTTCTTTATGGCCTCTAAGAAGAGTTTTGACCATATCTGTTCCCTTGTAAGAGAAGACCTTGTGTCAAGGCCGCCGTCAGGTCTCATCAACGTAGAAGGAAGGTTTCTTAGTGTTGAGAAACAGGTTGCAATCGCCCTAAGAAGGTTGGCATCTGGTGAGTCTCAAGTATCAGTGGGAGCTGCCTTTGGGGTAGGCCAGTCCACAGTTTCCGAGGTGACTTGGAGAGTTATTGAAGCATTGGAAGAACGTGACTTCTAACAACTTAAAACTACGCATTAGAACTAATATTTCTTTTTTCTTCTGTGTAGGTTGCAATATCTGTGATCAGGGTACTTTTGTTTGTGGCAAGGCCAAGGACTTTTGTTCATGGAAACCTTCCGAATTCGATGTTTTACAGAAATGTTGAGCAGTATCCCAACGCAAGCAATGTTCCTGGAATTCTCATACTTGAGATTGATGCTCCCATTTACTTTGCAAATACCAACTACTTAAGAGAAAGGTACTAATTAATTAAACCTGAGTAAGAACTAAAGATTTGGGGCTTAAGATAGATAATAGCAAGTACAGGGACTAAGGTTTTGTTGAGTTGTTCTTGAGGTGGTTGTACTATCTTTTTGTTTTCTTGTCATGTTTATGTTGTAGTGAGCCAGAACTAAAGATTTGGGGCTTAAGATAGATAAGTGGCTTATCTATGGGACTGGAAAAGAGACATCCCACTTTGTTTGAGAAGGTTTGAATCAGACATTTGATTTTTATGATGATTGCACAAATTTTCATCTACAAATTGATTGAATAACTAGTGTAGTGCTTCAAGTTACCAGTTGCTTCTAACCAAGGTGCTTTCTGATAGTGCCACCATACTAGTTAAACATAGAGACCTCTGTGTGTCACCCGTTTGATTCTAATAATTTCCAAGTGTTAAGTTGGTTAACTGGCCTAGCGTTTGAGCCATAAATTACTGAACCGTCTCATGATGAAAGAATTGATTGTGTTCTCATGATTATTTGTGATCATAGAAACTGCTTTCCAGAAATCCTTTAATCTTCTCTGATGTATTTGGTTTCATTTGTCGACACACAGGTTGGAGAGGACTTGATGAAGGCATCGTTGTAGTTGGGACTTGCATGATTTAAAAGCTACAATGGCTGGTTGCATGTCAACCACATCCAAAACAATTAAATCACGGAAAAAACACTGTCAGTGGGTCATCAAACGCCATAGAAAGGCAACCTGCTCCGCTTCAGATGGTACCAAGAAAAGAAATACAGGTAATTTCCAAGTGTTCATTGTAAACATACAGGTATTTTTTTCAGAATTGATTTATCTTGTTATGTTTTGTTTGTTATATTTTGGCAATATCTAATGATATTGCTCTGTGCCTTGTTGCAGTTGCCTACTTATCCTGCTGCAATGTTTCTTGGTGATAGTGATGGAGAGGGGATGAATCTTGTAATGTATTTCAAAAAGACATATCTCCTCAATTCAAGGACAGAATCAAGGTAACTTCATTTTGTATGCACCTTCGTCCATTTGGATAGGCATGTACTTTATTCTGATGTACTCTCCCGGATGGAAATGTGATCTTATGTTCTATTAGAAGACAGTCTGTTGATATATTTGAATGATGCTTTTACAAAATGATTGACGATGAGACGGAAAAGGTTAATGGATTCGCAAAGGACTCCACTGTACCTTTTAGAGAAAGACTAAAGATCTTGGCTGGGTGGTAAATCCTAAGGATCTCGGTCGGAGTTCTGCTGAGAAGAAGCCTGTACATGCATATAATGACAAACCAGTTCTTTCACACCCCCAGCACAATTTTTACAAGGTAAACATTGAACATTTATGTTGCTGAGTGAGATGATGAAACATAAAAGTTGTTTGACTTTATCAAGCTCTCTCACATGCATGGTCCTAATTACTTTGAGATTGATCTGGGCATTCATCGCTTCAACTACATATCAAGGGTCTCGAATTGTTTAGAGAACGTCAAAAAAAGGGGGAATAGCCGCTCGGCTATACTATTAAAATAGCTCTTTAAAAATATTCTGTTTATGGAGTATAGCCGAGCGGCTATACACTTAAATATTCTATGAATATTGTATAACCGAACGGCCATACTGTTAAAATATTCTTTTTTTAGCGTATAGCCGCGCGGCTATACGCTCTGTTAAAATATTCTGTTTATGGCTTATAGCCGAGCGGCTGTACGTTAAATATTCTATTTATTATAAATAAATAAATAAATAAAAGGCCAAAAAAGGCTATACAAGCTTTTACCTTTCCCTCCCTGCCTGGCTCCCTTCACTTCCCATCGAAGTCTTCAAGGTCAAGGCCAAAAAATAGGTGGGCAATTCCTCATTTGAGCTTCCATGGCGCCTCCCAAGAAATCAAAGAAGAGCAAGAAAGATAGGAAATATATGTGCACAATGAACCTCATCACAGTTTCACTTCATTCATATAATCTTTTTGTTCCACCTTTTAGTGTGATTCTTCTCTAGGTGAGTGACACCCTAGCCACACCTTTATATTCAAGTTTGGGACACATTGTTTTGGTTTCTTTTTCAGATAGGTGTATAATATATATTAAAAAGAATTAATATATATTTTTTATTCAATAATATGTGAATATTATGTGTATAATACGTGAATTCTGTGTGTATTATTGAAAATTTTGTAAAAAAAACACATCTATTAAATATAAAAAAATATGTACGTACTAATGTATGTTCTTTTTTTATTTTTATAAATGTGTATTTTATTGAGTCTTCAAGACATGTATGGAAAACGAAAGCATTATTGAAAAATACATACATAAGTGTATAATACGAGTATTAAACCCGAAAATGCTAAATTCTTTATAGAGGTAATAACTCTGGAAAAGTAAAAAATCAAAAGATGACAATAGAGACTCAGGTAATGGCCTAATAGTAATGGATAATGCTCTAAATTACTCGATAAACGAAAATCAGGGAAAAAATATTGCCCCAAAAAAAAAATCCAGTATAGCCGTGCGGCTATACCTTTTAAATATAATATTTAAATGGTATAGCCGTGCGGCTATACCATTTTTTTTATAAAAATAAAAGCCCAAAAATGGCTATACGAGCTTTACGTTTCCCTCCCTGCCTGGCTCGCTTCACTGAATCACTTCCCATCAAATTCTTCAAGTTCAAGGCCAAAAAAGAGGTGGGCAATTCCTCATTTGAGCTCTCATGGCGCCTCCCAAGAAATCAAAGAAAAGCAAGAAAGATAATAAATTGAAGAAAAACTTAAGCTTGTTGGTTCCGGTCGAGCCTAAAGCTGCAGGCTCTGACTGGTGGGATAGTTTCTTCAACCCAAGGTTTTTCTTTTCACTAAGCTCAGTCTCCAATTACTCTGCTTCCTCCTTTTTAGTGGAATGCATTCAGATTACTTGTAGTTTTAACTAAATTATCTTTATATTTTGTTTATTTTGGAAAATCTATGATGCACAGACATCTAGAACAGGTGGTGGATTCTGTTATGTAATGTTAAATTCGGTAATGATGTTCATAATTAGAGCACAAAACCTATAAACTGTGCTTTT
Organism: Prunus salicina; assembly: GCA_020226455.1. Taxonomy (NCBI): domain Eukaryota; kingdom Viridiplantae; phylum Streptophyta; class Magnoliopsida; order Rosales; family Rosaceae; genus Prunus; species Prunus salicina. Next base: position 24,255,196 of record CM035347.1, read on the forward strand.
GTTTAGTTAGGCTGTTGGAAAAATGGGCCTAGGCGCTAGGCGGCCGCCTAGGCGGGTCTAGGCGGCTCCATTTTTTTTTTCCTGACTTTAGCTAAATCATTATTGTGTGTGATGGTAACACTATATCAAACGACTTAAAACTATGCATTAGAACTAATATTTCTTTTTTCTTCTGTGTAGGTTGCAATATCTGTGATCAGAGTACTTTTGTTTATGGCAAGGCCAAGGACTTTTGTTCAAGGAAACCTTCCGAATTCCATGGTTTACATAAATGTTTAGCAGTATCCCAATGCAAGCAATGTTCCTGGAATTCTCATACTTGAGATTGATGCTCCCATTTACTTTGCAAATACCAACTACTTAAGAGAAAGGTACTAATTAATTAAACCTGAGTAAGAACTAAAGATTTGGGGCTTAAGATAGATAATAGCAAGTACAGGGACTAAGGTTTTGTTGAGTTGTTCTTGAGGTGGTTGTACTATCTTTTTGTTTTCTTGTCACGTTTATGTTGTAGTGAGCCAGAACTGAAGATTTGGGGCTTAAGATAGATAAGTGGCTTATCTATGAGACTGGGAAAGAGACATCCCACTTTGTTTGAGAATTTGATTATTATGATGATTGCACAAATTTTCATCTACAAATTGATTGAATAACTAGTGTAGTGCTTCAAGTTACCAATCACTGCTTACCAAGGTGCTTTCTGATAGTGCCACCGTACTCGTTAAACATAGAGACCTCTATGTGTCATCCATTTGATTCTAATAATTTCCAAGTGTTAAGTTGGTTAACTGGCCTAGCATTTGAGCCATAAATTACTGAAACAGTCTCGTGATGAAAGAATTGATTGCTTTCTCATGATTATTTGTGATCATAGAAACTGCTTTCCAGAAATCCTTTGATCTTCTCTGATGTATTTTGTTTCATTTGTAGGCGCACAGGTTGGAGAGGACTTGATGAAGGCATTGTTGTAGTTGGGACTTGCATGATTTAAAAGCTACAATGGCTGGTTGCATGTCAACCCCATCCAAAACAATTAAATCACGAAAAAAACACTGTCAGTGGGTCATCTAACACCATAGAAACGCAACCTGCTCCGCTTCAGATGGTACCAAGAAAAGAAATACCAGTTTCAAGAAAATAAATAGTGACGCAGGAGCTCGCATGAGTGACTATGCTGTCAGTGAGTTTGTTCATGTGGACTTGAGAATGGCGCAACAACTACTCACAGAAGATCTAAGGTTTCTAATTCAACATTCCATCTCACCCAGCTGCAATGGCACCACAGTCAATACGATTCGAATAGTGTGTGCTTTCTTTCATCAGATTTCAACTATCTTTCAATTTCAACCAATAGTGCTGACAACAAAATTCATAGCTCTTGAATCTCATATTTTGAAAGTTATTCATTTGCAGTAATTTGCCAAGAGGGAGCTTGGTTTGACTCGGTGAGTATTCTGGAGTCTGACTCGGATGATGACTTTATCAGTTTACATGAAGGTATTGGCCATCAGCCTATAATTACATATTACAGAATGAAAGCCTTGTGGTCTTGTTTGATTGCAGAACGTCATTACTACTGAAGTAATTTTTCTTGAGCTACTTATTGGAAAAGGATTTTGTTTTGTTTTCTTAATTTTCTTCTCCTATTCTACAGATGGTTTTCCATTAGCAAGCAATCCAGTTGGGAATATCTCAAGTGGCCAAGTACTCAGTACGAAAGATCTGCTCGCTTTGTTGATAATGGGTGTTAAGTATGAAGAATACCAAAGCTATATGAAAATAGAGGGAGGTAAATCAGATAAAATCACATGCAAAGATGAGCGCAGGGAATCAAATCGGTTTTCGCTTATTAGTGCTATGAGCTTTCTCGCTTAGGGAAGGCTGATGAAGTTTGCAGTAAGAAGAAGAATATATTAGATCACTCTTATGGAAGCTTTAAAGGACTTATAGAGGATGGACGTGATTCTAATGAAAAAATTCAAGACAATGCCCTGAAATCCGGCTTATGTAAATCGGTACCTTCTGTAAGTTTCAACGATAAGATTCTCAGTGCACAGAGTTTGGTTCCGCAGTCCCAGTGAAAGCCATCAGCTGTTTTCAGACTTTCTTTTAAAAGGTGATCTTGTGATGCAGAAGAAACCATTGAACAATGTAAGTATTCAAATAATTCAATTTTCTTTGAATAGAAAGAAAACTTAGAATATTGGGATTGATGTACATGTGCATTACTGAACATTTCAATGATATATCCACAGGTCAATCAAAAAGGTTTCTGTATTGGCCTAGACCAGGATATATCATTCCATGTTGTAGAGTAGAGAAGCCGACTTCAGGATCTTGGTCTGAGATTCCACCCTCAACTTTTAAATTCCGTGGCAAGAACTATTTCAAGTATGACTTTGGTTTTTTCTTTTGTCAAAACCAACCTTAACTGAATTTAGACATTTGCAACTAATTACTCTGTTCTGCCCTACTAATGATAATATTATTTTCTGTTGGTCTACCATCCAGAGATAACGAAAGTCAACTGCTCCAAACTACAGTCCATGTACTCCAATAGGTGTCGATGTGTTTGTATGCCCCAAAAAGATACATCACATTGCCCAGCACCTTGAGCTTCCCAAAGTGAAAGCAAATTGGAAAGTGTTCATTGTAAACATACAGGTATTTTATTCAGAATTGATTTATCTTGTTATGTTTTGTTTGTTATATTTTGGCAACATCTAATGATATTGCTCTGTGCCTTGTTGCAGTTGCCTACTTATCATGCTGCAATGTTTCTTGGTGATAGTGATGGAGAGGGGATGAATCTTGTAATGTATTTCAAAGTTTCTGAGAATTTTGATAAAGACATCTCTCCTCAATTCCAGGACAGCATCAAGGTAACTTCATTTTGTATGCACTTTCGTCCATTTGGATAGGCATGTACTTTATTGTGATGTACTCTCCCTGATGGAAATGTGATCTTATGTTCTATTGGAACACTCAGTCTGTTGATATATTTGAATGATGCTTTTAGAAAATGGTTGAAGATGAGACAGAAAAGGTCAATGGATTCGCAAAGCACTCCACTATACCTTTTAGAGAAAGACTAAAGATCTTGGTTGGGGTGGTAAATCCTAAGGATCTCAGTCGAAGTTCTGCTGAAAAGAAGCTTGTACATGCAAATAATGACAAACCAGTTCTTTCACACCCCCAGCACAATTTTTACAAGGTAAACATTGAACATTTATGTTGCTGAGTGAGATGATGAAGCATAAAAAACATGTTGTTTGACTTTATCAAGCTCTCTCACATGCAGGGTCCTAATTACTTTGAGATTGATCTGGGCATTCATCGCTTCAACTACATATCAAGGAAGGGTCTCGAATTGTTTTGAGAACGTCCAAAAAAACGGAATCACCGCTCGGCTATACTATTAAAATATCTCTTTTAAAATATTCTGTTTATGGAGTATAGCCGGGCGGCTATATCTTTTAAAATTCTTCTTATGAAGTATAGCCGTGCGGCGATACTCTGTTTTAAAACATTCTATTTATAGCCTATAGCCGCGCGGCTATACATTTAAATATTCTATTTATATTGTATACGCCAGCGGCTATGCTGTGGAATATTCTATTTATATTGTATAGCCGAACGGCTATACTGTTAAAATATTCTTTTTTTAGAGTATAGCCGCTCGGCGATACTATCTTTTAAAATATTCTGTCTATGGCTTATAGCCGGACGGCTAAACGTTAAATATTCTATTTATTAAAATTAAATAAATAAAAAAAGGCTATACAAGCTTTTACCTTTCCCCCGCTGCCTGGCTCGCTTCACTTCCCATCGAAGTCTTCAAGTTCAAGGCCAAAAAATAGGTGGGCAATTCCTCATTTGAGCTTCCATGGCGCCCCCCAAGAAATCAAAGAAGAGCAAGAAAGATAGGAAATTGAAGAAAAACTTAAGTTTGGTTCCAGTCGAGCCAAAAGCAGCAGATTCTGACTGGTGGGATAGTTTCTGGCAGAAGAATTCTTCAACCCAAGGTTTTTCTTTTCACTAAGCTCAGTCTTCAATTACTCTGCTTTTTAGTGGAATGCATTCACATTACTTGTAATTTTAGCTAAATTATCTTTAAATTTTGTTTATTTTGCAAAATCCATGATGCACAGACAAAATTCGGTAATGATGTTCATAATTAGAGCTCAAAACCTATAAACTGTGCTTCTGTTCAATTAGCTAAATTATGAAATCGCTTCAGTTTCTGATGGCCGCTGTACGAAAACTGGCTTTTGATTATGTCTTTTGCATCCTGAAAAGAGAAAGATGTGGTCGAAAAGTTATTGCTAGAGGGAGCAATATAGATTTTAGCCCGTAAAAGTAGTATGTAATTGTTAGGAATCTGTTTTGGCCTAAGTTGGATGAGTAGTTGGAAATCCTGACTGAATCAGACTTGGGGAATACACAGACACGGAAACACATAGTCGGACTTTGCTTGTTGTTATATGGAAGCAAGTTTTTCTGTCTTCCTGTTTGCCTTTTTTGTAGATTTTTTTTCAAGTTGATTTCTGTTTTGAACTTTCCATGATAACTTAACTTTGTTCTGTTTTGGTTATGTAATTCATCTGTGCAGATTCTTCACTATCCAATGATGAAGAGGAAGGTTTTAAGTATTTCTTCAGGGTCTCTAAGAAGACTTTTGACTATATCTGTTCCCTTGTAAGAGAAGACCTTGTGTCGAGGCCGCCATCAGGTCTCATCAACATAGAAGGAAGGCTTCTTAGTGTTGAGAAACAGGTTGCAATCGCCCTGAGAAGGTTGGCATCTGGTGAGTCTCAAGTCTCAGTGGGAGCTGCCTTTGGGGTAGGCCAGTCCACAGTTTCTCAGGTGACTTGGAGATTCATTGAAGCATTGGAAGAGCGTGCCAAGCACCATCTCAAGTGGCCTGATTCCAACAGGATGGAAGAAATAAAGTCCAAACTTGAAGAAGCCTTTGGATTGCCCAATTGTTGTGGAGCCATAGATGGTACACACATCATTATGACCCTTCCTACCGTTCAAACATCAGATGATTGGTGTGACCTGGAGGACAACTACAGCATGCTCTTGCAGGGAATTGTTGACCATGAGATGAGGTTTCTTGACATTGTAACTGGTTGGCCTGGGGGCATGACGGTGTCTAGACTTTTGAAGTGTTCAGGATTTTTCAAGCTCTGTGAAGGTGGACAGCGTTTGAATGAAAATGTTAGAACTTTATCTGGAGGAGTAGAGATTAGAGAATACTTAGTTGGTGGGGTTGGCTATCCTCTGCTTCCCTGGCTCATAACTCCTTATGAAAGCAATGGCCTCCCAGCTTCCATTTCCGCTTTCAATGCCGTGCATGGGGCTGCAAGGTCACTTGCAGTAATGGCATTCTCGCAGTTAAAGGGCACTTGGAGAATCCTTAACAAGGTCATGTGGAGACCCGATAAGCGGAAACTTCCGAGCATCATCTTGGTATGTTGTTTACTTCACAATATAAGAATTGACAGTGGAGATATATTACAACCAGATGTTGCTTTATCTGGTCATCATGACTCGGGATATGGCGAACAATGCTGTAGGCAAGTTGATCCGTTGGGGAGGACTATGAGGGATATCCTAGTGAAACACTTGCTGCACAGCAAGCAGACCGCTGCACCAAAGTGATTCTTGTTCTGCCAGTCTGGTTTAAATGAGTTGGAAGTTTGGAACGGTTTCAATCTATAAAATTATTTGCTTCGGCAATTTCACCGGCACCAGCCATATACGACATGAAATGCTGAATTGCTTCTCTTATTCACATTGACTTGCATAAAAGAAATGCATATATGTTTTTGACAAACTATGTGAATCAGCCATCTTTGTATGGCGGCTTAGAAAGTAGAATGGAAGCTCATTTTGTCAGTCTACGAGAACTTGTAACACCAAAGAAGTTTAAAGCCAAAAATATACCACATAAATAAAACATTTTTATTTTAAGTTGTGGCATACAACTCGCTACTAACAAAAAGTAAGACAAGCAACAATATATATGTAAAAGAAAAATAATATGGAAAAAAAAAAAATTAAAGCAAACACCATCTGAGTGGGTTTCCTTTGATTAGAAGTTGGGGCCTGGCATGTACAGCAGGATCTCAAAACTAAGCAAGACCCAATACTCCTCTCTATAAAATATGGCAAAACAAGTAGAGCTCTCTAAAAAGAAAAAACTTATGGACAATAAGACAAAACTAATGCCTCATCATTACTTTAAAACTATACCATGGGACCATGAAATTCCGTTGCTTCAATCTCCCTTTGTTGGGGGCTGTATGCATGCACAGAAGGGCGCTTTCTTGCGTTTCTGGTTAGTTCTATTGCCACCATAGATATAGTCCCTCAGAAGAACTCTTGTTTTCCGCTCCGTGATCCTTGTTGATCCTCTGCTTTCTTTTTCACCATCAAGTTTCAGTAGAAGAAATTGCAGTTTCTGCACCTCCAACTGTAGCCGCCCGATTTTTTCGGACCCTCTTTTTGCTTGCTCTGAAAGTCTCCTCCTTCTCACACTCCCACTTTCATCCGACACTACACCCGAAGCTCCATCAGAGAACTGAGGACCATCTTCAACGTTCTTCATCAATTTTTGATTGACATCAAACAACTTAGTGATGGCCTCGTCAGCTTCTTCCAGCTGCCCCTTCACGTTTTCAAATTCAATACCTTTGCCCTTTTTGCTCTTTTCAGTAATCTCCACCTTCCTCTTCAGATCTTCCACGGTTATTTGAAGGTTTGTCAACTTTTGTACATCAGAATCAAGTCTTTCTAGAATCCTTCTCTTGTTGCCTTCTTGACGGGGCTCTGTAAATCTCTTAGAGAGCTCTAATTTGTCCACGCCCAATTCCTTCTCAACCAATGATTCTGAAGAGGAATATTTATTCTTGTGTGCCTTTACTGCTTCAGTCTGACTCTGGTCAGTTGGTACAGCGTCCACCTTCTGGCCCTTGCCAACCATCAAATCAATGCTGGCATCCTGATCAGTGGTTTCCCACAACTCAAGCATCTGACCATCAGCCTCTATGGTGTCTCTTCTGCTTATCCCATAGGATGAACACTCTGATATCTGATCAAGAATGATGTCTTTTGTCAGAATTTCATTTCCTGAGCCAGATATTTCACGCTTCTTCATAGTGTTACCAACCCCATCCCCGAATTTCTTTTCTACCTGATTTGAGGAAAAATGCCTTTCCTTTTCCACCATTGCCTTTTCAATAGCTTTAATTCTTCTTTGTAAATCCTGCAAGTCCGAAACACCATCTGATACCGTGGCCACTTGATCTCCATCCAAATGAGAGCTTTCAGCGTGCAGAAAGTCATCCTGGATACAAGTGGAATATAGACGTGTCAAATTCAAATGATATCCAAAATCACATGCACCATTGAACTATTGAAATCAAATGCAACATACCATAAGCTGAACAATTCATGTCCAGCCCAATGTAGATAGAAACCAGCTTACTTTCCATAAAATTTCCCAAAATTGAAGTACCACTTTATATATATATATATATATATATGAATTTTGAGGCCTCAAAAGTAAAATAAAAGGAAGTTCAAAAGAGAATCCTGGAGCCACAAACAACTTGCATAATTCTGATGATAAACCATATATTCAAATACTGGCTCCGCAATTCATCTAATATAAAAAGCAAGTCTTTCAAAAGACTTTCTGGCTAGAAGACCATACACGATGGCATTGAAGCAAAGAACATAATTGCATTAGTGAGAACTCATGGGTGCACGTCTAGATGATTTTTGAAGAGTTCATACAGGTTCAAAAGAGGACAGAAAATGTGCAGAACCAATCAAAAACTGCTAACCCATTATGGATAAGGAAAATAAATGGAGTAAAGCTTTAAGTTCCAGATAGAAAAAAAGAAGAGAGTATTGACGCTTTAATAAATGGATCATCATCTCAGTCTTGGGACAATTGAAACTTCCAATTTCCCACTGAAGAGGGAATGTATAAACAGACATGGAGATTACCTCTGATTCTTCTGTGTCTAGTTTATGAGATGTGGCGTCTGCAAGCACATGCTTCTCAAGTGCTGTTGTACTCTCCTTCAAAGAGATGACAGCTGGAATATAGGCAGCCAACTGAGCTTGTAGCCCTCCATTTTCGTATTCCAGAGTGCTGATTCTTTCTTTCATAATTTTGCTCTCCATACCTCTGGAATTGCTTCTGTCTTCAAGGATTTGACATGCTTCAATGAGCTCGCGGATCTTTCCTTCAAACAATGTTTCACGAATGGTGGAGATCTGCAGTTCACCAAAAAACGTGGCAGCCTGAGTCAACCACATTTCTATCTCTTCTCTTCCCTTTTGCAGTTCATTGATCAAACCTTCCTCTTTAATTTTAGTTTTTTCAGCTCCTTCATGCATTTTCTGTAGTTTTGACTCCAACTCTTGATTCGCTCCACGAAGGCATCCAGTCTCTTTGGCATGATGATCATTGTCTGCATATAGTCGGACAATCTGCTTCTCTTGATCTTCTAGTACCACCTTAGCCTCATCATACTTACCATTCAGATCTTCCACTAATGTATGCAACTCTTTCTTTTCACTCTGAAGTGCATTGAAGATCTGCTCTGCTTCCAGAAGCTCATTTTCTTTATGAGACAACACATCCTTTGCATTTGCAATTTCACCATTCAATTGATCATTCACAGATTTAACTACTTCCAGCTCATTCTCTGACCTAATTAATGACTCCTTCAGATGTAAGCTTTCCATTTGTATAACTCCCAACTTCCCCTCCAATATTCTTACCTTATCTTCCAAGTCATTATTGCCAAGATGAAGTTTATCCAAATAGTCACTGAGCTCTTCTAGTTCCAGTAGCTTTCTGGAAATAAAATCCTTGAAAACAAGGGAAAGGTTACTGTGATATATTGTTTCACCAAACATGACACATTTCTCCTCTTCTAGGTTATGCTTCTCTTCCCCCAAATCCAATACCATTTTTGTCAAAGCTCCTTTATCTTCAAGTATCTTGGAATTCTCTTCCAATAGACTCTTGTATGCGCTTTGCAAGTCCAAGAACTGCTCATGCAGATTATCTATTTCGGTCCTCAATACTTCCTCTCTGTGATCCCCTCCACTACTTTCAATTTCAATTCTTCATTCATCTCCTGAAGTCTTTGAGCCCCACTCTGCAACACCAAGAACTTCTCAGATTGGGTCCTGAACTTTCCATCCAGGGTGTTTCTTTCTCTCATAAGATTTCCCACATCGAGTTTTAGTTGGTCAAGCATTTCTATGAGAACTGACTTCTCAATAACCAACTGCTGATTTTCATCACAAATAACAGAGAGAGAATTTTGCGTGTCCTGAAGTTTGACAAGTATATGGTTAAGAAGCATTTCGTCTTGCTCAACCTTTTCTCCATACCCAAGGTTTGCATCAACGTCAACAGCCTTCAACACCTGATACAGCCCCATTCTCAGTACTTCCGTTTGCAAAAGGAAGGATTTAATCTCCGTCTGTTGTTCAAGGTTTCCATGCTCTAGGTCAGAAATCAGTTTCTTTGACATTTTGGATGCCTCCAAGAGATTCTGACGCTCAAACATGAGAGACAAGTTCTTTTCTTCCACATCTTCTACACATTTTTGCAAGACAAAGATTTCAATCTCCGCATTCACAGCTTTGTCTTGTTCCTCTTCGTATTCTTTCTTCCTGCACATACCTTCTGCTTGGAGGTGAGAGATCTGTGACTCCATACCAGCCATCTGGGTTTCACTCAACTGAACAAAACTGACATGTTTTTGCTTCTCAGAACCTAAGCAAACATGTAACTCTTCCACTTTATGAAGTGCTGATTCTCTTTCCTTCTCCAGAACAGAGAGTTTCTCTTCTATTTCTACATATCCTTTTTCCAGATCTTCCAGTCTTTGCCTAGTAGTGCCCAACTCAGAAGCTAAGCTTTCTCTCTCAGTCATCAGACCAGACTTCTCGTTATCAAGCAATAGGCATGACTCTTCTAAACTCTTTGATTTAACCCTCCAGCCTTCAAGTTCAGCATTTGCATCACAAAGGGAATTCTCCAAAAAGTTATTCTTCTCTGATGATTTCTTCAAATTCTCAGTCATAATCTGTAATTGGGAAATTAGGGCGGCATTTTCAGCAAGAAGAGTGTCTTTTTCTTCCAGAAGAGACTGACATGATTCTTCTAACTCCTTTACCTTCCCTCTAACCCCATCTAACTCAACGTTCAAATCAGAAAGGGAATTCTCCAAAAGAACATTTTTCTCCATAAGTTTCTGCATGATTTCTAACTTTTCTAACAGGGCCACTTTCTCACTTCTATCAGCCTCACACATCTGTTTTAGCTGTAGTTTTTCATCCTGTAATTCCTTCACAGATGACCCAAGGCACTCTGGATTCAAGCCAACTGACTCTACCTGCTCTAGCATAGCTTGGTGTTTCTTGTTCAGGTCATTGAGTTCCTCTTTCAGACAGTATATCTCTTGCTGAAGAGCATTTCTTTGGTCCACTCGAATTTCAACTTCCTCTTCAAGTTTCCTAACTGTCTCCCTCAAGATTAAGATTTCATCTTGTAGATTTTTTATTGACATTGATGAAGACAAATTGAGCTCACTTAGGCTCTTGTTTTCCTCCTTCACCTTCTGGACTTCATCCACCAAACCCTGATTACGAGTCTCCATGTCCTTAAGAATTAAAGCTCCATTCTGAAGCTCAGAAACCAGAGATCTAAGTTCATCCTGGGATTGAGAATGCAAATGTTGCAGCGTTTGGAAAGCAGTTTCAGCCTCCATGAATCGCAAACGCTCTTCTTGTATGCAAGTCCAGAGTCTACCTAACTCCTTCTGCTTCTCTGTAAGCTCTTCACCTTGAGATTCCATTTTCTGCACCAAAGACTCCAACTCAGACTGGAGAGTCTGATTTGATTTTTCCAGCAGAAGACACTTCTCTTCAGAACCCTTTAACTTGGCAACTCCGTCATCTATTTCAGAGTGTAGCCGTTGGGCCTCTTCTTGGGCACAAGAGAGCTTATGCTCCAGACTAGATATGGTTTCCAAGCACTGGTCGTACTGGAGAGCAGCAGCTTCTTTTTCTTCATTTAATGTGGCAATTGCTTGCTTCAAAGTTTCAACTTCATGTTCAGCTTTGACAGCTTGCTCGTTAATCCTTCTGGCATCCTCCTCAACATGAAGTATTTTATCTTCCAGATTTGATATCATCTCCAGACATTGTTTATATTGTGCAAGTGCAGCTTCTTTCTCATCTGTCACCCTTGTAAGATCGTGCTTTAGAGCTCCAGCTTCAGTTTCGGCTTTACTGGCTCGATCATTGAGCTCTCCAGCATCCTTTTGGGTACAAGAGATACTGTTCTCCAGATTGGAGATTTTGTCCAAACATTGCTGATACTGAAGAAGACTAGCATCCCTTTCAGCCTCTAACTTGGTAAGTGCTTCCTTCGAAGTTTGAACTTCAGCTTCAGCTTTGCTGGCTCGTTCACTCAGTCCCCTGGAATCCTCATGTGCACGAGAGACTTCAGACTCCAAAATACTTAGTCTCTCTAAACACTGTTGGTATTGAAGTAAGCCAGCTTCCTTTTCAGCTTCTAACTTAGCAAGGGCATTCTTTAAGTTTGAAATTTCTGTCTCTGCTTTACCCAGTTGATCAGACTCAGACAAGGATCGAGCCTTGAGGTCATGGATTCCGTTGTTATGCATGCAGTGTTCCCTTTCTTCAGTGTCATGAAAATTGAGGCCTTTTTTCGCCCTTCCTTCTCCAGACCCAAATAGATCATTCAGCTGTTTCAAGCCCTTTCTGCTTGATGCAGAGTCAGATTCTTCTGTAAATGCTCCATTCCTTTTAACAGCATGGAAATGGGATGAGAGCCCCAGAGCATCTTTTTGCAATTCCTCAAGATCTAATAATGCCCGTATAGGAGGTGGCATCTCAGGTGTACGGGGATCAGCCTCACTAGCAGAGGAACCTGCAGGAGACTCATCTCCAAGTGCAAAGGGAACTTGGTTGGGAAATGCTTCTGCCATGGTCCGATGAGCCTGGCGCAGTGCCCCAGTTGCATGATCATATCTTTCAGCTAACGCACGGTATGCTCGGTAGAACTCTTCCACCAATTTCATTAATTCTGGGCGTTTTTTATAATACATCTCTGCCCTCCTAGCAAAGGAATCTGCATCTTCTTCAATGAGCTTGATCATGTGTTTGACTTTGACATCCATATCTGTTCAAGAAGTTGAAACATAATAAATTATACACATTTATACATATAAGAGAAGGGGGGGGGGGGAGAGAGAGAGAGAACAATATTGCACTAGATGAAACTGTCAAGTATTATGATTATCTTCTCAACACATCAGGATAACATTTGACAAGGCCAGTATGATCACACTGATATCGTTGAGCCATCAACAACAGAAACTGAAAATCCCCCAGCTTATATACAGTTCTAAACTACTAACTACCTTAGATAAGGTCCAAGTTCTCACTAACTTGGACGAGATGCACAGTGGTTGAGAAGGGGTTAGATGCATCTTAACCATCCAACAATCCATGTTTAATCTAACAGTTAAGAAACAGAGAATTCTTTATCATTTTTTTCTTGACAGAAAGAAGTAGAATCATGCCAGAATATGCAATGTGGTTTACATGATCAAAAATTTATGATGTCTGACGAGGGAGTTTTACTTTACTCCACATACATGAGAAACACATGAAACACAATTGCAAATCAAACCAGTTATATATATACCTGTAAGATTTTCCTGAAGCCATCTTGAATTCTTCGGGCTTATGTGGCTGTCCCACCACCAAGAATACTTACGTCTGGAGTCTGCTTGTGACGCAGTCGCCATAACTCTGGCCAATAACAGCACCACCTTCGAAACTGATGCGGTAGTAGTCCTATCCACAAACCAACAACAACCAAACCGAATTCAGTAATTCTTGGTAGGATGAAGCTTAGAGTACCTCTGGCTGCTCACACAGTCACACCTAATCACCAAAATACACAATATGGTATCAGATGAATTAGAACTACACGGTAGGTGGTGAGATCAGATTCTTAAAAAAATAAAAATAAATTTGTAGGAAAATTAGAAAAAACAAGCAAGTACCTGATCAATAAAACTCAAGTCCAGAATCATATGCTCAAATTGACTGATATCAACTAAGTTTCTACAAACTACCTGATCAACAACACACCCAGAAGCAGAATGATCAGACTTTGGTCAAAAATAACAAATTCACAAGCTTCAGAGAATTACAAATCCACGTGTCTTTTTCAATCAGCGTTGAAGCAAAAACTTCAGTGATCATGCATGATACAGCTCACAGAGGATTAAGACAAACTGATCAAGTAAACATTAACACAATTTCCATGAAGCAGAAAGATTTTAATTGCCCAGAACCCAAAAACGAAAAATGAAAACAAATAAAGTCATGGGCAAGAGGATCAACTCCCAAAAAAAAACAAACAAACACATTGCTCCATGAAGATATACATAACGGGACCGATTTTCTGAATAGAATGAGTGAAAAATACAGGCAAAATGATCAAACAAACTTACCCAGAAGAAATTGAAACTATTTCTCTCTCTCTCTCTCTCTCTCTCTCTCTCTCTCTGTTCCTTATTTTGCGTTTTGATTGATTAGCAGCAGTGACAAAGCAACTTGAGCTGCTTTTGCTTTACTCTTTCTCACCCCATGTTTGTTAGATCGGTCTGTCTCCGTCTCAAAATGAATCTCTCTGTTTCTCTCACTGTGTTTGCTTTGCCTTTATGTTGTGGTTTGGTATTGGTACTGTTTCAGCTTTTTCTTATGCAAACTGTCAAAGATGAAACAAAATATATATATAATAATAAAGAAAAAAAAGTAGGTGGAAAAGACCCAAAAGAAAATACAGTGACTTAAAAGTTAAAACCAAACGTTAATTGAAATTAATGCATTTTAATCCTTTATTTTTCAGATTTTATTTCCAATTTCGGTTTTTGGTGTGATTTTGGAAAATCAGAGCATTCCAGTTCTTTTTCTGAGTCTAAACCCACTGATTCTCAAGGAAAACATGCGAAATTACAATCCTACCTATGTGGTTAGGTTAGGATATCAAAAATGATTTTCCTTGGGTTTGCAGATGTTTGACTCTGTTTTTGTGCATGTTTTTAAGATGGTGTTACCAAAATTACCATAAGGTTCTAAATATTGATTCTATCATACATGACATATCATAGATATGACTATGACTCCAATTGAGCATTAAAAAATGTAGATCCAGACAAAATGCTGTTGGATGTGACAATGCCTATCTGCCTATGTGATATATTATACGCAATGTGGAATATAATTTTTACAAATTTATAAATAAATCCAATCTTAGACATGTATTTATAAAAAAACTCAAGTACTATTTAAACATAAAAACACACCCAAAATTAACCTCAAAGTCAACTTTTTGGGTGTGTTTATATATGGGTTTTGAGTGTGTGTAATGATGGATTTTGGGTGTGTTTATATGTTTAAATAGTACTTGGGTTTTTTTATAATTTCAACACCCATTTTGGGTGTTTTAGTGAAACTCCCTATAATTTTTAGACCAAAATTAAACTATCCCAATTAAATGACTTTTTTTTTTCTTCTGATAAAACGATATTTCAAATTATTCTAATGTACATAAAGGGGGATTGAACTTGGATACAAGAGAGCGGACACATTACCTTAACTAACTAGCGTAATCTACATTTGCGAATTTCCTTAACAATTCACATTTGACCAAATTTCCTGTACTAGGAGTCTAGGAGAGTAGAAGCTCTGGTACAATTAAATTAACCAGAAATTAACAAAATTAATAGTTATCCATAACAATGAATCAAATGGTGGGTGTAAATTCAAATTACAAAATCGGATTGCTTTTATAATAAGATCAGATATCCTTGATTCTCCCTTCAATATTTGACCAGAAATAAAATTATACCTTAAATAAATTCATAGCCGTTGGTTTGGTGTTTTTTGTTGGTAAAATACCCGTTGATTTATTTAATGGTGTCTAAAGCAAAAATTTGGTAATTTGGAGCAGCACCTTATTATTGCAATTAGCATTAAAATGGAAGGGCTTTATGGTAAATAGCATGCAAAGCATACGACAATCTTTGACACTTGGCAGAAATGACACGGTGTCAATCACTAAAAGGTGGGCGGTGGGCAAGGACGGTTGGCATTCGTCACGCGACTAGGAAAATTCTCCATCCAAATTGGACCACGTGTATTTCCTGAAGATGCATACCCCACATTTCATTCCTTTTAAGTAATTTATTACGTATGAAATAAATATAGAATAGAAAAAATTAACCAATTATCGCTTGAGAATGCCTTTGTTTTCAGTTTCTAATTAAAAAGGAGTGAGAAATAGAGAGAATGTAAAATGAAATTTTCGTAGAGTCAGTTATTTTGAAAATAAAATTAACTACGAATTAGAAATATTTTTTTTTATATAAGCGATATTTTATTTATGAAAATATTCAAACTCTGGTGCAAAATAAGAAACATATTCGCTCTCAGACAATATTATATAAAGATAATATTGAGAAAGGGATAGAAAGTGACATGATGTTGAATGCAACACATCATATAAAGATAATATTGACTCTTTAAATCCATTAATTTTATTTGAACTCTTCAATGGTGACTGTTTGGATTAAAGATTAACTATTAGTTTTTTTTTTTTTTTTTTTTTTTTTTTTTAATGAAAAAAAAGTTTAGGGGGAGATTGGTCACTCTCACCACTAGGGGTGGCATTTTAAACCGAAAAACCGAAAAACCGCAAAAACCAACCGATAATTTACCGCAATGAAACTGCAATCGCAGTAAACCGAACCGCATTTGCGGTATTAAGAATCGAACCGCATTTGCGGTTGCGGTTGCGGTATTTGATTTTCAAAACTTGTGGTTACCGCAAACCGCAAAGTATAACCGCACGAATGATGATGTTGAATTCTACAAGGAAATGGAACATATGACAACTTGTAAGTAATTAGTTTATTTGTGCTAATGTTATTTATGCTTCTTTTTATAATAAAATATACTAAACTATGTTGTTTTATTTGTAGATAACATTAGTGCTTAAACAACATAACGGGGTTCTTTAAATCCACTCACCACCAACACTTGAGTTTGTAACATTGGTGCATTGCATTTTTCTTTTAGTTTGTAACTTTAATTAACTTTGAATTAGATTTTTCTTTTTGGTTGTAACTTTAATTCATTTTGCTTTGCATTTTCCTTTTGGTTTGTAACTTTAAAGGATTTGGAATTGAAATGCTTGAGAAGTTTAACTTTAATTAGAATGCTTGGAATTGTAACTTTAATTTTCTTAGGTTGTGAATGCTTGAGAAGTTGAGGAGATTGTGAATTTATATATGCTTGAGAAATTGAGGTTGTGTATTTATTTATTTAGGTTGTGAATTTATATTTTTGTGACTGCTTAATAACTTGCGGTTTTAAACCGCAAATTCACGGTAACCGACCACATTTTGCGGTTTACCGCAATGCGGTAAACCGCAAAACATGGTTGGTTTGCGGTTTCAAAAATCACCAAACCTCAAATAGTCGATCGATTTGCGGTTTGAGTAAAAATTCGCGATTACCGAACCGCAACCACCCCTACTCACCACTAGAGTCAGGGTAGACTCACAACCTCAAGCTAGAAGGATTTACGCGTGATGCCCAACTGCCAACTACCTCAGATATAGATTTATGTATGGTAGTGAGACTCGAACATTAATGGGGCTATACACAGTACATAGACCTTGCCACTGAACAAATAGAATATTTAAAAAAAGAAATAGGATGCAAGTCATTTTCAAAGAGGGGAAATTCTATGTGTTTGACACGTCGTGTAATCATATTAAAATGGTTTTAAATGCTTAGAAACATTGAAGATGTGAAATGATTAACGAATAATTGACCCACTTTATGTTTCAATTGGTTCTATAAATGTATGGACCCTATTATAAAACAGCACTGCTCCAATTCTATAGCTATCAAAATAATAAATAAATAAATTAAAGATTTTATATTTGTTGTTCTTAGAACAATATGTCAAACGGAGTAAATCGATAAATTAACTGTTTGTTTTGCCTGTAAAATGATTGAAATTCAATTTGTTATGGGACAATTGATTTGTGTAAAAAATATATGAAATCTGAAAAAAGAAAAAAAAAAGAAAAAGAAAAAAAAGGTAAACGTGGTTTAATCATAACACCAGTAAAGGAAACCTGAAAAAAGGTTTGTCCACCCATCAATAGTTATAATTGAAATTGATACGCATATGCCCCCATAAGCAGTGGTGTAACCTCAACCTTTTTCCTTTTTCCTTTGCAGATCCCATGTCAACTAATTGTGAGACTATTTTATTTATTGATAAAAATGTTTTTTATTAAAAAAAGAAAAAAGAAAAAAAAGATAGATAGTCTAACTCTCCATGTAAGTGTGACGATAAAATAATTTACCATTGTAAACTATGAGAATAAATCTTAAGATAGAGATTAACGGTTGGATCGCGCCACAGTGTTTGTTTCATAAAAAACGTCAATCAACCATCCACATGTAATAAATTGAAACAGAATAACCCCTATAAAAATTGATTTATTCCTTCATCATCTTGTATTGCTGTTAGTTGATTTTAATTTCAAAGTCTACATAAGTGGGAAGTGATATTGTTTAGACTATATGCTGAAAAAGACATTTTGAAGATGAATTATTGAAGAAGAAATAATAGGTTTGTTGACACACATGTGATGTAGTCGATGATTATAATAACATTATTCAGAAAAAGGTATCCAAATTAGCAGCCCCTCAAATAAGGCCACAACAAGCTCGCAGGCTTTGACCGTTAGATAACGATACTAATTAGGAAGGATATTGTCAAAAATGAAGGTTTAATTAGATGTAAGACAGCAGAGGAGGGAGAGAGAGAGAGAGAGAGGTGAGGTGTCTTCTAAGTTTAGGGTCACCCTGTATATGCTTCTAGTGTGGCTGAGCCTGAGTCTCATCTTGCAAGTTATACCATGGGGAAATTTAATATTATATATATTGCTTTGCTTTTCTTGTGAGCAATTGATGACTTGAAAACAAGTCACCGAGCCACATGTGACATGCCTCTGAAATAAATTAGTTTGAATCAGCAATTTCAGTTTGCAATGATATCACATTTGCCACTAGCAATTGAATCACTGGAAACCAAATAGTACACGTTAGTCCGAATATGGTGTTCGACATGTCATTAGTTATGTGTCGATATTATTATCGCTAACAAAACGTAATGTTCGACATATCTTTAATAATATGTCGATATTATATTATCCCTAACAAAACATACCGATATTTGGTTGGAACTTATAGCGGAGTGTGTAGCATCACCAAACCTATGTGCAAAATTTGTCAGCCACCACAAAGGCGACCCTACACACACCAACCTCCATAACTTGGGATGTCCTCCTTTTACTTTAACATCAGATTAAGATAGAACAGTAAACCATGAAATGAAAGAAGAAAGTTATGAAGCGGGCCCTCAAGTGAAGTGGATTGTAGATCTATTTGTGGATGGATTGGTTTAGGCATCATAGATTCCAAACAGCTTTTTATCATATAATTTGCCATCATGCTGTTAGGTGAAAGTGTGGACAAGTGTGAGGGAGAGCCAAGTGGCCCACTTCCTCCATCAGAGCTTCATGATGCATGTGCTGCCGTGCTGGGTTTAAAAAACTCTCCGTCTTAATCACAGCAACAGCTTTGATACATGACAGATTTGCCATGCCCATGACAAATAATAATAATAGCTAGCTAGGTTGTTGCCTTGCCCCTTGGCGTCTTGGGAGAAAAGCCATTCCATGCATTTTGTCATTTCTTCATAAACCTTTGTTATTTTGTTCAACATACAATTACACCAAAAAAGTTTAAATGACCCACTAATATCCTAAATGGCCCATATCCACCCCACTATATAGTATATACTATTGAACATAATGCTTTAATAATTTTAGAGATTTGTATACATAAGGATATATAGATTTCCTCCCCCACCCTCTTTTAACTTTACATCAAACAAGTGAAAATTTGTAGTTTTAATGTTCCATCAAATAAATTTATAAAATGACACTTTGATGTACGGGATTTTGAGTTCAAATTTTATGAATCATCAATTGTTGAATTCAAAAGACAACACATTATGCAGATATGGATTAGGCCATTTGGAGAAGATAGAGAGCATGCTCACTTACACCCGAATTCGAGTTCCTCTCTTTGTTAATGATAAAAAAAACATACATTAAACCAAATAACAAATCTTTTTTTTTCTAAGTAAGAATAAATTGGATATGTTGGCTAGAAGTCCAATCATAAAATATTGGTTGACTTAATTGCAAGCAGCCCAATCGAAAACCAATTTATAAGTAGCCCAATAAAGCCCAAAATCACAGCAATAGGCGGCCCAAGATGGAATTGTGTCAGTCATCATATCACACGGATAATTGTGCCAAGTAAGCACCACATCAGATCAGATCAACTTAATGGGTTGCCATATGACAAGACAAAAACAATAATATTTAAATAGCAGTGAATTATCCACACAAAAAAAAAAAAAAAAATTTATGGATATAGTTTCCTACACGCAAGTTCATAATAACATGACGAAGAAGAAAAACATTTTGCCGTCTACACTCGAGTTCACTCTCCGTCTCACTCACAGAGCTCAAAACCATGGCGTCCGTGGCCACCGTCCTCCGCCGGAAGCTTTCCCACAAACCCTTCCATTTCCAGTTACTGATAGTAAGAGCATTCTCTGCCTCTGAGCCGCAGAGGATAGAGAAGATTCTGATAGCAAACAGAGGCGAAATTGCTTGTAGGATCATGAGGACCGCCAAGAGGCTCGGGATTCAAACCGTCGCCGTTTACAGCGACGCCGATAGGCATTCGCTTCACGTCAAATCGGCCGACGAGGCTGTGCATATCGGCCCGCCTCCGGCTCGGCTTAGCTACCTCAAGGCCTCATCGATTATCGACGCGGCCATTCGCACTGGTGCACAGGTCAGTCAGAACTTATGATAGTGAACATAGCTCAATATAGCTCACTAGCTCATTGCATTTGCATATGTTTTCTTTATACTTGTTTTGCCAAATTTGCTATCTGTTTGGAGAATTGGTGAATTGGTAAACTGTTTGATTGTTTGAAATCATGCTTATTGGATTGGATATCTTTGTTTTTGTATAATTAGGCTATACATCCTGGTTATGGTTTTCTGTCAGAGAGTGCTGAGTTTGCTCAACTTTGTGAAGATAAGGGTCTTACATTTATTGGACCTCCAGCATCTGCCATCCGAGACATGGGTGATAAAAGGTACCACTCACTGCCTTCTTACTGATGTAATATTGTATCAACTGATTAGCTAATAATATATGCTCTCTGTCTTTTTGATCTTTTAGTCCCTGTTTTTGTGCATGGTTGAAATGTCTTGTCCACTGAGGAAATTTTTTGATTCCTATTGATGCTAAATGTGTTTATCAGTGCTTCAAAGAGAATAATGGGTGCGGCAGGGGTACCTCTGGTGCCTGGATATCATGGTAAAGACCAAGATATTGATCTAATGAAGTTAGAAGCCGACAAGATTGGATACCCAATCTTAATAAAGCCAACTCATGGAGGTGGAGGGAAGGTTGCCTCTTCTTTGATTCCCTCAATGATATCAGCAACCAGATTAAAAATTTAGAGATTTTTGTTTTCTTCACAAGATGTTCTTATAGTTTAGATATTTCTTCGCACTATGTTCTTATAGTTGATATATTTCCAGGGTATGCGGATTGTTCAAAGTCCGGATGAATTTGTTGAATCTTTCCTGGGAGCACAACGTGAGGCTGCTGCTTCTTTTGGCGTAAACACGATATTGCTGGAGAAATATATTACACAGCCAAGGCACATTGAAGTCCAGGTACTCTTATTTGTTTGTATAATTCCTAGTTCTTACTAGTGTCTAACCCATAATACTTCATAGTTGATATGATATCATTAACATTTATTATCAACATTATATCCTGAAAAAGTTAAGCTCATGTTTGGTATTGTAGATATTTGGGGACAAACATGGGAAGGTTCTACATTTGTATGAGAGAGATTGCAGCGTCCAGAGAAGACACCAGAAAATCATTGAAGAAGCTCCAGCTGTATGATCATTTCCTATATTGTCGGTGTAGATTTGTCATTGTTCTAGTAGAGTTGTAATGGAAATCCATTGGTGCAGCCAAATGTGTCGAATGACTTCCGGACTCACTTGGGCCAAGCTGCTGTATCTGCTGCCAAGGTGAAGTATTTTTGAATAATTATCTAATTTGTACTTAATTTTCAACTGGCCCCTGATTGGGTTAAGATGTGAAGTTTTTACTGATCACCGTTCTTGTTGGATAATTCTTAGCTAACCTGTGTTATATCTAATCATGGGTCACTCTACTTCAATGATAGAGGGTTTTGCCCCATCAAAAGCTAAAAGTTATTGACATTGAGCTAACCTGTAATTTTAAATCTCTCTATATCCTTATGATTTGAAGTCTTTGTCTGATTATTAAAGGCAGTTGGTTATCACAATGCTGGCACTGTGGAGTTTATAGTTGATACAGTCTCAGGCCAATTTTATTTCATGGAGATGAATACCCGACTTCAGGTGCTTTAACCATTCTGTTCTATTGTATTTCAGTCTGAATTTATCAGAATCTAACAGGTTAGTTAATGTTTATGCAGGTTGAGCATCCTGTGACTGAAATGATTGTTGGCCAAGATCTTGTAGAGTGGCAAATTCGTGTTGCAAGTGGAGAACATCTTCCCATTAGTCAGTCACAGGTCCCATTATCAGGTGACATTCTTTTTTCTTGAAAAGGAAAAGAAAAAAAGAAAAAAAAGAAAGTGGTCTTTGCCAAGCTTATCATTGCTTCCATATTCAATTCCACTTCTAAAATGAGTCTTGACTAGTTTTAAGCTGAATGCTGGGCTGATCTATTTAGATTTGAGTAACATATTCTGGGTGGTTCTATGAAAAGTTTGCCTTAAAATGGCTGTGCTATTAAAATTATAAAAAAAAGATGCCAAGATTTTTTGAATCTCATCAGGTAAATAATAAGCTCCTTTATAACACAAAGTGAATACTTCGTATTCATAATAACTTGGATATGAAAAATCTTATAACTAATATGAGTTTACTCACTCTATATGTTGAATCCACAAACTTCTTGAGTTACTGGATTTAATAGTTACTCATTGTGATGAAAGGTCATGCTTTCGAAGCCCGAATATATGCTGAAAATGTACCGAAAGGATTCCTTCCAGCAACTGGAGTCCTTCATCACTATCATCATGTTCCAGTCTCACCACAAGGTTAGTCACATTACAATAGCCATATGACTCATACATAGTAAAGCAAAGAATTTGTCCCCAGTCAACCGAAAAGAAAAGAAAAAGGGGAATCCATCCCCAACATTCTAGTTGGGTTATATTGTTTAAGCACCACTTGTTTTATCCAAGGACATCACAGCTAAACAAGTGCTTTTATTATCATCTCTTGTCCTTTGGTTATTTCTGTCAGTTGCTTATGTTAAATCTGTCATTGAGCAGTTCGAGTCGAGACTGGAGTTGAACAGGGAGACACTGTTAGCATGCATTATGATCCTATGATTGCTAAACTCGTAGTATGGGGAGAAAATCGTGCTGCGGCATTGGTAAAACTGAAGGATTGCTTATCAAAGTTTCAGGTACACCTAATTTTAGAGTTGCATCCTCTGCACATCAAAGCATATTTTCCAATCATTCAATCTCATATACTATCTTATTAGGCAAGTTAGATATCTGATGCCCACAAGGCTGCAAAATTTAAACGGCTTTAAGAAAAATGTGGAAGGCAAATTGCAATTTCATATTGATCCTGCAGTTTAATTTCTTTTCGATCCTTTTCAATGCTAATGTTCTTAGACAGGTTGCAGGTTTACCAACCAACATCAATTTTCTTCTAAAACTTGCTAACCATCGGGCATTTCAAAATGGCGATGTGGAAACCCATTTTATTGAACACTTTAAAGATGACCTGTTTGTCGACCTTAGTAATTCACTGTTAGTGGACAAAGTGCTTGGTGCTGCTAGATTTAGTGCTACACTGGCAGCTGCGTGTCTCATTGAAAAGGAGAATTCTTTATTCAGAGAAAATCTTTGTGGTAAATTGAAGGTCCCATTCTTCAAATGTATGCCATTTCGTAAAGGCCCTTATAATATTTATATCTCCCTGTTCAGGTGGCGACAGCATAATCTCCATATGGTATTCTTCTCCCCCTTTCAGAGTCCATCATTGTGCTAGGCATACAGTGGAACTTGAATGGGAGAATGAATATGATGGCAGTGGCTCAAAGTCATTGAAACTTTCAACCACTTATAAACCAGATGGGAGCTATCTGATTGAGGTAGTCTTATGCTAATTGGCCATATTTGCAACTTTGGAATTATATTATCTTATGTGCAAGTTGTTTTCTTTGTTTTGTTCCACCGAGTCATTCCGTCAGCAAGGTTTCTATATGTCTGTGCAGACAGAAGAAGAGAGTTTCCCAGGTTTGGAGGTCAAAGTAACTTGCATAGGCAACCATGATTTCAGAGTCGAAGCTGATGGTGTAAACATGGATGTTAGCTTAGCTGTTTACTCCAAGGTAAATGCCTTTAACTGCATGCAGTTGTGAGGTCTACATAGAATAATTAATCAGCATTATTGAGTATGGTTCAATTTTTTATTTAAAACTTCTGTTAATTTGTTGATTCCAATTTGGGCAACAGGATCAGACCAAGCACATTGATATATGGTATGGATCACATCATCATCATTTCAGGCAGAAAACTGGCCTTGAATTGTCTGATGAAGATGAAACGGAACATAAACCCAGATTTGACAAATCATCATACCCTCAGGGGACTGTTGCTGCGCCCATGGCTGGTTTGGTTGTCAAGGTTGTGGTGAAGGATGGGACAAAAGTGGAGGAAGGACAACCTATATTAGTTTTAGAGGCAATGAAGATGGAGGTTTGTACTGCTGCTTGTTTGGGATTTTGCATCTAAACTTTTCTTTCCCTGTGCAATATTTGACATGAACCTCTTTTATTTATTTATTTTTTCTTCCCTTTTTGAAGCATGTTGTAAAGGCACCATCAGCGGGCTATGTCCGCGGGCTTCATCTAGCAGCTGGTCAGCAGGTTTCTGATGGCGGTATTCTCTTCAGTATCAAGGTCTGCAATTCACTTTGTAATACCATTGATATGAGTTATTGAAGCTTTACTGAAATAGAATTTACATGTATAAACGTAAAAGCTGGTAGCATATAATCATCAAAACATGGTTGCATATATGGTGTGGCATTTGTCCTCATACATTACATGCCAACTGGTTCTTTTATCCTCCTCCGGCTCAACGGTTTGAAGTGTGTCGCACTTCTGTTTAAAAGCTACCACATCAGCCTGTCAGTTACACATGGACATTATACTGGGGTCCACTCGTCTGTCCTTGTATAGAGATTTCTAAGAGTAAACCATCATTTAACTATACTCTATGCAGAGTTTCAGGGCAAGGTTTATTGTGGCTTTGCTTGGATTCAATGTACTCAACATATTCATGTTTGGTTAAATTGAATAGATAACGTGCTTGTGCAGGAGGAGTGATAATTCATCACGAAGTCTAGTGTTTCTGAATCGTTTTAACAAGGGCTGGCCTCATTCTGAAGTTGTGCCTGAACAGAGCGAGTTATCGGAACAGTGACAAGATTTCTGTTGTAAGAAACTAATTCATAGCCTTGTTTACACAGTCATTCTCATTTCATATAATAAAATCTCACCATCTTCGGGCTGTAAAGAAACATTTATCAGGTATTTTACAAGGAGAACAAGGGAAAAAGGGTTTCTTTTTATTTTATTGTATGTTCCAGCTAATGTCTCTATAGTACCAGATCAGTGTCAGTTAGATATTCTGTTGCACAAGATTCATCTGCCGAATTTCCAAAAATGAAACCTGTCTCTACAGAGTTTCTCTGTTGGAAGGTATATCATATGTTCTCAAATTACAGCTAATTATTGTTGCACAGGATTGAAATTATTCCAGTCAAACCATTGAACTTTTTTCACCCTTACCATAAGGATCACTAAAGAAACGACAAGCTAAATTTTGGCATCAATGGTAGGTCAAATATACTAGTGCCATGTTTTTTTAAAGAAAGGAATCTCTAGCATCGTAGGGCCTTACGATTTGGGGTCCTAAGTGATTAATTATGCCAATGATGCAAAGGGAAGCGATCATTCGGTAGCTGCTAAGAGGCACCTAAATCGATTTTTTAAAATTTATTTATCAACTTTCTATTCTGAGAAAAAGGTTTGGAGCTCTGGTGTGTTACATTGAAGCTTTGTTGTTGGATGATATTGGTCATGTAACTTGGATGTCAAGAAGCATTTTTATTTTGGGGCTTAAGTACTCTATGTAAATTTTCAGAAGGTAAGGAAATGAAAACCGAAGTGCTAGACTTTTTATTTATTCTTCTCCTAGTTGCTAGGCTTGATTCTTTTTGGTAGTCAATTTGATGGGTTAGGGCCAGGGGGCTTCACCTTCATTTTGTTCAAACATTGGGGGGAAATAGGAAATATTTTTCTCACCATTTTAATCTAGGGTGTACTTCATCACCATTCTCAACACATGACACGTGTTTATGGTATAATTATAGTTAACTCTTTATTTTGTATTTGTGGAAACATAGTTATGCTCAAGTGTTTAAAAGGGTGATGAGTAAATATGCTCTCGGGAAAATATAATGGTTTGTCAAAGCTGATTTTATTTACATGTGTTTCGCTTGAGATGACCCAAAATTTAAAAAACTAAAAAACAAATAAAAACCTGAACAACCCGACAATTGAAAGAGCATTTATTTGGAAGGAATATGTGTTGTCCGCCGAATGTACGAGCTTCAGAAATTAGGACTTTAGGTACCAACGAATTTGATATAGAATATTTGTGTCATGGATGACTACGAAAATTCAAGTAGTTTTATCATTATTTTTCTCTTGTTATGATAGAATTTTAAAAGGTTTTTTTTTTTTTTTCCATTTATGGATAAAATGGTTGACATTGAGCCATGATTATTTAATTTCCGTTTAGCTTATCTTTCAAAATTAATCTGATGCACTCCCCTAAAGTTTTGGTTGACATTTACTAGATTAAATTTAAAATTTAAAATTGAGATAATACATTACAAAAGCTAGTTTGGTGATTTCAAGGGAGAGTTGTATATTTGGACGGACCATTTCAAGAACGTAATCAAATCATAGAATACCGGTAAATCCGTTAAAACGGGAAGGTAAATAAACACCGTATAAGTTGGGGCTTTTATTTCATTTGGAAGAGGATTCTTCTCAGCCATTAATTTACGGCAATAGACCCGCGCGTAAATTTCCAGAGAAAGTCTCGTTTTTACCTGTTTATATTCTGTTTGATTTTCTTTTTACGATTCTATCCACTTTCTTTCTATTGGATCACTCTTGTTTTCCACTAAATTTTGCGCATAAAAACCAAACCTTTTTTCGGAATCAGTCGTTTTGATACCCAACTCATTTTTGCCCTTACTTTTTTTTGTTTTGTTTTGCTTTTTCTGATTTGTTTCTTGACTTGGTGTGATTTTTCAGCTCCAGGATTTTTGGGGCGTCTGTTATATTTTCAGTTTCTTTCCCAAAGTTCAATTTTTGAGTGTGGGTGTGATTGAGTGGACTGGGAAGAAAGACTGAAGTTTTGAGATTGGCCCTTGTGCTCAAGTTTTGATTTTGATATACACAAACAAATTTTGGGTTGATTTTCATTCATGGGTATTGTTGGAATTGTGGGTTGTTTCTCTGTTTTGTGATTTTGAACTTTGAGTCTTGAGCTAGAGTTCAGAGTTTCGTAAAAATGGATTCAAGAAATGGTACGAGGGAGTTGAAAAGTCTAGCACAGAAGAGACGGCCTTTGGCTCAAAGGGGAAGGTTGTAGGAGGTATTGAGCAAGAAGTGTTTTTCCGAGCTGATAAGATTGATTTTAAGAGCTGGGATATCCAGTTAGAGAAGCACTTGAGCAGGGGCTGGGCAAGGGAGAGTGAAGAACACAAGCAGATGGAAGAGTGGGAGATTGATTTGTCTAAATTGGATATAAGACATGTCATTGCTCATGGAACTTATGGTACTGTCTACCGTGGTGCCTATGACGGCCAAGATGTTGCAGGTACTTTGCTTTCTCTTCTGGCTTCAATTGGATTTCCATCTTTTCTTTATTGCGTTTAATGACATACAGGGTTTGTTGCATACCTAATTCTCCATGTTTCAGTTTTAGACTTTCAAACTTAGTTTATTGGTTGTCAATGAAATTCCACCAGAAATGAAATGGAATTAAGAAATTTACATTTTGAGCTGGTACACAATAGGCCATCATCATCTATAACCGTTTCGTATACTATTAATAACAGATGCCAGGGATTATTATATTGTTTGAGTTGTCTTACCATCCGTATTTGGAAGTGTTAGTATGCTGGACTTGAATTTCTATTTTTCATTGTTTTTTTACGCAAGGGTTACACCTTCACTACTGAAAAGTAGCTATATATGTGTGTGCTTGAATAAGTATAGATAAAGGGTGGTATTTTCCCACTCTCCTTTTGTCTACTTACACTCCCTTTTGTTTTTTTATTAGTTTTTACTATAACAAAAAAGGAGTGTAAGTGGACAAAAGAGGAGCGGGAACATACAATTTCTAATAAAGGGAGTGTAAGTGGATAAAAGAGGAGTGGGAAAATCAGCTCCCGATAAGCAAAGATTTTTCATTTTTCGTATGTGTGTGCTCGTGTATTGCAAGTCTTATGTCTCGTTTATCTTCCTGTTTTTCTTTTTATCCATATTGTTCTCATGGCCTGCTATTCTTGATTTTATAGTGAAAATATTGGATTGGGGGGAGGATGGTATTGCCACAGCAGCTGAAACTGCTGCTCTTCGGGTGTCTTTTCAGCAAGAAGTTGCTGTTTGGCATAAGCTTGACCATCCAAATATTCCGAAGGTAAAAGTTATATCTGCTGATTGTCATATTGGTTGCATGAGGCTCAACACCATTTCTTTCAGTTTCAGATACAAAAATGTGATGCAGTTTGTTGATATCTCGTCTTCTCCTTGTTGTCCTAACAGTTTTAACTTTTTAGAATATGTAATGTGGTTTACCAGGTTTACATGATGTTCAATTATTTTCTCATATGTTTTAAATTTCTCTATTTAAACTGCAACTCATTGTATCTGTGACAGTTTGTCGGAGCTTCAATGGGAACTTCCAATCTTAGAATCCCTACTAAAAGCACATCAAATGATAGTCATAATTCTCCTCCTTCCAGAGCTTGTTGCGTTGTTGTTGAGTATGTTCCAGGTGGGACACTAAAGAACTTTTTGATCAGGAATAGAAGAAAGAAACTTGCCTTTAAGGTTGTGATTCAACTTGCTCTGGATCTCTCTAAAGGGTGAGTCAGGTTCATTTGTTGTTGCGCTGGATTTAATTGTTTGTTTTTGTTGGGTTTTAAACTAATGGATTATGTTCTGTGTTCCGCTTTCTCAGTTTGAGTTATCTTCATTCAAAGAAAATTGTACACCGTGATGTCAAGACAGAAAATATGTTGCTAGATACTCATAGAACTTTGAAAATTGCTGATTTTGGCGTTGCTCGAGTAGAAGCTCAAAACCCAAAGGACATGACCGGAGAGACTGGTACCCTTGGGTACATGGCCCCAGAGGTACTCACTTTTCATTCATCATACCAAGTCTGGTTCTATAAAGGTGGTTTCTGGGTAAAAGAAACACAATTATGTTACCAATCCAAAGACTGCTACATGCTAAAGATCTGAAGCAAGTAGCATTCTTCTTTTCTTTTTTATTCCATAGTTTTGCCTTTCCTACAAACTGGATCAGAAGTCTAACATGAAGATTTCTGTAGGTCCTTGATGGCAAGCCTTACAACAGGAAATGCGACGTCTACAGTTTTGGTATTTGCTTATGGGAAATCTATTGCTGTGACATGCCTTATCCTAATCTAAGTTTTGCTGATGTCTCATCTGCAGTAGTGCGACAGGTTTGTTTGTCATTACACATAATGCTTTAGGTTCTTTGCAAGATTTTACTGCACATTTGTATTGAAGTAGTGGATTTAATGCAGCAAAACTTGTTTATATTGGGTTTTTAAACTATGTTGATCACCTAATGTTGGTTGTAACTTTGTAATGTATACCGTTGCTTCCTTTTCTGTCTTATCATATTCTATGTTAACGACTATCCCCTTATGCTGATTACTCCTAATACTGGGATGGCAGAACTTACGACCAGAAATCCCAAGATGTTGCCCGACTGCATTGGCTAGCGTCATGCGAAAATGTTGGGATGTGAGCCCAGATAAACGCCCTGAGATGGAAGAGGTAGTGAAGCAGTTGTATGCCATAGACACAAGCAAAGGAGGTGGCATGATACCTGAAGACCAGGCTACTGGCTGTTTCTGCTTCGGCAAACGTCGTGGCCCCTGAAATTTTTCTTCCTTTCATGTTATATGTAGTCTTATGAATGTGCAGTGCAAATTAAGGGAAAACATAAACCAGTTACCAGTTCAGTCTTTGAATAACCAGATCACATCTCTGAATAATGCACAAACAGCATTTTTGAAACCCATATTGTTGTTTGTGTTTTCATTCCCTCTCATTCTTGCTTCACCGCTTCATGTACCAAAGAGTGGAGCCTTGGATATTTTCAATGTATTTAATTTGGAATTCAAATTTTTACTGCACTTTTGCCTAATGCTTTGTTGTAAGTTGCAACCCAAAGAAAAGGTCTTGCAGTATTTTTGTTATTATAGTGTGTGTGTATATATATATTTATTTATTTTAATTCTAGTTAAATTTCACTAAAAATAAAAGGACGTAAATAGAAATTCCAAAATCAATTGTTTTTTCTTTCTTTTACAAAGCGATATTCTAAACTACTCTAATTTAGAAAGAGATAGATTCAAACTTTAACGCACGGCGAACCCAACTTGCCAAACACACAACTGCTCTTTGTACTTCTTTTCTTGTACAATACAGTGCATATCTAGCTAAGTTTCCACTAGAAGTCCCAATGGACCCTTCCAGTTGATTTGTGTAGAGGCTTTAGGGATCTTGGATATGCAATTTGGTGGATATTCTTTGGCTATTGGATTGATTGATTGCCCATAAACATGCTTATCCCAAAATTCACTAGTGCTAGTGGACTTATAATCAGCCCCCCCACCCCTCCCCCAATATTTAACATGATGAGATCTGGAAATGAAATTGGCGTGAAAATCAATCAACGAGGAATGAGGGACAAGATCTAAGAAATAAGAGTAAAATGGGGGCATTTTTTACATTATTTGAAACTTTAAGGGGTTGACATGATAATTTCGAAAATGTTATTTTTGTTGAATATTTTGTCAGTAACTAAATATTGCTATAAAGAGTGAAAACCCAGAGCAGCGAGGAGGCGAGGCGTAGTGGGTTTTAGAGTTTGGTTTTTGCAGTTCATCCACAATCACAAAAAGTGAGCAGACAGATTGCTGAGTGGCTGTGTCCTCCTGAGACTTCGACGACGAAATGGGCAGCGCCGAAACGTCGTCGTTGATGAGGGACTTGCTCAAGCAGGCCGGCGGCGTGGCGGTGGTTGATGGTGGACTTGCCACCGAGCTCGAACGCCACGGCGCTGACCTCAACGATCCCCTCTGGAGCGCTAAATGCCTCCTCACTTCCCCTCACCTCATTCGAACGGTACCCTCATCTCTCTCTCTCTCTCTCTCTCTCTCTTGTAAATGCAGCATCGGAAATGAAATGGCTTTGTTTTGTAGTCTGATGAGTGTAGGCGTATGTATTCGAAAAATCTGCCTAGGCGGCCTGGGCGGGTCGGCTCTTTCTTTTTTCCTGACTTTAAAGAAAACCTCCTCACGCTGCCTCTCTCTCTCCCCTGGGCCCCATGTTGAGTTTGAGTTTTTTCCAAATATAATAGCATTCTATTTTAATATGGATTATGAGTTTTCATTAATGAATTTGGACCACTGTTGTCAGATTTTCAGATTTGTCTGGAACAGAGGGAAACTCGTACTGACCAAGATTAACATGAGAAAACTTCTTGCTCTAATTTGATTATTTCTGTCTAGTGAATAATGACTTCTATAAGCTAATTACAACTTTGATGTATAAAAAGAAAAGAAAGGAGATTGATTTAAGTAATAATGTCTTTACTCTTCTTTTTGGTCTTTTTCTTGTAATTAATTTGTAGACTTGATTAACTAATAGGTCGACCTGCCGCTTCGTTTGATTTTTGGTGTGAAAATAACCCTTTGTTTTATTGCTTAATGGAGCAGGTTCACCTTGATTACCTTGAAGCTGGTGCAGATATCATAATCACAGCATCTTATCAGGTAAGGCCAGTTGCCAAATGATGCCTCTCTCATTTTCTCTCGCTGAAACTGAAAGTATTGATTGTCATTCAGGCTACCATTCAAGGTTTTGAGGCCAAAGGCTTTTCCACAGAAGAGAGTGAAGACTTGCTTAGGAAAAGTGTTGAAATTGCCCGTGAGGCACGTGATATCTATTACGACAGATGTACTGAAGGCTCTTCTGGTGACAGTGGAAATGGTAGAATTCTGAAGCGTCGGAAAATCTTAGTTGCAGCATCTGTGGGGAGCTACGGTGCTTATTTGGCTGATGGGTCTGAGTACAGGTGAGTCAGTTCTGCTATTCAAATTCATTGCATAAGCTGTTATTTATGTTGGCTTGGGTTCCAGAAGCTCGTAATGCAGGTCCTTTAACTATATTGTTGACATAATAACATGACTAAAGATTTTACCTTTAGGAGACTGCACCTTTGATGCCTGTGAAAGGTTTAGAAGATGAAGTTAGACAGTCTTGTCTGCTGTTTTTGCATTAAGGGAATTTTTGTCTCAACTTGACAATTCAATGTTCAATTGGCCTTCTTATTTATTTGCTTTTGTGTCTGTCCTTTGACAGTGGAGATTACGGTGAGGCTATGACACTAGGAACATTAAAAGATTTTCATCGGAGAAGGGTCCGAGTGCTAGCAGAAGCAGGTCCTGACCTACTTGCGTTTGAGACGGTTCCAAATAAGCTTGAAGCTCAGGTAATGATCACAAGCGTGTAGATGACTTTTAATTTCTTCTTCTCCTTGTTGGTAGAGGAAATTTAAGATAGGCCACTTTGTTATTCTTGGCTTTCTACTACACTTGCTTACTGATTCCTCAAACTGTTTAATTAGGTGGCCAATTTTTTTTAATGGTCAGCACTGATATTTGTAACTGAAAGTGAAAGATAGAAAATTTAGAAAAATGGGTTGATACTCAAGAGACATGCAGTAATTTTTTTTTTTCAAGCACAAAATCCCTCGACATAATTTGGGTTTGCACCTTTAACTTGGTGTTTATTATTTTTTTTTGCGTTAACCATGGTTGGTGGTGTTCATGCAGGCTTACGCTGAGCTTTTGGAAGAAGAAAACATGGAACTTCCTGCATGGTTTTCTTTTAACTCTAAAGATGGCGTGAATGTTGTTAGTGGTGATTCTCTCCTTGAATGTGCCGCAATTGCTGAATCATGCAAGAATGTTGTCGCAGTTGGAATAAACTGCACTCCTCCTAGATTTATTCATGGACTGTTAACATCAATTACAAAGGTACAATCATTTTGTCTATTTTTATTTGTTTCCAATAAATTCGGTTTAGTGTTAAGTTATTTTTATCAAATCATAAATTGTTCCAACTGGGCTGGCTGACAGCAAATGATCCATATCCTTTTCCTTTTTATACGCTATATTTCTGATACATTTCTAATAACTAAGATTCCCTGAATAATTTACAATTGTACATGACACTGTTTTTGGAGTTCCCACACTTACTTTCATGTATTCCTTCAGGTGGCTACAAAACCGATAATTGTGTACCCCAATAGTGGTGAAAGCTATGATGCTGATAGAAAGATGTGGGTGGTAAGTTAAACTTCTTTAGCTGCATGAACACTGCATTGGAAATTACTTTGCATCTTGTTTGCGATAAAAAAAATTCCGTTATCATCTAGAAGATGGAATTATTGCAAGCAATCGCTAACTCTGTTTACTTCTTTTTTTTTCCTGTTGCAGCAAAATACTGGTGTTTCAGATGAAGATTTTGTCTCGTATGTAAACAAATGGTGCGAGGTAGGGGCTTCCCTTGTAGGAGGCTGTTGCAGAACAACCCCACAGACTATCAGAGCCATATACAGGACCCTTCCCAATAGGTCAACAACTCCACCGGAGCAGTAACCATATTGACTTTATGGAAAGAGAACACCCAGCATCTATTGAGCAAGGCTATGAGAAAGGCTTGTACTCGAGTCTGAAAATGGCTCTTCCCGTGTGTGATGGGGGAAGGAGACCTGGTAGGTGCCGTCAACAAATTTCTCATACCACCTGACGCTTGCGACGTTCTTTTGGCTATTTAGTTGCGGATGGATACATGCATGGACAGATCCAAGAGTTTTAGTTTGCATGCAACTGTGCTTGTGCTTAATCAGAGCAGTTATTTGTTGAATACTGACTCCTTGCAACTCTTTCATTCCAATTATGTACTCGATAGTTAACGTTTATTGTCTAATGCCCAAAGGCATAAGAATGATGCATGTGCCAAATGGTGAAGCAACAATTAAGCAAAACAGAAGAGATTGTGATCCGAGAAACCGAGAAATTCTCATATTACAATTTAACATAAAATGCAGAGGTGAAAGTACAGCAGAGGTCTTAAGTATCAAAACCAGAGTAAACACCACTCTCCCTCAACAACCTCTTCTCTTCTTCAACATAGTTCTTTCCCCTGCTTGCCTGACCAAGCTCTCTTTTCCTCTTCTCCTTCTGCGAAAACGACAGGTTTTTCTTGTCGTTCCGCGTTAGCACATGTTCTAGCTGCTCCCCGGAGGCCAATGCAGCCCTCGTCTTCTGTCGTTGTTCATAAGATTCTTCTTCTCCTTCAGTTCCCTTCTTGGTTCCTCCATTAGCACCCTCCTTATTGTCCTCCCTACCGGTAGACCAAGACCAGTTTGGCTCCTTCTCGGGCTCTTTTGGTGGGGGCACGCTCAGCACAGACGGCCCACCTCTGTACCCATATTGCTTCAATGCCTCAAAGTCCACAACTTTGCTCTTTCGCTTCCCAGATATCACTGCATAAAACAGAGTGTGCAGGCAGCTAAAACAAATTCAATAAACAATAACAAAACCGACATACACACACACACACACATATACATATATACGTATGCGTGCATGTTTCTATTGGTTTTGAACATAGCATACCTTGTGATGCTGTTTTCTTGGAGGGTTGGCCTTGCCCAGCTTTTCTCTTGCTAACTCCATCGTCGCCTTCAGACTCTGAATTTGAATCCGATGAATCACTATCCTCATCACTCCATGGCATTGGCCTCTTCATGCTGAGCAAGAATTGGGTATGCTACCTCCTAATTAGGGTTTCTAGGGCTATGGAAAATTGGGAAATTGGAAACCCCCAAATTCCAAAAGGGGTTTAGAGACTCGCACAGAGAACCAGAGAGAGATCGTATCGTGCGTAAATTTGTATCCATCCTATCCGGATCATGGGCCTCCGGTTCGCAGGCTCATTACTTGTTCCCAAGCCCGCCCAATATAACTTAAAGAGATACGGCGTCGTTTTAGGTTGGCTTCTTCTTCTTTCAAACAGTGGGAAAACGAGGGAGGGTTCCCAAATTCGCGGAATTGCATAGAGGTGTTTCAAATCAGTGGCGGCGAACAGCTCTGTAAGTAGCGCTATTGATTTGGTTTTCATTTGCTGTTGAAAGCATGATATAAATTTGAGCAGCCAAACTATGAGTCCAATTTTCCTGTTTCTGCCAGCCAACCCCACCGCTCTCTCTCTCTCTCTCTCTCTCTCTCCAGCCCAACTCCACCCTTCCCCTGCTTACCGCCAGCCAACCCAAACAGAGAACCACCCCACCTTCACCCTCAGCCCCCAACCACTGGTCTGGTCCAGAAGATAGAGGATTAGATTTCAATTTCGAGCCCTGGGACTTGCTAGGTTTTATTCATTTCTAGTTCTTTCATCTTTATCTTTCTGAAGTTTTGATTTTTTGTTTTAGTAATTGGGTTTTGTTTGTGTAGTGTAGTGATGGAAATTGTTTTCCAAATTCGTTTTTTTTGTGGTTTGTTGAAATTTGAAAGAGATGTAGGAAACACTGAAAACGTATTTGTTTTTGTTTTCGTAATTGTGTTCTGAGAGTGACAGCCTTGAACTGAGTCAACAATTTTGTTATAGAATTATTTCTGGAAATTAAAAATGAGAAATTGTTTGAGCAAATGGGGAAGAGATGGTTTTTCTTTTCATTTCCTTTTCTTTAGTGGGTTTCTTATAATTCCTGCGTAGTGACTAAGAACCCTGGTCATCTGAAATATGGGATTATTATTGTTATAAAAAAAAATCAAATCTAATGCATCTATCTCCTGGACCAGACCAGTGGTTTGGGGGGGGGGCGGTCTGTCTGGGTTGGCTGGCGGTAAGCAGTGAGAGGGTGGAGTTGATCAGAGAGGGCTTAAGTCAGAGGATGGGGGTTGGCTGGGTGGGATGGTGGGAGTTGGACTTAACATGGTTAAAATTGTTGTTAAGTGGTTTGCCCCCTATCAAAAAGCTAGGAGGGAACAGGGTATTTGGTAACAGGAAAATTGGACTCCCAAAATATGCAGAACGTAAAAATTGTATCTTTTTTGTTAGATTTTGGGGTATGTCTGTTTAGCTGAATCCTTCATGGTTGCGTGAAATTTTGGTCCAGGCAATTTGAACCTAGTTCTTTGTTATGGAAACTAAGGCTGATGGTGTAGATGGCTCCCTTATTTTGATCAAGCAAGGAGCTGAAGCTGTGAGTCACTCTACAATGGGTTGTATGTGCATCAGTTTATGTTAAATTGCATAAAATTGGGCTAAAAAGTTTCAAAATTTCTCTTTTTTCAGAGAGTTTTCGAGTCTAGCTTTGTAGGAAGGAGGTCTATTGTCAAGGAACGCTTCTCAAAGAAATACAGGCACCCATCTTTGGATGCAAAGCTTACACTCAAGCGCCTCAATGCAGTATGTTTTTGTTTTTCCTTCTTCAAGAGTTTTTGCACTTCCCTATCTGATTGTCTGAGTTTTCCCTAAATTGACCTTTTGGAACAGGAGGCCAGGTGCATGACAAAAGCAAGACGACTTGGTGTCTACACTCCAGTGCTTTACTCTGTAGACATTGTGCTGCATACCCTAACATTTGAATATGTGGAGGGTCCTTCTGTCAAAGATATATTTCTTGAATTTGGGTTACGCAATGGCAGTGTTGTTGAAGAACGCATGGATGATATTGCAATGCAGATTGGTCATGCAATTGGAAAACTGCATGATGGTGGTCTCATTCATGGTGACCTGACCACATCTAACATGTTGATTAGAGCTGCCACCAACCAGTTGGTGAGTTATTTGCTTTGTGTTTTGTTCATCCAATTTATGCTGGAGTGCCTTAACTTTTTTTTTTTGGTCAAGTAAGAGTGCTTTAACTAATTTGCATCAAATTCACAATTTTTTTCTCCAAGGTTGTTATTGATTTCGGTCTGAGCTTTACATCAACCCTTCCAGAAGATAAAGCTGTGGATTTGTATGTTTTGGAACGAGCTTTGCTCTCAATGCATTCTTCATGTGGGAATGTGGTAAGCCGAGTCTTTCTTTTTTACAATTGTAGTTTGCTTTTTGGAAAGACGTCTTTCTTTTCATTAATTTGTAAATTTTTTTCAAGGGAATGAAAAAAATTATAATTCATAAATGACTTGACAGAGTTCTAACAAATTGTCTTTTCCTGGGACATTCTTCTTAGAGTAGTTGACAAAATGCAAGTTCTTAGCATATATTTTACATATTTTCCAATCAATTTCAAAAATTAATGAATTGTCTTTTAAACTATCTCCAAACAGGAAATTGAATGAATCAAATTTATTCTCACACTTAATTCTTTGTATAGATGGATCGGATACTTGCTGCGTATCGGAAGTCCTCAAAGCAGTGGTCGTCCACTTTAAACAAGTTAGCTCAAGGTGCGATTTTGCCGTACTGCTATATCTAATTTTTTTTTCTTTTTTCCTGAGTCTGATATCTGAGTGTGGCTTTAGAGTTCCATTCTATTCTTGTTTTTCCCCCTCTTTAGTTTTCTTAATAGTTCACAACTTTTACAGTGAGACAACGAGGCCGAAAGCGCACCATGGTTGGATGAGAGCTTCTTCACCTATCATTCATATTAGGATAAGCAAAACAAGAGTCTTTGCCGGGTGACAGATGCAACAAATATATATTTGATATCTTTGTGTAATTTTTAGATGCACAATATGAGCATGTTTGTTAGAATGCATTGTATAACCGGTTACCAGTCGAATGAGCATCTCCTTGTTACTTACACGTATTGCAACATTGAATTCAGTTGAAATTTAAGTTAGCTTCTTCTTTTTTCTTTTTTCTTTTTTCATGATATTTTCAGTTGAGACACCTCAATGATCAATTGGATACTGCTTTATACTGGAACCTAGGCAGTCTTTGATCCTAGAAGACCTAAAAAAAACATGGAATATTTCTGTTTTTATGATGAAGACTCGAATTGTGGCCGTTGATATAAAATGAAAAGCTGGGGAACCGGAGATCTGATCATTTGAGAAAAGGTCATGCTTTATATCTTATGCGCATAACACAAAACCCGGTCATGTCTTGCTTTCTGCCTCCCCCAACTCACACTTTGGAACTTTTGAGTTGAGAATTTACGTTCAAATTCTAATCCCACTTCACATTTTTCTCAATTTCTCAATTTCTCTGTTACAGTGTTACAAATGGATCATTCACTATACAACACCCATGTAAAACTCTTAGCCTTCGACCTCCTCACTCTCACCCAAACCTCATCCTCCTCCTCATCCTCAGACCCAGTTTCCTTCTCTCGCAATGGCGCTCTCCTTTCCCGCGCCGAGACCGTGGGCACCGTCACGTCCCGTGACCTCAAACCCAACAAGTTCCTCCGCTTTACTATCGACGACGGCACCGGCTGCGTCAACTGCATCCTCTGGCTCAACCAGCTCTCTTCCCCCTACTTTTCGCGCCGTAACCCGGCAGATGTTCGACTTATTGCCCAAACGGCGCAGCACTTCGCGGCAGAGATTAAGCTCGGAGTGGTTGCCAGGGTGCGCGGGAAGATCACGAGCTATAGAGGCGTTACGCAGATCACTGCGTCGGATGTTGTCGTTGAGAGGGACCCCAATGTGGAGATTTTGCATTGGTTGGATTGCATGAGGTTGGCGCGAAAAGTTTACAATGTCGTTCCTCCATACAAATAAATATAGAATTCAAATTGAATCTTGATTAAATGGGTTTTTTGTTTTGATTTGTATAAGTTGGGTTTTGCAATTTGTGAGTTTGTAATTTGGACAAGTGTGGCTATGGATATTGTTAACCAATAACATCCCTCTTTCTTCTTTTTCTTCTTTATTCCATCCTCCTCTGTTTTTCTCTGTTTGAGTTCAAAACCCAAGCAGATGAGGTTTTTCCGTACATTGGTTTCTGAAGAAATGACCAACCAACCACAGAAAACAATTAATCACAAATTTGGAAGTGATGTTGACTCCAAATCTACACTAACGTATAAAATAATTCATCTATTCAATGCATACATTTATGGCTAAGCAATTAACATTCATTTGGGAATTGGTGGAGAAAGAGATGTATGTCTTTATATACAAAGATGGTCAAGAAAATGGGAATGTTTACGAGCAGAAAAACAAACGTGGAAAAGTTATCCTGCTTGTCGTTGCGTTATTAACTCAAGATTGTTATCCTCGTTGCATGAAAGTCTCTCTCGTTCTTACATTTGTCAAAGTATGGTCTCACCTCTTTCATGGCTTGAACTACCATGTCCATTATTAAAAAGGTTGGGAGAGGAAGACAAAATGATGAAATGATGAAATAATAGACAAAGACCTCAAAGATTTGATGGGCAACAAGCAACAGCATGGATGGCAATAAAAGCTAGGGAAATGAAATGGGGAAGCAAAGACAGTACTAGTGACAAGATCTTCTCCGCGACACTAAAGTGGATGCAAATTTAATACAAAGCAATGTGGGTTTTCCCACCCAAAAGTGAAAAACTTCACATCAATATCAACAAGTCAATTTCTTCTAGTTTACATTTTTTTTTTAGTGAAATATTTAATGGATATCCCCTTTGGCAAAGGGTCCTCCTATTTGTTAGGAAAAAAAATGTTGAACGTTATAAATTGGGCCCATAAAATCCTCCTCCATGTCAAAGCTTAGGGTTGGGCTTCAAGCCTTGATACTTAGGCAAATTTTTCTTTGTTAGTATAAAAACCAGTAACTTTTGAAATACGTTTATGTGGTCATACACAGTATACATACACATACATGTCGGAGAATGGAAGGACAGAGAGTCTACATCAGAAGCCACATCACCAAGTACTTGAGGCCCAAAC
Source organism: Prunus salicina (assembly GCA_020226455.1). Lineage (NCBI taxonomy): Eukaryota > Viridiplantae > Streptophyta > Magnoliopsida > Rosales > Rosaceae > Prunus > Prunus salicina. The sequence goes on from CM035347.1 coordinate 24,294,866, forward strand.
CCAGAGGTGCTTTGGAAATGCCTCTTTCTGTTTTGGCAGACGGAGAGAAAAAAAAATGACCATAGAATCGAACAACAAAGCCCATCACAAAGATACCCAAAAAGAAAGAATTTAAAATAAAAAAAACCAAAAAAAAAAACCAAAAGCCAAAATTGACACGTTAAATTTGGAACTTTGTTATGAGGAAAAAAATTGTTTGGGCAAAAGAGAAGAGGGGGTGGTTTAAGAAGAGGTTTCTAAAGCTGATAAAGCAAAAGAAACCGAATGAAAAATCATGTTCTCACTAAGAGAAGAAGATACTTTGCCCAAAGTACAAATCAAAGATCATCCTTTGACTGCCTCGTTGTTTGTCTGTCTATGATTTTTTTCTTCTTCATGATCCTAACACCAGTTGAAATACTGTGTTCTTTCTTTAGAGTTAAAACCAATATCCATTTATTTTATAGATAGAAATGACTTATTTTGTGTTTCTTTAGTATTTTTGAGAAGTTGCTTCTTGTGAATGACTTATAACTTCAATGATAGAGCATTTATTTTATATTCACCGTTAGAGTTCAACTTTAGACCTCGTACATTTCATGATTGAAGAAAATATTGTAAAAATATGAATCACAACTTGATCTATTTCTTTGGTATTTGCCAAAGTAACCAAATTTTCAAAAACAGGGGAGATTGATGGTGGGACATCAGATTGAGGGAGAGAGATTCCTTGGTGTCGATTTTTTGATCTAAAATTTGACCAAGTTTTCTCTAATAATATGAAGTTGCAGTTGATGTCCCACGTGGCATTTTGCTAATTGATAAGGTAGAAGTCCTGTACAATAAAGGAGATAGGGGAATCATATATTACATTCATAATATCATGAACTGAATCCAATTATATGGTGTCCTCTAAGATCCCACTTTGCTAAACAATTTTGTGTGGAAACAGTCCTCACTAATAAAAAAAGAGCATTTGATCGAGTTTGTAGGGTAGCATGTCCCTTCTTATGACCTTTAGCCCATAACTCTTTCATAAATTTGGCATTACTCTTTCTCATGCGATTGTACCAATCCCAGGGTGCTGCCATTGTCACATGCATTAGCCAAACTTAGGGTCCTACAGTCACCAGAGTGAATTATATATGTGCTCTACTTGCTTAAGAAAAATGTTTTCATCATCCAAATATGATGAAAGTCGATCGTTCGTCATTTGTTAACTTTGTGGTGCAATCGAAGACCAGCAAGTGTTGAGTTCGACGGTGAACCACATATATCAATACATTGAACATGTCAAAATGCCAAATGCCACATTGGTGTAAAAGGGAGACTTTCGTATGACAGCTATATGTCTTTAGACAAGTCTTTGACAAGATATATTGGGGACTGGTTGGCTGTGGTGGTAGTGGAAGCTTCACTAGGGAAGTGGATTGAATGGGGTTTGTAAGGGATTCCCATTTGGCATTTGCCTGTTTAGCTTAGTAAATTAATCCTTGAATATGCTAATTGATGCAAAGAGCCTTGAAATGTGAACAATTAAGAGTATGATAAGGGAAGTAGACACAGTCTCCCACATGTAGCATGTGTGATTAAGATTAGTCAATTAAAGAAATCAAGCCCGGAGAGCTTAATCCAAGAAATTACTTTGTTCAAGCTAGGTATTAAACAATGATAATTAGATACTTAACGCGAGAAAGCCTAGGAGATCGCGTGGGTTTAGGATTTAGGATTGAGTTAAGCTAGGATTAGGGACCCTCAATGGCCTAACAAGATCCTATCTTTGTGTAATCTGAGAGATGTGAAAATGGTTTGGCTTTGCCTTTTTTACTTGTGTGATTTGTGCTTCCTGGTTGTGTGGTCTGCAAAAATAGGGCTTGATATCAATGAAAATCATGTACAATTGGCCCCCAAAAAACCAGATCCTACCAATCCTATGTTTGTGTAAACAAGTATCTTATAGACAAGGGCATTTTCCCAGACACAAATTCTACGTTTATCCATGTATGAAATATGTGAATGTGAGCAAATTGCAAATTGAAATTACCAAAACTGAGACACCAAAAATTGGGGCAATTGCCTTGGTCCTCATGGACACAAGTATTGATGGAGTCAAAAAAGCCTCAATTTTGCATAACAGAGTCACATATTGTTGAGCTCAAAAGCAACCATTGAAGGTTTTGAGGAGATACATGCAATGCTTCTTAAGTTGGACCACAAACATTCTCCCAATATCCATTGGAGAAACAGCCCTTTTGCTTATACAAAAATCCAATCTATGAAACCCTATAAAAACCTATGGCTATGGATGCCTCAAAGGAAGCACAAAAACCCACACTGGGGGGGAACAGTCTTGACCTATACAAAAAATTTCCTCCAAACATTCCAAGCAATCTGCAGCATACAATCACATATTTTAAAAGGTTTACCAACCAAGTAGACCCAGTCACTCTGTCACATACCAAAAGATTAAAATCAGAAAAAATATATATTTCAAAGAAGAAACACAGAAAAGGAAACAAACTCCCAAATGCAATATTCCTTATTTTTTTTCTTTTTTATTTTATTTTATTTTATTTTATTTTATTTTGCAGGGGTTCTTTTAACTGCTTTTTTAACTGGTAGAAGACCAAATGGAGGAGTGGGTACAAGTCCTGCTGCTGCTTGGGCATTAGATCAAACCTAACTTTGCTGACCGTGGGCAGAAATTTTAGAGAGAGAAAGGGTTGCCAGTGAGAGAGAGAGAGAGTGTGTGTTGGGTGTGAGTGGGTGACCAATATAATCCAAAGCTCTCAGTGCCCCCTCCCCAAGTCCCCAAGCAAAGGGCTGGCCTGACCTTGGATTTTGGGGTAAAAAGCCTCAGACACAGAGAGCCAAGCTCTCTCTCCTCCTTCCTCACTTATACACTCACTTTATTCTCGCTTCAAATTCGATACTTTGCTCTGTACCCATAACGAGGTTTTTTTACCAGAGACAACACCACACACATAAACACATAAACACACACACACACACACACACACACACACACTGTCTCTCTCTCTCTCTCTCTCTCTCTCTCTCTATGAATCCTGCATTGTCTTCTTGTTTCCTCAGGATCTCATCATAGTCTTCTACCAATAGAGGGCTGTCCTTTTCTGTATCTTTCCGTTTGAGTTTCCTCTGTTTCTTCTCTCTGCCAAACACAGAAGAGGGAAGTGCAAAGAGAAAAGTACCCAACTGGGTATTTTGAATTTTTACCTTGTGTTTGGAAGCTCGGAAACTAAAATGCCCAGGCACTGGACTTTTCCTTGTTCTCCCACTTGGTTTTTCTTCATTACTTGAGAAAACAGGGGATTACCCATTTATTCTGTTCTTCTCCTAGGAAAATCAGTGAGCTTTTCCCATTGTTTTTAGCGCAAAACCAGAGCTTGAACCTTTTTGGTTCCTCAGTTTTAACTTTGTTCATATTCTTCTTCTTCCTCCGCATTCATTTGTAAAAGGAAATAGAAAGTGTTGGTCACACGGAGCTGAAATTGGCCATTATTTCTGTAAATCCAGATAGCCTTATGAAGCAGTGAAACAATGAGAGATGGGAATTCCAAGAAAAGCAAGGTTTGATAAATGCCAGAACTTGTCTGATTTTGTGTGCATTTTTGTTCTAAGATTGCTGACTCTGTGTTCTTGGTGAAGCTTTCATGGCCCAAGACACTGGTCAAGAAGTGGTTCAATATTAAGAGCAAAGCCGAGGACTTTGACGCAGACGACGCCGTTTATAGAGGTCATTGGCCTATCTCTTGGTCTCATATACATGCATGATTTGGGTGTCAATTTGGGATTCTGGATTAGGCAATCTTGGATTTTTTAGCAAGATCAGAAATGGGATTTCTCTGCAACTTGTTAGCTGAACTGTTTTAGATTCTTCTATACCCTGATACACACTACCATTGTTCTACACTGCATCACTGCTAGTTTGGTACAAAAACTTTGGTTTGAATGGGGTCTGCTGCTTCTATCTCTATTTGCAGTTCAAGATCTTTGTTTTCTATTTCTTCCTCTTACTGAAATTCTTTCTTTTATTATGCTTATTATGATTATTATTTTTTTGGTAATCTGAAATGTTCTGATTGTTTTATTTTTGTTTTCTTGTGGTGTTTGAATGTGTGCTCTTGATTCATTAACAGTGGAAATAGCGCAGCTTTAACAACTTTATGGGTTTTCTTTTTCAGGTGGTGATGAAGAGTGGAGGAACACCTATTCAGAGAGGGAGGCATGCACAATCAAGAAAAGCAAAACAGGTTCAGTATCAGGCAGAGCAGTATTGCTTTGGACCACACCATTCTTAACCCCCATTAGTATAGCATCAAACAAAATAAAATTATGCTTTTTCAAAGTCTTCTAATTTCTAGCCAATTTTTTATTTGGACTAATCCCTCTGAAACTCCAACTAAATGTACAGAAAGACTAAGTAAGAGGCACTCTGATAGAGTCCGAAGGGGTAAGATTGACATGGACGCATCACAAGTTACAGATGTACACAATTATAGGTACGTCTTTCTTAAGCATTGTCTTGTAAGCACTTTTTCTTTCTGGATGAAAAGATTTAGACCAAATTTTTTCGGTGAAGCCTTCTCTTCTATGTAATATGTATTGGGTTTCTCTGCAACAGTTGGTTTTATTTGTATTTTCCTTTCCGTGTGGGCACAGGATCTTTGTAGCTACATGGAATGTGGCTGGAAAATCTCCTCCAAGTTGTCTGAATCTTGAAGATTGGCTCCACACCTCTCCTCCTGCTGATATTTATGTTCTTGGGTATGTTCTGCAGATCAAGATATGTTCTCTCCAATATATGCAACATTTGTTGTAGTAACAAAATCCTCCTCAATCCTTTTGGTTTCCAGGTTTCAAGAAATAGTTCCTTTGAATGCTGGCAATGTTTTGGGCACAGAAGATAACGGTCCAGCTAAAAAGTGGTTAGCTCTTATAAGGAAGACTCTAAATAATCTTCCTGGAACAAGTGGTGGTTGTCATACACCTTCACCAATTCCTGATCCAATTGTAGAATTAGATGCAGACTTTGAAGGATCAACAAAGCAGAAGGCTTCCTCTTTCTTTCACCGCAGGTCCTTTCAGTCCTTGAGCCGCAGCATGAGAATGGACAATGACATGTCAATGCCGCAACCCCGACTTGATCGACGATTCAGTGTTTGTGATCGGGTTATGTTTGGGCACAGACCAAGTGATTATGACCCCAATTACAGATGGGCTTCCTCTGACGATGAGAATGGACCTGGTGATTCACCTGTTGTCACACAGTATTCACCAATGTCCAACAGTGGGTCTTTCTCATTGGAGGATAGAGATAGACAGCCAGGGAACTCAAGATACTGCTTGGTTGCCAGCAAACAGATGGTTGGTATATTTTTGACAGTATGGGTAAAAAGTGATCTTAGAGATGATGTCCGCAATATGAAAGTGTCTTGTGTTGGAAGAGGATTGATGGGCTATCTTGGAAATAAGGTACAAATCTTTCTAATATATGTCTAACTTCAGAGCAAGATGAAGAAAACACAGAATCTTATTCTCTTGAGTTTTCCAGGGTTCAATTTCCATTAGCATGTCTTTGCACCAAACAAGGTTTTGCTTCATCTGTAGTCATCTGACCTCTGGCCAGAAGGAAGGAGATGAACTTCGAAGAAATTCTGATGTCATGGAGATCCTGAGGAAGACAAGGTTTCCCAGGGTTCATGGCATGGGAGATGAAAACTCTCCTCAGACAATACTAGAGCATGAGTAAGTCCCCCCTTTGTCCAATTTTTTTTAATATTTGCTTTTGTAAGTCTTTTATATGCTTGTCTAGTCTCGCTGTTCTTTCTCTTGGATTATTGAAGTTGAAATTCTTTTAAGAAACTTGCCTTACTGTGCAAAAGTTTGAAATTTTATTTTCCTTCTGCAGTCGAATCATTTGGCTTGGGGATTTAAATTATCGCATTGCCCTTTCTTACCGCTCTGCAAAAGCTCTTGTTGAGATGCGCAACTGGAGGGCATTGTTAGAGAATGACCAGGCATGTTACCTATTCCCCTACAAGCATTGTGCTTTTCTTTCAAATGTGTTATTCTTGTGTTCCCCCTTGGGGCCAAAAAGAAAAGGAAAGAAAAAAGAGTTATGGTCTTTATTTGACTTACTTTAGAATTTCTTGTATCTGAAATTTATATGGTTTATACTCTCAGCTGAGGATAGAGCAAAGACGAGGACGTGTCTTTGAGGGATGGAGTGAAGGAAAGATATATTTCCCTCCGACATACAAATATTTAAATAATTCAGATAGGTATGCAGGTGATGATAGGCACACCAAGGAGAAGCGAAGAACTCCAGCATGGTAAGAACAAACCTCTTACATCTGTGAAAATGAAAAAGTTATCAGGCATTTTATTGTAACATAACTATGAAAGCATTTAGTTTTTGTGATTATATGAAAATCTAAACTTGCTATCTGCGTGTGAAGGTGTGATCGTATATTATGGCACGGAAGAGGCATTTATCAATTGTCTTATGTTCGTGGGGAGTCAAGGTTCTCAGATCATAGGCCAGTTTACAGCGTATTTCTGGCCGAGGTTGAGTCTATTAACCGTAACCGAATCAAGAAAAGCATGAGTTGTTCCAGTTCCAGAATTGAAGTAGAGGAACTGTTACCACACTCGCATGGATACAGAAACACTGACCTCAATTTCTATTGAAGGCTGGCCTTCCCTTTCTGTCCAGTATGCTCAGCTCAGGACAACTGAAGCAGAATTTAATGCACTGTTACATTACATCAGGTAATATTCTAAAATGTGGAATGCGCCTCTGTCTTCTCCATTCATTGCATATTTTTGCTGTTTAATTTATCTATAACTAAATCAAATTTTCACGGGCGGTAAACAGGAATTCCTACAGATTCAAAAATGCTATTAGTGAAGTACAAATTTTTCCTGGAATTCCAGGCCCATTTGACCTCCTGGATCAGTCAGGTAAATTTTGCCTTGTTTCCTCATATTAAAAATGATCTTTTGTCATTACTACCATATAAAATAATGTTGCTGTCATGAAAAAGTTGGATTCTTTAGTCCATTAAGGCTCGGTTGACTTCATACTCGTGCATGAAAAGATAGAATATGTACTGTGCATAGTTTTTGAAAGCATGGCCATAAAACGTCTTCTTTCCCATTAAAGTTTATTGTTGAGAAGATTTCTTTGTCTTGTTCTTGCTCTTATCAGTGAATCTTTGGTCCCCAATTTGCAAGTAGGCACAGCTGCAAAGAAAATTCTGCCATGATGGTGATAAAGACAGTCTGTTGCCCACAATCCAAAAGAAGGTTGGCCTCTCACTTTCTTTCCTTTTCTCAGTTTGGCTGCAATTCTTCTTCCTACATTCTTTTGTCCAATTCTCTCCATACCTTCATCACACAGCAGGTACAAAATTTATGTGATTCTGTTGATAACTTTTAACCCCACATGTTTGCAGGTTTCAATTCTTTTCATCCCAATTGGCAAACTTGGAACTTTCTGACACAATGATCTTGGTAATGAGGTAAGATTAAGAATTAAATTACAAAACTTTTGTTTGGTTTCTATGACCTGTAAAAAAGAACCCTAAACTTATCCATTCATAAGAATCATAACTAACTACTGTTGTGGTTTTTGTAGGATGAGCTGAGCTGATCCATTTGGAGGCGCCAGTTGGTTTGACATCAAATTTGTTGACAATTCTTTTTGAATAAAAAATTAGATAAAATCAGTGAAGTGTCCAGTGGATTATAAATATAAAAAATAAAAATAAAAAGTAGAGGAGCAAATCAACAGTGTTGCTTAGTGTTTTTTTTTATTCATTTCTGTTTTTGTCGTACTGGATAAAGAGAAAAGAAGTGAGATGTGATTGATACTCATTGCTGGTGAAAGAAAAAAAGGGAAGTTGGAACATCTGATTGATATAAAGTTTTCTTTGCTTGTTGCTGCAAATGATTTTGCCTACACAAATAAATAAATAAAATTCAGTTTTGCTCAAGTTCTTCACCAATCTTTGGTTTGTGTGGTTGCACCAAAATGGAAATAAACAAATTGGTTCGTGAGGGCAAAACCTATAGACGTGGGCTCCCCTAAACCTATAACATATTCCTCAGTCTTCTCAATGCAAATTGCAATCAAAAAGCAATCTTGTCTGCAGCAGCAAAGCAATCAAAGAACAAAAACAACCCACTTTTTTTTCAGCGGCAAGAATTAAAACCCTACATCAAATCTAACAAAAAAGCAATAAATTAAACTAATTGATAAAAACTTGTCTTGAAAGCATAGAGACCAACTTGAGCTGCCCATACCGAAAAATGTCTGAAGTACTGTACTCTTTTTTTTTGGGGGGGTCAATTGTGTACAAAGATGGGTGCAATTTATTGACCAACAACAACCCAAGCTAGTACTAACACGTATTCATAATAGAATTTGAATTGCAGTAAGTCAGAAATTCAATTCCATCAAAACCAAAACCAAAACCAAAATCAAACCAACAGTTAAATCCCATTCAATATTATTCGAGTTATAAGCACTACTACAACGGTCAGTTGTCCACGCACACGGAAGTGATTTTTGTTCATAAATTTTACATTTGATGAATAATGAGAATGAAATTAAGAGAGATGTGGAACCCAAAGATGAATCATATTCATATTGGACAATGCTTTATTTAGAGAGATTTATAGATCATACATGGAGGAGCAATTTCAGGGTGTGTGTTGGGCAGACACTACTGAAAAAAGTGGAAAATCAGACACTACATAAATGCGTACTCCAAGAAAGAAATTAATAGGTACTTCTTCAGTCAGTGCAACAAGAAAAATAATATTTAAAAATAAAATAAATACTTGTAGACCACTAGTAGTACCTGCCATTTTTTCACATCAAACTTTGTTACAGTGTTGAAAGTGCTGCTCCATTTTTTCGCAATGGTGAAAAAGGTTAAAATTCAACTGAAAACCGCGCGCTTGAAAACGGCCTTTCTTCCCAAACACCAAGACCCGTCTCCGTCTTCGCTGGTTTTCCGTGCTCATTAACCTTTTACTTTATTTTCCTCCCTCAGTCGCTCCGTTAGCGCGTGCAGCACACTCCCGATGACTAAATTCGGTGTGTCGACCCAATCATACGGGCCGAGGATTGGCGTGAATTACTGGAGCGTATGGCGCACGCGAATTGAGTAAATTTTTCCGCTGTTTTGTACGGGTCGTGCTGGGTTGACGGGGTCCGTTTGAAAGACGAGGGACACGTGGCGGATGGGTGGAGGGCGGGGAATTTATTTATAAAAAGGAGGTCTCTCGAGGCGACAAAAATGTAGGTACAAATTCTGGCCATGTGGCAATAGAGAGGCCCACAGGATTTGTCGACTTGGACACATCATTCAAGTTCAATTGAGAGATTCCCTGCTCTTCTGTTCTGATTCTTCTTCACTTTCTCTCTTTTTGACAGGAAAGTTCTGTTTCTACGTCCACTTTTGAAAGTAAATAAATTATTCATAATTACATTGTGAATTCCCTTATTATTACCGGCACTAAAATGATTATCCAAAATTTTATTTGAATGAGTTGGATCGATGTATGTTTAATATAATAGAAAATTTGTCTTAGCCCCTTCAAATTCAATTTGAGTTACCTACAACCCTTCACTTTTTGCTTCTATAAGTAATACCCTGTTTTTATCAACCAAAACCCATGACTAGGATCCAACCCATCAAATTACCTTATTAAGCTATATATCTGATTTATTATGATTTTTAAGTTCCCAAAATACCCCTATTTACAATTGAGCACGTATAAGAGGCTGGTGTTTGAAGTTTTGGTCCCCCTATTTATTGTATTGATCCTCTCCAGAATTTGTGTCTTCAATTAATTATCCGTTTTGATTATGGGGTTAATTTTCGTAGTCCTACGTTTTGATTATGGTTCTAGTTGGGAGATTGGTGTTCTGATTAGGGTTCCTAAAGGTGGAAATTTGGTTGAGGGGTTTCTTCTGTTGCAGTTCAAGAAATTCCAGGTATTGAAATTCCATTTGAAAATTCCGGAGCATTCGACACTGACTAGCAAGCGTGAGTGGTCTGCCGTCAAATTGCAGGTAAAAAACGTCTTTCTCTTCTATGTATATGAAGCCCCGTTCATTGTTAGTCTTAACCAGAACCAGAGCAAAATTGGGTATCTAGGTATTAGTTTACCTACACTAGAGCAAAACCAGAGCAAACCTGGGTATTTGGGTATTAGTTTACCTACAGGAAAATAGGTTTGGTGACCCCAGGAGATTTTCTTGACGGAAAAATAACCTTTATGATTAGCAACACACAACTGATGTGCATGCATAATTTTGTTTTGCTCTCTCTTTCTCCCTCATGGTCTCACCTGCTTTACCTTTTCGTTTTGACAGCACAAATTGGGTAGAGGCCACCGGGAAAAGCTCCAGCAGTTCATAACAATAACTGGAGCTAGGTAATTGATAATCATATGTAAATTTTCTGTAGTCTGTCTTAAGAAAGGAGTTTTTGGAGAATACTATGCTTCTTTGATTTTGGCTTTATTCTAAACAAATATGCGTGTAGCTTAAATGATTTATTCCTGTGTCACAAGCTTGTTGTAATATTGTGAAAAACAAGTTGTGTGAGAGGCGATAAGTGTTTTTATGTCTGAATCCTGCTGTAACATGAAATGCATTAACCACAGTGATGATAGTATCTCAATATAAGAATCTTATAAGCATGCCTAGGTTCATGGGTCTTTATTAAAACCCATTTAGATGTTGAAGTTTTGCTAGCTTACATCTGTCATGCATTGATATTTAAAGCACCCATTTGAACCAGTTGATGTTGCGTGTTTAGTTGTTGATCATGAAGGGTCACATGTAACTTCAATATCAATTTTTCCTTTCTAAGGGACACATGTCTGTTTGTACTGTGCTAGAGTTGGTTGAGTTGAGCAGTTGTAATTGTCTACTTGTTTATGTATCTTTTGAAGTTGAGTTGGAAAAAGTGTGTGCGCACACACATACCGGATTTGTATTAGATTGGTGGAGCTCTTCCGTACTTTTTTTCTTTCTTCCATTGAAAATTCAACAAAAACAACTATGCATAATGGATGCCTTGTCAACCGAACCTCATTGTTAGTTAGCCTCGTGATCAAGTTTTGTATTATGCGAGAAAATCATGCTAATTGGTAGCAAATCTTTTTTATTAAACAAATATACATGAACCACTGTATATGTTTTTTATACTTGTCATGGTATGTGGAAGGAGAGAAATGAGAAATAAGCACAATACAATACACTAATTCAAATTAACTCGAAAGAGTGTATAGGTTTGGTTTATAAACAAGAAACTTTAATTTTAAGTTTTAGTTCATAAGATAGGTCAATAAGCTTTGCTCTTCCTCAAAACAAATGAAATTTTAACATTTGTCAATTTTAGCCTAGCTTTGATTTTTGGTTTTTTAAAGGTTGGTTATGGACCTACAACATATATACAAACTAGAGCAAAACCAGAGCAAACCTGGGTATTTGGGTATTAGTTTACCTACAGGAAAATAGATGGGTTTGATTTTTTCTGTTTTTAAATCTGGTTTGATTTTTGCTTTTTTTGATATCCTGATAACATGTTCTGTTGTACATGATCCTGTTTTTTTTAGAATCAATTTTTAAGTTATTGTGTAGTGATTGTTAGTTTTATCCTGCCAATACAGAAAATCAACATCAGCCCACCATGTAGGTAAATGTTGATTATGTACCTACAGACAAATTTTAAACAAATATACATGAACCACCATATATGGTTTTTATACTTGTCATGGTATGTGGAAGGAGACAATACACTAATTCGAATTAACTCGAAAGAGTGTATAGGTTTGGTTTATAAACAAGAAACTTTAATTTTAAGTTTTAGTTCATAAGATAGGTCAATAAGCTTTGCTCTTCCTCAAAACAAATGAAATTTTAACATTTGTCAATTTTAGCCTAGCTTTGATTTTTGGTTTTTTAAAGGCTGGTTATGGACTTACAACATATATACAAACTAGAGCAAAACCAGAGCAAACCTGGGTATTTGGGTATTAGTTTACCTACAGGAAAATAGATGGGTTTGATTTTTTCTGTTTTTAAATCTGGTTTGATTTTTGCTTTTTTTCATAACCTGATAACATGTTCTGTTGTACATGATCCTGTTTTTTTTAGAATCAATTTTTAAGTTCTTGTGTAGTGATTGTTACTTTTATCCTGCCAATGCAGAAAATCAACATCAGCCCACCATGTAGGTAAATGTTGATTATGTACCTACAGACCAAAAACATACCTACAGGAATCTCTTACAACGGGCTTTGCTATATATAATTACATTTTTTTTTCTATATATTTTTTGAGATACTCCCCTAACTCATAACAGTTGTGTTCTTTTTCTTTTAGTTGGTTAGGTCAATTATTCTCATCATTCTTATTCTACCTATCCAACAAACAATGATTTTTATTTGCATGTAATATTCTTGGATACTTGGGTAGGTACATTAGTACATGAAAGAGAGAGACTAACAATCATTACTTTCTTTGTTACAGCAAAAATGGAACCTGCCGTATTTGGAAGATGTGTGTTTAAGGACAAAACAGTTTCCATTCCACTTCAAAGTGACTCAACTTTAATGTTCTTGTGTTCTAATATATGTTCAAGATTCAATGAGCTTGAGGTTGGGGCGTTTGAGATGACTTACCTCGTGCCGGATCATCCTCCATGTGTACTAGAGACCGACTTAGATGTGCGTGTAATGTATCTGTCCTTGATGAATGAGAAGAAATATACAGTTACAATTACAATTGCTATTAAGGAGTTTCTATTTCCTGAGAAGCAAAACGGTGTTGATGATGTGTTCTGTGGTGATGGTAATACGCATAATGCTGAGGACGATTTCATTGGGAAATATGCAGCACCTTCTGGTCATACATACTTGTCTCAGGCTTGGAAGACCTACATCAATCATGTGGGTCAGAAGTTTATTGGTGGGGTTATTGAGTTCAGAGAAAAATTGTGCAAGTATGCCATTGAGAAAGGTTTTAAGGTTAGGTACCTTAAAAATGAAAAAGAGAGAGTGACTGCCCAGTGTTCTAAAAAAGTGTCTGATGGTTGTAGTTGGCGTGTGCATGCGTCATTATGTCCTGCAAATGGGTTTTTTTACATTCGGAGCCTGAACAACGAACACACTTGCAAAGGACGTATCCGTGAACGTACGAGCAGCATGATGTCTTCGAAAATTGTGTCCTCTGTTTTGGTTGACCAAATCCAATCTACACCATTGATTAAACCGATCGAAATTGTCAAGGATTTCAAGAAAAACTATGGGTTGGACATTTCTTATCACAATGCATGGTACGGGAAGGAATTAGCAAAGAAAAGGGTCCATGGTGATGAGTCATTGTCGTATAAACACCTAGCTTGGTACGTGGGAGCGGTGTTGAGCTCAAACCCTGGTTCACGTTGTATATTGGAGTGTGACCCAGAGTCATCCAGATTCAAAAGGTTTTTCATTTCCTTCCATGCTTGCATAGAAGGATTTAGATTTTGCAGGCCATTATTATTCCTTGATGGGACATTTATCAAGAACAAATATAAGGGGCACTTGCTTGCAGCTACTGGGAAAAATGGCAACCAAGGTAATGAAACAAGTGGCTTTGACCAAAAAATTTTAATTCAATTTTATGCCACTCTCTGTAGGCAAACTATGATAATTTTTTGGGTATTGGTGTTTTATATTTTGGGGCATTCTATTTACAATGTATTATGCACCCACCTGGTCAGTTTTTGTTCTTTTTTGTTGTTGCTATTTACATATCTTGAAAGGCAAATTTCAGTTTGTGACCTATCTGCCAGTACAAAAAAGAGTTATGATCTGATATTGTTATGATCTAATATTAATTTACCTTAAAACAGGTATGTATCCTTTAGCGTTTGCAGTCGTTGATTCCGAAAATGAAGAAAATTGGACCTGGTTCCTCCAAAATCTTGCAGAAATTGTCAACCCCCAAGGAAGGACTATTGCATTCATATCTGATCGTAACAAAGGGTTGCTTGAAGCACTACCTTCCGTGTTCCCACATTCACCGCATGCATTTTGCTTCCACCATTTGAAACACAATGTCCTTGCCAAGTATCCATCATCATTGGGAAAGACATATCGTGATTGGATTGTTCATCTTTTTGGTAAGTGTGCATATGCTCCAACGGAGGACGCATTCGAAATGCATATGAGAACGCTGAAGGAGGAGGGTGGTGCTGTAATAAGAGAGTTTTTGAAAAACCTTCCAAAAGAGAATTGGTCAGCTGCTTACTTTCCAGGTAAAAAGTTTAAATATCACTGAAGCCACTTGGGCTTCCTTAATGTCGCCATATTTTTATAGGTATTTAATAGCTAGTGTTTTGCATTTTTAGGTTTGTTTCTTACAATTATATTTTATAGTGTTATGCAGCTACTCAGGTTTTTTTTTTTGCCTTTCTACTAACTTTGGCTCATGAAATCCTAATTACCAGGTAAAAAATATGGTGAAATGTGTTCCAATGTAGCAGAGTCCTTTAATGCATGGATTGTAGACCAGCGTCATTTGCCCATTTACCAGTTGATAGATGGTATAAGGATCAAAATTATGGAAATGATTGCTCAGAGAAGACGTACAGCAGAAGAATGGAACACTTGCCTATGTCCAGAAATGGAGACAAGGTTAGAGGAATTATTGGATAATGGACGCCATTGGGACGTAAGTCGTTCCGGTGAGTTCTTGTTTGAGGTTCATGGCGATGACTCTGTAATGGTAGACTTGCAGAGTCGTACCTGTAGTTGCTGCATGTGGCAGATCAAAGGTTTTCCCTGTGTGCATGCATTTGTGGCAATAATAAAAAATGATGGGAATCCATTTGATTATGTGGAAGAGTTTTTCACGGTGGAATATTTTAAAAAGTGTTATGACATACCAATCCTTCCCATACCAGATATTGATAGGCATGCACAAGAGGATTTGGGGGAAATTTTTGTGAACCCGCCATTGACAAAGAAACAACCAGGGAGACCCAAGGTGAAGCGTATCAAATCTTTGGGGGAACAATTCAGGCCAGTAACATGTAGCAGGTGCGGAAGACTAGGTCGTCACACCAAAAGAACATGCACTGCCCAAATTTGATATTTGTTTGGTCCAAAACTTGTTTTACCAAAACAAGCTTCTTGTTTTGTTATTGTTTTCAATTTCAGAAAACTGTCAGCACTGATTCACCATATTGATTTATTCCATCATTATTATGAAGGCATCTTGTAGGTTTGCTTACCTACACAATTTTGAGAAAATCTTGTATACTAATAACATTTGACTCCATGTTTGTTAATTGGATAGGTAAATTGTGTTTCAAGTTTGCGTGCATCAACAAAACAGTTTGGTCATGTGATATATTTTGCTTTTGATATCCTGATAACAGGATCTGCTGTACATGATCATGTTTTTTTTTCTTTTTCTTTTTTCAGAGAATCATGATGTTAGTTTTATACTTTTGTATAGTGATTGTTAGTTGGACGGTTAAATTGTTGGTAGGCAAACTAGTTCACCCCATCGTGCCTATTGTGAGAAAGCATGTGCACCACACTTAGAAAAAAGTGAATGGCAGGTACAATGCTCATTTTTAGGTCTCTCCCATGCTTCATAGTGTACCTGGTTTGGGGTTTGATTTTTGCTGCTTTTTGGTTTGATTTTTAGTTGTGATCCTGTTTTTTATTTTTAGAATCAGGATGTTAGTTTTATACTTTTGTATAGTGATTGTTAGTTGGATGGTTAAATTGTTGGTAGGCAAACTAGTTCACCCCATTGTGCCTATTGTGAGAAAGCATGTGCACCACACTTAGAAAAAAGTGAATGGCTGGTACCCTGCCCATTTTTAGGTCTCTCCCATGCTTCATAGTGTACTCCAAAAAGAAGGATAACTTCCCTCTGTGTTCGCCTATGCTTGACAATAGTTTACAGACCAAAAAAATGACATCCTCCAGGTACACCGTAAAAAATGGATTCCAAACAACAAGTACAATATCACCAGATTCCAAGCAGGTGCAGAAAAGAAGATTTGGATTGAATAATTAGTCTGAAGAAACATTGGTGCCTCAACAACATGATTTGCATATGTAAAATGACATGCTAGTAGATACACTGTTCATCCAAAAAAAAAAAACCTCTAATTCTTACAATGCTTGGCCAGAAAGCTTCTGAATCATAACTAAAACAAAACGTTAAAACATTTTTGTCCAACATAATATCGCATTCCAGAAATGTAACAAATGCCAACACATATGCATGTCATAACCCCCGGGGAGTTTTAATGTCATCTGCAAAATATCATTCATCTTTCCAACTTTTCCCATCATGAAGAAATTTGTTGATGACTTTTGCACGATATTCCTTCATTGTGTTCTCTGTAAAACAAGGTGCCATGTTCTGACACTTCGAGATAGTTGAGATATAGTACATCACAGTGACCCCACAGTCGACGCTGGAAAACCAAAAAAAATGAAAGAAAAAGAGTAGTTTGATCAGGTGCATACAAAAAGAATCAGTTTTTTTTTTCTCATCCAATTTTGATCACACATGTTCTATAACAAAGAAAGTAATGATTGTTAGTCTCCCTCTTTCATGTACTAATGTACCTACACAAGTATCCAAAATTATTACATGCAAATAAAAATCATTGTTTGTTGGATACGTAGAATAAAAATGTGACCTAACCAACTGAAAGAAAAAGAACACAACTGTTATGAGTTACAGGAATATCTCAAAAAATATATAGAAAAAAAAAAGTAATTATATATAGCAAAGCCTGTTGTAAGAGCACAAGATAACATAAGCAAAAAGTTCCTTTGATGACAATGATTATTAAAACCAAACTCACACAGTATGCAAGATGTCAACATAATTTAATGATTAGAAATTCCAGCCGTCTCTGTAGGTACATAATCAATATTTACCCCCATGGTGGGCTGATGTTGATTTTCTGTACTGGCAGGATAAAACTAACAATCACTATACAAGAACTTAAAAATTGATTCTAAAAAGAAAACAGGACCATGTACAACATAACCTGTTATCAGGTTATCAAAAGAAGCAAAAATCAAACCAGGTTTAAAAACAGCAAAAATCAAACCCATCTATTTTCGTGTAGGTAAACTAATACCCAGATTCCTGTAGGTATATAAGTTGTCTGTAGGTACATATCAATATTTACCCACATGGTGGGCTGATGTTGATTTTCTGTACTGGCAGGATAAAACTAACAATCACTATACAAAAACTTATTAATTGATTCTTAAAAAAACAAGATCATGTACAACAGAACCTATTATTAGGTTATCAAAAAAAGCAAAAATCAAACCCATCTACTAAAAAAAACAGTGTGCCCAATGGAAATCTACAAATCAAAGGAAATTAACCACATTACTTACGAGTCATCCATTTGTTGTGGGCAATTAGTCGATCGCCATAAAGGATAGTTAACATCAGTAGCTTTTAGCCATTGAAACGTTTGTTTCTCACCATTGGTTAATGATGATTTGATTGCCTTTTCTCCAACCTTTTCAGGCTGTCTGATCCGATGACCATTGCTTAACACCACTGGTGCAATGCAACTATTAAATTGTAGGAAAGATGTAACTGCATCTCGCTGCAAAAATGACCATCCGTTAGTTGACATTAAAAAATCAGAATTCCATAATATCATAATGGCAAACATTATATCTACATGCTCTGTAAATGTGACTAACCAGTTTCTGTGCATTAAGAAAGCATGGATCATTTGATGAATTTGACACAAGACGTCTGGGATCGTAGTGAAACCATTGTTCATCTGCCTTGTGTAATACTAACAAGGTAAAATGAAATTGGTTTTCATGCCTCATTGGGAAAAATACGTAGTCCGCTCCTGCTAAAGCTTCTAACAATGGGTCGTGCAGGAATACTCTGATATTGTTATCATCACCCTTTTGTAGGAATTCCTAATGGATTGAACAATATGACCAAATTGTTAAATACATTAACAAGAACAGTATCATTTAGTTATGCTTTATTTACCTACCATATGATTATAAATTAATACATATACATGTTAATTGCTGGTTATATGATACATTTTTAAAAATGCATAAAAACAAATCATCTACATTATAATCAAAACCATAATATAAAAACCATAGCATAAAAACAAATTAAAAACATTATAATAAAAACCATAGTACAAAAAACAACATTACCCAACGACCAGCAGGTACACTATCCAATCAATTTTTGGACCCTCACATTATTTCTTGTTAATCTGATTTGATAAAATTTAATGAGAGCCAGATGGATGATCATACCCAGCAATGTGTTGTCATCACGAGTGATTTATGTTTCAATGATGCATCATTGATTATCTCAGTTTGCAAGGTTTCCCCGAATGAATCAATGACCTGCAATTGGAAGTATTTATGAACTAGAGTTTAAAATTTTAAAATTCAAATTTGACAACATACATTACACGTTATAGCAGCCTTTGTTAGCAAATCCATCAAGTCGTCCTTATAGATAGCCGAGCATGATCCTTGCCAAAGTGGTACCCTAATTTCCAAAATGAAATTACATTACATTACACACATATATGGCATTCAATTATATTATGCATATATTGGGAAAAAATATATATAGTGGACATACTCACCCAGAATCAGTGCAAATGAGGAAACGATGAAGTTTGTGTTGATCTTCGTTTGATAGGTAAATCCACACCGACATGCAAGAAGGATCAATAGTTGTAGATGTCTGCGGCATCCTTTTTTCTCCGTTATGACCACCATATAAAGTACCTATTTGCTTTTTTCCTTTCAAATCATCACAACTCCACAACTCTTGTTGTTTCACAACTCCATGGTTTTCTGCGTCAGCCTTTGCCTTTTTAGGCTCCCTTAATGTCTTGATCCCTTCGTACACATACCCTGGCAACCGTTTTGGTCTCCTGTGCTTATGTTTCAGCCTTATTACCCATGATTTTAGCTGAGGGGAGGCCACGTTATTTTGAAACCCTTTCTCTTGTTCAATACGATCGAGAAGTTGTTGTAGGTCGTTTGATAAATCATTACACTGCTTGCGCGCACCTGCCATACCAACTTCAGCATTTACACATAATTCGTTGTACAACACAGCTTGCACCTGTGCTTCCTCAAGTCTCAATTTCAACTTCTTGATTTCTTCCTTCATTAAACTATTTTCTTCACTAACCAAACACTCTTGCCTTCCTTCTATATTAGGCCCGGGATTTTTTGGGGTTATGGGGGACTCTTCATGCCCACATCCAGTGCTATCTCCATATAAAATAATGTCTTGTGTGCTAGTGAGTTGGAACATTTTGGACGGGTCAAACTCCGGGATGGTACTTGAAGTAGAAGAACCCGTTTTGCAATCCAAACTAGTGGGCACCTGATGACAACAATCTTCAACAACATCCTACCAGTATATAAAAAAAATGAAATAAAATAAAAGGGTAACTAAATAAAATTTTAACTACCTACTAGACGGAAATGGCAAAATGCAGTTGAAGACCACACATGTTAAACCAAAAAACAGCAGGTATATTAAACCAAATAAAAAAATTTGGTATAACTGATCTACAGCGAAATGAAATCATGATGGTAATCAGACAAATGTAATAGTTAAAACAGAAACAAGTCCACTGCAAAAACAAAAGAAATTCAGGTACACCAAAACGAAAAAACAAAAAAAGGGTCACACAGGTACAAAACCTTTTTATCACCAACACCATTGATCACATGTGTCGACCTCAAATTTTTTTCTGAAGGTATGCTGGACTCGTTTCCGACTTGGGGGACACCACTAGGTGATTTGTATGTCAAGCATTCATCCGACGGTTCACGAAACACCTCTTCAACAACCTACGCTCAAAAAACACAATATTAGTCATACGGGTTCAGGTACATCCAAGCAAATAAAAGAAAATCAGGTACATCCAAAAAAATAAAAATAAAAAGATCACTATATATATGTAACAAACCCCTTTAGCATTGATCACAGGTGATGACATCAAGCATCCAGTACCCGTTACACCACACACTTCTTCAAGACCCTGCATTAAACAACATAATCTTATTGAAATGAGTGTTTTCAATAACATGTTTTGTAATCACTACACAATATTAAATTACCTGATCTCTTTTATTTCCAATACTCGCAATTACTGGTGTCATACTAGAAATGTCTATGTTGCACATTGATGATTGCAGGTCTTGTACGTCCCACTTAACAAATTTGGGAGGTACATCCATTCTGTCTTTCAAGGGCTCAATCAACCCAATTTTCTCGCAAAACCAAAACTAGTTTACATTCAATGAGTAGTGAATTGTTGTCTAATTGAAATAAAAATAAAAATATAATAAAACTATCATAATTAAAAAACATACCGGCAACGCAGCAACACAACCAGAAACGGATGATGGCTTTTCGCAATCTTTCACAAGCTGCCTTTCCAAAAAGTCTGAAGTCGCTTTTGCCCAATTGTATTTTGATATTGTTCTTACATCTTGACAGCACGAAACTATGTTCCAAGAGATTGTATTACCACTGTTACAGAACAACAAAGTAATACAAAAATGCAGACATATAAGGCATACGAAATCTTCATGGTCTTGTTTTGTCTTCCCTGTAACTATTTTAGACATTGCTGACTCAATATTTTGCCTACTAACCCGTTCAGATACTATAAGGTTCCTTTTCACAAAATCAACATCATCTTTTGAACTCCGCTTATTAATATTTATCACACAACCAGCATATGGCAATCCAAACAATTCCTCAATATCAAAACCAGTGAACTTTTCACGCCTACCACCAATTGTGAAGTCCCTAGTTTGAGAGTTGAAACACTTTACTATTCTGATTATATCTACATATGTCTTCTTACACATGTTTTCAGTAACTAGCCCTTCGTCAAAAACTTTGAAAAGACTCCCAAATGGTGTTTTCCTTATAATTTCACGATGTTCGTCTTGAATACTTTTTTTCAAACCATTAAAAACATAAAAAAAGGGCCCAAAACCAGATCTGTATTGCATTTTTCCAAACTCTTTCCTGCTCAATTCCATATCACCTACAAACACAAAATAGTACAAACACAGGGTCGTCATTAACCTGTTTCACAATGTTCTATAATCCCAATATCCAACATTATTACTGGAAAAAAAAAATCATTGTTTGTTAGATAGGTAAACTAAAAAAGATTAGAATAATTTACTTATCCAACTCAAAGAAAATAAATGCAACTGTTATCAGTATAGAGGAGTATTTAAAAAAAATATAGAAAAAAAAAATGTAATCATGTATAGCAAAACCTGTTCTAAAAGCACAAGATAACAAAAGGCAACAATTTGGTTTGATGACCCTATTCTCACGTGTAGGTAAACTAACTAACCTGTAAGCTGTAGGAAAATAACCAGTTTTTACGAAAAAATAAATCAACACCATGTTTTCATGTAGGTAAACTAATAGGTTTGGGGAAAAATTTACCTCACTAACTTAATAACCTTTAGGCTGTAGTTACATAACCAGTTTTTACATAACCAAATATCAACATCAGTCCGCTGTGTAGGTAAATTAATATATAAAAATCAACATGAGCCCACCAAAAATCAACATACGTGTAGGTAAACTGGAATATTCCAATTTCAATCAGTGTAGGTAAACTAAATGGATTCCAGTTTCAATCACATGATTCCTACTAACAAACACTATACAAAAGTATAAAACTTAAAAATTGATTCTAAAAAAAACTGGATCATGTACAACAGAACTTGTTATTAGGTTATCAAAAGCAATATATATTATATGACCAAACTGTTTTGTTGATCCACACCAAATTTGGAACACAATTTACCTCCAATTAACACACATGGAGTCAACTGTTATCAGTATACAAGATTTTCTCAAAATTATATAGGTTAAAAAAAACCTCATCTATTTGGTGTAGGTAAACTAATACCCAGATACCTTGTTCGTGTAGGTAAACTACGATACTCCAGAATTTTGTGTCGGTACATAACCATCACAATAAGAAAGGAGAAAAATCTATATGATGGGATATAGAATGATAAATCTAAAATTTGAAAGTAATCATACTTGTTACGTAATGCTCATCCTAAACCCTTTTATAAAGGGCCTACTCTACTTGCATAGATTATGGAGCACCTCTAGAATTAATAACATCTCCAAGTGTAATCAGCTGGCTAACAAGCTAGCTAGGATACCTGTAATAGGTTTTGGTGGGACATTCAGGAAAAGTGTTTTGGCTAATGCCCCTCCCTCCATCAAAGCAACTAGAGTCAGGTTCAGTATAAGGCTAACATCTCGTACAGCCTAGATTGGACGAATTGATGTACGAGAAAATTCATCAACCTAAGAATCAAACCCCTCTCAAAAGCGTTTACAACTCTATATTAATTGCCCAGGTTCTTTCTTGTCGTTTTACTATGAAAGCATCTAACAAAGAAAAGGAAAAATAATCAACACCAGAATTTCGTGTAGGTACATATACATAACAATAGTATCTCAAAAAATGATACATAAACAACCACACTGGGACTTTCATCAAACACGTTGTGTGCGCCAAAACCTAGCAAACTAAGAGTGTGATCAATATGTCACAAATCACAAAACAAATTCACAAAAGGAGCAAAACTACATAACCAGATACCCAATAGGCTGTAGGTAATAAACAGGTTTTAAAAAAACAAAAATCAAGACCAGAATTTGGTGTAGGTACATAACCAATCTTCCTCTGGTTTTGCTCTGGTTAGTACTAAGACTTGATGGGGGCTCCATGTACGTGAGAGAAAGAGACTTTTTTTACCTGCTATTTGACGGCAGACCACTCACGCTTGCTAGTCGATCTCGAATGCTTCGGTCGTTCTCGTATTCTCTTTACGACTGGGCTGATGAAAGGAATGTACCTGCGAACCCAGATTTTGAACGACATTAGAGGGTTTGGGGGAATCTAATGTTCTAATGTCGGAGAATCTGTGGTTTCAATGGAGGGAATCGATCAAGGCTGAAATGATGTTAAACTGAAAAGTTTTGAAACGGTAGTTCTGAGTTTTTTGTAAACGGTCAGATAGTTTAGATACGTTGTTTACCTACAATGGCAACTAATGTAAATAAATTCAATATTATGACCTCTTTCATTTTAGGGGGCATTACAATTTGAAATTGGGTTTTCAACATAATTATATAGATAGATGGGTTTGTGTCTAGGGGATATCAGTTCTATGGGCTTATATTGGAGTCTCTCTTAATATAATTCCAGTCCACTTCTAATCGAATTACTTCTGTTTAAAGAAATATTTGAGGTATGCATGTTTGTACAAATACCATCTTCTTGCACTCGAGTTCGAATACATCCAAAACGTTCAATCATATCAAAACTTAAAAAAGAAAAGGGAAAAATAAAACAGCAAAGTCGATATGCCACTTTTGCACATATCTCGAGGAATTGCTAACTTCAAAAGACAAAGTTGTGCATTAGCTGCACGCATAAGCAATGCAGTGCATGGCCAGTGGGTATGTATTGCGGGGCCCATACTTGATGATCAACTTTCTGAGGTTTGCTTGTTGATTATCAAGTACCTTGCCCAGAATTTCTGCTTTTGCATTCAAAATGAATAAAGAAGATATATTTGACAATAAGGATTCGAGCTTGAGTGTAATGAGGTGGACACACCGTCATGACTAACTGATTTATCTACACGTTCGTTGTTAAGAGTGTTGTGTTTAGAGAACTACTAACATATAAAGTACAGTCATTATGCTTTAATTAATGAGCTTTGGATTGAGGTAAGAGTAAAGAGGGGGAGGCAAGAAATCCAAGTGGGGTGAGGTTTGGTTTGTGTTTTATGAAGCAAACAATAATCTAGATAGATTTGTAGAAGGCCTAAAGACCAAAAAGTGAAGGCTAATGGCTCACCTTCCCACACAACCAAACCAATACTATACCGCATAGAGATCTCTAGCCTCTTCTTTTTATTTAATTTAATTTTTAATAACGTAATTAATTGTCTTATTGCCTTCAATAATTTGATTTATTCTATACTTATATTTGTAATTAGCTAGATTAGGTTAGGTGCAAATATATTTGTCCCTTCTTATTTTGGATATGTAATGC
Organism: Prunus salicina; assembly: GCA_020226455.1. Classification (NCBI taxonomy): domain Eukaryota; kingdom Viridiplantae; phylum Streptophyta; class Magnoliopsida; order Rosales; family Rosaceae; genus Prunus; species Prunus salicina. The sequence goes on from CM035347.1 coordinate 24,319,078, forward strand.
TTGGCGTGACGTGAACTGTCAACATACTCCCAGCCCACGTGTCTAATTCTTATTGGCGGAGCTTTGAACAGACAGACAGTCTCACGTCAGCCTTGGAGGACCCGAACCCCGCCAGCTCCAGGCTCATTTAATTCCACCCCGGAACACCGGTACGGAGTCTCTATCTCTCTCTCTCTCTCTCTCTCTCTCTCTCTCTCTCTCGGGCATTGGTGACTGATCACTGACGTGGCAGGGGTCCTCTGGCACGTGACCCTCACGAGACGTCATGCATCCTGTCCGATGAAATGATTGTTTCGTTTTGCTGAAGTTTGGTGGTGGATGAGAGTGGGACCTCAAAATTTTGGAGAAGTTTTTGTAATGAGGACTTTTGACCCTACTTGTTTCTTGGTTTTGCTATTCATGTGTTACAAACTTAACAGTAACAATTTAATTTTCATATTTATAGGAAAAGCGATTTTATTGAAGGAAAACTCCCAACATTACAAGAAATCCTCAACTGAAACACCCGGATAAATAAAACAAAACGAGCTAATCTATAAGTCACGATATCGACGTCATCTTTCATTTGCGGCATCTACATGATTGTGATTATGGTACATATATATATGTGATGTGAATTCAGTGTTATGTCATGGTCAATAAGCCTGGTGCAACAATTTCAATCATGTACTTACAACTTACTCATGCTGCATGCTGCATGTGGTCCTAGCTATATATGCTTCTCCTTTAAACATACAAATCCACAATGATGACATATATATATTTGAATCACTTTAATCGTATCAGATTCAGAGTGAAAGTGTTCCTTCAGTGTTCTTCCGTTTGCCTTTTTAGGGGTTTGAAAATTTTTAAAATGAAAAATTTGTAAAACGTTGAGGTTGGTCCCAGAAAGGTGCCGATTCAAACCCAATGAAAAATCTGACAGTACTGCCGCACGCTTGAAGATAGCCACGAGGGTTCAGATTGAGAGTAAGTGAGGTGTTTATTTTATTTTATTAGAACAAAAGCACCACCAGTCAAAGCTCTGTGACCTCAAAAAAACCTTCTGATGATCCCCCACGCCATCACCAAACTAAACTACTGATTTATAATTACAAGGCAAAAAGGAAAAAAACTCAAATACAAACCAACTTGTAGACAGCAAAATGCCAAAAATAGACAGAGAGCATGAGGGTTCAGATTGAGAGTGAGTGAGGTGTGTATGACGCCCCACCGAAACCCTAAATTTTGAGAATGAGAATGGATTGACCAAAAGATTAGGGTTAAACATGAAAATGGCAATGCGGAGTTACGTCCCAGGAGATAACTTCTGAAAGATAATAAAATCTAAAGCTAGAGATAGGATAGGGTTTATAATACTATACTATACTTGCTTGCTGGGCATGCATGCAGCGTTTGCAGGCAGGCAGGCAGCAGCAGCAGCAGGAGGAGGAGGGTACCAAAGTAATAAATGGATATAAATATTTTTTTTTTCCTTTTTCATATTTATAGAGGTGTGAGTGATGTCATGGTTTAGACGGTATTTAATTAGGGCTTTGGAGAATATTAAAGGCTGATATTGCTTGTTGTACAAGGCGTCAGTGAGTCAGACTGAGGCACACACAAATGAAATGATCCGAAGACAAACAGTCAACAGGGATAATTAATTATTTACAGATTAAAATAATGTGATCATGGTGATATCATCATCCCCATCGTTAATTAATTTATTGGCATCTCCTCCTCCACGTGCAAACCCTCCTGGAGGCTCTACCTTCTTCAGTCAGCCAGCCAGGCTGAGCCAGGCCCTCGTGTTTCGTACGTTTTCCCATTTGAAGGCAGCGCTGCCGATGCTCTCTCTCTCTCTCTCTCTCTCTCTCTACCTAATTCTTGTTTTTAATCACATTCGTGACTAATCATTTTGGCATCAAGTTTTACAATTTTTGCAGACGACAAGGAAAATATATTTTTACAATCCACTAGTTTTCTTTTTTATTTTTATTTTGAGTGCAAGCAAGCAACAACCCAATAATATTATAATAAAATACTATTTTCAATTTTCACACTTAGACAAGTAACCCGCTCCACTAGTAGGGTTAGACCGAGAGACTTGGGACATGAAATGAACAACACACCTCCTTAGCTACTACCTGTCCAAGCTCAATTGCCAATCACACAGAAGAAAGAGAAGCTAAAAAAGAAATCAGAGACATGGATGGCTGCAGCTGTGTGCTGGTTTGGTTACCAAGAAGAAGATGCAGGAATATATTAGCAACCACTTTAACAATTGCAGAGACATCTCAAGTGCATAACTTTTATATTTATTAATGTACTCTGTTTCTTTTTGTTTCAGAAACCTACATCCAGTAAAATATACATAAAAAAATTACATGGAATGGAAGTATGACTGGCAGAGACAAATAATGACAGATCCGCCCAAGTTTGATTTTAGGGGTAACATAATAGTCATACAGTTGCAGCCTTGAGAGACAAAAAGTCTGAAATCTTGTTCGTGTAAAAATCTGGTTGTATGGAGTTGTTAGGACTCTGAAGCACTGATAAAGTGGTGACACCTATAAGACAGAAAGGGAAAGCGCCTTAATTAGCTCAAATACACCACAAATTCAAGAAAACTTGGGCCAAAAATGCAGACTTCAGTTTAGTTACCTGAGAGAACAAGAAAAGTTTTGTAACCACCATTTTGTCCAAACAGAATATCAGTATCTAATCTGTATCCCAACCATGCAAATCTGTGACTTCACTTCAAGATGCCAAATCTGTCATTGATTAAATTCAACTGACCAATATCAGCAATTATATGACCAATAGTTTTCATCAGATCCATTGAAGTTCACTTCTTTAAGATGTCAAAGTGTTCTGCGACTTAGTACATGTCAGCTACTAATTAGAATGCAAAATTACATCACGAAAATTGTACATTCTGTTACAATAATTGCATTCTTGTATTTACAAAATCATTGAAGTTTACCTCATTAGTCAATGTCATGTCCTTTGGCCTTTGAGTGTCCTTTTAACTTTTAAGACAGGGCACATAAGCTAGATGGTTGCTAAGTATAGTGAGTGATTAAAAAGATGAGTCAATGATGAAACTCCTCTAATGTTTTTCAGAAAACCAAATAGAGCAATTTAACTTCAATAACTAAAGAATTAATCTACAGTAAGATAAAACAATGAAGAACAATAAATAAAGCATTTGACTTACTCGTTTGCTAAGTAGTCCATCATAAATGTTGAGGGTTTTCCCACAACCAGCGGCTCACATTGAATAGATCCACGGATAGCGCCAACCATAGAACCACCACGGTCCACCTGAAGTTGAGTGTAAATTATAGTAGCTTCATCAATTCGGTAACAACCTGTTTGGCTAGGTATTTTCAGGTCCAGAAATTCAAAATTTCCCAGTCAACTTTAGAAGTTTAGGTATCATATAATCAAGTCATTTGGAACCACTAACCCATGCATCAGTAAATGCATCATAGATAATCTGATTCAGTATTCTGAACATTAACGAGTTCAATAAATTCTAATAAGTTTTTTTTATAAGATCGAATAAAAGGTGGTCATTTTCACAGTCCTATCTCCTCTCTCTTATTTTATGCTTTGATATATTGAACAGAAACAGGGAGATGAAAGCATATATAAATGTGAGTGCAAAGTGTACAAATAGGAGTGTGAAAATCGCTAACAAATGACTTTTGAATTTTAAACAAATTCCAATTAGGAAAATCTTTACATGTTTTGCAGAATAACACAGTTGAAAATAATCTAATTAAAACACAAAGTGCAACAAGAGAGGAGAGAAACGAACCTGCCCATTCCTGAGCATCTTTGAGATGAGTGACAGCATCACGATTTGTTGCAATGAAAAGACATCCAGGGTTTTCACGTACACAGAGTGTCACATACCTTCCATCACATAAACATTGATTAATGATAACTGCCACCAGAGAAGACCAAATGCAATACATGTAACAAGTGCACTGCATATATAATAAGACCATAATGTTTATATGGTGTTGGCACTTGGTATAGTAACATGTATATTACCTTCCATTTAATACTTTGTAACACAATGTTTGCATATATGCCTGAATTTGAGCACAAGTACAGTCCATAGAAAAATAAAGAAAAAAATATAGTGAATTGTGGCAGTTATGTGGCATCTATTTCTCAATCCAAACCTTCAGACATTAAAGTTTAAATATTAAACCAAAGCCCTAATAGTTTCTGAGGCAAGAAGAATCTAAAACAGATGCATGCACACACAAAAAGATGATGTTTTCAAAAAATTATTGTTTGGTGGGGGGAGAGAAAAAAAATTAGATTTTCTGGAGCAAACTGCATGTTCCCGGGAGAGGGGCAGGCAGTGATGATCCTCCTTTACTTCATCCACTACATCAACATTCATACTAAATAATTACCAGGGGAACTTTCAGTTTCCAAATATTTGTTTTTACATCCAAAGAAGATGTAGACCTCGTTATGTCTCTCGAGCAACAATTTGCTATTTATACATGAAGATCTTTTAAACTACAGGTAACCTTTTAAGCTTTATCCTAAATTTAAAATGAAACTGAAGATACAAATGCAAGGGAAATAATGACACCAAGTTTTGTGCAATGCTCTTGTTAGCCAAATGAATAACAAGTCATTTGATTTCACAGACTAGGATATAAAATAGAAAAAGTATAAGTAACAGCATCATGTACTTTAAACTTATATGATTTCGGACTCATGCTTACTGGTCCACCAATGTATTGATATCCAGCAAGCTCAAGCTCCTTCAAGATACCTCACCAATCACATAAACCTATAAAAGGCTCGATCATCAGTTTATTTACATCTAAGTTCATGATTAACATGCACCAGTTAATTCACTTAGTGCTAATCATGAGGGGTATGCAAGGAAATCACAACAAAATAAACTTCTTAGAAAATACGCAAAACTTGGAATCCCATAGCAAACACAATTTACCATGCCTGAAAAGCTCAATTAGTATCTATCTATAACTGACAGATTTGTCTCGTCTTTAGACTCAACAATAAGTCGAAGTCTTCGCATAATGCAATATGGCTCAGATTTTCAATATTCCAGAGCCAAGTGTTTCAAGAGACAGGCTACCAAATTGATGGCTTCAACGGAACAATGAACAACCTTTAAAAGGAGTCACAAAGGTGACAAAAACCAATTAATTCAACCATGGCCAGCTACCAATTAAATTAAATAAATACCAAATTGCTTCTAAACGGAATTGACATTATCAACCAACAAAAGGCTCTAACTTTAACAAATCAAGAGACAATAAGTGAAAACCAATCAGATATAATTAAACCATAACCCGTAAATTAATTTTTTGTTAAGAATACCAGCACCTATGCAAATGCTTCCTTGGTTACACTAGCCAAATTAACCCAAATGTCAAAATCAAGAACGATTAACATTACCATGATATAAGCAAGGGCTCAGATTTTTTTATAACCTTAACTAAACCAAATATCAAGATCAAACGCGATAAACATTAGCACAATACACAAACTAAATTCACATTTCTGATAAATCAATAAAACCTAACCTAAGATCAAAATCAGCAGCATTAACATTACCACAGCACGGGGAAAAAGTAAGAAAATTTGTGATCAAACGCAGCATCAAAATTAAGCGAAATTAACATTTCACAACTAAAAAGGCTCGACTTTCACAACCCAGAATCAGAATGAAGAAAATTCAGATAACCAAATCATTTTTTAGAAACTAGAATAAGAAAATAAAAGAGAAACTGTCATCATTAAAAATAAAATAAGCAGAAAGCCACCTGGTATCGATGCGAGGAGACATCATTGGAATCGTCGGAGTCGTTGTCGATGAACTCGTAATCCACAACTCCAGCTTCGTCGCTGTCCATTATCCATAGCGGCGGCTGGTATATACTGTAAAATTATAAATAAATTAAAAAGGGTATAGCCGATTTTTTAAAATATTATAGCCGTTTATATATTTAAAATGTATAGCCGAACGGCTATACTATTTTTATTTTATTTTTTTAAAATGTACTATTTTTATTTTTAATAGTATAGCCGCACGGCTATACTATTTAAATATTCCTATACAGCCGTGCGGCTATACCTTTTTTATTTTTTCATAGTATAGCCGCGCGGCTATAATATTTAAATATCCCTATATTTCAACAGTATCGCCGTGCGGCTATACTATTTTAATTTTTTTAATAGTATAGCCGCGCGGCGGTACTATTTATATATTCCTATATATTTCAATAGTATAACCGTTCGGCTATACTATTTTTATTTTTTTTTCTCAAAAGTATAGCCGGACGGCGCTACGATTTTTATTTTTTAAATAGTATAGCCGCGCGGCTATACTATTTAAACAGAATAGTCCCAAGTCTCTTTTCCTCTCCCGCCTTGTTCTCTTCTCTCTTGGCTCTCTCCCAATCACCTCACCACACCAACGACAACGACGAAAATTCCTCCCTCTGCCACCTCCACCAATTCCAGCTCAAGATCTCTCACTTGGGGATTTACGCCCACTTGAAGCTTTATGTTTTATAATTTTTTTTTCTTCAATTTGTTACCCATGATTTTATGAGATTATTATTTTGTCTCTCAAATCATTGTGGTAAGGTTTTTATTGCTCCAGATATTGTATGAAATAAACTTTAAGTTTGTGGAAGAGCTGAAGAAGAGGATTGGTTTCGATTACAATCGGCTATCCTGGATGTCAATTATTGAGGAAGGTGCTGTGAAGGTATGTTTAAAACCATATTGTATTTCATGGTATATTTGATTGTATTCTTGGTAGATATATGATTCTGGGCTTCCAATTGTGGTTGGCGTCTGGTATTATCTGTAGTTTTTGTAAATTCTACAGTGAATCCATACACCATTGTGCTTATTCTTGCAATCCTATTATGATGTTCCAAAGTACATTCAGAATTTCATGGTAAAGTTGAAGATATCCAAATTCTTATGATACCTTAAATTAGGTCATCTGATACCTCTTCTCTTTCACAGGACTTCTATGAGCTGTGGCCTCAGAAATTTCAATGCAAGACAAATGGTGTTACCCAGGTATAAAGTTCATAGCATCTTTTATATTGTTGCTAGTTTCATTAGACTATTCATTCTGTTTATGTGGTTGAAGAAGAATGGTGAGATACACACCTCGAAAGATGGGTTTTGATCGCCTTTGTAGTTTGTGCTGTTGTAGTTATCAAATATGGCTTATGAAGCAGAGTTTTCCACAGAGTTTTAAGTTTTTAAACCACCCCAGTTGAGCAGTAAATTGGGATGCAACAACCTTTCCTGCAGCTTTCTTTAATATGTCTTAATTAATATTGTTTGACTATGATGATGTCTGTTGGTGACCACTTAATTCGATGCATGATGCTGTGGAGCTTAGAATAGATTCCTGTACATATTCAAAGGTTGTTCTTATGATGCATCGATGAATCAGGGATTCCTCATTATTCTTAGCAGTATACAGTCTATATGCATGTATGTGATAATGTACTGACATTCGATTTCTCAGCGCCGCTGGATTGTGGTGAGTAATCCTAGCCTGTGTGCTCTTATCTCAAAATGGCTTGGAACAGAAGCTTGGATTCGTGATGTTGACCTTCTAACTGGCTTGCGAGCATATGCAGCAGATCCTGACCTTCAACAAGAATGGATGATGATGGTACTCTCTAGGCTTCATATTTGTACATTGAATCAATGAATGGTGTGAAGGTTTGGTCACAAGTTCTTAGAGCTTCTATATCCTGTTCATCTTTTCTCCTTCGTCTAATAGATTACAATGAAATTTATCACTTTCAACTGCAGGTTAGTTTAGATGCAATGTTTGATGTGTAGACAAAGCGAATACACGAGTACAAAAGACAGCTGCTTGATATACTTGGCATTATCCATCAATATGACTCCATCAAGGTGAATCTGATTTTATATAGCCGCGCGGCTATACGGTTGCATAAAGAAATTTTTGTTTCAATAGTATAGCCGCCGGGCTATACTATTTAAATACTGCATCAAGGTGAATCTGATTTTATATCGCCGCGCGGCTATACGGTTGCATGAAGAAATTTTTGTTTCAACAGTATAGCCGCGCGGCTATACTATTTGAATACTGCATCAAGGTGAATCTCATTTTATATAGCCGCGCGGCTATACGGTTGCATAAAGAAATTTTTGTTTCAACAGTATAGCCGCGCGGCTATACTATGGAAATATTCGCCTATATTTAAACGTATAGCCGCGCGGCGATACGTTTTTGGTATAGCCGCGCGGCTATACGATTTAAATATTCAAATATATTTACAAACCTATAGCCGCGCGGCTATAGGTTGAAAATGAAAAAGAGTATAGCCGAAAGGCTATACTCGTCAAAGTCCATTTCCATCTCCCGCCTTGTTCTCCTCTCTTGTGTGCCTCTCTCCCAAACGACATGTTTCACCTCACCACACCAACGACAACAACGACAATTCCTCCCTCTGCCAACTCCACCAATTCCAGCTCAAGATCGCCCACTTAGGTATTTACGCCCACTTCAAGCTTTATTTTTATAATTTTTTTTCCTTCAATTTGTTACCCATGATTTTCTTCTTAGCTATTATTAATTTTGTTATGCAGAATCAGTTCTAGCATAAAGTGTTCAAAATCTGAATGAGACAATCGATTGTATCGAAGAGCATTGACGACATGGCGCAGAAGATCCATCATTTGCAGTATGTTTTGTTCTCTCTTTAGGTTTGTTTGCCGTTTCAGCTTCAAGTCTTGAGCTTTCAAGTATATGCTAAATTGAAAGCAAATATATAATATTTGGTTGCATTTGTATGTCACAGGAGACTCAAGGCTTAATGCTCTAGACGAAGAGGTTCATATCTTTTTCCATTTATTTTTTGCAATTTTTAATTCAATGAATAAGTAGCAGAAATAGTTTGTTGGATTTGAGAAATAGGCTTTGCAATGCTTTTTAGGTACGGCTTCTGTGGGCTGCATCAAGAAGTAGTACAACTTGGATCTTCAACGGTTGCCTCTCAAGCTCAAACGGTCATGCACTGATGTACTCAATCCATCTATAGTCTATGGCTATGAGTGTGTGATGTTGTTAGTGTGGTGTTCATTTTGCCATTGGCTTCTTTCTCTTTGCTTTCAGATGGCCGATATCGTTACAGAACAATGGATTCAAATTCATGGAGTTTCTATGGTCTCGCGTAACAAGGTTCGGTTTTTAGGCCCCAATCTCAAATTCTCACTATTTATTTCTGGTTTGGTTTAGCAATAGATTGATTGGTTTGGTGGTTCTTCTTGAGACTTTATAAATCTTTATGCATTCAATATTCATCCATTGATGGTTCTTCTTGGTTGGACTGCTTTTCATTCTTTCGATATTGCATTTCTGTTATAGATTTTGACATTTCTATTCTTTGTTTGGATGGTTCTTCTAACTTCTTATTTGTACATTTAAAATTTAATTTAATATGTGACTGTAAAAGATGGCTAATTTACAGGGGCATATGTCATAAACGTGAAACATTGGCACCTTCTGAAATGATATACGTGTTTTGTACCAAAACAAAATCGAAGAGTTTTCCAACAGCACTATAAAACAATTACAAAAGATTGAAATTTTGGAGGTGAAGAAAGCAGGGGCGTCGTTGGGCTTATCATAGAACATGTAGGGAAAAGAAAAATGGGTACAGAGAGAAATTAGAGAAAATGAAAGAGAAGGTAAAGCCTGAAGAAGTTGTAAAAATCCTAAACCTCTTTTGCCTTTCCTCTCCCTTCATATAAACATTCCTGCCTTTACCTTGTGGCAAGAATCATCGGAGAAAAAGAAGAAAAAAAAACAGCAAAAGATGTTCCAGTAGCTTCATTTACAAGTTTCAAAATCTGAATAGGATTCTATAGTATGCCTCGATTCTGTTAGCAGTAGACAAACTTGTTGTTAGTCACAAGCAAAAATTAAAGCATGCCCGGTAGGCCTTGCGGCCTATGGATGTAAAAAGTAAGAAAAGGAACAACTTTGTACGTAAAAGTAGAACGCATAAACGATGGGGCCTATTGTCACTTTAGCTAGAATTGAACTCAAGAAAAATTCCAACTCAAAAGCAAAAGTTTGTGCAGTCACTCCCATTATCCCATATGCCCTTTTTATTTCTTCAGTGTGAATGCTTGAATTTTTGTCCACCGACAGTGCTTGAGTAATTGTTCCTCTTCTCTTTTTCCATCTCTGATTATTTTCCGTGGATCGTTTTCGAGCTTTGTACAATTGCTAAACTAAAATGCGATCTAGCTGCAAGCAACTGCTTCAATTCTCTTTCTTTCCAAACAAGAGAGGCTACAAATCTCTCAAGCTGGCAGTGGCAACTTATCTCTAGCTTTTTCTCTCTCTCTCTCTCTATCTCTCTCAAGCTGGCAATTGGCTCCTCAGCTGCAACTTAATTAACCAAACTGCTTTCTATCTTTCTTTCTAAACAACAAAGGCCACAAATTTATATACACATCCAATTTTGAGATTTTTTTTATCCCTCATATCTCATTCTCAATATATACATCCAATTTGGATACATGTAATGCATGTTTTGACTTGCAGGTTTGCAGGTTGTGGATAGGAATATGAATTCATCATCTTCTTCTCCTCCTTTTGCTGCCCCCCTTCAAGAAAAGTATGATGTGTTTCTTAATTTCAGAGGTAAAGACACACGCGATACTTTTACCAGTCATCTTCATGCGGCTTTACTTCGGAAGAAAATTGAGACCTACATGGATCGCAGACTGGAGAAAGGAGACGACATTGAACCTGCCCTTCTGGAAGCAATCGAGAAATCAAAGATTTCAGTAGTCATTTTCTCAAAAAACTATGCTTCTTCCACATGGTGTTTGAAAGAACTTGTGCATATACTGCGATGCAAGGAAAGATACGGACAAATTTTTATACCCATTTTTTATGGCATAGGTCCATCACATGTACGAAAACAGCAGGGAACTTATGCACTTGATGGTCTTCGACGTAAGAAACGGTTTAAGGGCAGTAGGGATGAGGTGAACTGGAGGGCTGCTCTGGAGGAAGCAGCCAATATTTCTGGGTTTCATCATTCAAGCAAAACAGGGTAGCCAACTCTCTAATTTGTATCAATTTCCACTTGTGATCATTTGATTCATACTTACTATTGTTTGTCTTTCATAATGATATTTGCCAGGACAGCGGCTGATTTTGTAGAGAAAGTTGTCCAAGATATTTTGACCAAATTGAATCGCGAATCGTCAAGTGATTTAAAGGGCCTGGTTGGAATTGAAAGGAAAATTGAGAAAATTGAGTCGTTATTGTGCTTAAGTTCACCAGGTGTTTGCTGTGTAGGTATTTGGGGCATGGCTGGTATTGGCAAGACCACCCTTGTGGATGCCATATTTCACAGGCAGTCCTCTAAATTTGAAGCTTGTTGTTTTCTTGCAAATGTTAGGGAGAAATCAGAACAAACGGGTGGACTAATTCAGTTGCTAAATAACCTCGTTCGTAAGATATTAAAGGACAAAGATATAACCATCGACACTCTGTGTATAGGACAAACTTCTATTCAAGCTAGGCTCAGGCGTACAAAGGCTCTCATTGTTCTTGATGATGTGAATGCTTCAAGCCAACTAGAAGTTCTTGTTGGTGACCATGATCGGTTTTGCCAAGGCAGTCGAATCATTATAACTGCTAGAGATAAAGGCGTTCTTGAGGAAAAAGTTGATAATGAAAAGATATACGAGGTTGAGGGATTAGGTTTCAATGAAGCTCTTCAGCTCTTTCATTCGCATGCTTTCAAAAATAAGTCCCCAACAACAGATTATACTGGGTTGTCAAAAGAGGTGGTAGAATATGTTGAAGGCATTCCATTATTTCTTAAAGTTATGGGGTCCTCATTCTTTCGTTGCAAGAGCAAACAAGAGTGGGAAGATCAATGGAACAAATTGAAACGATTTCCAAGTGAAGAAATCAAGAAAGCTCTGAGAGTAAGTTACGATGGATTAGAAGAAAATGAGAAGGAGATATTTCTTGATATAGCATGTTTTCATAAGGACTTGGATATCGATGATGTAAAAAGAATGTTATATATTCGTGGTTTCTATGGGGAAGTCGGAATCAAAGTCCTCATTGATAGTTCTCTCATATCAATTTGGCAAGGATGGATAGGGATGCATGATTTGCTGCAAGAAATGGGTAGGGCAATTGTTCGCGAACAATGTATTGAAGAACCCGGAAAATGCAGTAGGTTGTTCATTGCAGAGGATGTCTATCAAGTGTTGACAAATAACCAGGTACCTAGTTTATGTTATATTCACATTTACAATAAACAAGTCAGATTATTCCTACAAATATAGTTTTGATTAAACTTTTTATATTATTAATTCACATTTACACTTTGCTATTGATTGTCAGAGAACTGCAACTGTTCAAGCCATATTCTTTGACTGGTCTAAGATTGAAAAGCTAAACTTGAATCATGCAAATTTCGAAAAAATGTATCAACTGAGATGGCTACGTGTCAATTACCCTCGATTTCTCAAGAACATCACATTAATCGATTCTCTTGATCTTCCTAATTCTCTTAGTTTTCTTGAATGGGAGGGATATCCTTTGAAATCTTTGCCATCAAAATTTTCTCCTGAAAATCTTGTTGAGCTTCATATGCCATTCAGCGAAGTTGGGGCTCCACTTTGGAATAAAGACCAGGTATGCATGCTTATTTTAGTTCTTGTATAACATGTGGCCTAGAAAGTAATAATCTGCAAGCTACGTTGTTAATTCTTTTCATTTCTATTTAATTTGTTACAGAATCTTATCAACTTAAAAGTGATCGGTCTTCGTTCCTGCAATCATCTAACTGAAGTTCCAAATCTCTCTCAGAGTCAAAAAATTGAGCGGATAGATCTTTATGACTGTAACAGATTGGTTGAAATTCCTTCGTATTTTAAATATCTTAACAAGCTTACATATCTTGAACTTGGGCAGTGCAGATTGCTTAAAACTCTTCCGGATATGCCATGTAATGTTGAATTCTTAGATTTATCTAAGACAGCAATAGAGGAATTGCCTTCATCAGTTTGGTCTCATGAAAAAATATCTGAGCTTGATATTAGATATTGTAGAGACCTTAAGAGTCTTCCAAGCAGCAGTTGTAAGCCGAATGTGTCAGGTACTTTTAGTCTATGTGGCTGCAAATCTCTTTGCGAGTTTCCGGAGCTTCCCAGGAATACAACAGTGCTAAATTTGAGTAAGACAGGAATAAAAGAATTGCCGTCATCAATCAAGTTTGTCTTTGGTCTCACTACAATTAAACTGGTCGCTTGCAAAAGCCTTGTGAGTCTCCCAATGAACATTTGGAATTTGAAATCTTTGGAGAGACTTGATCTCACTCGTTGCTCTAACTTTCAACACTTGCCAAAAATCTCGGACCCTATGGAACATCTGGAGTTTCTAAATTTATCAGGTACAGCGGTTGAAGAGCTACTGCCATCAGTTGGAAATCTAGTTGCACTTAAACATTTGGTTCTCCACAAGTGCAAGAACCTTGAGGTTGTCCCAAACAGCATATACAATTTAAGCAATCTTAAAAGTCTCTGGTTTAATGGCTGTTCGGAACTGAAGAAATTGCCTCCTGTCTCAGTAGACCAAGTTGGATTGGTATCTCTGGCAGCAATAAACCTCGCTAAGTGCAGTATACTAGAAATCCCTGATGGCCTTGTCTGCTTAACCTCATTACAAGAGTTAAATCTGAGAGAGACCAACATTAAGAGCATACCTGCAAGCATCAAACACGCTGCTCACCTGTCTCGCCTTTTCTTAACCGATTGCAAGAGCCTTGAATCTTTACCAGAGCTCCCCCCATTGTTGCAACGTCTTGAAGCACATGGTTGCACATCACTGAAGACAGTCTCAAGTTCAAGCACTGCACTCGCACAAGGTTGGGGCGAATATATATTTCATCCAGGGCTTCATGAGAAACATATATTTTCTAGTTGCACAAAGTTGGATCAGAATGCACGAGGCAACATAATGGTTGATGCACAGCTGAGAATTATGCGAATAGCAACTGCGTGGTCAAAGTTTGAAGAAGAAAAAATTGAACAAGCATCATATGATTCAGATGGTGATTATGATTCAGAGGATTTTGATTCAGATGATACTGATTATGATTTTGATGCAGATGATACTGATTATGATTTTGATGATACTGATTATGATTTAGATGAAATGATTCAGGTTTCTGTATCTCTTTCTTTCTTTCTTTCTTTCTTTCTTTGTTTCTCTCTCTATCTACCTCACGCACACACTCTGTCTCACTCACTTCTGTGGAAAATTTTACACGAGTTTAATAACTACGATGTCCATTCATGCTACAGGAAAATTTCATTGCCATTAAATGTTGGGGGTATGAAATTCCAAATTGGTTCAGCCATCAAAGTGAGGGATCTTCAATAAACATCAAGCTTCCTCCTGATTGGTTTTGCACAGATTTCTTGGGTTTCGCTCTATCTCTTGTTATTGCATTCAACAAGGACTGCGCTGAACTCTTTATGAAGATTGGTTGCAAGTACAACTTCAAAACTAGTAATGGTGAAAGCCATGAAATCAACCATCCTTTGCATCCGTTGGCGAATAGTGGAAGGTCAAAGCTCCATCAGGTGTATGTGTGGTGGAATAATAATGTTTTTGAAGAAGTTGTAGAGGGAGCTCAAAGCCCCACTGCGTTTTACAAACTTGTTACTGAGGTCTGTGTTGACTTCAGCGTACTGGGTTTTGACAACAAACCCTATTCGGAGGAGGAGTTGGAGGTGGAAAAGTGTGGGATTTGTTTGTTGTATGGCCAAGATGCTGAGAGCATAAAGAAGAGGATTTTGTAGCTAAAGCGATCATGAACTTTTATCCCTAACTTCAATTTTTGTTTTTTGTTTTGAGGTGCAATATCATTTTTATTTGAGCTGTTACAAGCCTTGTGGCTGAGGATGCTTATGCTTAGGGATGTCGCTTGTACAAAAAAAAATTAAAAAGTAGAGGGGAATCCAGTCTAGTCTCCTTGTAACTAATTCAGTCTGAAAAGAACTCCTGGACTTTTACAGGGAGATATAGAACATGGATATCAATGGTGCCATGTCGTTCTCCACGTGTCACAACTTTTTCACTATTAGTGTTTGGGATGCTGTATTTATTTTATTTTATTAATCGTGTGATGTGATTCGTTAACGTAATTTTTGATCGATAGACTAATGGATATATGGATGTATGTAATTTTTGATCGATATACTCAGTCCATCTATAGTCTATGGCTATGAGTGTGTGGTGTTCATTTTGCCATTGGCTTCTTTCTTTTTGCTTTCAGATGGCCGATATTGTTCATAAGTTTTGCTGATTCACTAATATTTGCTAGTTTCTTTTTGAAAATAATTAAATAAATAGATGCACCTATAAAAGTCTCGATCATCAGTCTATTATCATCTAACTTCATGATTAACGTCACCCATCATTTTTATTAGGCTCTAATTCTTGTTTTTAATCACATTCGTGGCCAATCATTTTGGCATGAAGTTTTACAATTTTTGCAGATGACAAAGGAAAATAGTCAAATACTCTATATATTTTTACAACCCATTTTTCTTTTCTTTTTTTCTTCTTTGAGTGCAAGCAACAACATCCCAATTACTCGCAAACTAGACGTATGTTTTCTTTTGAGTACACATATGGACCCTCACTGTTGGGAAACAACAGAACCCAAACATCAGTGGGCCCTAAAATCCTGATGGGAAGTGGCACAAATGGACTGTGGGCTCAGTAAGGACATGAGGCCCAAATTAAAAAAGGTAGCACCTCTCGGATTAAGGCCCAAAGTTATCTGCCTTCATTTGTTTTTTGGGGCATTTTCTTTCTGCAATCTTGGCAAAATAAAGACCAATAAATTTCTTTTTGGAGCAGCTTCCTCTCCTCTGCACCCTGTGCAAATTATCTACTGATTCAAACACGAAAGCTACCAAAATCGCCTAATACTGAATGGATTAATAATGCTATAAGGAATATTTAGGGCAAGAAGATCTAGACTGAGAACAGAGCCAGAGTGAACAGAGGATAAATAAACAAAGAAGTCAAGTGCACCAATCAACTCTCCACATTCACATTACAGGCCAAAAAATTACTTCAAGACATTCAAAACTGAAAAACAAAGATCAACACTACACTCTGCAAGATTTAAAAGTTGCAGACAAGTAGTGAATCGTTAACAAGCAGTGAATCATACTAAAAGGGGTAAAATGAAGGCAGGCTAACTGTGGCACAAGTTTAACTCCGTACTCTATTCTGGTAAAGCTCCAGTATGTTTCATCATGACCACAAAACATAACAAAATGTAGAATTTGGGAACCTACACTACACTACCAGTAGGTTTCATCATAACCACAAACATAACAAAATGCAGAATTTGGGAACCTAAAAGAAACTAGGCAAACTTTACAGAGCCTAATTATAAGCTAAATTTGAGCATCTAAGACAACCCTTTTCTAACCGAAATCACATGCCAATCTAAAAAATTTGACAGCCATGCGATGCAAGTTAGCCTCGACTAACTTGTTGCTTTCGATCCATTGACATTGTTGGTCATGCTGTACATGGTTCTAACTGGTTGAACAGGTACTTGCTTTGGTTGCTCTGCTATCTTGTCCAGGTCAACTTGCTGGTCACGGCACTCTGGGGAACAAAATGCACGAAAGGGACTGCACGCCACCATTTCAAGTCAAAAAACACACAAAATTCAAAAATTTCAGTAAATTTGATGACACGGGAAATAGAAACAACTGTGAAATGATATATAATTCACATAACATTTATAATTGCGAACGAAAAACAAATGAAATACAAACAACAAAAGAAGAATTATAAATTACAACTCAAATTTGTATTCTTTTAAATTTAATTCCTTGTTTTTCTGTTCAAAATGAAAAGAAATCAGGGAGATAAATAAGGAAAGAAACCTTACCCGCACATGAACACGTCCTCATTGTGGGGGAGCCTCCGGCGACAAAAGTAGCAGTGGTCAAGGAACTTATCGACCTGCGCCTCGCGTCCCATCGTCACAATCTCCGGCGACGACATCGTCAGAACCGATGGCGGAGACTGCACAGCCTCCGGCGACGGCTTCAAAGCCTTCGCGCCATTACCGAAAGCCGTACGGACGTGGAGCCGGGAATCGGAGGAATCGGCCGACCGCGGCGGAAGGAGGCCGGTGTCGCCGTAGCTCGACGAGTGAACAATGCGGGAGCGTTTGGCGGACATTGAAGATGGCTAGGGATTTGGGAGGGGAAGAGAGAGAAGCGAATTAGGGGTTTTTGAGAGGTTTGTGAGTGTAAGGAACAAACAGCTGAGAGAGAGAGAGAGAGAGAGAGAGAGAGAGTACGGGGGCTTTTGCTTTCTTCATGGTGCGGTGTATTTATATGGTTGCGGTACGTCACTGTGTTAAAATGTGTACCCGCCTAAAGCTCGAATTCTTGACAACAACGCGTCTTTTATTTATTTAATTATTATTTTACTCAGAAAAACAGAAAAAGAAAACAGAGAAAAGTAACGCGGTGATATTATAAGGGCGTGGAGTGAATTAAATTAGGCCAGCTTGGATTGTTATTAACAAGATCAAATAGTTATTCTCTAATGATTCTTTTGTGAGGATTTTGAGTTCAGTATTTTATAATGGGAGTTTATATTAGGAAAATTGTTTTTTGTTTTTTGTTTAAACAAAGAATATTCTAAACGTCTATAATCTGCGGAAATGAAAATTCGAACTAATGTTTAGGTGTAGTCAAAATAGAAGTCTAAAATAGTATATTTTTAGAAATTCGAACTAATATTTTGGTATAGGTAAAATAGAAGCCTAAAATATTATATTTTAGGTATAAAAACAGGATCGACAAAGAATCTTCACTCACCAGAATGTTTGAATTTACCTTCTCCTAAATGAATGATTGATGGTGGATGTGTAATGGCTGAGTCATCTTATGCGTAACTTTGGGAATTTATTCACATCAAATCTCCTAGTCGATTTTTGTTCATAAACCACCACTGATTAACAATATTTTAAATATAGATGTATATATACTTCTTCACTTATGTGGACGTGTGGATGTTGTAAACATAGAGGAAAGCATGGAGGTGGCACCTATTAAAGGTTGTTAAATAAACAAATCAATCAATCAAATGAGAAATGATGTGGATTAAGAAATAAGTTTAGTTTAAAATTGTAGTTTCTTCAAACAAGGCTAGGTGATGATCCAAACATAAACTCAAGCCTTTTCTCATTCTGGGTAAGAACTAATTAACACAGATAACCAAGAACTATAGTGTCTTCTAGTTCTTCTCAAGTTCATTGGATCAAAGCTGAGGCATGTATGAAGCAGATAAGAAGACAGTTTCCTCAACACACACCTACCCAATTCTTAAACGCTAAAGCTGCTTCTCTCTTTTTAAGCTGGGATTCTGTCTGGAATTTGGGAGCCTTGCCCTTGTAACTTGTTCTATGGTACTTCAAGAAAAGTGTTCGGTACTTGTACTTGTCGATGAACATTTTCCCTTTCTCCATAATTTCCACCACTTCATTTGCTCGACTGAAGAATCCACCCCTCACGAACGTGTAAAGAACAGAATCCAGGAGTTCCTGATCAAATTTCATTGAGGTGGCAGAAGCAATAGACTTCATCTCCCCCCACAGCTCCGTCACCTCTATATATTTTCCTCCAATAGCTGCATAGCCAGTGACCATAGAATGGAAAGTTTGAGCATTCGGGGCATGCCCCAAACTTCTCATCTTCATCAGAGCTTTCTCTGCATCCTGCATCAATCTCTTCTTGCAGAAAAAATGGATTATGCTGTTCCAGTCATGAACCCCGGAATCCATTGTCTGTCCTTCCTTGATTTCCTGCAAGAGCTTTGCCATCAACCTAGGTTCACCACCTCCTCCTGCACATTCGTTTACCAACCTTTCAAACTCCTGATGACCAGCTCTTGGTATCTTCGCCTCTTTCATCTCTTGGTACAAATGGAGGGCTCCCTGTGTATCATTTTGAAGCACCCTGGATTGGATCAATGCCTCATAAGAGCTTGAGTCTAGCTGGATCCCTCCCTTACGAGCATCTCTTAAAAGCGATGCTGCGTTTCCTGCTTGGTTTGCTTCACAATAGGCTTTTAGAAGAGAGGAGTATACAGAAGAACCAGTTCTTACACCAGCCAGGCACATCTCATCAAGAAGGTCATGTGCTTTATCTAACCATCCAAGTGATATGCATGAATTAATGACATGAACCAAGGCAGAATCATCATTGGAAGCTGGGGAATCTTCTTTATCTGCCTTTATAAGAAACTCTGCCAAATCCTTGGTCTTGTCCGCTTCTAGGAAGGCCTTGACTAATTTCACAAATATTTTTTCAGTTGGCTGGAGGATACCGCGGTCTGTTGTTATCAATTCAACTTGGCTCTGCAACTTAGCTAACACTACACCAAGCACTTCCTTTGCCTCAGCCTCAAGTCTCAAGAAATTTCTATCCATAGAAAACTCTTCATAAGATACTAAAGGGCTACTAATATGACCATATGATTCTCTAGAGCTTGTACTTTTCCCAGATCCAAAACGCGATCCAAGAGGGGACTTATTTCCCCTTCCAGGAGCATCAAATACCAGTGTTGCTAATGCAAGAGAATTTCTTGCTTCTTTCGCTTTCCGTAGCATTTCCAAGACCATGTTGGATGCAGAATCCAGATCCCTGAATTTCAAATGGCATGTCAACAAGCAATTGTAGAACTGCCGGAACTGAATATCACTTAGGTTAGGGGATTCATCGATGTATCTTTGAAGTTTCCTAAGCTCATCTCTTCGTCCATTTCTCTCATATATTTGTGCCATTAATATCAATAAGTTAGCATCAGTTTTGACACCAACTCGAGGCATCATGTCAAGGAGCTGCTCTGCTTTCCTAGTTGTCCCAAACATGAGACAGCCAGCCAAAGCAATGTTGAAAGCAGTAGTATTCGGCTTCATAGCAATCAAAGGTGCATTAGACTTCTTACGCGGGTCAATCCTATTATCTTGGAACAAGTAACCAATCTCAATTATCAACTCAGCAGCAAGGTAAGCCCCTTGAGCTGTTTGAGACATGTGAGCCAAGATAGCAGACCAGGCAGCAACAGGCGGAAACTGTTCCATTTCTACCATCTTTCTCAAAACAGTCGACGCAGGAATGGGTAATCCAGCTTTGGCAAGACCCAAAGAGAGATAAATCAGTGTCTCCTTCTCTAACAAGTTCTGTCTGCTTTTCTCAATAGCCTGTTCTACCAACCCATAAGCCCTCTCAAGCCACTGAACATCAAAGCTTTCTACAAAACTTTTTAAGAGCTTATTGACAACAGATTTCCTAAGAAACCCTTCCATCTGCATATGCTGCTCATGCAACTTCCATGCATCATTTAGTCTGTGCTCATCAATTGCACTTTGTATCTCCATGGTTAATTTAGCTGGGTCTCGAGCCTGGACCAAGATTGTTCCCGCCACAGTTGAAAAGAAGTTTACTTTAAGTGTAAATTGATCTGGAAATCTCAAAATAGCATCTTGTACATTTGAGTTGGCCAAAGAAGAAGAGCCAATGAACCCAGAAACAGGCCTGGCATTTGAATAAGCTCGAAGCTGGGATTCAGAGACCCGAGGTATGCTATAACTAGCATCAGCAAGTGCAAGATATAAAACAGAAGGGCAAACTGAAGCTGTCCGATGGTTGAATTTCCTCATATGAAGCATCTTATCCAGGCAGAAACATTTACCAATCAACTCACTACCAACAAAAACATCCTTCAATTTTTCTTGAAAGATACATTTTTTATAACACAGCGCCGAATTCCAAGTACAGAAGCAAGTAACCGAAGGCATGTAATCGGCCAATATCGTTGAGGCATTTTATCAAGCAGTTGATAATCAAACTGAGGTTGCAAGGAGAAGTGCGGTTTATTGGACGTGCAAGGATAAGCTCAAGCACGCGAAAAGTGGAAATACTTACTGTTAATTTGGCGTTGGTATGTCCGCCAAGTTCAATAAGAAGATGAAATGCAAATATGCAGAAGAAGAAGTTGAAATTCAAATATCTTAACGTTTAAGAGCGGGAGGAGAGGAATTGAGTGAAGGGAAGAGGGAAAGAGGCGGGTCGGTTTTGAGAAGGATACCGTTGGGGCTATTCATGGACAGGTGGGCTGTCTTGACAAATATCATAGGGCCCATTTTAATTTTAATTTTTTAGAAAAGGGTCCATTTTTATTCATAGAATTCTTTTGTGTCATTTTTTTTTGTTAAAGTTAGGAAGGAATAGGAGGTTTTCTCACACACACATTACCAAGATGCGATGTGATTTTGAACTTGAGACCACTAGTCTGCAAATCAAAGTCATTTGCCACTAAACTAAACCCCATAAGCTAATTCTTTTGTATAATTAAGTTTTCTTTTTCTCTTGTTTATAATTGGTTTAGAAAAAAAGAGTCTTGAGAAACCTAATTTTCTCTTTAGAGACATGGGTTAAGATGATAGTTGGTAATGAGCTTGTGCAAGTTGCATAATTGCATTAAAAAAAATCTACTTTTCTTTAATTTTAAGCCATTGAAATACAATAATAAACCTTTTTTGTTTTTTGTTTTTCTTTTCTTGTTGTGTGGATGAGCCAAGCAGGGCTTTGGCGATTAAAAAAAAACCAAGCAGGGCAGATATAATTATGCAGAAATCCAAATTTGTTGTGACCAACGTGACTTGGACATCTTATTGTGAACAAATTCTATTTCACATTGACTGATATGTCTGCGAAGTCTTATTGCAAAGTCAGACTCAAATCCATGAAATTTTGTTTCAACAGGACTTAAAAAAATATGTAGGGTTTTTATTTTTATTTTTATTTTTATATCTTATATTTTTATGTTTGTGAAAACAAACTTCCAAGCAAAAGCAAGACAAACCAAAACATACAACATGCTGTTAACTTAGCAGAAAGTCATTCTCTTTATTTAAGGTTACAACCCAAAATTTACATTGGTAGACACTCGACACATTCAACCCTACCAGCAGGTTAATATATACAATATATCTCAGAACCACAAAACTGCAGCAGCCTCTACTTAGGGCTTTAACAAAAACCTCTACTTAGAAAGAAGACTTAAAAACTTCGAAGCCCTCCAACTTCCCCCTTTTTTCATGCGTAAGCACGTCCATGTTCAGGCTGTTCATTTGGTCCCTCAAAGAAGAACTCATCGTCTTGGTTATTGAAGATGCGATCCACTTCTCTTGCAGGCACATTGAAAGCCAGCTCTTTGGCTTCCCTGTCAAACTGGCTCACCACATTCTTCTTCCCTGCCAGAGGGACCCTGATGTTGTCATGAGCATTGACCTCAAAGCAGATGATTTGCAGGTTGCTATTCCTCGAGGCTATGGCTGTCATTGGGTGACCAGCTGGTGCAACAAAAACCGCCCCACGCCTCAAGTTTCCGCTTATTTTCTGGTACCTTGGGCTGCTCTTCTGTCTCTGCTGCGGCTGCGGCTGCTGCTCTTGTTTTCCGGTTGAGCTAACATGAGGAGATGCCATCTCAAAGTAGCCTTCTCCATCTAGCACAAAAGAGATCTTTGTGGCTCTCGAGTTGAAGAATGGGCCCACCATAGCCCCCTATATTACAAAACAAACATACAATTCATTGAGCTATTGATTTCATATAACTGTTGAATTGAATTGGATTGAAAGAAATTTGAGTTGGGTTGTTTACTTGGGTTATGTTGGCGAAGGAGACGAGGAGGTCGAGGTCTTGAAGCTGCTTGAAGTCGTTGAAATCTGCTTCAAAGAGACGGCCAAATTTGTTTGCTTGGGAGGGATGCTTGCTGAGAAGATTGAATGCATCACTTGATGATTGTCCACCATGGAAAGGCCAGAAGCCTTCGCTTCCACCTTGGCCGTGCTGTTGGCTCAGTTTCTTAATTTGTTCTTTGGAGGCCCTGGTTATGCTGCCCTGCCTCTGCTGCCCAAATAGCCTCTCCAGCTTATTCATCTCCGTCTGTTTGATTACAGTAAATCAAAATCATTAGCACAACAAATATGATTAATTTACCAAATTAAAGAAAAAGCAAAATACTTTGTACCTTTAAAGCGGCTTGAAGTACTTGTGGGCTGAATGCTTTGAAAAACGATTCTGGGTTTTCACCACCAGCAGCATAAAATGCCTCGTACTCACCAGGAACAGAGACTGGCTTCATGAAATTGACAATGAAGAGCTTTTCATTCTCATCTCTGTTGACCATATAAACAGGGGTACCTGCTGGAATTCTAAAGAGATCTCCACGTTCAAGATTATGGGTCTCTCTCTTCTCTCCCCTAACTATGGTAACGGCCGGTCGACCTTAATTCACATAAAAAAAACAAATTAATCAAAGAAAATAACAAAAACAGTTGATTAATTAAGACCCAAATTTTTATATAGAGAACGATTATCAAACAGTAAGCTACTTACCCTGGAAAACAAAGAGAACAGTATCAGCATCAAAATGGGATGGAGCTACAAATGCGTGTGGCTTAGTGACAAGAAACCCAATTCGATAATTCTCAATGGCGCGCAAAAGATCCGACCTTTCAGTGAATTTCTGAAGAAGCTGAAATCTGCCTTCCTCTGTTTGAACTCTGGTCTCAAAATGCTCATCTTCGAAGAAGTAAGGATTTTGGTCTTGTCGACCCTGAAATTCCTCCTCCTCCTCTTGCTCACGTCCGGTCTCTGATATTGGATAAAAGCTTCCTCCTCCTCCTTCTTCTTCTGATTTCCTTCTGTGTTTCTCTTCCTCCCTCTTCTGCTTGATATATTTGTCACACCCTTGCTCACACTGTTCCCTCTGTTTTGAATCAAACCCTTGCTGTTGTTTGCACTGGTGCCTGCACTGCTTCAGCTCTGGGTCTTGCGTAGCCGAAGCTACATATACACTCAGAAACAGAACAGACAAGAGCAAGGCAACCAAAAGAAGCTTACTTTTCAAAGCCATGGCTTTGTGTTTCAGATTTTCCTTGATTTCTTGATGAAGATGGTGAATGCAGGGGAGCCCTATAAAAAGGAAGAGATCATGGAGATAAGGGAAGAAGCCTCGACGGCATGCATGGCGACGAGTGTCCAATTTACGTGTCAAATGTTTAAAGTAGTTACCAAGCACTGAACATGCAGGCTTGTCATTGTCTTGTATTACTTTAAATGGGAACGACAAAAGGGGTTGGGGGGGTTTGGAGTTTTGATCTGCTTGCATTGCATTTGAGTCTGTGTAGAAAAGTCACCGTGTCCACGTGATTCACATGGCAGTGGCATGTACGGACATGTAAACGCTAGCAAACAATTTTTGTTGACTTATCACTACGTTCTTTATTTTATTTTCTTTTGGTCAGACTTCTCGATGATATACATAGAGAATTATGGTAGACATCCAAAATGGTTCAAAGTTATGAACTGTGTCTCAAATTTAAACAAGGAAACAAGATAATTAAGTAAATTGATGACCTTGAACCTAAGAAATAAATAACAAAAACAGAGCACAGGTTTGGTACAAGAAATTCTTAATCATTTTGGCAAACATATGAGAACTAATATGCTCCCATTTTTTCTGCAACATCTTCCATTTGACATAGAATGAGTGGAAAATTAACTCTCTCAAAGTTCAGCCATGCCCTTCCCTGTTTTGGCATCATAAGTCTTCTCCAACACAACATTCATAGGAGTATCCTTTGGACCAGCTGCAACCAAAGTTTATGATGAAAATTATCAGCAGAAGATATGGCAAACAGAGATTATCCTATTTTATTTTTGCCCTTTTACAAGTACCAACAAGAAAGTTATAGTTTTCGGGACTTGAGATAAGTACCAACAGTAGGTCTTGGAGTGGTTCTTATCTTCAAGATCTCAGGACGAGGGATTATAGATCCCGATGCCCCTATTCCTCTAGATACTCGAACTTTTGTTCCATCCTCAAGATATCTAACACCAACTTTACAAGCCCTCCTGCACAAGTAAAACAAAGAGAAAAACACCAAGGTGTGTCAAAACACTAGGTTAAGAGTGAATGCCTGCTTACCCTTTCACAGGATCAACAAAGAACAAAATACTAACGATTTTTAAAACATATTGTTAAGAGTGCATCCATACCCTGTCACTGGATCAACAACTTGCACATTTGAGGCATGAAGAGGGGCTTCGACAGTAAATATCCCACCTTCATGACCTTGGCCTTGCTTGATATGTTTCTTTACCTGCAAAGACAAAGTACTTGTTCAGCGGCAAACAAAATCCACATAATTCGTTGGAATTGCCAAAAACCTTGAACATTGAAATTACAAGGATCAAATAAATCAAAGTTCGTCATGTAGTTTACAGAACATCATATACTACATGGTTCTTGCTTGGATGGTATCCTTTCAGCCCTTAGTGTAAAGGTCTTGCATTTGAAGTTCAAACCCGTGGATTTTTCCAACAAGACGGAACTCATTACATATACATTGCACAAGATAGAGAATTTCATAAATAATATGAACATCAGAAGAGCTTCAATCATTAAAGATGTTTTTATAGATAACCAAACTGTATACAGAATATCAACAAGCCTAAAAACATGATTTATACATATTATAGAATATCAGCAATATCAATCTGATTTGAGTGGCCAAGGGATTCTTAACAAGTTTTCTCAGAAAGAAAATTGATCAAATAAACAGCTCAAGAAATTGTAAGACAAAATCAGATCAAAGGAGTAGTATACCAATAATAAGGCTAGACTGATACCAGATTTTTTCCTTCCACAATAACACGATTCTGAGAGCGAATGACTCGCTTGATGACACCCGTATCGCCCTTGTCTTTTCCCCTTATTATCATCACCTGCAAATGAGATCGGAAAACAGTTCACTTATATATATATGGATACAGAATGAGGCAAAAGAGCAAATGATCTTCATCGTCCTCACATTATCTCCTCTGAGAACCTTCCAGTGCCTAATGAGCTTCTCAGCCGCTTTCCAACCCATTTCTATCAAATACAGATATCTGCAGAAGCCATGCACAAAATTAAAACCAAAACATGTATAATCTTTCAATGGTTGATCAAAATCACACTTACTTCAAATCTCAAAGCATAAGAACAAGCAATCAAATACAGTCAAATATCATAGCATGAGAACTAAGCACAAGCATTTGCTTGCTTTTCAATTCTATAATACCACCATCTCCTTATTTCAACAAGTGTGCATCGAATGGTAAGATGAACTTCAAAGACACATTTTCATTCGGTTCCAGGGTTAATCTAGATTTTGGGTTTTTTTGCCTATTAACGTAAAATCTATAAAACCACAGCTATTTTATGCTTGTGATAACAAAACCACACTTCACATTGTCATGATGGAAATAATCGTTCATGACAAAAAAAACGTCGCATTCCAAGTAAAGAAGCAAGGAAGCCGAAACCAAATGCGCTCTAACTAGTCAATTTCTTGGAGACATTTTATCAAGCATTTGATAGTCATACTGTGCTTAACAGGAAATAAACAGGAAAAGTAGGTGCAAATACGCGAGCAAGAATAAGCTCGAAGCTCAAGTAAAGTAAGAGTCGAAATGCTTACTGTTAACTTTGTGTCCGTACGGGCTGTGAAGATCGAGCAGAAGAGCTAGGCAGAAGAAGAAGACGAAGTCGGAGTTATCAGAGGTTTTAGGGGAGGGGAGGTGAGCCAAGGAAGACAACGATTTCTGTGGGCTTGAAGTTGGGCCTAGCTCGATTCCTTCGGGCCAATTCTAAAAAAAGCAAAACATTTGGGACAAATAATTTTGATACGGTGTCGTTTCCTCTTTTTTTGGGAAGCATTTGGTGTGGGATTGTGCAACATTAACTATTAAGACATTGCTTGAGAGGGTTCTTATTTCTATGTACGAGGACCAATTGTCCCGTTAAACCTATCCACAATTCAACCCTATAAAAACAATCCCATGAAAAAATGTAAATAACAAGTCCAAATTTTTAGAAACTACAAAGTTGAAACTATAAGGACCAAAATGGTAAAACCGACAAATTATAAAGACCAAAAGTTAATGTATGCCTTGATTAATAAAACCTACCCACATTTCAAGCCTATAAGTACAATCCTGTGACAAAATCTCAATATTTTTTCTTTCAAATATCTCCATCCAAATAGAGTCATATGATATCCACCATTAACAATTAAGACGTTTTTTGAGAGGGTTTGTTAAGATACTTGTTTATATGTATGTGGAGCAATGTCTAAGAGCATCCACAATGGGCTCTCTAAATCACCTTTTTAGACAAATTTTATGGAGAAATTGGAAAAAATGACTCCAACCATACTCTACATCCACCTCATAAAATAATGAGACCTTTGGGAACTCCTGATAATTATCTATAACAAGGATACAAAATAAAAATATATGTTTTTTCACAATATAAGCAATGAATGTTTCATATATGCAGTGTGGCATTTATTCATAGTCTATGAGACATTAGCTATTAAGACATTGATTGAGAGGATTTGTAAAAATCAATGCCTTACGTTCTATTGCAAGTATCCACCACTTATGACAACAAACCGAACTATAGCTCATGTGTATTTTTTTCAAATTTATACAAGCAATATTAGGGGAGAGTGTAATCGAACCTCGAATACATGAGTGAATGCTCATAAGCATTTGAGCAATAAACCTCTTGTAGATGTTTATTGACTATTATGCGATTTTCTTTAATAAATTATATTAACCAAAGTGATTATCAAAGATTAGAATTATTTTAACGTCGGATAATATTAGTAAGTATTGGCTGAGTCATCAAAACATTTCTCAAACTTAATTAACCAAACAATGTAATAAATTACATCATCATGTCATATTTTCTGAATATGAACGAAGTTCGGAGTAGAACCGGATACATGATAATGATAAATGTAAAAACATAAACAAATTATCATTGTAGTATCATTTGCTACAGATGTGTAGCTAGTAATATAACAGGAATGAGACCTATGGACATTAAGACCATCTCCAACGCAAGGACCTAAACCCAAAATATTGTCCAAAACCTCTCTCACCCCAAGAAAATGAAGAACCCAAAATTTGGGAAAACCCAAAATTGGATCCAAATATGGGTCCAAGTATTGCCTGGACCCAACACTATTCAATGGAGCCCACTGCACATCTCAAACAGCCCCATGTGCAAAGATTCTAACGTGGGGCCCACCTCCAAATTTGCAGCTTGCTTTTTGTCTTCTCTTTGAGTCACTTGTCGCTATCCCATGGAGTTGCCATTGGAATCCAATAGTTTCAAATGTTTCTGTTTGTTTGTTTTTTTTTTTTTTGGTATGTACATATAACTTAAAGCAACGATGAGGATTAAATCTATACTATTTTAACGGTAAAAAAACAAGATCCAACGTCTAAAATTTAAATCCAACGGTTAAAATAATATTTTAAATTAATCCAAATAAGATCCAATCCCAAATCTCATTCCAAACTCTATAAATACTCACCTATTTCTCAATTAATCTACCAGCGGAAGAACAAAAGTGCTCTGTGAGGTGTCAATCCAAATATGCCTCACACCCCAGTCATCGAGTGAAAATGTCCCTGACATCCCCAATGTATGAAATATTAACTTGCACGTACACATATCCTTGCTAGATGCTTTTCTTCTTTCTCCTTTGTCTCTTCATGGAATATCAATAAGAAATTATAAAACAAAATGAAATGTTTTTCTTCCATCTTAGAAGGACAAATTCTTAGAAGATAGGCGAGTATCCTCTTTAACCACAAGAGCATAGGCCTCTAACACGGATGGAACCGGAGTCATAGCCAAAATTCGACTACGAATGGAATCAAACTAAGGATCCAGCCAACAAGGAAATCATACACACGGTCAACTTCAATTTCTTTTTGACGAAGAGCCACATAAGTAGGGTTGGTGAGCGTGGAAGGACGGAGGCAATCAATCTCTTGTCAAATCAAATGAAATTTCTCGTAAAAAAAAATATTCACACGCTCACTGTTCTGACATGTAGTGATAGACTGACAGTAGAGTTGGTACAACTTGAAGTTATTCTGAGTAACATTATTATAGTTCTTCCAAGCCGCCTCCAAGACCACATAAGTCTTCCGAGCCGCCTCCCACACCTTATAGGCAGTAAAGCAATGTTCAAACAACGCACAAACATTCCGTGTCATGGAATTCAAGAGCCAAGATTGCACCAAACAATTATCTTCCTCCCATGTTGTTTCCCTCTTTTCGGCCGGGTAGGCCGAGTGAAGGAGTTCTTGGTCCTTCTTTTTGTAGATTGCGTAGGCGTGCCACCACCAAGCCACTGACTGGCTTGAATGAAAAAGGTCGGATTATTGTGTTCGCGCTTCTGACTTCTAACCAGCCGATTGATCGGCCAAGCAAGGAACCTCCTCTTAACCTAGGTTTTTTCACTTCCTCGGAATCGAGGATGGTTAGGTTTTGTATAGGTATTTTAGTATTTTTGAGATTTTCAATGATAGTGATGCGAATTAAATAAAAATATGCGTTTAAAATTAAAGACGAGAATTGAAGTGCGATAAAGTAATCAAAGCGATAAATAAAATTAAATTGAGCAAAGAACGAAATAAGAACGATATAAATGATAAAGGCAATAAAATAAAGCAATTTGAAATTAAATTAAGCTTAAAGCAAATTCGATCCCATGGATGCCGATGCAATCTTCTTCTGTTGGTCGTCAAGTGGGGATCCATGGTATGAGCCTGTGCTTGAGTCAGCGTTTGAAACAGGCGAGAAGGAACGTTCTCTTGAATTCTTCGAGCCCGAAAAACTCCTTTCTTCATTCCGAGAGTTTCTTTCATCCGCCCGGGAGGTATTCTTCTTTGCCCCCAAAGAGGCCAGATTGATAACCGGTTCACGCATTCGGTTCACGTCTTTCGCCTTGGCTTGAATCGGTATGGAAGTGACCTGTGGAGTTGCGGACATCGCCTTGGCCTTGTTCCGGGTGACGACCCCAGCAGAATCTCCGCTTGAGAAGGAAGCGCTCACGTCTTTCCCTTTCGCCACAGGAACGGTTTGACTCTTCTTAGAGGCCATCGTGTTTGGCGTGTTGGTTGATTTTGGAACTGGAAAAAGAGATGAGAGGTAGAGATGGTCTCACTGGGCGTGCCAAATTTGTAAACACGAATTTCCTGCGACAAATGAGACAAGAACACGTGTACAAAATAATAATTGTATTTATGAAATTTAGGGTTACAATCTCTGTTTTGAATCCTCTGATTCGATCTCCAAAGTGTTTAAAGAAAATTTGTATTTGATACAAGGGTCGTAGAGACTTGATCTTGATCAAACGGGTAGCACAAAGCTTGTTTGGTGTTTGGGAATTTTCTAGGGTGGAAGAACCGGCACGTATTTGTTGTGCTTGTTGGCTCTTCCAAAGTGTAGGTGAAGAATGCAGGGAGTTTTCTGCTTCGTCTGAATGCTAGGTTTTTCTCTCCTTCTTTCATCTTGAAGCCTCCTATTTATAGGCTTGATCCCTTAATTTTGTCTTCATTTTGAACCGTTTGATGCACTCCGTCGGATGTTGACACGTGTCACTTTTTGACAACTAATCCGATTTTGATGAGTCACACGCCACATGGGCGAATTATGGGGCCCACAATTTAATCCACCGAACCCTAATTATTTTCTCGTCCAATGGAATTTATTGCACCAAAATTTCTTTGTCTACAATAACCCATGGCTGGAGATGGCCTAAGGTCTTTAGGCATTTGGCTTTTTGAAGTTGATGGCTTAGGGTCTCTAGGCCATTTAGCCTTTTGAAGAAGCTCAATCAAAATGACGTGACTTCTTGTCCCTTTCAGCTATTGTCTTCTCAGCCATACTCCTCCAGCCAACTTCTCTCCAGCCAACTCTTCCTTCACTCTCCCAACCAAGTCCACTACCCAAACGATTTCAAAAAAACCATTCAATCAGCCAAGTCAAATCCTTCAATTAGCCTCTCATATGATATATATAATACAGTCAATTGAAATAATATATAATATTAACCATTAACATAACCAATTCAATATATATAATACTATATATATATATATATATGACGAGTATATATAATACTAATATATACTATCAATTGAATATATATATATGACGAATATATATAATATTTTAATATATATATATATATACTATCAATTGAATATATATATATATAATACTATATATGCATGTAATCAATTGTTTCAATTGTTTTAATATCTTGAGACCTGCGACCTGATTAGCAACAGGTTGGCTTTGACAAGCCAACCTTTCAAGAACTCACATCATGAATATTAACTTGGGGCTTGGCTTTCTATTGAAAAACAAATATCAACGTGGATATTGGCTTTGGCTTTCTTGATATCATTCACGAGCCTGAAACAAAGGAGACCCAAAAATCAGCTGATTTTTTTGTGGTGAGAATTCTTTACTCTCTTAAATTCCTTGGCTTGGATTGAATTTGGTGACCACATCCAAACACATGCGTCATAAGCAAGATCATCTTCACGGGAGCGGGCTTTTTGCCATTGATAAAGCCTACCATGCGACGACTAGTAATGGTCAATCGAGCACTATGAGACCAAGAAGGATAATTGGTCCCATCCAACTTATCAGGTGTAATATTAAATGTATAGTCAAGGGAAGGCCGATCGCCCTTAGCAAAGGTGGAACTCGAAGTAAGCCAGGAGAAGATGTTGTCGTCACCATGAGTCAAGAAGCAGAAAGAACTCAAATTTGCAACAGAGGTAAGAAGCACAACAAGGTAATAGGGCAAGGCTACTAAAATTTGAATATGTGGTTTGAATATTTTAGGTTAATTGTATTCTTCTCCATAAGGAGAGATATATAGGAGTTTACAAAGGTACTTTACAAGGAAATAGATATAGTAATTAATTAGGAGAATATCTCCTAATTATACAATGATGTGTAAACTATATAAAACAATGAAGTAAATCACCTAATTAACTTAAGAAATAAATTTCCTTGATTTAGTAGGTTAACTCATGTCAACAAAGGCAAGGTAGGGGCACAACAAGGCAAGGTTAAACACGTGGCACAATAGTGTACTGCTATTTTACCATGCCAAACAAAGTATGTAAGAATTTCCATATATGTAGTCTTCTCCAATATATGGAGGTATATTTTTTTTTTAAGTACAAAGTTGTGTTAACCTTAAAAGAGATAAATATGAAATAAATATCAATCACAATAGGACTATACAAAAGGGTAAGTAATCAAAATCCTAACTAAATAAGGAACCAAAATCCTATCTAAATAAGGAACCAAAATCCTATCTAAATAAGAACTCGCCAACATTTTTTCTCCCTTGCAACATCTTTATCTAACTTGTCCGTATCATTGAGACATTTTATCAAGCACTTGATAGTCATACTAAGCTCAAGCCTCAATCAAAGAAAAAGTGATCTGATTGTGCTTGTTTGACATTTTCATATCATTTATGCTGAGATTTGAATAAGAATGAAAGGAAGAAATAAACATATTTCGAATGATTACTTGCATATAGTCATTTCAAATACTCTTCGCTTTATGGTCAAATGAAAATATTTTCTTTCAAATATCTCCATTCCAAACATAGTCATATGTTTGAGAGGATTTGCTCAGACACTTACTTCTATGTATGTGGAGCAATGCCTAATACAATACTTATTTGTTTAAACCTACCCACATTTCAAGCCTACAAATACAATCCCATGACAAGTATAACTCTATCAGTAAGATTTTCTCATTCTCGAAAATACTAATTGTAAGGTTAAGATGGCCAAAGAATTGTCACTCTTCAGCTTTATGATCATCTTTGTCCTTCTTGATTCAGGTACGTCATGTCACAAGTATGCCAATATAGGTGGATGTATAATTATTAGTAATTACTAGTTTGACTTTCTAGTTCGGAGTATTTAAACTATCGCTTGTATTTAGAAAATCATAATGTCTTACAATCGTGATTGTCATTTGTGTAGCTACTAATGCGATGGGTATGAGATCCCAGAATACAAATGTCGTCTGCACACGGGTGCAATCAGATGTCGGATGCGATATCAACAAGGAAGCTGAGTACATCAAACTATGCTTGATAAAATGTGCGTCCATAGATCCCTATAGCTGGGCACGTTGCTACACAGTCCCTGGCACCACTGGATTTTGCACCTGCGGAGTTCTTGTTAGATGTTCTTGTTCTTACTTCACTTTTGTGTCTCTCTCTTCCTGGAATATCAATAACAAGGAAATGAAATAAAATAAAATGTTTTTCATAGTATAAGCAATATCCGTCTTTCATTAGCTTCGGATACTTATTTTTACAGTTTTCTTTTGAAAAATAAAAAGCAGACTTAAAAAACTGACAATTTTTTTTTAAAAAATGCAACGTTTTCTTTATAATAAAAAAGTTGACGTTTCATCTTATTTAAGTTTAGTTTCCAAAAAAAATCCTATTTAAGTTTTTTTAAAAGGTGTAAATTTGGATAAATTAAAGGAAATATAAAAGTGAATACATTTAATATGATGCATAAATGACACACTATTTTATGTGTAAAAAAGTGACAAATGTTTGAGGAAAATGGAGAAGGTTCAAAAGAGAAGGTTAGAGAAAAGGTTGATGCGGTAATACGGTCATGTAGTACATCCTATACATGTGTTATAATATAAGTGGATATTTATTGATATTATTTCTTAAAAATTGAGAAAATAAACCATGCCGTCTACCCATATTATAACACATGTACAAAATGTACCACATACCCATATCATAACATATTATAACACATGTCCTTCTTGGTTCAGGTAATTAATCTCTCTTTGTCCTGTATATTTATCCATGGACCATGTATGCTAATTAGGCGTATTGATCTTTAATCAAACAACCCTAAAAATTTATCGCGTATAAATATTTCCATAGCAAGTTTTGAATTTTTCTTGTTTTTCTTTTCATGGTCTCGCAAGTTATTCTAATTGTGGTTGGACCAAAAAATTACATGGTTCATGATATATAATATATATATAGATGAATGGGATAACTTACAGGTTTGTATAATAATGAAAATGATATAATTGTGGGAAAGAATTGGGAAGAGTGAGTGAGTGATAACAGTGCAAAGAGCAAACAGTGAGTATTTTATAAGCAAATATCCATCATTCATTATATTTCTGTTTTGATACAAGCGATAATTTATTTTGAATTAACCTAAATTACGAAGAGGGGGATCAAACTCGGGTGCATAGTAAGGAGCACATCTGCTATAGCCAACTACGAAGAAGGGATTCATCTTGCAATTTTATTTTCATCAAAGTGAATTAAGATTGCAGAGTTTTGTGTTGAAAAAAAGAAAAAAAAAGGATTTATTACATCTTGCGAATTAATACACTATTCATGGAAACTGCATATATGTATATATATATATATATATATGAAAAACTCCTCCACAAATTAATACATTATCAGTGGAATGAAAGCTCATTAATTAATTTATTGTATATCGCTCTTCCTCTGTGGTTGTAGGTGCTTGCTCCTTGGCTATTCAACAAGCTCAAACTTTGATATTCTTCAGCCTTTCTGCAGCACAATGCAAAACCCCACAATTAACCTTAATTTCATACATTTTCCTAGTAAGTTCTAACGATTGAGTATGATATCGATTGATACGCGTATTCCAAATTTACAGTTTGACGATATAAACATTTATCTGATAACATAAAACACGGAAGAAGAAAACTTACCGGCACTCTCTTTACTTGCACATTCAGTGTCACAGCTCATCTCACAGTAAGTTTGACCGTGGGCGTTGCCGTCTTCGCATTCCTTCAAGCAGTTGCCGAAGCACTCCTTGTATTCCTGTGATCACCGTCTTCTGCCTCAGCCTCCCGAATGTGGAGTGCTGCAACAACCACCACCAACATGAGAAACACTGCAACGAGCTTCTTGGCCATTCTTCCTTCTCTAATTGGCTCTTCTTGTTGTTTAACTTTCTGTTTTGATAATTATTTAATTAATTAACTTCTTCTCTGTTTCAGTGTTTCTCAGTGACTTGGTTGATATATATAGGGAATTGACAGCTTATTTTAGGCAATACTGGTGGTTGATATTGTTCTTGCATATGAGTAGGGTTAGGAACGGTGTCCAAATGCCTTCTGAAATTGCACCAAGAAACGGTCTTTCCGCCCCTTTCTCTGCCCCAAAACTTTTTTTTTTTTCACAAAAAGTGGTATTTCACAGATTTATTTAAGACAGTTTCATAATAATTGTGTAATCTCAAAAGTTGAAACCGAGAATGAGCTAAGCCAACAATGTATATAAAGCTTATGCAGTGGAGATTAACATCAATCCCAAAACAATATAAAATTATTTTAAGACAGAAATTTCATTACAAGATGTGAATATGATGTATACCGTACAAAAATGCATATATAGAGCCACGTAGAAATTTCACTAAAAGGACTTACAAACCATAAGTCCGAAAATTATAAAACCCTAAATGTTGAAACCGAGAATGAGTTAAGCCAACAATGTATATAAAACTTACACATATTAAAATCGATCCCAAAATTATAGACCTTAAGAGACACACTTCTATTACAAGACAGATGAATGTGATATACCATACTAAACGGCATATGCATAAGAAGGGTAGCAGCAATAACTATCAGTAGGACTTATAAACCACAAGTCCCAAAATTATGAGTAGGAGAGAGGGTGGGGAAACATAAGATAGAGTAGATGCTGATGGTGATGGGGTCAGTCGACCACTCCCTGTTGGAGCTTCTGATTCTACTGGTGGAGATGTTGGCTGCAGATCATCAGCTGTCCCAAATTGTGGTGCAGGAGCTTCTGCCACTGCCTTAGAAGCTGCACACCAGAAATGTTCGACCAAATTGACCAATGCCTTCAGAAGTCAGAAAAATAAAATGAAAAGAAACAATTAGCAAATTTGTAATTACCTCTTGGACTTAAAGGGGAAGAAGCTGTTGCTGGGGGAGTTGGCCCTAGTAAGGCAGGACCTGGAGCTGCTAAGGGACTAGCAGCGGCTGCCAATTAAAAAGAAATTTCGCACAATTAGCTTAAAAGTATATTTCAATTGGTCACACTAAGATTAAATTATAATTAGAAAAATTGCAAGATTATGTGAGTGGCAGAGCACCTTTGCACTGTAATGGGACGCCCCCCATGTTACAAGCTCGAGGAAGAGAGAGCGCCAGGGTTCGGTTAATGGGCAGTTGGAATGGGACATTGGCAGTTATGAGAAGACAAGCACAGTCCGTGCCGGTGCCCAATAACGACTTTACCGAACTGCAACAGCTCTGTGTTGGTGGTGACGAGCCATTGCTGCTGCTCCCAGTGATATAATTTATGCATGGGGTGAAGTTGCTGATCATTGAGGCTGTGCATGGCGTGCTAATCTGCCCGTTAATCGACGTTAGCGACATGATTAAGAGGGTAATTGGGATAGTAATCAATCGAAAAGCCTTGAACAATTCCATGAGTTAGGCTTCAATGGAATACTTGAGGCTTAGAACTTAGTTGAGTTTGGCTCAAGCTGAGGAGATAGTTTATAGTTCGTCGAAAACCGAATTTTCTTTATAAAAAAAATAGTGAAAAAGAAAATAATTTTAAAGAAGAGTGGTTTTGAAGTGGGTTTTGGAGTTCAACTAATTTAACTAACGTCTTTCATACTTGAACGAATCATTTACTTGCAGGATTTGCTTTTACTTGAATAAGGAAAGTTCTAGCTAGGTATTGGCTATCCTCTGAACAGAGCTTTGGGACAGAGGATTGGTGTTCTAACTATGTAAATTTGATTCAAAGTCTAATGATTTGTCCCTCTCAAACATAAGTTGTTTGTTTATTATCTCATTTTTTTGCCTAAACATGCTAATTGTTATTTTAGTGGGTCCAAATTTAAGGTTTAGGTAATCTAAAAATGAAGCAAATCATTAATTGATTTGAAGAATAGCACTTTTCTTATCTTAGGTTGTAAAAAGCAGTTTTTGGTTGCCAACAAACAGCAATTCAGTAGAAGTTGGCCACCCAAATACACCAATTTATTTCTCTTAGAAAGAAAAAAAAGTTTCCTATATAAATCCCATCACATCCCTTCCTTTCCTCACTCAAACACCGGATATCTAATATACAACATAGGGTAAATTTCACTTTACTATCCGGATATCTATTATACAATATACATCTCCCCAACTTTTGAAACTATTCTTTCAAAAAGTAGAGTTGAAGATATGGCATTCAAAGGAATTGAGATGGCTCTAGCCCTGGTCCTTGGGTCCATGCTTTTGGGTGGAGCCATGGCTCAATCAGGCTGTACCACTGCACTCGCAAGCCTGGCACCATGCCTCAGCTATGTTACAGGAAACTCATCAAACCCATCATCTTCATGCTGCTCACAGCTTTCTAGTGTTGTCCAGTCATCACCACAGTGCCTTTGCTCATTGCTCAATGGTGGCGGCTCCTCATTGGGTATCACCATAAACCAAACCCTTGCTCTGTCTCTTCCTGGTGCCTGTAAAGTCCAAACTCCACCCGCTAGCCAGTGTCAAGGTAAGGAGGCCAAATTGTTTAAGTATTGACCTAACAATAAGGTTTTTTATAGAGAAAAAGAAAAAGAACATTGAGTTAAATTAAATATTGTTGTAGCAGGTGCCAATGGACCTCCAACAAGTCCATCAACTCCTCCAACAAGTTCCCCTGCAGATCCCTCCAATCAAACACCTTCAGATGCTTCCACACCAGAAGCTGCAATTTCGCCTTCCGCCTCAGACATTCCTTCAGCTTCAGGTATTTATCTTCCGTAACTAATTAGTCTAGAATGTTATGTTGTTATACTCTGAATTTCGGTCTAAATATAACATGTGACATGTATATGCCCCCTATCTTTTGAGGCTGAGTTGTAGCTTTGGGTGAATGCAGGAGGAGGGTCGAAAACAGTTCCATCCAAAAACGGAAACGCATCTGATGGAAGCAACATCAAATCACCCCTTCACTTTGTTCCCTTGCTCTTTTTCGTTATCTCTTGTGCTTCTACTCTCACCAGTTTTTGAGTCTTCAACAGAGATTTGGGGCCTGTTCTAGTTCTACACATATTTCATTACCATTTCTTTTCAATTTTATTTGGGTGTTCGTGGAGATGATCATTATTTTTTCTGTGGAATCTTGGCGATGGACATCACTGTTTGTACTTAAAGAGTGTGTGTTTTTCGTTATATCATTTGTTTGTACTTACCTATTTACAATTTATAATAAAGTATGAGTAGGATACTCTTGCACCCTTTTAAATGTCATGTTCAACCATAAATCCATAATTTACCTCCACCGAGTGCCAAATGGTAAAATATCAAAACCGATTAAAATTGAGTTGGATAGATTTAATCAGTCGGTTTTGACAAATTGAATTGAATCTTGAACAACCTTAATATAATAATATCCATTCCAAAAGAAAACAAAAACAAGAAACCTAATCAATCTCGTATTCAACCCCACCCGGAGGGATGCCAAAGTTTGCATTGAAAAATAAGATAAAATTCAGATTGAGGACCGAAAATCTTCTAATATGGGTTATTAATTTAGCATATCATAAGCACTGCAGCCGTCCATAGAACAGCTGGATAAATTGCTTGACGAACACGTTTGAGCAGCTCAAATGATGAGCTCATGCTCCTAAATTCCACATACCCTAAAAACGAAGGTTTTGATTCTTCGCTCCAAGTTCTCAAATTTCACAAGCAGCACCATAATAAAGAAAATAATAATAAATAAATAAAGGGCAACCACTGCTCCAGCGTACTAATTCAATGAAAACCAAATGGTTAAAGCAAAAACTGGTTACGTCTTCGAACCACATTTTGGGACCCAGGCCCAATTGAGTCTAGTCCCACAATGGCAGTGACCCATAAATCTGACAAAAAAACAATGATACTTGTAGAGGCCTATCTCTCTCATCGTCATTCAACCCAACAAGCATTTTCAATTTTTTTTAAATTATAATTCATTCAAGTAAATATGAATATTCAACTATGTGATGTGGACTCATGGGTTGATTTAGGATTTTGGTTATGTTGGGTTTATGGATTTTGTTTGGGCTTATGGCTAATTGTTGTCATGTGGGCTAATAGTTTTAGTGCTGCTTTTGTCTGAGGGGAGAGGTTACAATGAGGAGTTTAAAGTGAGGAGGCTATTTGAGGAGACTGATCCCACCATCAAAACATTTAAAATATTTAAGTCCCATGATTTCTTTACATTTGTTGATAGTGAGGAGGCTATTTGAGGAGGTCAATTTCACTATCAACAAATGTAAAGAAATAATGGGACTTAAATATTTTAAATGTTTTGATGGTGGGATCAGTCTCCTCAAATAGCCTCCTCACTTTAAACTCCTCATTATAGCATCCCCGTTGTCTGCGTTAATTTTGCTTTTAGCATGTTAGTTTGTTGCCATCCTGGGATTGGTATTTTAGATGTCTTGTTGATGTCTTTGATTGTACAGTTGAAGTTTATCTAATGAAATTTATATTTGATAAAAATAAAAAAAACAAAAAAAAAAACTATGTGAACTATCAAATGGTCCAAATCTACAAGGGGCTTGTAGTTAAACGATTAAGTATTTATTCATGCATTCGAGATTTTAAGATCCTTAATATCGCGTATATGAAAAAACAAAATGGTACAAATCTACCAAAGCAGGTTGGCCCGCCTTTCCTGGACAGTCGCAATAAGCATCACATTTTCTTCTATGACCTTAACCATATTTGATTTTTAGTACACACGTACACATGCATAGGGCAAACTTTATTAACTTCCAATACTTAACTCTTAAGAGTACCCCTCCTAAAGTTCTAGTTTAACAAATAAAATCTGTTGCAAAGTAGGAAAAGTTGGCAACCCAATTTAGAAAGCCAAGCCAGCTGCCTCTCTTTGGGTCACAATTTCCCCTTTATATATAAACCACAAACGCCTCTTGCTTATACAAAAAAAAAAAAAAAAAAAAAACCCATTACCAAGAACTTGCTCATCATTTCACATAAATATAGTGTCACTTGCAAATCAAAGCCACTCTCACTCAAGATTAAAAAAATGGCCGTTAGGAGGATTGAGATTGTGCTAGCTTTGGTCCTTGTAGTGGCTCTGTGGGAAGGCACTGTTGATGCTCAATCAAGCTGCACCAATGTGATCATCAGCATGTCCCCATGCCTTGATTACATAACAGGAAACTCATCAACCCCTTCTTCCTCATGTTGCTCACAGTTTGCTAATGTGGTCAGCTCACAGCCAAAGTGCCTCTGTGAGGTTCTTAATGGAGGCTCCTCTTCCGTTGGT
This sequence comes from Prunus salicina, assembly GCA_020226455.1. Lineage (NCBI taxonomy): Eukaryota > Viridiplantae > Streptophyta > Magnoliopsida > Rosales > Rosaceae > Prunus > Prunus salicina. The sequence goes on from CM035347.1 coordinate 24,359,527, forward strand.
GTGAACATCAATCAGACTCAGGCATTGACCCTCCCCTCTGCTTGCAAAGTCCAAACACCCCCGGTTAGCCGATGCAGCGGTATATAAAAAAATTACAAAATTCAAAAAACATAATGTATGTGATTCTGCAGGGTCTATAAACTTATGAATTAACCTCTGGTCATGATTTTGCAGGGTCATCTCCACCAGGTTCTCTCTCAGGAACACCAACTTCTCCTTCAGGTAACCAATTTGATTCCCAAAATCACATTTCTTTACACTAGATTCTAATCGATTTACAATTTGACATATTACTCTGTGTGTGTGTGTGTGTGTGTGTGCAGGGAATGGATCTAAAACTGTACCATCACCATCAGATGGAAATTCTAACAAGATGGCATTTCCTCTGCTGTTCTTCTTGCTCTTCATTGCATCTTATGCTTCAACTTCCACAGCCAACTAAGCTCCTCTTCCATGAATGTTTATGTAGCTAGACTCATGGGACTATATAGTATAGGGTAACATAAACTTTTTCTTATTTTTGCATATTGTTAGATGGCTGATTGGTTTCTGGTTTTTGTAAATCCATGAGGGGCCCCTCATGGAATTCAAATAAAATAGTCACATCACAGATTTTCTACCCTAAACCCTAAGCAAATCAAGCACTGAAATTATAAAAATCAATTAAGCTGTCACCACTGACACCTTGGTGCGATGAAGAAGCCTCCAATGAAGTCAATTTGCAATAATATGACTGGGGCAGCTGAAAACAACAACCATAAACTTGAAAAATGGTAACTCAAGGAAAAAGGTTTGTAGCAGTTGGTTGCTATGCTACACAATTCAACTTGAACAATGGTACGTAACTCAGAAAAAAGGTCAACTGAAACATCTGTTGAGAGTTCTTTTCTCTTGCTAGCATTGTTGTTCCTCAACCTTGAAATAGAAGAAATGGTGGGCAACATGAACATGACTAAGAAGAGTACTCCCGCTACAGAAATTACTATTATCCCGAAGGGTGGATCTAATTTTTTCTTGCCACCTATATATAAAAGAAGGCTGGTTATAGCAAAGATTAAGAGAGGAAAAAAAAAACTCTAATTACACTAACAAGAAGAAAGATAGGGTTTCAAAGGTCATGACTAAGAAGATTTGGGCCGGACCTCTCAGGCTTTTTTTATTTTTTGGGCTGGGCTGAGGTTTCAAAAGGGCCGGCCCTAAACAAGCTTGGCGGGCGGGACCTTTTTTTTTCAACTTTTTTTTTTTTATATCTCTTTGTTACAATGTTTATATCTAGGTGCAAAGTTTCCCAATATTTATATCTATGATCAATAATAGAAGCAAAACAAAATATAAAGGAAAAAGTTTCTTAATATTTATCAAACTTTTATCTTCATAGCAACAAGCATGTTCAATTATTGGATAATGAGAGTATACATTAAATGCGTCATGAATATTAATTAAGCATGGAATAACATGGCTAGATGTTAGATAATACACACCACAACAAATCTTTGTTGAATTATCATGAAAGAACACCATTGGGCCAACTTTATTGTTATGTTTATTATTTAATTTATTTATGTACGGGCTGGGCCTAAACGGACTCAAATGGGCCGGACAAAGGTTTCAAACCCTTAGTTCAAGCCTTATCCATTCTTAGAAAGAGTCAAGCTGACCGAGCCTAAATATTGGGCCAAACTGAGCTTTGGCCCATCGGGCCTCGAGCTACCCATTTCAAAGCCTATGAGCCACGAGACAAATGATGATTATAGGTTTTACCTAATAAATCAAAATGTGCTAGAGGAATGTTCAACTTTGTTTCCCCCTCTGTAAATTGTCAGACATCCAGCAAGTTCCTAGTCTATATCGTGCAGCCAATTCCTTGCACAAATGCATATGTAGTACAAGAACAACTCTTAAGGCACGTCTCCTCACAATCCTCATCTAGACAAGGAACCAAGTGTGCAAAAGCAGACAAATTGGCCCGCCTTAGCACAACAAACCCATCTTCATCATTTTCCTATGTACTATTTCTTTGACACTTTAATAGGTCTTCCTAGAACACTCATCTAACCAATTTCCTCTCATTCATTGGTCCAAGTCCCTTGGTGTTATTAGCCCCTAAAGGTTGAAAGGCTTAGATCGGGCCAGTCTTATCTAAAGTAGGCTAAGCCTAAGGCCTACCTACGGGCCAAGAATTTTAGGGTTTATGGATGGGCCAAGACTTTTCTCTATCTGAAACAAGAAAGGAGAAAATGAAGACGGAAAAGAAAATTTTGAACTGGAAACGAGGTTTTTAAACTAGGTTTTTGCAAGAGATGAGTAAAGTTCCCATCATCTGATATAACAAACTCTTTGCAGACATGCTTCATTTGGTCTAGCTAATTTATAACCACATTGAGAATTGATGATAATATAGTTCATATTCACATTATCTAGGTGGTTGAGAGTGGTTGTGTCTAACTCATGTTAACATTGAGATAATTGATGATAACATAGCTCATATTCACATTATCTAGGCGGTTGAGAGTGGTTATTCTCAAGATTCTCAAGGTACGTGCCATTGTCATGTGACCGGACTATCGGGTAGTGACGCTTGGGCCATTTTTACGGGCCTACTTTGATTAGTACCTAAAAATAGATCCTCCGTTCACAGAAAAAACCTAGAACTTTCGTGATGAATTGGTCAATTTTAATTTGATTTCACAAAGATGGTACATAGGTTCATTTTTAAAGATTTACATATATGGATGGAATCCTTATGCTTTTGAATGATTTTTGGACTTGGATGTGGTGAAAGATATAAGGTTGCACAAGTACTAGGATTAATGTGGAAGCATGGATATAGAAGTTCCTTTGGATTAATGTGGCACACTCTCCTTCCCTGCATACAAATTTCGTTTGGTACACTAGACTGACTAGATTAATTAATTGAAGTCTGATAGACTATGAAGTAATTAAGAACTCGTATGGATCTTCCTCATCCCTCACCATATGATCTGTCGATGAAATCAGCCCACCCAGTTGAGCATGTCATTCACTTCAGATGTCCTTTTTGATTCTATGTGTTGTGTAATAAACCGTTTCTTATTGTCACTTTTGGTTTTGACTTTTTTTATATGGTTCCTCGTGTTGCTCACGGCTTGCTAATGTGATCAGGTCACAGCCACAGTGCCTCTGTGAGGTTCTTATAATGGAAGCTCCTCTTCCCTTGGTGTGAAGTGAACATTAATCAGATTCAGGCAGGGGCATTGGCCCTCCTGTCTGCTTGCCATGTCCAGACACCCCTTATTAGCGTGAGAAACTCTCATGCAATGGGGATAACATTTTTTGCTATTCTCGACCACTAATATAAGATGCATCGGATAACTTTTCCACTTATCAATGTGTTATTGGCCGGGAATAGCAAAACAGTGCTATCCCCATTACAAATAAGTTTTTTGCTTATTAGCCGGTGCACGGGTGTATAAAAGATAACTAAATTTAAAAATATATATATATGTGTGTGCATGCAATGGGGATAACACTTTTTGCTATTCTCGACCACTAATGTAAGATGCATCGGATAACTTTTCCACTTATCAATGTGTTATTGGCCGGGAATAGCAAAACAGTGCTATTCCCATTACAAATAAGTTTTTTGCTTATTAGCCGGTGCACAGGTGTATAAAAGATAACTAAATTTAAAAATATATATATATATGTGTGTGTGTGTGTTTGTGCAGGGTCCATTTACTTATCTGATCATGATTTTGCAGGGTCATCTCCAGCAGGTTCCCCCTAAAGGAGGAGCACAATTTCTCCTTCATGTAATCATGATCAATTTGATCCCCAAATAATATTATTTCCTTTGATTGGGGGGTTCAGCCCCTCATGGAATTCAAATAAAATAGTCACCGATTTTCTACTTTGCCATATATGAACACAAGCAAATCAAGCATTGAAAATCATAGAGATTAATTAAGCTGTCACCGCTAACAAGTTCCAATGAAGTCAATTGACAATAATATGAATGGGGCAGCTGAAAACAGCAACTATATCAACCTCAAAATCATGGGCTTTGACCACATAATCGTGTTGTTTAAGTAAATTCATCACAAGATAAAATAATCCAACTTTTCTTTCTTCTATAAAAGCACTTTTGTAGGTCTATCAATGCAAAATTGCTTGTATGTATTGCTTGTTTTACACGCAGCCCCCCACCCTATTGAAAGCTCTGTTCTGCAGTCAAACAGCAAAATATACACCAAACCTTCCACACGGCAAGGTACAGTATTAGGTATATGAGGTGCCAGTTTAATTTATTGGAAGGAAAAGTCCTACAAATTACTCTTTCTGCAGAATGTACGGAATATGCCATCAAATCAAATTCTAGAACATATATTGGAAGGAGAACATAAAATGCGGATATATGCCAAGTGCGAGGATAATGATTCATGAAGAAAAGGCCAGGCCAGATTTTTTTTTTCCTTTCTTCTGGTGAGATTTTGCAGCCACGTGCCATGCACGTTTCAACATGAGATGAAGCAAAAATAACGAAAATGCCATTGGCAAGGCAAAGCGCGAAGGAAAAGAGAAGGAAGGAACAAGAAAAGCTGTAGAGAAGATGTGGAAATGAAATTAGGAATATCCACAAACAAAGGGTTATTCGGTTTTTAGGGTAAGTGAAAGAAAACACAGGAAAAGCCCAAATTCCGAATTCCCATCTGTCCTATAACGCTCAAAAACCACATTGCCCTTGCAAACAAGACAACACGCGCATAACATTGATTTTGTAACTCGGCGTTTTCTTTGATAGCCCTGAAAAGTCATCCTCTCAGCCTAGAAAACCAAACGCTACCCTTTTATCTCTCTCTCTTTCTCTATCTTCTCTCTCAGTCTCTCTAAGAATTTGAGCAGCAAAGCCCAAATCTTTGTGTTCTTCACCCGGTCCCGTGTTTCAGGTAAATCCACTTTCTCTCTCCCTCTCTCTCTCTCTCTTATGAGCAAGGAAAGAATGATATACGATTAGAGTTGTTTCAGTTGTATTTCGACCATAATTTTGCCGTGAATAGTCTGAATTTTTTAGTTAACATTGGAATTATTGAATACCCACTTTTCCTTGTGTTGAATTGGAGATGGCTTTTATTTTAAAGGTCAAGAATTGTTGTATAATACTAGGTCTCCAGTTTCAAAGTTCTGTGCTTGTACATCAATTGGCGAATGAATTTGATTGATTCTGTTTTTGGGTTGAAAGTTGAAACTAAATTTTCATACTTTTGCCACATTAGTAGTAATGCATGTGAATCAAACCCAATTTGGTTGCATGAGGCCTGAATCATGCACAAATGGTGGAGTGTGATTGCAGTTTATGAATTACCTTTTAGCTAGTTTCTTCTTTGGGCATGGTTTTTGTTTTCATATTTGAAGTAATGCTACGGCGGATCTCTTACCTATTAGCTGATGGGTTTTCGTTTAGTGTGTGAATTCCACCTTCAGGCAAATAGTTATGCCATAGCTGAGAGTGATGTCTGCTTGAGGGTTTGCAAACAAACAATCAGCTTATATTTGAAATGTTGTATGTGTTTGTCTGCGGTGTTTGACTTTGAGTAGTCTGGTACTGGGGGCGATATCTTAATTACCGGTTAGACTTCAGGTGGACTGACGGCAGAAAATTTTCAGCTTGAACCTAAATGACATAACACATTAAAGTTTGTTTTGAATATCATATCCATAAGCTATTATATCATGAAGTTCAAATTTTTATAATATCTATAAGCTATTATATCATGAAGTCAAATTTTTAACTTTTTTGTTTGTTTTTAGGGATTTCTGCATAGAGAAGAGAATTGTTTTGTTTACGTCTCACAGAAACTGGTAAGTAACAGAGAGCAGTCATACTCATGAAGCCATGTTTTTCTATATTACGCCCTCAGTGGTATATTACACCATGTTTTTCAATATCAGTATGTCAACAAACCTCAGTGGTTCAGATATTTAACATTCACATTTCTTTTCTTATCTTCTTATCGAATTGTGCAGAATCAATTTTACCCTCTTTATTTGTCTAGGGGTTGGGACTGGGGTGGGTTTGATCTTTTCATACTAACTCTCCCTTGCTCTTCTACTGAGTATGTGTCTAAGTTATTACATTTAGGTGTTATTGCTATTCTTATATCTTTTGACCATCATGGTTTATTTCCTTACTCCAAATTTCTTTGTATTTCTTTCTTTTGTCCTTTTTTGTTTTTTCTAATTGAGAGAACTGTGTTCTCTACAACATTTAGTTTAGTTGATAGGGTGCAATTGAATGAAGCACCATTTGTTCTAATGTTGTTGAAAATTAATGAACATTATATGGTCTTTATGTTATCAGTTATGCACTGTGGGTTAGCTTTGAAATGTAGAAGTCTTTGGGATGTTTAGCATTATCAAGAGGATTATGGATGCCTTTTGTCAAAAGTTATTGTATTTGGCATGCATCTGAATGGGTTTTCTTTCTGAATGTTTTTGTTGAATGAGGAGAAAATAGAGTAGAATATGTCTGTATTTGCACATAAGGGCATTGCAATAATTGATGAGGTGGTTTCTCACGGTGAAATTTTGTTAGTATTGTGCATTTTGTTTAGTTCAGCTTTATGGCATCCTGGGATAAACTTTTTATATTCAAAACACAGGATGAAACTGGACTAGGATTACTTGGGTCAATCTGCAGGAAAAAAAAGGCCAAATATTCAATTGAAAAGTGGGATCAGAACTTAAACTGCTGAATAGGAGTGATTTTGAGCAGCAATTAATCCATACTAGGTGATAGGTTTACTCGGACATCTTGACATTCCTTGGGCAGATTCGTTAGAAATGAATATATAGTAAGATAGGAGGAAAAAAAATGCTGAAACATGTCACATTTATTTTCTGATTACTTATGAGGTTGGATAGAAAATACAATGACTTGTATTACCTCTGTGTGCACCTTTGCTAATGTTAATACACCTTCATTGAAACATTGGTTTTGAAAATTTGAAATGAATTTATTCTCTTCTTAGCATAACCTCACATTTTGATTCTTCAGATTGCTTGTGCCAGTGCTGCCACCGAGTAGCAACAAACTCCAGTGAAGAATCATCTGAAACAGATGAACTGTGATTATTATGTCTGAACAACTGATAGAAGGTCTCCCTGACGCTGTTTCCCTTAGGTGTCTTGCATGGGTTCCTTTCTATCTCCATCCCAAGTTGGAGCTTGTTTCTCGTTCCTGGCAAGCTGCCATTCATAGCCCTGAACTTTTTAGAGCTCGACAGGAGGTTGGCTCATGTGAGGATCTACTATGCGTGTCCGCTTTTGACCCAGATAATTTATGGCAGCTATATGACCCTCATCGAGATCTTTGGATTACACTCCCTGTTCTCCCCTCAAAAATCAGAAACCTTTCTCACTTTGGTGCTGTCTCTGCTGCCGGAAAATTGTTTGTTCTGGGTGGTGGCAGTGGCGCTGTTGACCCACAGACTGGCGACCAAGATGGCAGCTTTGCTACCAATGAGGTGTGGTCATATGATCCTGTAATTAGGCGATGGACACCACGTGCATCTATGCTTGTGCCTCGTGCGATGTTTGCATGCTGTGTTTTAGGCGGAAAGATTGTTGTTGCAGGTGGTTTCACCAGCTGTCGAAAATCAATTTCTCAGGCAGAAATGTATGACCCTGAGAAGGATGCGTGGGATCCAATTCCTGATCTCCATCGCACTCATAATTCTGCATGCTCAGGAATAGTGATTGGAGGAAAGGTGCATGTCTTACACAAGGGTTTATCAACGGTGCAAGTCTTGGACAATGTGGGGCGTGAGTGGACGGTGGAGGATTATGGTTGGCAACAGGGTCCAATGACGGTTGTTAAGGGTGCACTTTATGTGATGAGCCATGGTGTTATCTCCAAGCAAGATAGAGAATCAGTGAAGGTATTGGTTTCGGCATCTGAGTTTGGTCGCAGAATTGGGTTTGCAATGACTGGACTAGCAGATGAGATTTATGTGATTGGTGGGGTGATTGTCCCTGACCAATGGAACTTGGAAATCAAGCCAATGTCTGATGTTGATGTTCTCACGATTGGGAGTGAAAGACCGACTTGGCGCCAGGCAGCTCCAATGACACGGTGCCGTGGAACAATTCTTGGTTGTACACAGTTGAGAATTTAGGTGTCCGTTTGTTCAAGTTGCTATTTGTTGTTCGTAAGTGCTCTTCTTGATGCTTTTGATTCCTGCTACAAGGAATTGGCCTTATGCTGGCTACCTTTATTTTTTGGCTTGCTAGGCGTAATCTTCTGCCTTGTTTCATGTTTTGAACATCAGCTTGAGAGTTCCTCTTGGAACTCCTGTATGCCAAGGTAACGGTAAAAGGCCCAGCACCATTGGAAGAGGCAACAATTTAGTGGTACAAGAATTATATGAACTATTGTCATGGATAAAGCACTAGTTTTCCTTTTTGTTTCCTGGATAATCAAACAAAGAATCTTCTATATGTCCGCATCTTTCATCTTTCTTACTTTCTTTCATTTATGTTTATTTCATGAGGAAGCCAATGCTATTCAACAAATGCATTACTTCTTGGATGATATGGAAGCATATAAATGATAGAAATTGAATTTTTTTGGAAAAACTTGTGCCAAAGCCCCAAAGCCAATTTCTACCCTTGGTCGAGGTATAGAACATCTTCTTTTCTTTTTCCCAACCGAGTTTCTCCACTTAAATAAAAGAGGGAGCTGATTTTCTCACTTCTCTTTTGTCCACTTATATTCATTTATTAGAAATTGTATCTTATCACTCCTTTTTTGTCACTTACACTCCCGTGTTAGAATTGTATGTTATAGTAAAAAGTATTAAAAAACTGTATGTTATAGTAAGAAGTATTAAAAAATCAAAAGGGAGTGTAAATGAACAAAAAAAAGTGGGAAAATCAAACACCTTAAAAAATAAGCTTAATTACTATCTTTCCCTAGATTCGAATGTTAGAATTGCCTTTTGGATTTCAAATTTTTACACTTAACCCTCCAAAATCTTACTATGTGTACCACTTTATCATTTTCCGTTAACTTCATCTACAAAACCGTTAAGTTGTTGGCGTGATATGGGCGGTTTAATTAATTTAAAACAAAATAAAATTCAGAGCCCATAACCCAATGGGCTATAGCTTCCATAAACCCAAAAGTTAAAACCCCAATTTGGCCTGAAACGCAAAACCCTGAAGACGACGACCGCTAACAAGACTCTTCTGTGAGCAACAATGGAGGACGCTGCGATGGAAAACGGAGAGATTAACAAGGATAGTGAGGTGGCTCCTGCCCTAATTGCAGTCCACCCGACCCATAATTCAGTTGCAGTCGCTGTCGGGTCGGACCTTCGCGTCTTCGACCTCCTGTAAGCTATTTCCCCCACTATTCTCTGTGCCTTGTTATTTGGCTTTCAAAATTTCGCTTCATTGAATACGATACCATTCTGTTACGAATTCCTGAAGATTAAAACGACGGCGTCTCTGTGTACTTTGAATTATACAGGCTAAAAACAGTGTCAGTTTGGTCAAAATTTGAACTTTAAGCTCTCTTTGAGTTTGAGTAATATGCCAGGATAGTTGGAAGTTGAAAATAATTACTTTACCTTGTCGTTTTTGACAGTGGGGGTTGTGCGGTATCTTTGGTAGAGGATTCTGATGGTTCTCTTCATAAGGATTCCATAAGAGCCATTCGTTATGGAGCAAACGGGAAGCTCTTTGTGTCTGCTGGTGATGATAAACTTGTCAAGATATGGTCGACCGAATCGTGGCGCTGCATTAGTTCCGTGTAAGTTATTGAATCCCCCATGACATTATTGGCTGTTAAACTTTAATGGTACTCTTATAGTTGATTTTTAGGGTGATATATCATGGAAATACATGTGATACCACTCAAAGGCCTGCCCTTGGTATTGTACTACATTTGTTTTCTAACATCCAGACTTGATGCAACGTAAGGTGTCTTTCTTCTTTTAAAAGATTTCCGTGACTTTTGTTATAGGTGCTCAGAGAAAAGAGTGAGCGCAGTTGCCATTAGCAATGATGGTTCCTATGTTTGTTTTGCTGACAAATTTGGGGTTGTTTGGGTTGTGGATGTGGATGGGTTTAATGGAGATCAAGATTTTGTGAATAAGAAGGCAGCACCACTGCTTTCTCACTATTGCAGCATCATAACAAGCCTGGTGAGTTCTTTTCTGTTGTTGAGAATTTCTTCGTCATCTTACTTTTTTTAAAAGGGTGCACTCCAAAATCTCCCTTAAATTACCTCTTGCACTCATATGTGAGTGGTAGAGGAGTGTGGGATGTGAGTTTTGGAGTGCCAAATCATCCCCCTTTTGAAAATTAACGTTTGAATCTATCAAATTCTGCCATTCTCCTGTTGACATGTGTGTGTAGTCATACTTTGTCTAATTAGTTGGTTTCATATTATAGGCAAGGTTTTCTGTAGTACATTGACTTCTGTGTCAAGTTTAGGTTCAACTATTATATTCAATCACCCATTGATACAGAAAAGATTTCCTGGATTGTTTCTTCTTCGTATTTCAGTTTTTCCTATTCTATACTAGTGGTTCTTCTTATATTGTAGGTAGAAATTGTTTTTATGGCCACCTGATATCCATGAGATGAGTGGTAATTAACGTTGTAATTTTGGCAGGAATTTTCACCAGATGGACGATTTTTCCTTAGTGCTGATCGGGATTCCAAAATTCGAGTAATCCAACTTTGCAACCCATCCAATAATCTGATAGCTACATTACCCACATAGCTCACATGATTTTTCTTTTGCCAGGTTACTGTGTTTCCCAAGAAGCCATTAGATGGAGCCCATGAGATACAAAGTTTTTCCCTTGGTCATACAGAGTGAGTGGCTTTTCATATCTCATCTGTTCTAGGACGGTGGATGAAGTATATAGATAATGCAGAGCTTGCTGTTTCTTATGAATTTTGCAATTCTACATAAAACATGTGGATACGTAGGATTTAGGTGCCAATATATGGTAGTGGATCAACCTAACTGAATCTTGATTGGGTGTATTATGTATAACTACCTATGTGTTTAAGAAATCCTCTTGCTACTTAAATTTTACTTATCTTCACTTTCATGCATCTATTGGCAGGTTTGTTTCTTGCCTCGGTTTTGTTTGCACTCATGAATGCCCCCAGGGTTTCCTTGTCTCTGGAAGTGGTGATTCAACAGTAAGTAATCATGATTCATAGCAACTGATGGCCTTTGAATTGCTTCAAGGTGCATCTTGTGTACTATACAGCAATTAATGTGTGTTGATTTGGCAGGTTCGCCTATGGGATATTTCCTCAGGATCTCTCCTAGATACTTGTGATATCAGAGAAAAGGTACTTCAGTTGTTCTAAGTTTCCTGAAGTTCCCATTGACTTCTTTATTGTTTCCAAACGACTTTTCTGTTGGCATGCTGTTTACTTGATTTCATTCTGAAGGCAGGACTTTTAGAATCTAAAGAAATAGAAGACAGGTATGCTGCTGTTACTGATTTATGCACCATCCCAGATAGCACCCTTGTTGCAGTGGCTGTCCAAAGGCAAGTTCCTATACATTGGATTTTCTGTCTCTTCTTTCGTACAGTGGTTCTCTGTTTATTCATAATCTTGATACTCGTTAAGTTATTCCATTGCAGTTTGCAAGGAATAATATTGTTGAGCTGTGATCTTTCTGCTCAAACACTCTATGTTGCCAAGGTAAGGACCTCAATTAGTCAATTAATACGAACAGTAAGAATGTAACCCTATCACAGGACACATTGACCTGTTATCAGGCATTTTTAATTGAATTTACTTTCCATGAATCTGTCTTCTTCAGACACATTTCGTCTTGCATGACATTACTTGGAGCTAAATTGCTAATAATTTATCATGACGCAAACAAAGAGTGGCCATTAACAATTGTGTGATTGGAGCAGGTGGTTTCTATCAAGGGAGATGCCTTTATACCTACAAGCTTGGGGACTAGCTTTTCCTCTGGATTATTGTGGATGGTAACTGGTGCCTCAAACTTGCATGATTCTCAACACCCTTGTTTGTCCCGTGTCAAGGTTATCTCTGGCTTTAAGGAAAGCAGTCCTGATTTTGTTCAGCATGGACCAATTGTTTTGGAAGATGATGAGATCCCTGGGGGTGAGAAATTGCTCGAGAAGTTGCAAGGAAGAGTTTCCTTTGACAGAAATTATTTCTTGACAGCAGCTGAGGCTTTGAAAACATCCATGAGCAATTTGCTAATAAAAAAGCAGTACTCTACGGAGAAACGAGAATTTAGAAAGAGAGGCAGAAATGACAAGAAAATAAAAAAGTGATGTGATTCCAGCAATGGCAAAAGGCCTACTGTGAACTTTGTGTAACCCTAGTGATTTTTTATTTTTTATTTTCTTTCAAATCTTTGTAACAAATTGTTGTATTATTTTTGAGATATTAGAAAACTGTACCTTTGCAACTTGCAGTCAATTTTTGAGTAAGCCTGGCTGTATTCAACAGATTGCTTTTAACTACAATGTCTGTTTCTTTGTGAGACATGAGTTGATTTGCACTGAACAGTTTTGGTAGGGCTTCTAGCCTTAAATTGTGTCTGCAGTAGAGTGGATCCTATGTGGTACAGCCTACCAAGCTATGGACCAACTGCTAGATAAATTCCTCTGCTGTTAATGTTATTAAATTCCAGACCAGCAAGAAAACGAAGGGGTTGTATCATCTTCTTTAGTCAAACCATAAAAATCAACATTTTTTCGGTTACTAGTGAGGATCATGGCTATGGCTTTATTTCCTTGGTTTTTTTTTTTTGGTCTGAAAGCTTTATTTCCTTGGTTAGGATTATGTCTTAATATTATAAACCAGATTCCACCTAACCCTGACTAAGCATGTTTTGGATGTTGGTCATAGAAGGAAAACAATCAACATGAAACTGTTTACCATGCAAAGGATGTCATTTTTTCTTTTATCGGAGGACAGCGAATCGAACTTTAGAAACTGTTCTAACATTGTGGAAGAGGAGTATCACTGGATTAAACCATACAAAGGAGATTAATTATTCGAGTTAGTGATTATCTTTTAGGAAATAGTCTCTTTATCCTTGATGGTTTACTAAAGTGGTTGGACATCGCAATAGCCAATTTGGGATTGTCTACTTCTTCTTACGCACCAGGTGTTTTGAACATTTTATTATAATTATCATATTGGGTCCATCTTAATAAACCCTCAAGCAAGCACCTCAAGTAATTACTTTGATCCTAATTCAGAAGGTTGATTAATTATCTTAATGAAAGTTGATTATCTCCTAATGCATTACGCCACGAAAACAAACTTGGTCCCCATCCTTCCACTTCATGGCTCTCTTTCATTTCTCTCCTTCCACATGGCAATGGCACATCATCACGCAAACAAAAGAAATCAAAAGGGCTCATATAATATTAATCATGTCTTAGTAATTAATTTACTTAATAATATACTTAATCCAAGAGCCCCATTTTCAACTCTTCTTTTGTATTTTATATTTTTTACGTCTTTTCTATGAATGAAAACAAATTCAATGCCTTAAGAAAACTGAGAAAAGGCCAAGAGCCTTATTTAGTGCCTCAGTCAATAAACCAATTATGCATCTCTCTCTCTCTCTCTCTCTCTCTCTCTCTCTCTCTCTCATTACAATTTTTTGAAGCAAAAAAATTATTGACTGACAAACATCATCTCGTTTGAAATCATGTAATGGCACTTGGTTTGGCATGATGATATTGACTTCAGCATGTTTGATGGCATTTGTGGGGTCGTTTCTGTGTTAACTCCATCGATGAAGACGTCTGGAGTGGTTCGTTATCCATCCCCGAATTGGACGATGCTGAGCGTGTGGGTCAGATGACTATTAGGAGCTCTATATTTCCCCCACCTACTTCTACATCAATCATGGAGAGCACTAATTAGGTTATAGTAAGTGAAATCTTGATCATCTATAGTTGAAATATTTTGTTGTTCATCGTGGATCTGATTCATTAATTATGCATAAAGTTTATTTAAATGTATAAAGCAAATAGTTGTGCTAACATCAGTCGTGTTCGGACGTAAGTATATTACGATTGTTGATCAATATAAGACTTCTTACAAGACCCACAATCGATAATAACTGTAAAAGTATCACGCGTCCACATGCGACTGACACTAACACTCTTCATAATGTAATTGTCCTCAAGTTCAATTTCATGGACAACGGTCATCGATTCAAAAAATTATATGAGCAGTTTCTCTATGATGATATTAATTAACGGTCATTAGTGGATATTACCTCGAGGATAAAGATCATAAACATCTGTTATTGAATAAGCTAGGGAAACAAACTTCATGAACAACCTTTGCTTTGTTCTTTTTAGTGTGTGCTTTGCTTTATTGCGGATTAGACAGAGGCTGTTTTTTTTTTTTGCCATGATTAGAATTTAGATATAGGCTGTTAATAAAAGCAAAATGTCTAATCCAATGTACCATCCAAATAATTATATGATTTTGTTTCCCACAATCACATTTGTTTCTCAGTTAAACTTATATATGATCACTTCTCCTTCCGAGTTTAGAAGTACAAAGTGCAGTGTTGAAGAGGCCGTGGAGCCCACATTTGACCACAACCTAAAAAATTGGGCCCAAGAGTTGGGTCAAGGTTGCAAAGCAAAAGGGCTAGGGCCCAAAGTAGGGCCCACGATAGGCATCGGGATGATGTCTGAGTCGAGTTAAAAGAGGGCCCCACCAGTTTACGTAACCAACGGCAAACGATTTCTTCGGGGGGTGGGGGCGATGGTGTAGTGTACGTCTCTGGTAGTACATTAAACCCTGTGAGTGAAAGAATCAAAAAAATTTCGCTACCCGTTACTTTCAGTGGGCCCCGCAGGCCCCACCAAAGCCACGCCAGTTGTTTTATTCTGGCCCCACTAATCACTTATTCGAGAGCTAACAAACAAGCAAGCCCCACAAGCCCTATCACTCAATTGGACCAATCCAAGCTTCCACCACACCCCTAAAATTGACACATAATTTTCTTTTTAACTATAGACAAAATTGGTTACATTATATTTTAATCCTTATCCAAAGGAGGGATAATCTTGTAAGATAATATTATTCAATTTTGAAGTGCAGAGATTAAAATAAGAGCGTCAAAATCGCTACCCTAAACAACAGGCGATGAGGTCTTTACAAAACTTATTATTTATTATCAGAGTAATTAAACTTGAGGTCCCAAAGCTAAATAAAAAAAATAACATATAACTAACAACATTTAATTTGGTAATGGTAGAGGCAAAATTAGGCTGTTTTTTTTAGTATAAGCGATTGGGAGAGGGAGTTTATAGAAATATTTATTGTGTGTATAGGGATTTCGAATATGTACCAATATGAATGAAGATGTAAGAGCTCAACCAACTGAGCTATACCTCACCTTCAAATTAGGCGTTTTACACTAACCCAAAAGTCGAAAATCTGCTAGGTTTCTATTATGCGCAAAAACTTATAGGTTTAGCTCCACCATAATCCATGTGAGAGATTAAAAAATGGTATGATTTTTTTTACCCAAAACAGTAAATAAACAATAATAATTTGTGCATAGTGATTAGTGGATTGAAAAAAATGAATGAGAATCGTTAGGGTGAGTTCAGCATTTCCTATGAGTGCGTGCGTTTTATTTCTCGCACTAAGTCCAAGTGAATCACGACAAAATAAAAAAGAAAAAATGAAAAGAAAAAACCCAACTGAGAGAGAAGACTCTTCAAAGAAAGACAAAATATAATCCGTTCAGAAAGAGAGTATATTATTTTATTTAGCATGAGAAATATTATTAAATGTAAATATTAATTTATGGGTTCTGAGGCTGTGGGTCTGTGTGGTCAAAACCACCAATTCTCATGCAAACAAAAGCACGCCTCCCTCATTGTAACCAAAAAAAAAAAACACGCCTTCCTCATTTGTTTTTTCACTCTTTAAAAGGCACATCCAAACCTAACTCTTTTTCTTCCCTTCAAAACCGAGGGCCTATTCTTTCTCATCTTTCACTTTCTCTGTTTGCCAAGTTGCAAATTCATTTTTACAGGATTGAAACTGAATACAAAACCCACTACCAGAAAAGTGAAATTTTAGAGAGAGAGAGAGAGGCCAAGAAAAGGAGAGGAGCTGACCTTTATATTTCATTTCATTTCTTTTTTCTTTCGTATTTACTTGATGGTGATGATGGCTCTTTTGTCATGGGAAGTGGCAAAGCATTTATGCCAATTCTGCCTGAGACAGCAGAGGATATAGATAGAGGGTTGCTCTCTATGTGTCTGCCTTGATCACATGGCATGCATGCGGTTTGCTATGAATCTTGGTGGGAAATTGAGTCTTAATATGTTGCAGTGCTTGAAAGAAACAGGAGGAAGTGAGGTTACCAAGTTGCTTGTTTTTTAGCATTCAGGCATGGAGGCTACAGAGATTTAGGAAGGCCTTTCAGTCTCAGACTCTGTTTTTCTCTTCCCTTTTCCTTTTTATTATTATATTATTTCTCTTTTAGTTTTATGGTTGTAGAGCCATGCATTAGTTTGCTGGTTGAAGAAAAAGAGAGCCTTTAATTTAGTCTACTTTTGGAACTCAAAAGGTGATTCTTGAGACCATCATTTGAAGCAATTCATAGTGGTTTCTTGGTGAGATTTTTCTGATCATTTGAGTAAGTTCTCCAATATCCTTTCTTTGTTACTATCTCTGCTTCACTCTATTTTTATAATCTCTCTCATGGCAATCTTGGATTAATTTCTCTCTCCCTCTCTCTCCTCTTTGGCAGTGTTCAATTTTTTGACTTTTTGGGGGCTTAGAATCATTTGGTTAGAGCAAGTTATGCTGAGGAATAGATCTAGAGCAGTGACCAGCAAGCAAGCTTTAATGGCTGACCACACCACCCAATCATCTCCAACTCAAAACAACTACACCAAAGCCCCATCTTTCTTTGGTTCTCCAAGATTCAGAGCTTTCACAATAAAGGGTCATTCTGAAACTGATTCTCTGATAAGCCCAACTTCAATTCTTGACAGCAAGCCATTTCCTTTTGCAACCCCATTTTCATATGATCAAAACCAACCCAAAACCACGAAAGTTGTATCAGCAAACAAAAGCTCCTGGCACCAACCAGAGCCCAAAGGCATTGGCCTTGCTCTGCTTGAGACACTCAATGATGAAAAGCTTGAAGACAATGCTTCTAAACCCAAACAGCGGGAAGGTCCTGTTTGGAACTAAGCTTAGAGTTCAAATCCCTCCCTTTCCAGCCTCTGCTCTTTCTCCAACTCAGTCTCCGAAATCTCCAGCTGATTTCAAGATCAAGACTTGGAATTCCCAATCATCAGCAATTGGGTCTGCTAACTCTGGCATCCAAACAGAGCATTCAAATTCTGCTCAGGCTCCCGCAGGGTGTGCCTCTGTGAGTGAAATGGAGCTTTCTGAAGATTATACATGTGTGATATCTCGTGGACCAAATCCAAGAACAACCCACATATTTGATAACTGCATTGTAGAAAGCTTCTATAGCTTATCGGATCAGTCCAGCTCTGCCTCGGTGAGTTTCCTTAGCTTCTGTTACACATGCAAGAAGAATCTTGAGCAGAAAAACGACATCTACATTTACAGGTTAGTTTCAATGACCCATTGTTTTTGTTTTCAAATGAAATTATGAAATGATATATTTTTCATGTTCTATGGAAGATGAACATATTGGATTTGCATTTGATTTGTCATGCAGAGGTGAGAAAGCTTTCTGCAGTCGTGAATGCCGCTACCAAGAAATGCTCTTAGATGAAGTTGGGAACTCAAGAGTTTGATGATGCTATAAGGACTTGTTCTTGAGTTCTCTCTGTTTTCCCATTGATGATTTTTGGAGACCAGAAACTGGTAGATCTCAAATTTTATCTTGTCTTTGGCTTTTTAAGTTTTACCCTCTCCCCTCCCCTGCAGATAAAAGATAAAGAGAGGAGGAGATATTCTAGTTCGTTGCTGTAGAGTTTATTTTATTTATTTAAAGACTTATTTCATTGCCTGAGGTTCTTGTCTTCCCACTGTTTTTTTTTAATGCGAACTTGTAGCAGATGATTTTTTCTACTTCTTCTTCTTTTGTTTTTTTGGGTCTAATTTCAGTATGTGATGATGTATGACTCGAAAGCTGCCCAACTTTTGTGTTTTTCTTATCATTCATACAAAGGGGACCGATGATTCATTTCATTCATGCACACGACATACAAACATATCTGAGTAATTATCAAGTGGTGACGGATAAGATAAACGAAAGAAAAAAAAATATTAAAAAAGGGTAAGGATCCAAACTTGAATTCCTTTTCAAGACCTATTCCAGATGACCCAGATAATTAAATACTTAGAAGTTGTTAGGAAACTATGATAAGATAAACGAAAATATTACTTGCCAAACTGCTTGCAGCATCATTTCAAATCAAACCCTTCCCCTGTTAAACTATAAAGGGAAGGAAGAAAAGCTTGAAATGAGAAAAGGCTTATGATGAAATCAAGTGACCAAGAAGCCAAGCGGCCCTGTTTCTGGTGTTGCTGAGGAGGGAAGGGGTAAAGGACTTAGCTAAAGGCTGCGTAAAGGGATCCAACAAAAAGAAGTACTGGGCTAAAAGTCTCTCAAATGTTACTTCTGATGCAAGTATTAATGAATTCATTCACCACCATTCATCAGCCAGTTTCTCTTATTCACGTTCGCGCCTCTGTGTGTAGCAGAGCAAAACGTTAGAATTTTCCCAATAACAGAGTAGCAATGATTGAAGGGGCCAAAAAGAAAATACAGTTGCAGTCATAAACTCAAGCAAATTGAATACGACACTTGTTTTGAACGGGTTGCTATCCCTAGCCAATCATGGTATAGCACCCGATAACTTTATACTTTACATATTGTGATTGACCGAAAATAACAAAACAATGCCATTCACGTTTCGTGCTCCTCATGAAAAACCCACTTGTTTATTGATATTGAATTTGCTAATCATCTGTTAAATGAAACGTGGAATAGGTTAGGCAACTTCTTGGAGTTTTCCTATTCCATTTGGAATTATCTGCATCTTCTTTGGCCTTCTTAATCTCAAAGCTTTCTCAGCACTACACCTGAGAATTCTCCGCGAGATGCATTGGAGAAAATGTCAAGTTTCAAATCCCAATAATAAAAAGTTTTCCCAACATCACCATCTTGCTGATGAAATCCATGACACGGCCCAATACCTCAATATGAATAAAACAAAACATCGTACCATGATAATTAAATAGATAAGATAATGTATAACTTACATAGAATTAAAGATGATGATAGATAAACACACTACCATCCAAGTTCAGATAGACGATACCAAACAGACTTAACACTGAAATTTAAATAGACAATAAAACAAGGAGACCAGATATTTGCTCGACACAATATATTGACTCCATTGATCCTGGTACACAAGACAAAGCAAGCAGCTTCCCACGTACATCATGCATTGTTAGACACAGTGACCATATACTGGAATTGCATTTGCCTCGTCCAAGGAACTATTACAGATATAAGGACTTAGATTATCAACCGCTAAAGAAAACACCGCCTGAATAGTTTTCCAACTTGCACCCTGCTTCAGACATATTAAGAAGAAATCAGTCACCACTGAATCAAACTATACAAGAGTATATAGTATAACAATAAGGTCGAACAGTAAACCAGATGTATTACCTTGTTGAAGGCCAGGCGAGATCAACAATCTCCAAGGATGAAAACGATGCGAGGACCGCAATCGGCACCATTCATTTGCAAGAACAAGGAATTAATAGGTAATTCCAACTCAAGACATGAAACAGAACAGAGAAACACAGATTGACCAACCCTATGAACTGAAGAAGCAACAAAGCAGAAGTAGGAAAGAACAACAATCACTGCCCCTTCCCTCTTTTCTTTCTTAAAAACCAGAAAAGATGGTGAAGGGGGAGAACACCCTTGATAAGAGTGTAGTTAAAGGGGTCAGATTGTCATTAGAAGTAAAGAAAGTTATGTTTAGAGTATGAAGGCAAATCGGGCCATAACAGACCAAGCAAGAGATTCAATGAAAGAAGATTAAGGCAGCCAATAGGAACAACATTTAACTAAGGAACAAAGAGACTAACCAGTGTCAAGACTATTTATAGGGGCACTAAATCTAAATGCAAGGAAACGAAGATGCAAAGATGAAGAAGAAACCTGCAGAAACCTAAAGAATTCTGTATGGATAGACCACTTGACTTTCTAAAGCATATACAACCGTAACCGGAACTAGAGACCTAAACCTAACTCTACAGGGATAACGAAAATTAGCAAATATGTCAGGAGATTACATTGAAAAGTTTAACTCAGAACTTCAATATTCAAGTATAATGTAGTTTCCCTCAGCTTCCATAAAGAGTGGCCAGTTACTCAATCCCATGCCAGAATGTAGGCAACCATCCACTTCGAAAGTACAAGCCTACAACTTTTTCCCTTCTGCTTCCGTAAAATTTTTGGGTCAGTTCCATCCATGTCATAAGCCCCGCAGTACACATACCACGCCCATTTTTCCAAACAAGCATTCATCTCTCAGACCAACTTCACATCCAACATCCAGAGATCGTTGACCCACCACAACCAAGACTGTCGATTGTAGCACCACCACAGAAAACTAAACACACTCATCACAACCCAGGACTACCAAACAATTTATTCACTCTATATACAATCTAAACTTATTTACAGGAGCCTACTGCTCCCCTGCTCTTCATTCATCGTCAACATCAAGATTCAGAATGCGACGCAGAGTCCTGGTCGCAGAGTCAGCGTTATGAAAGAGGTCTCTTGCAGAAGAGCTATGCTCCCTAGTTGGGGATGCAGGTGCAGACTTGGCAATTGGGTGGGTTGGGTGCATTTCCATATCAGAAGCGGAGCTTGGCAATTCAAGCGACACGGTTCTCTTGGGTCGGATTGAAAACTTGGGTATTGGCAGAGAACTAGGTGGGGGAGAGTTGGAGTAAGCAGGGCCAGCCCAGAGCTCAGAAAATGAAAAACTTCCATTAAAAGGCTTTTCTTTCTTCGAGCTTTTGACATTGATAGCAATTGGGGTGCTTTTACCAAGTGTTTTACTATCAGACTGTGAACCTACACTAGGGGTAGGTGTCTTGTTTGGACTAGGTGTGGTTATCTTAGAAGAAGAAGAGAATGCTCGTTTGGACACAGGAGTAGAGCAATTCTTCGATGGGGTAGGTAGTATACCTGTGCCGGATTGGAAAGTCCGGCAATTGATCGCTCTGAAGTCCTTCGAAGGTGATGGGCCGTATCGGGCAGGCCCATGTGGCTTGACCCGGTTGTAGTACTGGTTCTTAGGCTCCGCCACAACAAGAAGAGTTTCCATTATGAAAAATTCACTGAGTCAACGAGTATAACTCGGTCGAGTTAGAACGATTCTGAGAGCAACCAACTAGATCTACAGCTATAACTCAATTCCAGGGCTCAAACTGTATGCTTAAAGATTGCAACTTTAGGGTTCGAATTGCACGAAAACACAACTGAACTTCTAGATCTTCTCCACAACAGATCCAAATCGAACATGGACAACAGGATCCGCACAAGAACAGAGCAATCAACTACAGAGCCACCGAATCGAAGACCCCAGAACCGAATCAGATTCAGATCAGCCAAAATCCTCTTTACCACTGTAAATTACAAAATAAAAATTGAAAATTAGTTTCAGCAACGGATTAAAAATGATTTTACCAAACCCACCAAAAAATGAAACTTTCCATAACCTGAATCTAACTACCACGACCATTTTCTCAAGAAAGTGAGAGAAAATTACCAATAAGGAGGAGAAAACTGTCAGTAAAGTCACGACGGAGAGGTATATGGAGATGACTTAGATCAGAGGGAGTTAGATTCCTCTCTTTCTTTCTTCTTCTTCTTCTTGAGGTCTGATATTTTTGGGATCAAGATGAAAATGGAGATTGGAAAACTGAACCCCGGAGAAATATGAATAAGAGAAAAGAGAACACGAATCTGAAATGACTGTCTACAGTTGCATATAGAAAAACCTACAGAGCCTACGGGTACTACTGGTGTACTGCGCACTGCATGCTCCCTCAATACTGTATAATAATGTATCATGGTTACACAAGTGGGCCTCATTTTGACTGGATTTACAAGAATGGCATTTCATCATCCGTCTAGTCTAGTCCCTAGACAAAGAGTCAGTTGACTCCTTTGCCCTTACGCCCTTAGAGTTAAAAATAGGAATATACATAGTATTGTTTGTACCAAATTTTGATTATACATTAGCACGGTTTCTAGGTGGCTAATTTCATGGCAAATCAATAATCATCTGCGAGATAAATTATGATCCAAGTAGAAATTTGGGTGTTATTTCATGGCTTCAAATTTGGAATAGAAGAAATTATTTGTTAGCATAAGTGGATTTTATGGTAGATATCAGACTCATCGTAGAGTTAGATAACTTGAAGCACTCAAAATTGGTTTGCTATATGGATATAGAAATATATTCAAAGATAAATGGGATTATAATTATCTCATGCATAAAAATGCAAATTATGCAGTTGAAGTCACACCAAATTAGGTTTGATGATCAAGATGGATCCGTGTTGGTTTGCTCTATGAATATAGAAATATATTTGGAAAAAAAAATTGGGATTTAATTATCTCATATGCATAAAAATGTACATTATATGTAGTTGAAGTCACACCAAACTAGGGTTGATGATATAGATTGCTTATGTGTTTGAGAATTCCCTTGCTTGTCTCTCAATTTAAGTACAAGTTCACTTCGATCACGTTAATGAGTTTGACCATATATGAGAAGCACAACTGTGAACTTTGTCCCCATCTAACCCTGAAAGTTTAACTATTAACCTTCTTAAATGTATTGCAAACAATGTAGAAAATATCATACTTTTATAGAATGATTAGTAGTACTATTGAAATGTAAAATTACATGATTCATCCTTATAGTTATGCAAAACTCAATAATCTACTATTCTATATTTTTTTACCCGTATCATAATATTCTATTCGTACTTCTTGAAAAGTAACACACAATTTATCTATATTATTGATTAAATTACACTTATTATTGGTATAGTTTGACTTATTTTCTAGTCCAATCCACACCTATATTGGCCTTTATGTTCTATTGTTTTATAATTTGTGCATGTTTGGGATCAAATTGAGATAACTAGAAAACTAGTAGAAGAAGTGTAGTTAATTTACAGTATTCGATAAAACCAGAAAATAAGGATCTTTTCATGTTATATAATTATTTTCTCGGACTTTTTCCAAGTAAAAAAGATCGTAGATAAAACCAAATTACTGAGGGCATATTGGGAAACCTACATAACTATGAATGACATAGGGCGGCCCCACGAAAGTCATGCAATAGAGTGTGTGCAGAAAATATCGGGACAAAAAAGAAAAGATGAAGATTAGAAAAAAGAAAAAAAAAAAAAAAAAAAAAAAAAAGGAGAAAAGACTAGTTGGAGATTTTGACGTGTAGTGGGTAGGCAACGTACAGGTGTCTGAGTCTTGATTTAGGTCGGCCACATAAAGTTTATTTTTAAATTTAATAATTTAATATTATTCCCCCTTCCAATACCACCCCAACGAATAAATCTTTGGCTTTGCCTTCCAACGGCGGGTTTTGTAAAAGTGGAAAAAAGGTGTCTAAAGAAAACGTTTCTTTTTCCACTCTACTTTGAATGGGATGCCAAACCCACCCTTGAATTACATTTTAGTAGTTTAGATGAGGACATATAAGCAGAACGGGGATGTAGCTCAGATGGTAGAGCGCTCGCTTAGCATGCGAGAGGTACGGGGATCGATACCCCGCATCTCCATATTTTTAACCGTTGTTTTTACACATGAAAGAAGCTACTAGTTCATCTTCATTATAATAATGATACACGATATTTTTAACCGTTGTTTTTACACATGAAAGAAGCTACTAGTTCATCTTCATTATAATAATGATACACGATATTTTTAACCGTTGTTTTTACACATGAAAGAAGCTACTAGTTCATCTTCATTATAATAATGATACACGATATAATGTGGGGAGGTGGTCCATATGTCTGCTTACATCATTAGCAGTGTCATGGTAAATTTTACTGTAAAAGTGCTGTAATTATTTATAATGACTAAAATGGACATGATGCTGAAAGTGATTTTTACTAATCTTTATATAAATATGTATGTATTGGAAGATGAACATGTTATAGCAAATAATGTTTTTATTAAAAACATGCGTAGTGCCTAAGTAATTACCTATAGGAAAACTTGGGCAAAATTACATACAAGATGACAAGGATTCAAACACACTCCCATATATTTTTCCCTTACTTTTTGGGTTTGCAGTTTTGATATTTATTCACAAAACAGAAGCTTTACAAAAGATTAATGAAAGTCAAAGAAAAACTATACATATATCACTTATGGAAAATAAAAATAAAGAGCAAATTTTTATTTCTTTTATTTAATCAAGCTATCTAGAAAATAAAAATAATAAACAGTAAGAATAATACATATAACAGTTATGGAATAAGAATAATACATATATCAGTTATGGAATAAAATTCTATGAATTCATGAGCTTTGTTATAACTATTTTTGTGTTTTTTTCTTCTTCTTAATAATTGCTTATCACGACTAACCGACAGCACACACCCATTCATTCTCTATCTATTCACAGCAACAAATTTGAATGATTCTAAAAGCACACAATGATGACGTCATCAATGGGGCTTCCATTCAACCCTGTGGCTGCAGCAAGGTCACTGAGTGTCCAGCCTCACTCACTTGTGCATAATCCAAGCATATCAGATGGGTCTTCAATGGTGGCTATATTTAGTGACCCCAGCAAATTTCGAGAGATTGAAGAGATTGAAGAATAAATATATCCCATAAAATTATAATCAATAACTTTGAAGAGATTGATAATCTAGTTGTGAAAGATATTGAGAGAGATTGAGCCTTTAGAGGCTACGTGAAGATGAACTTTGGTGTCTGCAGATTTGAGAGAAATACGTGAGGATAATTATCTAACCTAATAAGGGTATTTGTGGAATTGCGACAATTTCATTAAAGGGAGTGCGCTGCTTCAATTGAAAGCAACTTTAAAAAGCAACCCTGAGGTTGCTTTTAAAAGCTGCTGTTAAAAGACCATTGCTTTTAAAATATAGAAAATTTGGCATAAGTCCAATTATGAGGAGAGACTTTGGGTGCAATCCACGCAGAAATTGTTGTTGATCCAAGTCCTTTGACTTTTGCGCTACATAAGATTACATGCCTATTTCAATTTATTGATATTTACTTTTTTTTTTTTTGGTTCCAGTTATACACCTAAAACATAAATAAGGTAAATTATGAATTCCTAAAACTAGTAAGTTATTGATTTGTACGATATTAATTATCATATTTGATTTGAATTTAATTGCAAATCTATTTATTGAATTCTGAAATTTTCCCAAGGTATACCGACATAAAAAATTGTAATTAGAGTTCATAAAAAACTTCATACCTTAATAATATGTAAGGTACCTATGCATACACCTCGTATGCAGTATGCAGGTAATTAAACCCAAAAATTACCTCTGATCCAGGTAATTAAATCCATAAATTACCTCTAGTCTAGGTAGTTATACCCTCTAGGCCAGCTAATTGAACTCATATAATATCTTGGTATGGATCTTTAAACTCAACTGAGATAAAAATCCATGGAAGACAGGTATGTATGTATATAAATATGAACCTCCAGAAAAAACTGCTTAAGAAAACTCAAGAAAAAAACACTTACCTGTAAGGCAGGTACATATATACCTTTATGTATTAACATTATTTACCTGTATGTCAGGTACATAATTTAATGTGGGTGCTTGTGTGATCGATTGATATAATATGTGAGTCTTTACTTTTTATTGATTAAATTGTATTTTATCTATATATTAGGAATATTATCAAGGAAAAAAAATTCAAAATTCAAAATTTGGAATTCAATTTCAAGGAAATAATGCATTAAATTTAGATTTTCAATGTGTTTTCCTTATTTACCTTAAATGGTAAAATTGACACAACAAAAAAGTAATAAATGTCAAAGGACCTACATCTAAAACCAAAAACACGAGGACTAGATCCAATGATAGCTAATCGTTTTGGACCTAGATCTAAGAACCCCTTTAAAATAAGCAAGATATTTTATTTTTATCAAACACCTTAAACTGCTTAACTTTAAAGTTAAGCAGGTTTTTGGTAAAAAAAAAAACAATCCCAAACGGGGCCTTATTGGACTTGGAATTATTGTTTGCATATGATTGGACACGACATAACACATGTACAAATACAATTCTCCATTTGCAACCCCACCCACCATCATTGTTCCTAAATTTGACCAGCCCAACCATTACTATATATATTTCAGACCCAAAAAAAAAAAAAAAAAAACCAATACTATATATTTTACATTAACGTTTACAAATTACATTTTTGGGTGGGCCAAAGATGGATTGATCTCATTCTATAATGCTCTTTTTTGTCTTCTTTTTATTTATTTTTATTTTTAATGTCAATCTAATTTTACAGTGCTACTTACCCTATTGTTAATTATTTAGTTGTGTCACCACTAAATCATTGACATGTATCCCTTGTCTCATGTCGATTTCAAACCAGAAACGGAAGACCAGAAAGGAGTAGGGGGAACTCATACACATGGGTATTATGGGGTTTGAACCCAGGATCACTTGAGAGCATACCAAAAATTTGAGCCAATCTAATAAATGTCGATTGATAAGACATTAAACATCAACCAATCCAAAGGGTCTTTACGAGTAAGTGAGTGTATCAGTAAACAATCAGCTCATTGTATCTTATAACTGTAGTTTGGTTTCAAAACATTTGGATTTGGACTTGACGATTGTTTTATTATGTTTGGCATGTTGGCCCATCGTAAGAGGGTGCCCTGAAACAATCAAAGTAGTGGATGATATTGATCGGTGGCGAAGGTTTCAACTCTCAACATCAATGAGACCTGAGTTGGCAAGCATCCCTTACTATATTTAGCAGCTAAAAGTTTTTCGTTATAACTAACTGAGTAATTATATAGATTTATTTAGCTCACAAACTTATTTTGTAATTTTCCCTTAAATTGATTAAATTAAATTAGTTCACCATCCGTTTAGACGAGGGAAAATAACTCGGAATTTAACTAATTGTTGAGAATTTAAAAGGAGAAATTGACAATTCCTTTATTTGGCAACTTAAGCACGGAATTTATTAAATAATGCGCAGAAAAAAATCGTGGAAATTGAGGGCATCAAATTCCTGAGTTTAATTTCCACCAAATTAGGCGTTATTTCACAATTTTCCTAGTACAATTTACAAAATTCAACATATATAAATTCAAACACTGAAATCTTTAATTACTAGAAAATGAAATGATGGAAATATAAATTTTGTCATTTAAGAATTTTATGTAATTTTCGATTCCTTGATAGAGTATAACATTACATCAACAATATTATAATAAATTCTGTCAATTCCGTTAAGAGATTTAAGAATCATTGAAGTATGAGATTTTCTAAGAAACTTCAAAGTTTGAACAACTTGACGGATTCATTGAGTGAAGACAAAAGATTCATTGAGTAAAGAAAAATCTCAAGGGTTGTGTGACCTGCTGAAATGTCATACACGTTCTATGATCTCCTCACGTATCAACAACTGAGATAGGCGATTGATGTTGGTTTGTGTGACCTGGGGAAATGTCATCCACATCTATGATTCCCTCGCATATCAACAACTGAACCTGAAAGTCGCTTGGTATTTGTTATCTGACTGAGATAGGAGAAACATTTTCTACCAGTGGGGCTGGCCTCTACTTTAAAAAGAATCCAACTATGTTTCTTCCTTTAGCACTGAATTGCATGACTCATTGAGAAAGTTAGCCATGAATTCTACTACTAAATGGTTTGCCATGAATATTATATTGCTCAACTTCCTTCCAATCCTTCCCTCTTCCACTTCCATTGCCATTGGCTCTATTAAGCCAAACCAACCCATGAGAGATGGCGATGTTCTTCTCTCTAGTACTAAAATCTTTGCACTCGGGTTTTTCAGCCCGGCCAATTCTCGTCACCGGTATGTTGGAGTTTGGTACAACAAACTTCCAAACCAAACCATTGTCTGGGTTGCAAACAGAGACAACCCCATAATTCCTGTCACTGATAATAATGCCTCTGGAGTTGGACTTTTAGCTGTTCATGGAAATGGAGGCCTGGTCATCTATGGAAAGGACCAAAATACCCCTCTTTGGTCTGCTAATGTTTCAGTCTCTTCGCCAAACAATTCCATGATAGCCAAGCTTTTGGATACAGGAAATCTTGTTTTGCTTGAGGAGGACAATGGATTTAGCCAAAGGGTATTGTGGCAAGGCTTTGATCATCCCACAAATACATGGCTTCCATTTATGAAACTTGGCTTGGACCGGCGGTCCAAGTTGAATCGGTTCATCACATCTTGGAAATCTCAAGATGATCCGGGAACCAGTATCTATTCGTATCGGATCGATCCAAGTGGGTTTCCGCAAGCGTTTTTATACAAGGGTCAAGCTCCGCGATGGCGGGCTGGGTCTTGGACCGGAGAGAGATGGAGCGGTGTGCCCCAAATGACAAATAATTTCATATTCAACATTAGTTTTGTGAACAATCAAGATGAGCTATCCATTGTGAATGGTATGACGAATGAATCAATCTTCTCGAGGATGGTGCTTGAAGAATCAGGAGTCGTTGTACGGTACATGTGGCATGATAAAAGGCAACAATGGATCAAGTATTGGTCTGCCCCAGAAGAGTTGTGTGATGAATATGGGAAGTGTGGTGCCAATAGCAATTGTGACCCGTCCAATCTGGGTAAGTTCGAGTGCACGTGCCTACCCGGATACGAACCCAAGTCGCCGCGTGATTGGTATTTGAGAGATGGGTCGGGTGGGTGCATGAGGAAAAACGGAGTATCCATATGTGGAAACGGGGATGGGTTCGTGACAGTCGAACGTGTGAAGGTACCCGACTCTTCCAAGGCACTTGTGAACTTGAATTTGAGTTGGAAAGCATGCTCGCAGGAGTGCTTGAGAAATTGTTCTTGCAAGGCGTACGCAAAAGCAGACGAGAGATGGGGAGGGTTTGGATGCGTGACATGGCATGGGGATTTGATGGACACTAGAACATTTTGGAATGCTGGCCAGGATTTCTATGTACGAGTTGATGCAATTGTGTTAGGTAGTTGGTTCATCTCTTTTTCTTTACAAGTCAAGATCATTTTTCACTCGATTAGACTTTGTTGGCATAATTCGTTTATCCCTTTGTTCTTCTATTTTTATCTCATTATAATGCACTATGACTATAGTATGTAGTTAGTCCTTTTATTGAAAAAAATTCCACCATCTTACTAATCTCAAATTTTGCTGGATTTTATTTGTGGATTTTTTTTTTTTTTTACCCTTGAAGCTCAATATGAAAAGTCAAATGGTTCACTTAGCAAGAAGGGAAAACTGGCAATTTCTCTAGTTTCTGTTCTGGTGTTCCTTCTTCTTGTAGTTCCCATTTCTTATTGGTTGGTAAAGAGGAAAAGAAAAGGTGAATATCTTATACAAATTTATTTTCTTTTCACTATTCATATGTCCCCTAATTGTTCTGCACTGATATCACCCACATCAAGAAATTCTCCTTTCAAGAGATGAATCGCACTTTAGTCTGATCATAGAAATACAAGTTGTGCTTGCTAATGAAACAAAGGCTAGATAGATTACCTGTTCTGCATTTGATGGCAGGTAAGCAAAGACAAAATAAGTATTCCTCTAGAGTTACCACAAGGTCAACCTACTTTGAAGATTCTACTGCAGAACTTGATGAAAGTAGCATGCACTCAGACATACCATTCTTTGATCTAACAACCATAGCGGTGGCCACGGACAATTTCTCTCTTGCAAACAAGCTTGGAACGGGGGGTTTTGGCTCAGTCTATAAGGTAGTTGTCTCTGAATATTATCTCAAATCAGAAATCAGATTTTTGTGAATATGCCTCGATTTTTAGTTTTGCATGCACAAGAACACTTTCAAGGGCACGAGAAAGCAAATTTCATACAAAAATGTGGATTTATATTTTCAGGGTGTGCTTTGTAATGGAAAAGAAGTGGCAGTGAAAAGATTATCAAAACATTCTGGTCAAGGAATTGAGGAATTTAAGAATGAAATTGTGCTGATTGCAAAACTCCAACATAGGAACCTTGTCAGGATTTTAGGTTATTGCGTTCAAGATGAAGAGAAGATGCTAATCTATGAATACGTGCCAAACAAAAGCTTGGACTCTTTCATCTTCGGTATGTCTTCCTTTTGCTTTCATATCTAATTTTGTCACTTGAAAACTAATAAGGAAGCAAGAATTTAATCTATTTTCTTACTTTTAACATCCAGATGACACAAAAAGAGCACTTCTAGATTGGACAGTACGCTTCGGGATCATCTATGGGATTGCTAGAGGGATCTTGTATCTTCATCAAGATTCAAGGTTAAGGATTATCCATAGAGATCTGAAGGCCAGTAATGTTCTACTGGATGCTTCTATGAACCCCAAAATTTCAGATTTTGGTATGGCTAGAATTTTTAATGGAGACAAAAGTGAAGCAAATACAAATCGTGTGGTTGGAACATAGTAAGTTAAATTTTTCTCCAAATGTATAAGATATCACAATAGTTTCTTTCTTGATTCATAAGACCACCAACTGATGAAATACTTGATAATGCATATCACGAGAGCATACAATTCATAGGCTAATTTTAACATATTCTGTGGATCAGTGAATCAATGCTTTTGTAATCACTTTTCTTTCTGCTGCAGTGGTTATATGTCACCAGAGTACGCAATGGAAGGACATTTTTCAGTGAAATCTGATGTATATAGTTTTGGAGTTATACTCCTAGAAATCGTTACTGGCAGAAAAAATTCTAGTTATTACCACGACATGTATCCCGACACAAATTTGGTTGGACATGTAAGTTTACTGGCTTTGTGGAAAACGATGTAGTTTTTCCTCTACTTATTCATGCTAACTTTGATTATCTAAAATCGTTTTTAGATTTGGAACTTGTGGAGAGAAGGTGAAGTCTTGGAAATCGTCGATCCATCTCTGGGTGAATTGTACCCTGTCAATGAAGTTGTGAGATGCATCCAAATTGCACTCTTGTGTGTGCAAGAGTATGCCACTGACCGGCCAACCATGTCAGCAGTTGTTTTCATGTTAGGGAATTATGATGCAGCAGTTCCTTCACCAAGACAACCTGCATTTTTGTTACAGAGAACTTATGCTGCTGGAGACCCATCAACCAGTACAGAAGGAGCTAAGTCTATGAATGATGTTACATGTACTAGTGTACAAGCTCGCTAAAAGGCCTAGGCCACAAAATATTGGATGTTAAGCTACTGCAACTATAGCAGCCCGCGTCAAAATTATTCGCTTGAGGCTTTTTGGTTACTGCATTCACGCAGAACAGAATATGTTGATATATGAATATATTTGCTTGGCGAACAAAAGCTTGGACTTTTTCATAATTGGCATACCTTTCAATTCACAAGTAGCCATTACATTTGGACTGAAAAATTCTTTTTTGGATTGATGATGCTGATGTATCAAATATTATTGCAAGGACTGAAAATTGGCCAATTTCTAAATTAGGTTAAGTGGGGCCTAGCCCACTTTCGTCTTCAAGAAAATTCTCTCTTAGTCCTAATCCATAATATCAGAGCCCATCAATCTTGTAAGAAAATTCTACGTGGTGACTTGTCTTAGCCGTGAGGATCAGGATAACACGTGTCTAAGTTTCTACTAGTTTGACGCCGAACACCAGTGGAGTAGAGAAAGAAATCATACAATGTATGTGTGTAATGCTCTTTTTGTTGTAGAGGTGTTAAGATTGTCCATGTAACAGGTGTGCTGTGACCCTGATTCTCTTTTTACTTATCCCCAGTTGGATATTTGATGGTCATCTGTTTCATTACTGCACAGTGGTTAAGGCAGTTGCTACTCCAAATTCAGCAGTCGAGTTGTCACTGACTGCAGAGAATGTTGAAAGTGTATTGGATGAAATTCGACCATATTTGATTTCCGATGGGGGAAATGTTGCATTACATGAAATTGAAGGAAATGTAGAGCGCTTGAAGCTACAGGGAGCATGTGGCTGCTATCCAAGCTCTGTTACGACAATGAGATAGAGCACAAATGAGAGAAAGATGAATGGGATGTCACAGAGAGAGAAGACATGAGAAGAGAGAATAAAGGAGAGAGGAAATGAGGTAATAATTAAAAGGGTATATTAGGAATATTGGTGGGTGTAAAAATAGGATTGTGTTTTTTAAAATTTAAACGGTGGGTGGGAAAATATGACAGGTAGGTGGAAATAGCAGTACTCTTATTTAATTAATAATTTCAATTATTAATGTTTGAATTAACCAAGGGCATTTTCTGGTATTTTGAATTTTTCACCTGTATTTTGCTTTATATATATTGATGAAAAAAAAAAATTAAAGCTCAAAAACTATCTTATTTCCTTTCTTTTTTTTTTTCTTCTTTTTCTCTTCTCTCTCTTTCCTCCTCTTTTCTTCTTCTTTTCCTTCGCATGGCTGTTTCTTTTCTCTCTCTTTCTTCCTCTTTCCTTCTTTCTTCCTCATTTCTTCTTCCTTTCCTTCCCAAGGCCGTTTCTTTTTTCTTCTTTTCCTTCTTCCTTTCCTTCCCAGGCCACACCCACTCCTCCTTCCTTCCGTGGCATGAATCCTATACACCCACCCATATCTCTCTCTCTCTCGTTCCACTAAGGTGGTTTGATTAGGTGATGATGGTGGTTGAGCTGGTATGTGGTTGTTCTTCTTCTTGTCTCTGTTTTTCTTTTCTTTTCTTTTTCCTCTGTATTTTTTTTTTCTTAGTTTGCAGATTTGTGTTATTTTGGGTCGGAGAAGATGGGTGTTGTTCCTGTTGGTGGGTTTATCGATTGTCAGAAGCAGAGAAGAATTTTGGCTTTTGGTCTGATAGGGAGAGAAGATTGAGCGAGAGATTGAGCAGAAGCAGTGTGTTTTGATTGAGAAAGTTAGCCATGAATTCTACTACTAAATTGTTTGCGATGAATATTATATTGCTCAACTTCCTTCCAATCCTTCCCTCTTCCACTTCCATTGCCATTGGCTCTATAAAGCCAAACCAACCCATGAGAGATGGCGATGTTCTTCTCTCTAGTACTAAAATCTTTGCACTTGGGTTTTTCAGCCCGGCCAATTCTCGTAACCGGTATGTTGGAGTTTGGTACAACAAAGTTCCAAACCAAACCATTGTCTGGGTTGCAAACAGAGACAACCCCATAATTCCTGTCACTGATAATAATGCCTCTGGAGTTGGACTTCTAGCTGTTCATGGAAATGGAGGCCTGGTCATCTATGGGAAGAACCAAAATACCCCTCTTTGGTCTGCTAATGTTTCAGTCTCTTCGCCAGACAATTCCATGACGGCCAAGCTTTTGGATACAGGAAATCTTGTTTTGCTTGAGGAGGACAATGGTCTTAGCCAAAGGGTATTGTGGCAAGGCTTTGATCATCCCACAAATACGATGCTTCCATATATGAAACTTGGGCTGGACCGGCGGTCCAAGTTGAATTGGTTCCTCACATCTTGGAAATCTCAAGATGATCCGGGAACCGGTAACTGTTTGTATCGGATCGACCCAAGTGGGTTTCCGCAGCTGGTTTTATACAAAGTCAAGCTCTGCGATGGAGGGCCGGGTCGTGGACTGGAGAGAGATGGACCGGTGTGCCCAACGGCGCACATAACTTCATATTCAACTTTAGTTTTGTGAACAATCAAGATGAGTTATCCATGTTGTATGGTATCATGAATGAATCAATCCTCTCGATGTTGGTGGTTGATGAATCAGGAGCCGTTGTACGGTCCATATGGCATGATCAAGGGCAGCAATGGATCAAGTATTGGTCTGCCCCTGAAGAGTTGTGTGATGAATATGGGAAGTGTGGTGCCAATAGCAATTGTGACACGTCCAATACGGGTAAGTTCGAGTGCACGTGCCTACCCGGATACGAACCCAAGTTCCCACGTAATTGGTATTTGAGAGATGGGTCGGGTGGGTGCGTGAGGAAAAGCGGAGTACCCATATGTGGAAATGGGGATGGGTTCGTGAAGGTCGCACGTGTGAAGGTACCCGACTCGTCTAAGGCACTTGTGAACATGAATTTGAGTTGGAAAGCATGCCAGCAAGAGTGCTTGAGAAATTGTTCTTGCAAGGCGTACGCAAAAGCAGATGAGAGATGGGGAGGGTTTGGATGCATGACATGGCATGGGGACTTGATGGACACTAGAACATTTTTGAATGCTGGCCAGGATTTCTATGTACGAGTTGATGCAATTGTGTTAGGTAGTTGGTTCATCTCTTTTTCTCGATTAGACTTTGTTGGCATAGTTTGTTTATCCCTCTGTTCTTCCATTTTTATCTCATTATAATGCACTATGACTATAGTATGCAGTTAGTCGTTTGATTGAAAAAAATTCCATCTTACTAATCTCAAATTTTGCTGGATTTTATTTGTGTTTTTTTACCCTTGAAGCTCAATATGCAAAGTCAAATCGTTCACTTAACAAGAAGGGAAAACTGGCAATTTCTCTAGTTTCTGTTCTGGTGTTCCTCTTCTTGTAGTTCCCATTTCTTATTGGTTGGTAAGGAGGAAAAGAAAAGGTGAATATCTGATACAAATTTATTTTCTTTTCACTATTCATTTGTCACCTAATTGTTCTGCACAGATATCACCCACATCAATAAATTCTCCTTTCAAGAGATGAATCACACTTTAGTCTGATCATAGAAATACAAGTTGTGCTTGCTAATGAAACAAAGGCTAGATAGATTACTTGTTCTGCATTTGATGGCAGGTAAGCAAAGACAAAATAAGTATTCCTCTAGAGTTACCACAAGGTCAACCTACTTTGAAGATTCTACTGCGGAACTTGATGAAAGTAGTATGCACTCAGACATACCATTCTTTGATCTAACAACCATAGTGGCGGCCACGGACAATTTCTCTCTTGCAAACAAGCTTGGAAAGGGGGGTTTTGGCTCAGTCTATAAGGTAGTTGCCTTTGAATAATTTCTCAAATCAGGATTTTAGTTTTGCATGCACAAGAGCACTTTCAAGGGCACGAGAATGCAAATTTCATACAAAAACGTGGATTATATTTTCAGGGTGTGCTTTGTAATGGAAAAGAAGTGGCAGTGAAAAGATTATCAAAACATTCTGGTCAAGGAATTGACGAATTTAAGAATGAAATTGTGCTGATTGCAAAACTCCAACACAGGAACCTTGTCAGGATTTTAGGTTATTGCGTTCAAGATGAAGAGAAGATGCTAATTATGAATATGTGCCAAACAAAAGCTTGGACTCTTTCATCTTCAGTATGTCTTCCTTTTGCTTTATTTTGTCACTTGAAAACTAATAAGGAAGCAAGAATTTAATCTATTTTCTTACTTTTAACATCCAGATGACACAAAAAGAGCACTTTTAGATTGGACAGTACGCTTTGGTATCATCTATGGGATTGCTAGAGGGATCTTGTATCTTCATCAAGATTCAAGGTTAAGGATTATCCATAGAGATCTAAAGGCCAGTAATGTTCTACTGGATGCCTCTATGAACCCCAAAATTTCAGATTTTGGTATGGCTAGAATTTTTAATGGAGACCAAAGTGAAGCGAATACAAATCGTGTGGTTGGAACATAGTAAGTCAAAATTTTCTCCAAATGTATAAGATATCACAATAGTTTCTAGATTCACAAGACCACCAACTGATGGAATACTTAATAATGCATGTCACAAGAG
Source organism: Prunus salicina (assembly GCA_020226455.1). Classification (NCBI taxonomy): domain Eukaryota; kingdom Viridiplantae; phylum Streptophyta; class Magnoliopsida; order Rosales; family Rosaceae; genus Prunus; species Prunus salicina. The sequence goes on from CM035347.1 coordinate 24,395,492, forward strand.
CAGACAATTCATAGGCTAATTTCAACATATTCTGTGGATCAGTGAATCTATGCTTTTGTAATCATTTTTGTTTCTTCTGCAGTGGTTATATGTCACCAGAGTACGCAATGGAAGGACATTTTTCAGTGAAATCTGATGTATATAGTTTTGGAGTTATACTCCTAGAAATCGTTACTGGCAGAAAAAATTCTGGTTATTACCACGACAAGTATCCTGACACAAATTTGGTTGGACATGTAAGTTTACTGGCTTTGTGGAAAACAATGTAGTTTTTCCCCTACTTATTCATGCTAACTTTGATCATCTAAAATCGTTTTTAGGTTTGGAACTTGTGGACAGAAGGTAAAGTCTTGGAAATCGTCGATCCATCTCTGGGTGAATTGTACCCTGTCAATGAAGTTGTTAGATGCATCCAAATTGCACTCTTGTGTGTTCAAGAGTATGCCACTGACCGGCCAACCATGTCAGCAATTGGTTTCATGTTAGGGAATTATGATGCAGCAGTTCCTTCACCAAGACAGCCTGCATTTTTGTTACAGAGAAGTTACGATGCTGGAGACCCATCAACCAGTACAGAAGGAGCTAAGTCTATGAATGATGTTACATGTACTAGTGTACAAGCTCGCTAAAAGGCCTAGGCCACAAAATATTGGATGTTAAGCTACTGCAACTATAGCAGCCTGCGTCAAAATTATTCGCTTGCGGCTTTTTGGTTGCTGCATTCACGCAGAACAGAATATGTTGATATATGAATATATTTGCTTGGCGAACAAAAGCTTGGACTTTTTCATAATTGGCATACCTTTCAATTCACAAGTAGTCATTACCGTAATTTGATAAACCATGCTTAATTTCCTAACTCTGCATAATCTCCCTTTTTTTATAAATAAAATGCGTGTGTATGTATAGTATAGAGGTTTATGCAAATTAGGGGCCCTCCCAATTTGACAAAAGCGACAATTGGTGAAGCTCTCGAGGCCACTGCTCTGTCAGCAGGCGACAAACCCATTGACAAAAGCGACGCCGCTGCAATACAAGCCGCCGAGATGAAAGCCACTGGGAGAACCGAAATAGCGCCCGGGGGTGTTGCCGCCATGGCTGAGTACGCAGCTTCTGTTAACCCGAGGGACGTCAACAAGACAAAACTAGGCGATGTGCTAGAGGTACGTAATTTAAAAGATTAATTAATCATTATGTTTATGGGGATTTGTTAATTTAATTGTTTCGTGAAAATAATGAAGGATGCGACTCAGAAGCTGCCAGCGGACAAAGTTGTGACGAGGGAGGATGCAAAGGCGGTGATAGGGGCAGAGATAAGGAACAGTCCGACTATGAGCACTACTCGTGGAGGTGTGGCTGAATCGCTGGCTGCAGCCGCGAGGCTTAACCAGAACACTGGAAAATAAACCAAGTCTAGATCTTTATAATGCAGATGTATAGATATATATGTACGCACGCACGCACGCACGCACGGTTAATTTTGGGGTTGTAACATTCTCAAGGAGTTTGTACTTTTTGTTAGTGCTACAAGTTGCTACAATAATGTAGACTTATATTTTGCATTTAAAAGAGTTGTCTAGTCAATCATGTAACTCAAGTGTTTGGTTTAAAGTATAAGCATGTTTCCATATATAGTTTGGGTTCGCGAATGTTGTAGCTAGAACCCCACATTACAAAACGGGATAATAGTCATCAGATCAATTGAAAAATTATTATTGGGCGTTTAGATTGAAACTACTCAACACACCTCTTTAATAGAGACTCAATTGTTTGTAGAAACTCCTTGATAATTAAAGCAAGCCAAGTGTATTCGGTTTGATTCACGTAAGAAATAATCTTAAAGCAACTTAACACAATATTCCCCCATCCCTTTAACAAAAGAAAAAAGAGGTTTAGATGTTTTACAAGATTTCTTGAAAATTAGAGTTAACATGTCTAAATTATGTATCTTAGTGCCAGAAGACTGATCCGTACAGTTGGGTTATGGCAGGGATCAATCAAGATATGATTCTTTTAAAATAGAGTAACCAAATAATTAATTTAGGAGAATCATAAGTACTTTTGATTGGGGGAAGTTTCTTGCTATCTGATTCATAGATATGGCTTGGTTGGCTGCCAGTTTATGTATGTCTACATTTTCCAGCAAAAGAACCAATGAAATTAACAGCTGGGAGGATCTAAGATATCATATGCTGAAGATTGAAGAACCTCTCCTCTGACTCTAAGTTGCATTGTGTAAACCATGTATCCTTCTTGTACAAATGACTTGGGCCCTTTGCTAGGGCCTGATTTCGCACTTTAACCATGTTGATGAGTAAGCTCCCAAAGAAAATCTGCACACTTGGAACAATATCAAAATAAAGGCGGATTGGGGTTAATCCCAGTTAAACCCCCTTCAATGATTAAGTCATAAACTAACTTGAGATGGAGAGAAAATGGATATAGGGTTTTCACAGTGAGAGTATTTATTAAATTTGTCTAAAGATAGGTAGGGGTTTTTATAGGGGAGAGAAGGAGAGGTAGAAAATATCCCATGCATTGAATGCCCCTTTTCCAATCACCACGCCTTCAGGGAACCGGTCAGATCAGTGAAGTGATTTATTTCTGACAAGAGGTTAGACACGTCTATACATAATCAGATATGTATTGAATGAAGAAAAAAGAGGAACCTAGTAAGGACCACATTAACCTGTAAGACTTGAAAATTCTCAAGAGTTGTGTGACCTGCTGGAATGTCATACACGTTCTATGATTTCCTCGCGTATCAACAACTGAGATAGGTGACTAATGTTGGTTTGTGTGAGCTGGGGGGAAATGTCATCCACGTCTATGATTCCCTCACATATCAACAACTGAACCTGATCAGTCGCTTAGCATTTGTTATCTGACTTAGATAGGTGAAACATTTTCCACAAGTGGGGCTGGCCTCTACTTTAAGAAGAATCCAACAATGTTTCTTCCTTTAGCACTGAATTGCACGACTCATTGAGAAAGTTAGCCATGAATTCTACTACTAAATGGTTTGCCATGAATATTTTATTGCTCAACTTCCTTCTAATCCTCCCCTCTTCCACTTCCATTGCCATTGGCTTTATAAAGCCAAACCAACCCATGAGAGATGGCGATGTTCTTCTCTCTAGTACTAAAATCTTTGCACTTGGGTTTTTCAGCCCGGCCAATTCTCGTCACCGGTATGTTGGAGTTTGGTACAACAAAGTTCCAAACCAAACCATTCTCTGGGTTGCAAACAGAGACAACCCCATAATTCCTGTCACTGATAATAATGCCTCTGGAGTTGGACTTTTAGCTGTTCATGGAAATGGAGGCTTGGTCATCTATTGGAAGGACCAAAATACCCCTCTTTGGTCTGCTAATGTTTCAGTCTCTTCGCCAAACAATTCCATGACGGCCAAGCTTTTGGATACAGGAAATCTTGTTTTGCTTGAGGACGATGGTTTTAGCCAAAGGGTATTGTGGCAAGGCTTTGATCATCCCACAAATACATGGCTTCCATTTATGAAACTTGGGCTGGACCGGCGGTCCACGTTGAATCGGTTCATCACATCTTGGAAATCTCAAGATGATCCAGAAACCGGTATCTATTCGTATCGGATCGATCCAAGTGGGTTTCCGCAGGCGTTTTTATACAAGGGTCAAGCTCCGCGATGGCGGGCCGGGTCGTGGACCGGAGAGAAATGGAGCGGTGTGCCCCAAATGACAGAGAATTTCATATTCAATACTAGTTTTGTGAATAATCAAGATGAGCTATCCCTTGTGTATGGTATCACGAATCAATCAATCTTCTCGAGGATGGTGCTTGACGAATCAGGAGTGGCTGTACAGTACACGTGGCATGATCAAAGGCAACAATGGATCAAGTATTGGTCTGCTCCAGAAGAGTTGTGTGATGAATATGGGAAGTGTGGTGCCAATAGCAATTGTGACCCGTCCAATACGGGTAAGTTCGAGTGCACGTGCCTACCCGGATACGAACCCATATCGTCACGTGATTGGTATTTGAGAGATGGGTCAGGTGGGTGCGTGAGGAAAAACGAAGGATCCATATGTGGAAACGGGGATGGGTTCGTGAAGGTCGAACGTGTGAAGGTACCCGACTCATCAGAGGCACTTGTGAACATGAATTTGAGTTGGAAAGCATGCTCGCAGGAGTGCTTGAGAAATTGTTCTTGCAAGGCGTACGCAAAAGCATACGAGACAAGGGGAGGGTTTGGATGCGTGACATGGCATGGGGACTTGATGGACACGAGAACATTTTCAAATGCTGGCCAGGATTTCTATGTACGAGTTGATGCAATTGTGTTAGGTAGTTGGTTCATCTCTTTTTCCGTAAAAATCAAGATCATTTTTTACTCGATTAGACTTCATTGGCATAGTTCGTTTATCCCTTTATTCTTCTATTTTTATCTCATTATAATGCACTATGACTATAGTATGTAGTTAGTCCTTTTATTGAAAAAATTTCTACCATCTTACTAATATAAAATTTTGCTGGATTTTATTTGTGTTTTTTTTTAACCCTTGAAGCTCAATATGCAAAGTCAAATGGTTCACTTAGCAAGAAGGGAAAACTGGCAATTTCTCTAGTTTCTGTTCTGGTGTTCCTTCTTCTTGTAGTTCCCATTTCTTATTGGTTGGTAAGGAGGAAAAGAAAAGGTGAATATTTGATACAATTTTATTTTATTTTCACTATTCGTTTGTCGCCTAATTGTTATGCACTGATATCACCCACATCAAGAAATTCTCCTTTCAAGAGATGAATCACACTTTAGTCTGTTCATAGAAATACAAGTTGTGCTTGCTATTGAAACAAAGCCTAGATAGATTACTTGTTCTGCATTTGATGGCAGGTAAGCAAACACAAAATCAGTATTCTCCTAGAGTTACCACAAGGTCAACCTACTTTGAGGATTCTATTGCAGAACTTGATGAAAGTAGTATGCACTCAGACATACCATTCTTTGATCTAACAACCATAGCGGCGGCCACGGACAATTTCTCTCTTGCAAACAAGCTTGGAAATGGGGGTTTTGGCTCAGTCTATAAGGTAGTTGTCTTCGAATAATTTCTCAAATCAGAAATCAGATTTTTGTGAATATGCCTCGGTTTTTAGTTTTGCATGCACAAGAGCACTTTCAAGGGCATGAGAAAGCAAATTTCATACAAAAATGTGGATTATATTTTCAGGGTGTGCTTTGTAATGGAAAAGAAGTGGCAGTGAAAAGATTATCAAAACATTCCGGTCAAGGAATTGAGGAATTTAAGAATGAAATTATGCTGATTGCAAAACTCCAACACAGGAACCTTGTCAGGATTTTAGGTTATTGCGTTCAAGATGAGGAGAAAATGCTAATCTATGAATACGTGCCAAACAAAAGCTTGGACTCTTTCATCTTCAGTATGTCTTCTTTTTGCTTTCATATCTGATTTTGTCACTTGAAAACTAATAAGGAAGCAAGAATTTAATCTATTTTCTTACTTTTAACATCCAGATGACACAAAAAGAGCACTTCTAGATTGGACAGTACGCTTCGGGATCATCTATGGGATTGCTAGAGGGATCTTGTATCTTCATCAAGATTCAAGGTTAAGGATTATCCATAGAGATCTGAAGGCCAGTAATGTTCTACTGGATGCTTCTATGAACCCCAAAATTTCAGATTTTGGTATGGCTAGAATTTTTAGTGGAGACAAAAGTGAAGCGAATACAAATCGTGTGGTTGGAACATAGTAAGTTAAATTTTTCTCCAAATGTATAAGATATCACAATAGTTTCTTTCTTGATTCACAAGACCACCAACTGATGAAATACTTGATAATGCATGTCACGAGAACATACAATTCATAGGCTAATTTCAATATATTTTGTGGATCAGTGAATCTATGCTTTCGTAACCACTTTCCTTTTTGCTGCAGTGGTTATATGTCGCCAGAGTACGCAATGGAAGGACATTTTTCAGTGAAATCTGATGTATATAGTTTTGGAGTTATACTCCTAGAAATTGTTACTGGCAGAAAAAATTCTGGTTATTACCACGACAAGTATCCCGACACAAATTTGGTTGGACATGTAAGTTTACTGGCTTTGTGGAAAACGATGTAGTTTTTCCTCTACTTATTCATGCTAACTTTGATTATCTAAAATCGTTTTTAGATTTGGAACTTGTGGAGAGAAGGTGAAGTCTTGGAAATCGTCGATCCATCTCTGGGTGAATTGTACCCTGTCAATGAAGTTGTGAGATGCATCCAAATTGCACTCTTGTGTGTGCAAGAGTATGCCACTGACCGGCCAACCATGTCAGCAGTTGTTTTCATGTTAGGGAATTATGATGCAGCAGTTCCTTCACCAAGACAGCCTGCATTTTTGTTACAGAGAACTTATGCTGCTGGAGACCCATCAACCAGTACAGAAGGAGCTAAGTCTATGAATGATGTTACATGTACTAGTGTACAAGCTCGCTAAAAGGCCTAGGCCACAAAATATTGGATGTTAAGCTACTGCAACTATAGCAGCCTGCGTCAAAATTATTCGCTTGAGGCTTTTTGGTTGCTGCATTCACGCAGAACAGAATATGTTGATATATGAATATATTTGCTTGGCGAACAAAAGCTTGGACTTTTTCATAATTGGCATACCTTTCAATTCACAAGTAGTCATTACCGTAATTTGATAAACCATGCTTAATTTCCTAACTCTGCATAATCTCCCTTTTTTTATAAATAAAATGCGTGTGTATGTATAGTATAGAGGTTTATGCAAATTAGGGGCCCTCCCAATTTGACAAAAGCGACAATTGGTGAAGCTCTCGAGGCCACTGCTCTGTCAGCAGGCGACAAACCCATTGACAAAAGCGACGCCGCTGCAATACAAGCCGCCGAGATGAAAGCCACTGGGAGAACCGAAATAGCGCCCGGGGGTGTTGCCGCCATGGCTGAGTACGCAGCTTCTGTTAACCCGAGGGACGTCAACAAGACAAAACTAGGCGATGTGCTAGAGGTACGTAATTTAAAAGATTAATTAATCATTATGTTTATGGGGATTTGTTAATTTAATTGTTTCGTGAAAATAATGAAGGATGCGACTCAGAAGCTGCCAGCGGACAAAGTTGTGACGAGGGAGGATGCAAAGGCGGTGATAGGGGCAGAGATAAGGAACAGTCCGACTATGAGCACTACTCGTGGAGGTGTGGCTGAATCGCTGGCTGCAGCCGCGAGGCTTAACCAGAACACTGGAAAATAAACCAAGTCTAGATCTATATAATGCATATGTATAGATATATATGTACGCACGCATGGACGGTTAATTTTGGGGTTGTAACATTCTCAAGGAGTTTGTACTTTTTGTTACAAGTTGCTACAATAATGTAGACTTATATTTTGCATTTAAAGGAGTTGTCTAGTCAATTATGTAATCAAGTGTTTGGTTTAAAGTATAAACATGTTTCCATGTATAGTTTGGGCGAAAATTCGCAAATGTTGTAGTTATAACCCCACAGTACAAAACGGGATAATAGTCATCAGATCAATTATTAAATTTGTCTAAAGATAGGTGAGGGGTTGTTATAGGGCGGAGAAGGAGAGGTAGAAAATATCCCATGCATTGAATGCCCCTTTTCCAATCACCACACGGAACCGGTCAAATCAGTGAAGTGATTGACTTATGACAAGAGGTCTACCACGTCTATACATAATCATATATTTATTGAATGAAGAAAAAAGAGGAACCTAGTAAGGACCACATTAACCTGTAAGACTTGAAAAATCTCAAGGTTTGTGTGACCTGGGGGGGAAATGTCATCCACGTCTATGACTTCCTCGCATATCAACAACTGAACCTGAAAGTCGCTTAGTATTTGTTATCTAACTGAGATAGGTGAAACATTTTCTACGAGTGGGGATGGCTTCTACTTTAAAAAGAATCCAACTATGTTTCTTCCTTTAGCACTTACTTGCACGACCCATTGAGAAAGTTAGCCATGAATTCTACTAAATGGTTTGCAATGAATATTTTATTGTTCAACTTCCTTCCAATCCTTCCCTCTTCCACTTCCATTGCCATTGGCTCTATTAAGCCAAACCAACCCATGAGAGATGGCGATGTTCTTCTCTCTAGTACTAAAATCTTTGCACTTGGGTTTTTCAGCCCGGCCAATTCTCGTAACCGGTATGTTGGAGTTTGGTACAACAAACTTCCAAACCAAACCATTGTCTGGGTTGCAAACAGAGACAATCCCATAATTCCTGTCACTGATAATAATGCCTCTGGAGTTGGACTTTTAGCTGTTCATGGAAATGGAGGCCTGGTCATCTATGGGAAGGACCAAAATACCCCTCTTTGGTCTGCTAATGTTTCAGTCTCTTCGCCAAACAATTCCATGACGGCCAAGCTTTTGGATACAGGAAATCTTGTTTTGCTTGAGGATGACGATGGTTTTAGCCAAAGGGTATTGTGGCAAGGCTTTGATCAACCCACAAATACAATGCTTCCAGATATGAAACTTGGGCTGGACCGGCGGTCCAAGTTGAATCGGTTCCTCACATCTTGGAAATCTCAAGATGATCCGGAAATCGGTAGTTATTCATATCGGATCGATCCAAGTGGGTTTCCGCAGCTGGTTTTATACAAAGGTCAAGCTCCGCGATGGCGGGCCGGGTCGTGGACCGGAGAGAGATGGAGCGGTGTGCCCCAAATGACAACTAATTTCATATTCAATGCTAGTTTTGTGAACAATCAAGATGAGCTATCCATTTTGTATGGTATCACGAATGAATCAATCTTCTCGAGGATGGTGCTTGATGAATCAGGAACCGTTGTACGATTCACGTGGAGTGATCAAAAGCAACAATGGATCAAGCTTTGGTCTGCTCCAGAAGACTTGTGTGATGAATATGGGAAGTGTGGTGCCAATAGCAATTGTGACCCATCCAATAGAGGTAAGCTCGAGTGCACGTGCCTACCCGGATACGAACCCAAGTCGCCACGTGATTGGTATTTGAGAGATGGGTCGGATGGGTGCGTGAGAATAAACGGAGTATCCATATGTGGAAACGGGGATGGGTTCGTGAAGGTCGAACGTGTGAAGGTACCCGACTCGTCTAAGGCACTTGTGAACATGAATTTGAGTTGGAAGGCATGCCCGCAAGAGTGCTTGAGAAATTGTTCTTGCAAGGCGTATGCAAAAGCAGACGAGAGAATGGGAGGGTTTGGATGCGTGACATGGCATGGGGACTTGATGGACACAAGAACATTTTCAAATGCTGGCCAGGATTTCTATGTACGAGTTGATGCAATTGTGTTAGGTAGTTGGTTCATCTTTTTTTCCTTAAAAATCAAGATCATTTTTCACTCTATTAGACTTCATTGGCATAGTTCGTTTATCCCTTTGTTCTTCTATTTTTATCTCATTATAATGCACTATGACTATAGTATGTAGTTAGTCCTTTTATTGAAAAAATTTCCACCATCTTACTAATCTAAAATTTTGCTGGATTTTATTTGGGTTTTTTCACCCTTGAAGCTCAATATGCAAAGTCAAATGGTTCACTTAGCAAGAAGGGAAAACTGGCAATTTCTCTAGTTTCTGTTCTGGTGTTCCTTCTTCTTGTAGTTCCTATTTCTTATTGGTTGGTAAGGAGGAAAAGAAAAGGTGAATATCTGATACAAATTTATTTTCTTTTCACTATTCATTTGTCACCTAATAGTTCTGCACTGATATCACCCACGTCAATAAATTCTCCTTTCAAGAGATGAATCACACTTTTGATCATAGAAATACAAGTTGTGCTTGCCAATGAAACAAAGGCTAGATAGATTACCTGTTCTGCATTTGATGGCAGGAAAGCAAAGACAAAGTAAGTATTCCTCTAGAGTTACCACAAGGTCAACCTACTTTAAAGATTCTACTGCAGAACTTGATGAAAGTAGTATGCACTCAGACATACCATTCTTTGATCTAACAACCATAGCAGCGGCCACGGACAATTTCTCTCTTGCAAACAAGCTTGGAAAGGGGGGTTTTGGCTCAGTCTATAAGGTAGTTGTCTTTGAATAATTTCTCAAATCAGAAATCAGATTTTTGTGAATGTGCCTCGGTTTTTAGTTTTGCATGCACAAGAGCACTTTCAAGGGCACGAGAATGCAAATTTCATACAAAAACGTGGACTATATTTTCAGGGTGTGCTTTGTAATGGAAAAGAAGTGGCAGTGAAAAGATTATCAAAACATTCTGGTCAAGGAATTGACGAATTTAAGAATGAAATTGTGCTGATTGCAAAACTCCAACACAGGAACCTTGTCAGGATTTTAGGTTATTGCGTTCAAGATGAAGAGAAGATGCTAATCTATGAATACGTGCCAAACAAAAGCTTGGACTCTTTCATCTTCAGTATGTCTTCCTTTTGCTTTCATATCTAATTTTGTCACTTGAAAACTAAAAAGGAAGCAAGAATTTAGTCTATTTTCTTACTTTTAACATCCAGATGACACAAAAAGAGCACTTCTAGATTGGACAGTGCGCTTCGGGATCATCTATGGGATTGCTAGAGGGATCTTGTATCTTCATCAAGATTCAAGGTTAAGGATTATCCATAGAGATCTGAAGGCCAGTAATGTTCTACTGGATGCTTCTATGAACCCCAAAATTTCAGATTTTGGTATGGCTAGAATTTTTAATGGAGACAAAAGTGAAGCGAATACAAATCGTGTGGTTGGAACATAGTAAGTTAAAATTTTCTCCAAATGTATAAGATATCACAATAGTTTCTTTCTTGATTCACAAGACCACCAACTGATGAAATACTTGATAATGCACGTCACGAGAGCATACAATTCATAGGCTAATTTCAATATATTTTGTGGATCAGTGAATCTATGCTTTCGTAACCACTTTTCTTTCTGCTGCAGTGGTTATATGTCGCCAGAGTACGCAATGGAAGGACATTTTTCTGTGAAATCTGATGTATATAGTTTTGGAGTTATACTCCTAGAAATTGTTACTGGCAGAAAAAATTCTGGTTATTACCACGACAAGTATCCCGGTGCAAATTTGGTTGGACATGTAAGTTTACTGGCTTTGTGGAAAACGATGTAGTTTTCCCCCTACTTATTCATGCTAACTTTGATCATCTAAAATTGTTTTTAGGTTTGGAACTTGTGGAGAGAAGGTAAAGTCTTGGAAATCGTCGATCCATCTCTGGGTGAATTGTACCCTGTCAATGAAGTTGTGAGATGCATCCAAATTGCACTCTTGTGTGTGCAAGAGTATGCCACTGACCGGCCAACCATGTCAGCAGTTGTTTTCATGTTAGGGAATTATGATGCAGCAGTTCCTTCACCAAGACAACCTGCATTTTTATTACAGAGAACTTATGCTGCTGGAGACCCATCAACCAGTACAGAAGGAGCTAAGTCTATGAATGATGTTACATGTACTAGTGTACAAGCTCGCTAAAAGGCCTAGGCCACAAAATATTGGATGTTAAGCTACTGCAACTATAGCAGCCCGCGTCAAAATTATTCGCTTGAGGCTTTTTGGTTACTGCATTCACGCAGAACAGAATATGTTGATATATGAATATATTTGCTTGGCGAACAAAAGCTTGGACTTTTTCATAATTGGCATACCTTTCAATTCACAAGTAGCCATTACATTTGGACTGAAAAATTCTTTTTTGGATTTATGATGCTGATGTATCAAATATTATTGCAAGGACTGAAAATTGGCCAATTTCTAAATTAGGTTAAGTGGGGCCTAGCCCACTTTCGTCTTCAAGAAAATTCTCTCTTAGTCCTAATCCATAATATCAGAGCCCATCAATCTTGTAAGAAAATTCTACGTGGTGACTTGTCTAGTCAATCATGTAATCAAGTGTTTGGTTTAAAGTATAAACATGTTTCCATATATAGTTTGGGTTCGCAAATGTTGTAGCTATAACCCCACATTACACAACGGGATAATAGTCATCAGATCAATTATTAAATTTGTCTAAAGATAGGTGAGGGGTTGTTATAGGGCAGAGAAGGAGAGGTAGAAAATATCCCATGCATTGAATGCCCCTTTTCCAATCACCACACCTTCAGGGAACCGGTCAAATCAGTGAAGTGGTTGACTTGTGACAAGAGGTCTGCCACGTCTATACATTATCAGATTTTTATTGAATGAAGAAAAAAGAGGAACCCAGTAAGGACCACATTAACCTGTAAGACTTGAAAAATCTCAAGGTTATGTGACGTGCTGAAATGCCATCCAGGTCTATGACTTCCTCGCATATCAACAACTGAACCTGAAAGTCGCTTAGTATTTGTTATCTGACTTAGATAGGTGAAACATTTTCTACGAGTGGGGATGGCTTCTACTTTAAAAAGAATCCAACTATGTTTCTTCCTTTAGCACTTACTTGCTCGACCCATTGAGAAAGTTAGCCATGAATTCTACTAAATGGTTTGCAATGAATATTTTATTGTTCAACTTCCTTCCAATTCTTCCCTCTTCCACTTCCATTGCCATTGGCTCTATTAAGCCAAACCAACCCATGAGAGATGGCGATGTTCTTCTCTCTAGTACTAAAATCTTTGCACTTGGGTTTTTCAGCCCGGCCAATTCTCGTAACCGGTATGTTGGAATTTGGTACAACAAAGTTCCAAGCCAAATCATTGTCTGGGTTGCAAACAAAGACAACCCCTTAATTCCTGTGATTGATAATAATGCCTCTGGAGTTGGACTTTTAGCTGTTCATGGAAATGGAGGCCTGGTCATCTATGGGAAGGACCAAAATACAACTCTTTGGTCTGCTAATGTTTCAGTCTCTTCGCCAAACAATTCCATGACGGCCAAGCTTTTGGATACAGGAAATCTTGTTTTGCTTGAGGATGACGATGGTTTTAGCCAAAGGGTATTGTGGCAAGGCTTTGATCAACCCACAAATACAATGCTTCCAGATATGAAACTTGGACTGAACCGGCGGTCCAAGTTGAATCGGTTCCTCACATCTTGGAAATCTCAAGATGATCCGGAAACCGGTAGCTATTCATATCGGATCGATCCAAGTGGGTTTCCGCAGGGGTTTTTATACAAGGGTCAAGTTCCGCAATGGCGGGCCGGGTCGTGGACCGGAGAGAGATGGAGCGGTGTGCCCCAAATGGCAAATAATTTCATATCCAACACTAGTTTTGTGAACAATCAAGATGAGCTATCCATTGTGTATAGCATCACGAATAAATCAATCTTCTCGAGAATCGTGCTTGATGAATCTGGAGCCATTGTACATTCCACATGGAGTGATCAAAGGCAACAATGGATCAAGTATTGGTCTGCTCCAGAAGAGTTGTGTGATGAATATGGGAAGTGTGGTGCCAATAGCAATTGTGACCCGTCCAATACGGGTAAGTTTGAGTGCACGTGCCTACCCGGATACGAACCCATGTCGTTACGTGATTGGTATTTGAGAGATGCGTCAAGTGGGTGCGTGAGGAATAACGGAGTATCCATATGTGGAAACGGGGATGGGTTCGTGAAGGTTAAGCGTGTGAAGATACCCGACTCGTCTAAGGCACTTGTGAACATGAATTTGAGTTGGAAAGCATGCCGGCAGGAGTGCTTGAGAAATTGTTCTTGCAAGGCATACGCACAAGCAGACGAGAGAAGGGGAGGGTTTGGATGCGTGACATGGCATGAGGACTTGATGGACACAAGAACTTTTTCAAATGCTGGCCAGGATTTCTATGTACGAGTTGATGCAGTTGTGTTAGGTAGTTGGTTCATCTCTTTTTCCTTAAAAATCAAGATCATTTTTCACTCGATTAGACTTCATTGGCATAGTTCGTTTATCCCTTTTTTCTTCTATTTTATCTCATTATAATGCACTATGACTATAGTATGTAGTTAGTCCTTTTATTGAAAAAATTTCCACCATCTTACTAATCTCAAATTTTGCTGGATTTTATTTGTGTTTTTTTTTACCCTTGAAGCTCAATATGCAAAGTCAAATGGTTCACTTAGCAAGAAGGGAAAACTGGCAATTTCTCTAGTTTCTGTTCTGGTGTTCCTTCTTCTTGTAGTTCCTATTTCTTATTGGTTGGTAAGGAGGAAAAGAAAAGGTGAATATCTGATACAAATTTATTTTCTTTTCACTATTCATTTGTCACCTAATAGTTCTGCACTGATATCACCCACGTCAATAAATTCTCCTTTCAAGAGATGAATCACACTTTTGATCATAGAAATACAAGTTGTGCTTGCCAATGAAACAAAGGCTAGATAGATTACCTGTTCTGCATTTGATGGCAGGAAAGCAAAGACAAAGTAAGTATTCCTCTAGAGTTACCACAAGGTCAACCTACTTTAAAGATTCTACTGCAGAACTTGATGAAAGTAGTATGCACTCAGACATACCATTCTTTGATCTAACAACCATAGCAGCGGCCACGGACAATTTCTCTCTTGCAAACAAGCTTGGAAAGGGGGTTTTGGCTCAGTCTATAAGGTAGTTGTCTTTGAATAATTTCTCAAATCAGAAATCAGATTTTTGTGAATGTGCCTCGGTTTTTAGTTTTGCATGCACAAGAGCACTTTCAAGGGCACGAGAATGCAAATTTCATACAAAAACGTGGACTATATTTTCAGGGTGTGCTTTGTAATGGAAAAGAAGTGGCAGTGAAAAGATTATCAAAACATTCTGGTCAAGGAATTGACGAATTTAAGAATGAAATTGTGCTGATTGCAAAACTCCAACACAGGAACCTTGTCAGGATTTTAGGTTATTGCGTTCAAGATGAAGAGAAGATGCTAATCTATGAATACGTGCCAAACAAAAGCTTGGACTCTTTCATCTTCAGTATGTCTTCCTTTTGCTTTCATATCTAATTTTGTCACTTGAAAACTAAAAAGGAAGCAAGAATTTAGTCTATTTTCTTACTTTTAACATCCAGATGACACAAAAAGAGCACTTCTAGATTGGACAGTGCGCTTCGGGATCATCTATGGGATTGCTAGAGGGATCTTGTATCTTCATCAAGATTCAAGGTTAAGGATTATCCATAGAGATCTGAAGGCCAGTAATGTTCTACTGGATGCTTCTATGAACCCCAAAATTTCAGATTTTGGTATGGCTAGAATTTTTAATGGAGACAAAAGTGAAGCGAATACAAATCGTGTGGTTGGAACATAGTAAGTTAAATTTTTCTCCAAATGTATAAGATATCACCAACTGATGGAATACTTGATAATGCATGTCACGAGAGCATACAATTCATAGGCTAATTTCAACATATTATGTGGATCAATGAATCTATGCTTTCGTAATCACTTTTCTTATTGCTGCAGTGGTTATATGTCACCAGAGTATGCAATGGAAGGACATTTTTCAGTGAAATCTGATGTATATAGTTTTGGAGTTATACTCCTAGAAATCGTTACTGGCAGAAAAAATTCTAGTTATTACAACGACAAGTATCCTGGTGCAAATTTGGTTGGACATGTAAGTTTACTGGCTATGTGGAAAACAATGTAGTTTTTCCCCTACTTATTCATGCTAACTTTGATGATCTAATATCGTTTTTAGGTTTGGAACTTGTGGAGAGAAGGTAAAGTCTTGGAAATCGTCGATCCATCTCTGGGTGAATTGTACCCTGTCAATGAAGTTGTGAGATGCATCCAAATTGCACTCTTGTGTGTGCAAGAGTATGCCACTGACCGGCCAACCATGTCAGCAGTTGTTTTCATGTTAGGGAATTATGATGCAGCAGTTCCTTCACCAAGACAGCCTGCATTTTTGTTACAGAGAACTTACGATGCTGGAGACCCATCAACCAGTACAGAAGGAGCTAAGTCTATGAATGATGTTACATGTACTAGTGTACAAGCTCGCTAAAAGGCCTAGGCCACAAAATATTGGATGTTAAGCTACTGCAACTATGGCAGCCTGCGTCAAAAAATTTCACTTGCGGCTTCTTGGTTGCTGCATTCATGCACAAGAGAATATGTCTGCTTGGCGAACAAAAGCTTGGATTTTTCATATTTGGTATACCTTTCAATTCACAAGTAGCCATTACCGTAATTTGATAAACCATGCTTAATTTCTCACCTCTGCATAATCTCCCTTTTTTAATAAATAAAATGTGTGTGTATGTATAGTATAGCCGTCTTGCCCGTGATTGACGCCGAACACCGACCCAAAAATCCTCATTCTACGCCCGCCACGTGTAAAGTTCAAAGACACTGCTGTCAAACTCTCACTCATCCCATTCCGTACGATCACATATATTTGTTACGTATTTTGTTTCATTTGTGCACAGCCAATTCTCGTAAAACGCACTCTGAAAAATAATCTCTGAAATTTGCGATCAAACATGAGCCAGAACACCCACGGAGACGACCTGACCAGTCCTCCGGTCAGGAACCCCTCAAGTAAGGCGACGTTTTCAATGTTTCAGGGGAGTTGGTATCCCGTCCCGTTGCACCCAGCGACACTGCCACAGCCCAGGCTACTGAAAACCTAGTTCTCGGAGAGACTCAGAGGGGAGGCCCGGTTGCAGTCATGCAGTCGGCAGCCACTTACAACGAGCGCGCTAGGCTCGTTGGCCACTGAGATGCCACATAAGTTTTACAAGATTTCTTGAAAATCAGAGTTAATATGTCCAAATTATGTATCTTAGTCCCAAAAGACTGATCCGTACAGTTGGGTTGTGGCAGGGATGAATCAAGATATGATGCTTTTAAAATAGAGTAACCATATAATTAATTTAGGAGAATCATAAGTACTTTTGATTTGGGGAAGTTTCTTGCTATCTGATTCATAGATATGGCTTGGTTGGCTGCCAGTTTATATATGTCTACATTTTCCAGCAAAAGAACCAATGAAATTAACAGCTGGGATGGGAGGATCTAAGATCTCATATGTTGAAGATTGAAGAACATCATCTCTGACTCTGAGTTGCATTCGTACAAATGACTTGGATCCTTGACTAGGGTCTGATTTCACACTTTAAAACCACGGGATCCTTGACTAGGGTCTGATTTCACACTTTAAAACCACGTTGATGACGTTGATGAGTAATCTCCCAAGGAATATTTGCACACTTGAAATAATATTATAATAAGGGCGTACTGGGGTTAATCCCAATTAAGAGGGTGTCCTAGAACGATCGAAGTAGTGGATGATATTGATCGGTGGCGGAGGTTTTAACTCCCGACATCAACGAGACCCGAGTTGGCAAGTGTCCCTTACTATATTTGTCAGCTAAAAGTTTTTTGTTATATCTAATTGAGTAGTTATATAGATTTATTTAGCTCACAAACTTATTTTGTAATTTTCCCTTTAATTGATTAAATTAAATTAGTTCACCATCCGTTTAGACGAGGGAAAATAATTCGGAATTTAACTAATTGTCGGATATTTAAAAGGAGAAATTGACAATTCCTTTATTTGGCAACTTAAGCACGAAATTTATTAAATAATGCACGGAAAAAATCGTGGAAATTGAGGGCATAAAATTCCCGAGTTTCATTTCCACTAAAATAAGTGTTATTTCACAATTTCCATAGTGCAATTTACAAAATTCAACATATATAAATCAAAACACTGAAATCTTTAATTGCCAGAAAATGAAACGATGGAAATATAAATTCTGTCATTTAAGAATTTTATGTAATTTTCAATTCCTTGATAGAGTATAACATTAACATCAACAATATTATAATAAATTCTGTCAATTCCGTTAAGAGATTTAGGGCCCGTCTGGTAACATTTTCGGAGAATGTTTTCTGAAAATATTTTCAGAGAATGAAAACAAATTTGCATTTTCAGGAAATGAAAATGCGTCTGGTAAATAATTAGAAAACAAAAATAATGAAAACATGTCTGGTAATACAATTGTTTTTCATGTGTATTTTTGCTAATTTCAGTTCTAATTTTTTTTTTTTAATTCTGATATTTTTAGAGGCTAAAATTATTATAAACAATGAAATTATGTCTGGTAGTATAAATTGAGAATAATATTATATGAATTATTTTTCAAGGGTATTTTTGCTAATTTCTGTTTTCAAAAATAATTTTTAAAAATGTATAATTTAACAAATGAAAAATTCTATTGTTTTTTTTAAAAGATAAAACTATCTTTTATCTCCTTTCTTTTTTCTTTTTTCTTTTCTCCATTTTCTCATTTTCTTTCTTTCTTCCTCTTCTCTTCCTCTTTCCTTCCTAGACCCATTCCTTTTTCTTTCCTTCTTCCTCTTCTCTACTTTCTCTTTTCTTCTTCCTTCCCTCTTTTTCACTCTCACTCATCCTTCCTTCCATTACATGAATCCCATCAACCCACCTCTCCGGTTCCATAATTAATGGTTGTGGTGGTTAGATTGGGTGGTGATGGTGGTTGAGTTGGGTATGTGTGGTGGCTAGTTTCTCTCATCTCTCCATCTGCAACTCTCTCTCTCTCTCTCTCTCTTTTCCCTTTCCCTTCTTCTTCCTCTTTCTGATTCTTTCTCTTTTTCTTCTTCCCTTTTTTTTTTCTTATCTTCTTCCTCTCTGTCCTTTTTTCTTAGTTGCAAATTTGTGTGATTATGAGTTTTTTTTTTCTTGAAATTTTGGGGCTGATTATGGTTGGAATAAGGAGATTTGATTGTTTTGGATATAATTTGATTGGATTGTTTGCTCAAGTGAGGGAGGAGAGTTGGCTTTGATTCGGAAAGACTGAAAACAAGTACACCGAAAACGAAAACGACTTTCTGGCGTTTTCAACATTTATTCTTACTTTCATTTTCATTCTCAGAAAACAATTTCAGCTTGTTTCTCAAAATAACCCACCGAACACGTTTTCACGTGAAAACAGAAAACAAAAATAGAAAATGGCCCTTGAAAATGATACCGAACGGGCCCTTAAGAATCGTTGAAGTGTGAGATTTTCTAAGAAACTTCAAAGTTTGAACAACTTGACGAATTCATTGAGTAATGACAAAAGAATCATTGAGTAAAGACAAAAGAGGCTGGACCTTAACATTTACGACTCAAAAATTCTCAAGAGTTGTGTGACCTGCTGAAATGTCATACACGTTCTATGATTTCCTCGCATATCAACAACTGAGATAAGTGACTAATGTTGGTTTGTGTGACCTGGGGGGGAAATGTCATCCACGTCTATGATTCCCTCGCATATCAACAACCGAACCTGAAAGTCGCTTAGTATTTGTTATCTGACTTAGATAGGTGAAACATTTTCTACCAGTGGGGATGGCTTCTACTTTAAAAATAATCCAACTATGTTTCTTCCTTTAGCACTTAATTGCTTGACTCATTGAGAAAGTTAGCCATGAATTCTACTACTATATGGTTTGCCATAAATATGATATTGCTCAACTTCTTTCGAATCCTCCCATCTTCTACCTCCATTGTCATTGGCTCCATAAATCCAAATCAACCCATGAGAGATGGCGATGTTCTTCTCTCTAGTAATAAAATCTTTGCACTTGGGTTTTTCAGCCCGGCCAATTCTCGTAACCGGTATGTTGGAGTTTGGTACAACAAAGTTCCACATCAAACCATTGTCTGGGTTGCAAACAGAGACAACCCTTAATTCCTGTGATTGATAATAATGCCTTGGAGTTGGACTTTTAGCTGTTCATGGAAATGGAGGCCTGGTCATCTATGGGAAGGACCAAAATACCCCTCTTTGGTCTGCTAATGTTTCAGTCTCTTCGCCAAACAATTCCATGATAGCCAAGCTTTTGGATACAGGAAATCTTGTTTTGATTGAGGAGGACAACGGGTTTAGCCAAAAGGTATTGTGGCAAGGCTTTGATCATCCTACAAATACAATACTTCCATTTATGAAACTTGGGCTGGACCGGCGGTCCAAGTTGAATCGGTTCCTCACATCTTGGAAATCTCAAGATGATCTGGAAACCGGTAACTATTCACATCGAATCGACCTAAGGGGGTTTCCGCAATGTTTTTTATACAAGGGTCAAGCTCCGCAATGGCGAACCGGGCCGTGGACTGGAGAAAGATGGAGCGGTGTGCCCCAAATGACAAATAATTTCATGTTCAACATTAGTTTTGTGAACAATCAAGATGAGCTAACCATTATGTATAGTATCACGAATGAATCAATCTTCTCGAGGATCGTGTTGGATGAATCAGGAGCCATTGTACAGTACACGTGGCATGATCAAAGGCAACAATGGATCAAGTATTGGTCTGCTCCAGAAGACTTGTGTGATGAATATGGGAAGTGTGGTGCTAATAGCAATTGTGACCCGTCCAATACAGGTAAGTTCGAGTGCACATGCCTACCCGGATACGAACCCAAGTCGCCACATGATTGGTGTTTGAGAGATGGGTCGGGTGGGTGCGTGAGGAAAAACGCAATATCCATCTGTGGAAAAGGGGATGGGTTCGTGAAGGTTGAACGTGTGAAGCTACCCGACTCATCTAAGGCACTTGTGAACATGAATTTGAGTTGGAAAGCATGCCCGCATGAGTGCTTGAGAAATTGTTCTTGCAAGGCATACGCAAAAGCAGACGAGAGATGGGGAGGGTTTGGATGCGTGACATGGCATGGGGACTTGATGGACACGATAACATTTTCAAATGCTGGCCAAGATTTGTATGTACGAGTTGATGCAGTTGTGTTAGGTAGTTGGGTCATCTCTTTTTCCTTAAAAATGAAGATCATTTTTCACTCTATTAGACTTCATTGGCATAATTCGTTTATCCCTTTTTTCTTCTATTTTTATCTCATTATAATGCACTATGACTATAGTATGTAGTTAGTCCTTTTATTGAAAAAATTTCCACCATCTTACTAATCTAAAATTTTGCTGGATTTTATTTGTGTTTTTTAACCCTTGAAGCTCAATATGCAAAGTCAAATGGTTCACTTAGCAAGAAGGGAAAATTGGCAATTTCTCTAGTTTCTGTTCTGGTGTTCCTTCTTCTTGTAGTTCCCATTTCTTATTGGTTGGTAAGGAGGAAAAGAAAAGGTGAATATCTGATACAAATTTATTTTCTTTTCACTATTCATTTGTCACCTAATTGTTCTACACTGATATCACCTACATCAAAAAATTCTCCTCTCAAGAGATGAATCGCACTTTTGTCTGATCATAGAAATACAAGTTGTGCTTGCTAATGAAACAAAGGCTAGATAGATTACCTGTTCTGCATTTGATGGCAGGTAAGCAAAGACAAAATAAGTATTCCTCTAGAGTTACCACAAGGTCAACCTACTTTGAAGATTCTACTACAGAACTTGATGAAAGTAGTATGCACTCAGTTATACCATTCTTTGATCTAACAACCATAGCGGTGGCCACGAACAATTTCTCTCTTGCAAACAAGCTTGGAAATGGGGGTTTTGGCTCAGTCTATAAGGTCGTTGTCTTTGAATAATTTCTCAAATCAGAAATCAGATTTTTGTGAATATGCCTCGGTTTATAGTTTTGCATGCACAAGAGCACTTTCAAGGGCAGGAGAATGCAAATTTCATACAAAAACGTGGATTGTATTTTCAGGGTGTGCTTTGTAATGGAAAAGAAGTGGCAGTGAAAAGATTATCAAAACATTCTGGTCAAGGAATTGAGGAATTTAAGAATGAAATTCTGTTGATTGCAAAACTCCAACACAGGAACCTTGTCAGGATTTTAGGTTATTGCGTTCAAGATGAAGAGAAGATGCTAATCTATGAATACGTGCCAAACAAAAGCTTGGACTCTTTCATCTTCAGTATGTCTTCCTTTTGCTTTCATATCTAATTTTGTCTCTTGAAAACTAACAAGGAAGCAAAAATTTAATCTATTTTCTTACTTTTAACGTCCAGATGACACAAAAAGAGCACTTCTAGATTGGATAGTACGCTTCGGGATCATCTATGGGATTGCTAGAGGGATCTTGTATCTTCATCAAGATTCACGGTTAAGGATTATCCATAGAGATCTGAAGGCCAGTAATGTTCTACTGGATTCTTCTATGAACCCCAAAATTTCAGATTTTGGTATGGCTAGAATTTTTAGTGGAGACAAAAGTGAAGCGAAAACAAATCGTGTGGTTGGAACATAGTAAATTTTTCTCCAAATGTATAAGATATCACAATATTTTCTTTCTTGATTCACAAGACCGCCAACTGATGAAATACTTGATAATGCCTGTCACGAGAGCATACAATTCATAGGCTAATTTCAACATTTTTTGTGGATCAGTGAATCTATGCTTTCGTAACCACTTTTCTTTTTGCTGCAGTGGTTATAAGTCGCCAGAGTACACAATGGAAGGACATTTTTCAGTGAAATCTGATGTATATAGTTTTGGAGTTATACTCCTAGAAATCTCTACTGGCAGAAAAAATTCTAGTTATTACCACGACAAGTATCCTGGCGCAAATTTGGTTGGACATGTAAGTTTACTGGCTTTGTGGAAAACGATGTAGTTTTTCCCCTACTTATTCATGCTAACTTTGATTATCTAAAATCGTTTTTAGGTTTGGAACTTGTGGAGAGAAGGTAAAGTCTTGGAAATCGTCGATCCATCTCTGGGTGAATTGTACCCTGTCAATGAAGTTGTGAGATGCATCCAAATTGCACTCTTATGTGTGCAAGAGAATGCCACTGACCGGCCAACCATGTCAGCAGTTGTTTTCATGTTAGGGAATTATGATGCAGCAGTTCCTCCACCAAGACAGCCTGCATTTTTGTTACAGAGAACTTATGATGCTGGAGACCCATCAACCAGTACAGGAGGAGCTAAGTCTATGAATGAGGTTACATGTACTAGTGTACAAGCTCGCTAAAAGGCCTAGGCCACAAAATATTGGATGTTAAGCTACTGCAACTATGGCAGCCTGCGTCAAAAAATTTCACTTGAGGCTTCTAGGTTGCTGCATTCATGCACAAGAGAATATGTCTGCTTGGCGAACAAAAGCTTGGACTTTTTCATATTTGGTATACCTTTCAATTCATAAGTAACCATTACCGTAATTTGATAAACCGTGCTTAATTTCCCAACTCTGCATAATCTCCCTTTTTTTAATAAATAAAATGCGTGTGCAGCGTTACATTTGGTCTGAAAAATTCTTTTTTGGATTGATGATGCTGATGGATCAAATATTATTGCAAGGACTGAAAATTGGCCAATTTCTAAATTAGGTTAAGTGGGGCCTAGCCTACTTTCGTCTTCAAGAAAATTCTGTCTTAGTCCTAATCCATAATATAAGAGCCCATCAAGCTTGGGCCGCAGCCCAATTTCATCTTGTAAGAAAATTCTACGTGGTGACCTGTCTTAGCCGTAAGGATCAGGATAACACGTGTCCAAGTTTCTAGTAGTTTGACGCCGAACACCGACCCAAGTCCAAGTGTCGCGGACTCGCTCGGGAGATGGTGCCCGACTTGAAACAGAGTGACCACCTGTAAACAAGCCCCAAAAATCCTCATTCTACATCCGCCACGTGTAACGTTCAAAGACCCTGCTGTCAAATTCTCACTCATCCCATTCCGTACGATCACATATATATATTTGTTACATATTTTGTTTCATTTGGGCACAACCTATACTCGTAAAACACACTCTGAAAAATAATATCTGAAATTTGCGATCAAACATGAGCCAGGAACTGCCACGGAGACGACCTGACCAGTCCTCCGGTCAGGAACCCCTCAAGTACGGCGACGTTTTCAATGTTTCAGGGGAGTTGGCATCCCGTCCGGTTGCACCCCGCGACGCAGCCACAGCCCAGGCTGCTGAAAACCTAGTTCTCAGAGAGACTCCGAGGGGCGGCCCGGCTGCAGTCATGCAGTCTGCAGCCACTTATAACGAGCGCGCTCGGCTCGTTGGCCACCGAGATGCCACAAAAGTAGCCAGAGAAGAAGGAGTGTCTGTTACAGAAGGAATTAATCCCGATGGCAACCGCGTTGTCACTGAAAGAGTTGGTGGACAGGTACAAAATTTCATATATATATATATATAGAAGATGAACATTTATAATTATGTGTTCTTATGTATGTTGGTCTAGCTCAATTTGTCACACCAATTTATTGAATTTTGTTTAATGTCTAGGTTGTGGCCCAATATGTGGAACCGCCTTTGCCGTTGGGCTCGCCAGGAGGAGCGCTGGACCGTGATGCAATTACAATTGGTGAAGCTCTCGAGGCCACTGCTCTGTCAGCAGGCGACAAACCCATTGACAAAAGCGACGCCGCTGCAATACAAGCCGCCGAGATGAAAGCCACTGGGAGAACCGAAATAGCGCCCGGCGGTGTTGCGGCCATGGCTCAGTACGCAGCTTCTGTTAACCCGCGCGACGTCAACAAGAAAAAACTAGGCGATGTGCTAGAGGTACGAAATTTGAAAGATTAATTGATCATTATGTTTTAGGGGGATTTGTTAATTTAATTGTTTCGTGACAATAATGAAGGATGCAACTCAGAAGCTGCCGGCGGACAAAGTTGTGACGAGGGAGGATGCAAAGGCGGTGATAGGGGCAGAGATGAGGAACAGTCCGACTATGAGCACCACTCGTGGAGGTGTGGCTGAATCGCTGGCTGCAGCCGCGAGGCTTAACCAGAACACTGGAAAATAAACCTATAAGTCTAGATCTATGTAATGTATATGTATAGATATATATGTACGCACGCATGCATGGTTAATTTTGGGGTTGTAACCTTCTCAAGGAGTTTTTAGTTTTTGTTAGTGCCACAAGTTGCTACAATAATGTAGACTTATATTTTTGCGTTTGGAGGAGTTGTCTAGTCAATCATGTAACTCTAGTGTTTGGTTTAAACTTTAAAGTATAAACATGTTTCCATATGTAGTTTGGGTTCGCAAATGTTGTCGCTATAACCTCACATTACAATCTCTTTGTAGTTCACGAGGTAATAGTCATCCGATCAATTGAAAAATTATTATTGGGAGTTAAGATTGAATTACTCAACACACTTTTTTAATAGAGACTCATTGTATAAGTTCCTCGACAATTATGGTGAAAATTATGTAATTGTCGAAAATTATGTTAATACAGACTCAATTGTATAAATTCCTCGACAATTATGATCAAAATCCTGTTAATTGGGTTTAACAAGAAGCAATAGGCCCAACACAAACCTCAGGACAAAAGGGCTTACTCTACCCCATTAATTAACCTGATAAAAAAAAAAGAAAAAAAAAAGAAGAAGCAATACTTGTTAATGGACTGAGGTGTAGATCCAGTACAGATTTTCCCCCTCCTTTCAAGTGTATCCGGTTTGATTCACGAAAGAAACAATCTTAACGCAACTCAATATAATACTCTCCCATCTTCTTTAAAAATGAAAAAAGAGATGTAGTAGCACTTCAGTGAAAGCACAAAATCCTATACAAAGGGAACATAAGTTTTACAAGATTTCTTCAAAATCAGAGTTAACAAGTCTAAATTATGTATCTTAGTGCTAGAAGACTGATCCGTACAGTTGGGTTGTGGCAGGAATCAATCAAGATATGAATCTTTTAAATAGAGTAACCAAATAATTAATTTAGGAGAATCATAAGTACTTTTGATTTGGGGGAAGTTTCTTGCTATCTGATTCATACATGTGGCTTGATTGGCTGCCAGTTTATATATGTCTACATTTTCCAGCAAACGAACCAATGAAATTAACAGCTAGGAGGGTCTAAGATCTCATATGCTGTAGATTGTAGAACCTCTCCTCTGACTCTGAGTTGCATTGCATGGCTTGTTATCTTCTCGTGCTTCCCTCCCTCCTTAGTCCTTACCCCACACAATCGACAAGTCAGTGAAAGGCTTCCTCTATAAATAATTGATGGGCTCGTGGCCATGATAGGCTTACTTGATTTATTTATTTATTCGATCCCTGGTTTCCTTGCAAGTCCATTAACAAATGATATCCCAATGACCAAAAGATGAGAAAGAACACCTGTTTTTTTTCAACCTTTCAAGTTTCAAGGAAACAGGGGTTGTGTAGTGTGTGGGGCTTAGGGCCGATCGTACTGAAAACTGAGTGTGGAACACTTAAGCAACTAGCTAGCTACTCTTCGACCAAAAAAACTAGCTAGCTACTCTCTCCCACTCTCTCATCAAAATCTTGAAATCATGAGCTGTGGTTTGGTGGCAGTGGGGATGTTTATCGATGCCGACGTACACATTAACTCAATCATCCCAACACGAAACTCAAAAAATTTGACAGAAAATGAGATATATGTACGCATTTGATGGAAAAGAAAATATTATAATAAGAAAATGAACACTTGAAAGAGATTGATTAACCAACAATGTTGCCAAAAAGTCTCCAAAGCTTTTTCAGTTTTTTCAGGTGATGTTGATCTTTCAATACACTGGTTTTGTTTTTCTGGCAACCTATTTCTTTTTAGACAAACTTTTGTGTTTTGTCTTCGTCATCATGCATAGATGTTAAAATGAATTTTATTTAGTTAGCCATGGAGCTAGCTTAGCTCCTAGCTTCTTCTGCCAATGAAGAAGGAAATAAATAATTGTTGATGGATTTGACATGTGTATGTGTATATGAATATGATGCGTAAGGTACCCAAAAAATAGGGGATTAATTGGGTTTTGGTTTGGGACACGTTCCATGAATATGAATGAATTGAAGCAAAAAATGTTAGTTGGCTTGGCTCTGTGTCTGTGTCTGTGGCCAGGCCAAGGGGTCGCAATCCCACCACTACCCCCATGTGCATGGTCTGTCCAATCCTGTGATTTGGTTGGAACCTATATGTACCTTCGTACCCACCCATTTTCCCTCCTTCAAAACCTCACGTTCACTAACTATTTTATTCACAGTTGAATTCACAAGTTTCAAGTTTGAGTATGAGCAAATTTACATCATGAAATTGGATGGATATTCAGTCAGGAATATTTTTCAAAAATACAAGATGAGAGGTACACCCTATATAAGGATTCCAATATGATAAGATCACTTGTCTACCAAGTCAATACCCTTTTTCAATGAATAAGCCGGAATATACATACAATAAAAGCATATGTACAAAATTATTACATAATTGTGGGACCAAATTCGTGAGAGATCCTAATTGGAATATCTATAAAGTGATAGGATAATCTAAACCGTTTGATCCATCACTGTCTTCTTTAAATTTCAATAGTGACAGTCTAGATAATTGTCATTGCATACAGAAAAAGGAAACGTAACAAAAATCTGTATGTGTATATATGTATGCTATATTGTACTGTTATCTTTGAGTTATCTTCAACTTGGAACAGATAATTTTTCCCATCCCACGATGTGAAAGCTCACCTGCGTTTATTTATGCACCTTCCTTCAATTTAATCAAAAGTTAAAAACTATGAGAAATTGTGTTACTGTAACACCGTTACGTGACGTTATTACCATGAATATTAGCATGAGTCAATATATACTAAAACTATACTATCATAAATTATTTGCAAGTACAAGTGATGACTCAAATTTCTCTCAGAAACTACGAGTTTGCTACTTCACCAACTATATATATCTCTATATATGACTAAACACACTGCTCACACAGACTCTCTCTCTCTCTCTCTCTCCTCTCTTCTTCCTTCTAATCTCCCACTCTTCCTAACACCAACAACAGAAATGCCAAATACACTAGGAAGAAACCTGAATCTCTGCTTCACAAAGATCACACGGCCACTCACTCTCCACTCCCCGGACAATGATCACAGCCGTCCATTAACCACCGCCGCCGCCGCCGACGCCGCTACCGCCACCACATCCACGTCATCAACCTCATTGATGATAAAAAACTTCAACTCCCTCTACGACGACCGGTACATGTTTGACTCCACCACCACCTCCAAATCCCTCAGCTCCTCCTTCGTCTCCTCCTCCGAAACCGACACCGACGCCCCCGCCGCCGACTTCGCCACCGCTTTCGCCTCCCGCCGCTTCTTCTTCTCCTCCCCAGGCCGCTCCAACTCCATCGTCGACCAATCCGCATCGCCACCGTCGTCCATTGCCGCCTCGTCAGAGTCTCCCGACCACAAGCTTGTCAACCACAGCGTGGCGGTCCCCACTTTTTCGCCGGACCCTTACCGGGACTTTCGGCGGTCCATGCAGGAAATGGTGGAGGCCCGTGAGGGAATGAAAAACGAGGAGGAGGGCGGGAAGAAGAAATCAAACTGGGAATTCTTGCATGAGCTTCTGCTGTGCTATCTTGCGCTCAACCCTAAGAGCACCCACAAGTTCATCATCGGCGCTTTTGCCGATCTTCTCGTCAGCCTCATGCCATCTCCCGGTGGGGGTGACGGCAGAGAATCACCGGAGTTCACAGCTGGCGTCTGTGAGATTTCACGGTGCGTCTGAAATAAAATAAAATAAATATAATATCGTTGGCTTGTATGATATTTTAATTATTAGCAGTAAATGTAATATTTGAATGGATCGGCGGTGATGGGATAGAAGAAGAACCCAAGAAGTCGGTAGTTTTATTTTTGTTGTTGTTTTCAATCACATCAAACAACTCTAACTCAGTCTCTGTCTCCCTCATCTTCTTCTCTTCCCATAGCCTGTCCTTGTCCAATATCAGCTTTATACGCTGAAATTCTGACAGTGCTTTTGTTTTTTTCCATCATTAGCATAGATTGCGTTGATAAAAAATGGACTTTTGTGACGGCCCAATTAAATTACTAGCTAACCCTTCTTCAGCCCCAGCTGGCGGAGCCAGAAACTATCATCGCATTACATGGGGTTTTTGTTCATATTAAGTTTTTGGCATGTGGGTTTTGTTCAACTCATAAACCTAATTAGCCTGTTTTGGTTTGGTTAATTATTGCTATTAGGTGAAGTTGATAATTAATGGAGTTAGCTATTAGGTGAAGTTACTTAACTCGGACGAAGAAGCATATGCTACGTGACTAAGATGTACTACGTGACTATATTACCGTAATATTATATAATTTTTCTTGCTAAGGGGCTTGACTGGTTCTCTTCTCACCTTTTGAATCCAAAGACACCTCCATGTTCAAGTTCTCAACCACTCTCCTGACTTTCGGAAATATATATTTTTGGAGTTAAATATTATAATAAACAAAAGAAAGTTTACTTACCAAGTCAGGAAACAAGACAAATCCGTGCTTTTAACAAATTGTATAGGTTTTGTTAAAAAGAGGGAAAATGTTAACATGGATATAAGCATGCTTAATTACTTTAAGAAAAAGCATCCATACATACAAATATGTAAACGATTTGTCGATTGGTGGAAGTTTCCCAAGCAGAGAGAGAGAGAGAGAGAGGAAAATCGAAGTTTAGTCCCATCACCTAATATCACTGTTATGCTTTGACATGGACTTCACAGTTTCACTTTTCTGCAAGTTTAAGCAGCACATGACTATTTTCTAATAAACCCCTTTACTTCCCAAAATTACAAAATATGTGGGAAAGGAAACCAATCCAATAGTCTTGTAGGAATTGACAATTGGTTCACGCGAACTAAAAGTAGGTGCCTACTTCTTGAAAGCCTTTTATATCTTCGTTTCATTGTTATTCTCTTCATCTCTCTTCTCATTTTACTTATTAGAGGATGGGAAAGATAGAGAAATAGAACAATGAAACAGGCAAATCCTGTGCGCCCGCCGTTTTCATGATTAATTAGAAACTACTCGTTTAAATAAGAGTATTATAAAACTCCAAGTACGTACAAACGCAGTGTAATTGACAGTAAACGATGCTGATTTACGGGGAAATAAATTAAATTAAATGATGCACCTCATACAAATTATATGAATAAGGTAGGGTACAGTGTCTGCAGACTCAATGGTGGTGGGGGTCTGCTTGATAATTGGGAAAGTCTTTGCACTCGGACAAAATGCGCAGAAGGGATCAGGGAATCTTGTTTTTGTCTCTCTTTTATTTATTTACTTATTTATTTTATCTCAATGCTTCTGCCTTCTGCGCATATATAATTTGTTTATGGTTCAACTTGAAGCTAAGGACAGATTGGAAACCCATCACCCCAATTATACATTGTACATGTAAACATGTGCTCGTATGGTTTTTGCACAGTTGAACTCTCACCACCACCCCAATTATCGAAAATAATGCAGGTATCTGCATGCATCATCCATGGAACCTTCATTCACATGTTAGTACTTTGAGCTGTGCATGGTCAGTTATCCAAATGCATGCGTAGGTTATTTTTCATTGTTGATGGTCAGTTATTACTGTACGAATGCTATAGTAAATAGGAAAGAAAGCAATGAGGGATAATATAAAATACATAGTGTCTGCACGTTAATTATATTCCAACGTCCACATAGGATAAAATCTATATATATTTATGATGCGTTAATCACCAATCCAATCCACACGAGGGTAATATTTAACTTTTGATGTATGTGAAACCCATGCCTCATAATAATTTTAGAGATTTTCTATTTGAACCCCGCACTTCTCTTTGTTAACCCCAATAGTTAAATTATTAAGCTGTAAGTTTTATTATTGTGTAAAAAGACAAAAAAAGTCATTCAACTTAATAATTAACCCTAATACATTTATACACACACCTCACCACTCTTCATATTAAGTTTTAGAAACCTCCTTCTAACTTCATATTTACAATCTCTCTCTCTCTCTCTCTCTCTCTCTCTCTCTCTCTCTCTCTCTCTCTCTCTCTCTCTCTCTCTCTCTCTCTCTCTCTCTCAAGTTCTCAATTCAACAAGACCCAATTGTTAGAATTCTAGTTACAGTTCTTGGAGAGATGTAAAGTTGTTCTCTTTCTCTAGAAAGTTTTAAAATATTGGATTTGAGGTTTCATTTCTTTGTTTTTTTTTTTTGCTAGGAACGAAGAAAATTGTGGGGTTTAAATAGAAAACCTTTTTTAATTCTTATATTTTTCAGTTTGGGGTGTATTTAAGGGTAGTTTGGGAAGATAATGAGGTTTTCTTAGAAATTGTGAAAATTTAAATTAAAAGTTGGGGTGAACTTAGAACATGGGGTAAACTAAGAGAAGTATGAGGTTTAAATAGAAAATCTCTAATTTTATCACTGAGTTAGTATATGGGCTCTTGAAGCAAAGCCGTTACTAGGGCCCACCGTTGTCCGTTCTGGGCTCAATGTGGCATCAGGGTAGACCAACGATTAAACCCAGAATGGCCCAGAAGCTTTACAATGTAGGGCCCAGCATAGACCAAGCCCAGGGTAGGACAAACCCTACTTGTTTACAGAGAAGCTACAAAAATTCATCCAGCCAAAACTTTCTAGTCTCTCAAATTAGAATTTTTTTGTCGAAAAACATGAAACTAGAAAGTACGAGAGGAAGGATTTCAGACATTAAAGACACTGGGTAAAATTGCAGGGCAGATAGTAGAAGATGTGCTTAAGATTCTCTGTTGCATCGATACGGCAGTTTGGAGGGGTATGTGAGTATCCGATACGGCGCCGATATGATACAGCGCCGATACGGACCCGATACGTATCCAATACGCCACGTGGCGTATCGTGGACTTTTATGGTCTGTTGACTTTCCGATACGTCCTCGATACGGTCCCGATACAGCACCGATACGTCTGGGGGGTGAAAACGAAAATATTTGCAAACTTTGGGTGCAGATATTGAAAGTTTCTAAACATTTGGGGTTAAAATGTAAAAACAAAAAATGGAATATCAGATTGCTATGTCGAGTCGAGAGGCTGCTAGGTTTTTGGCTTTCATTTAGACAGAAAACAGACGCCAAACAAAAGAGAAGAAGAAGAAGAAGAAGAGGAAGAAGGAAGAAGGAACCCAACGTCGCTCGCACCCAGCGTCGCTCGCACCCAGCACCGTCGCTCGCAGCTGATATGAAGGTTTCTTCTTCACAGGCAGGCAGCCCAAGGTTTCTCTTCTTTTCTTTCTTTGAATAATCTGATATTGAATTGTTATATTATATGGGTTTGGATAATCTGATATTGAATTGTTATATTATTTATATGGGTTTGAATAATCTGATATGGAATTGTTGTTAATTTGATTTGGGTATATAATTTAATTGCTGCCTATTGTTAATTTGATTTGGGTATTAATAAACTGCTGCCTATAGTTGTTATATGAGTTGGGTACCATATATTATTTAATAAGTTTTGTGTGGTTGGAATTGTTGTTGATTTGGGTATATAATTTAATTGGTTTGTGAAGTCAGAATTTTTGTTAATTAGATTATAGCTGCCTACAAATTTTTGTATATGTATTAATTAGTTTTTATATATTATCAAACTTCATTTGATTCACAGGAAATGAATATTATTGGTAGTTCTAGTGATGGGAATACTAGTAATAATAATGGGGAGCATGAAGAGAATGATAATACTCCATTATGGAAATATGTCAAGAAGCTTGAGAAAGATGGTAAAGCCGGAGTGCTTGATATTGCAAACCTCTCTCTTGATGAACCGGACTTAGAAGGCATCATATTTACCCAAGATGAATGAAGTTAGAGCTTTGAGAAGTGATTTCTAATGTTTTAATTTGTGCTTTGTTTATGGATACTTGTATTTTGTATGTTTTGTTTAATTTTTGCTTTGTTTATGGAGATTTGAATGAAGTTATGTGTTTTGTTAATGTTTTGAACTTATTATGGATGAAATATCAATTTTCAAATTTTCTATTTTTATTATTTTTAAATATATATTATTTTAATCGCCGTATCGGTGCCGTACCCGTATCCTACTTTTTAGAGATTTGCCGTAGCGGCGTATCGTATCGTATCACCGTACCCGTATCGGTGCAACATAGCTAAGATTACTCCAATTTTATTTGGATCCTTTGGTTGCACTAGCAAAAAATTAGGTGACACCAAAACAGAGGGCTTCAGAATTCTGGAACACATCCACTTTGGAAATTACAATTAAAGAAACTATGCCTCAGTTAAAATAACAAATACGTCCCAGAAATAATCCAAAACAGGTATTTTCAGAATTCAAAAACATTCTCAGATACACTAAAGAAGCAAAATTTATCAAGCTAAAATGAAAACATCTGCAAGGAGCTTAAGAAATAGAAATTGCAAAAGCAGACTATCGCTTCTTGGAGACACCAACAGTCTTTCCCCTGCGTCCGGTAGTCTTGGTGTGCTGCCCACGTACCCGGAGACCCCAGTAGTGACGAAGACCACGGTGGTTCCTGTCAGAGCACACACAATTTATCAACTCAATACCAAATGAAATCTATTAAAGCAAGCCAACAGCATTACAAGATACAAGAAACCCAATCAAATTCACTTGCAAATTTCATGTTCAGAAGTCCTTATCAAATGCAAGACACAAATGATACATATTTCACCCATTAAGCTTAATTGATGGTCAACAACAAACCTGATCTTCTTCAGGCGTTCGAGGTCATCCCTCAGCTTCATGTCCAATGCATTGGAAACAACTTGAGAATACCTCCCATCCTTGTAATCCTTCTTCCTGTTCAAAAACCAGTCTGGAATTTTGAACTGGCGAGGATTCGCCACAATGGTCATGAGGTTATCAAGCTCCGCAGCAGAGAGTTCTCCAGCTCTATCATCCGCATAAAACACACAATATACAAGTCAAATGAAGCTGAATGTAGCAATATTAAAAATAAACTAGCTTCTTTGTATGCACTACATTTGCAAGCAGATGGTACAACCTCTACTGTGCATTCTAAAGCCATAATTGTAAGAGAAGAAAATCAGCAATCATATTGGAATCTAAAGCACCCAAATATAAATATGGAAATAGGATCCAAGATTCTCTATCAGAAGCATACGCATTTTCTTATCAAAATAGTTGACTTCAACTCATATCACTAAGTAGAAGACCAATATTTTCAATCAAAATAAACTAGGGGTTCTTCAATTTAGGATGAGCAAAGCTAAGCTATTTCTATATCCCATACAAAATCGGATAAAATGATGGAGGGGGTGAAGAGAAAGGTACCTCTTGTTCATGTCGACATCGGCCTTCTTGCAGACAATGTTGGCGAAACGACGACCGATACCTTTGATGGAGGTTAGGGCAAACATGATCTTCTTCTTGCCGTCAACATTTGTGTTGAGCACACGCAGAATGTGCTGAAATTCTTCGTTCGCTACCAGAGACTACACATTCCAAATCCCAGCCACAGAAAATTAAAATATTAGTCAACATTTAAGATATTAGGATCCAGAGAGAGAGAGAGAGAGAGAGAGAGAGAGAGAGAGAGAGAGGGAGAGAAAGATAACCATGGCTATGGGTTTAGATCTTGAAGCTTTTTGTGCAGCTCTTCGCCTGTCTGAGCGTGAAGACAGAAGCCTAGCAGCGTTGCGAACCCTAATTTTAGGCGCCAGGTACTTGATGAATGATTTATATACTCCAAACAAAAATGGGTACCTATCTTTTGGGCTTAGGGCCCAGCCCAATATAAATAAGGTTTTTTAGGTTTTAGACATAAAAAAAATTTCACTTTTGGAAAAAGCCAAAGCTTTTTTAAAAAAGACAGAAAAACCGCTCAACTTTTAAATCAAAGACATGCAAATGTATTGGATTCCTTAGGAAATCTAAAAATAAATAAGGGCATTTTGGTCCATTTTGGCTTGTTTTAAAATTTTTCTCTCTTCTTTTGCTTTTTCCTAAATGTCCCGCGCCATGATAAATTCGTTATTTTTCTTTTCTTTCCAAGCCAAATTAATCATATGTTTTTTTCTTCAGTGTTTTTTTTAATAATAATTTTTTTTAAATAAAGTTTTGCAACTACAGCAGATAGAGAAGAAAAAGAGAACAACAGAAAAGAGAATGTGGGAAAAAAAATTGCATAGAATAGTTTACACTATAAAACTAAAATTAACTTTAAATGGTTTTCTTTCAAGTCTACATTTTTTATTATACAATTACAAGCGGTATTAGGAGAGGGGTTTTCAACTTTAATATATGTATTCACCTTCCTTTCTTCTCTCCTCAATTTTCTCAAGTCCTATCCCCCTCTCTCTAATTTCTCAAAAGACAAAAACAAAAACATAATCAAACATGAACTCGGGACTAGTTTCGAACATGAACTTGTTACCAGCTTAATGCTATCATACCACGCCAACTGTGATGAATCGAAGAGAAGGAAAAAGAAAGCATAGCAAACGATCAATGAGCACCAAAATGAAACGCTGTTTTCATGGTTAAGCAATGGATCTTTCATATACAACGAGCACCAGAGGGGCAAAAAATATACAACCCTCCAAGGCAGCATCTAAATCTTCCATTGTGCTAAGCTATAAAATGCTACAGCTTGGTGATCTTCCTAACTGTACTTGAAAGAAGGAAAAAAAAAAAAGTTTACATATTTACTCCCAACAATGGAACAAGCTTGGCTCCTCGACCAGCTGCTTCAAGCTCTACCGCCTAACTAAAAATCATGGAACCAAAAACTGTATTTGCTTTCTATAAGATGAGAAAATCGGTTTATCAACCCTTGCCGAAATACTACTACAAGTAGTACTCTTCTGTCGTAGATTGCTACCAAAAGCCTCCTGCTTACACTACTTACTGCCAATGTACATCAAAATAAGATCAACTAGCCGGGTTTGATACAATTATCACCTCAGAAGTACCAGCTGAGTTACCTCCACTAGATCCACAGTGAAGAGCCACCACAGAAGTATTGCTTGGGTCACACTGTGCATCACTTGTATTATCAACCTGAGAATCAAACTCAGATGGCTTTAAGGATGGAGACCCGTTGGGACTAAAATCCACATCCGTGACATCAGGGTACTTGGTAATTCCATTACTTTGAAGATTTGCCCCAGCACTTCTATTATCAACCTGAGAATCAAATTCAGATTGCTTTAAGGATTTGGTGTCCGTAAGAGACCCACTGGGAGTTAAATCCACATCAGTGACATCAGAGGACTCGGTAATTCCATTACTTTGAATATTTGCCTCAGCACTTATATTTTCAACCCAAGAATCAAACTCAGATTGCTTTAAGGATTTTGTGTCCGTCGTAGACCTGTTGGGAATTAAATCTACATCAGTGACATCAGGGGACTTGGTAATTCCATTACTGTGAAGATTTGCCCCAGCACTTGTATTATCATCCTGAGAATCAAACTCAGATTGCTTTAAGGATTTTGTGTCCGTTGGAGACCCGTTGGGAGTTAAATCCACATCAGTGACATCAAGGGGCTTGGTAATTCCATTACTTTGAAGATTTGCCACAGCACTTGTATTATCAACCCGAGAATCAAACTCGGACTGCTTTAAGGATTTTGCGTCCGTCGGAGACCCATTGGGAGTTAAATCCACATCAATGACATCAGGGGACTTGGTAATTCCATTACTTTGAAGAGTTGCCCCACATGAATGATGAGAATTTAACGTACAATGACCTTCAAAATCATCTGCTTTTTGGTGTGCCAATATGGAAGTCGGGTGAAATGCATCACAGGAGACCTTCCTAGTTTCCTCAACTGTCACTGTAGGCGTATGCTCAGTAGCAGGATGGTTATATTCCGCTTCACAAGTCTCAAACATCTTTCCATTCGGACAAAAAGTAGATCCTGCGACCTGCAAATGTTGAGAACCATGATGTTTAAGGTCCCTGGCATCCTGAGATGCCTGCAGCTCAGTGGCATTACTTTCAGTATAGCGGCAAATAGATCCTTCATCACAAGAACTGAGGTTTTTAATAATGACATCTTCTATCCTCACCTCACAGTCGATACTTGCAGTGCCCTCCCAGGAAGCAGAAAGGATCTTTATACCAGCGTCAGGGGCTTCAGAATCAACATGGTGTAACGTGCAAGATTTGCTTTCCATTTCAGGCGTGATATTATGGTTCTGTTGGGTGTCCACTTCCACTGCCCTTACATCAGGAACTGAAGCAGAACTCTGGAATTCATTTCCACAGGGTGCAGTTGCTTCACTGCCAGACCCAGCCAAAAGCTTCTCGTTAGAATAACATAACACCTCCTGCCCAGTTTGCTGATGCTCAAGTTCAGTGGACCCCAAACCTACAAGAGAAAATACAATCTCAGTCATATAACAACCGGATACATTGACACAAATGATGGTTTCTGTAGATGATATAACAAGATACTCATCTATGCTGATTTCCTAAATACCTTCCAGAGGAATCATACTTGCTTCTGATAACTGCTTCAACAATGGTTTCTGTAAAATATCTACACCAGGGAAAACCAATATTTTCATGTTCTTCATCTTCTGCTTGCCTGATTCTTCAAGGGGCTTAAAACCAAAAACAGAAGTCCATGTTCCCCTAAGTTCCGAGATTGCAGGTATGACCAATTTTTCAACGTTCAAAGAGCAGAGAGCCTAATCATGGTTCAGAAAATGGCACAAAAAGAAATAGAAAGCTAAGGATCAGTACACTATAAGGACACAAAAAGACTCTTCGCAATATTATGAAAATTCATGATTTACCTTAAAAACTAAAAAACATGTATCTCTAAGATAACAGAGTTTGAAATTTAATCAGACATAAAACAGACATTTAGACTTCTAAATCATGACAAGTTCAGAAAGGGGGAAAACAAGAAAGATACTTTTCAGATCAACACAAAGTCTTAGCTTTACCTAGAGATGGTAATTTCAATCTCATTACAAACTAGAATGGATTCCAGAATCAGCAGATAAAAACTTATGAACATGTTTCCATTAACTCCAAAAATGAGATAAAAAAAATGAAATTCAGCTTGTGAGCACACATGTAAGGCAGAGACATTTGAATTCAACATACAGATTCAATTGCAGTCAGAAGCCGACGGCACATTCCTTGACGCCTATACATATAGCGGGTCCCAATAAATGGCATCTCTGCTAAATAGTTCCCATGGATCCTGATCAACCAAGCAGTAACGTAGTGTCAAAATATACTTGCAGCACACAAACTCACAAAAGTCATTCTACTCCTTGCTTGGGATTACAGCAAGGTATAACTCAATCCAAGAGAGGATATACAAGTAATTAATAAAGAAATAATTAGGGGAGTGGGTTTAAAAGAATTATCACAATCGTTTGTATGTTTTAAAGAGAGATATAAAAAAAATGAATTAAATACATCTATGAGACTTAATTTGCAGTCCATGATAAAACTATACGTCTGAATGACATGCCCGTAAAAACTTAGAAATTCTGCATGCATTAACTGTTGCAAGCAACATATTCATGAAAGTATATGTAGGCAGGTACATACCGGATGGATGCTGCTGATATGATCTCATCACCTCTCTCTAGAATTGCAGTGACGAATCCACCATAATTCAGTCTGCTAAAATTTGACCTGATGATTGAAAATTATATAATCATTAAAAGAACTATATTTTTCTACATGAGTTTAAAAATATTAGAGAGATAATTTGCAATATATGGAATGAAGCTTCTTTCAAACTTCTCCGAATGCAAAATCTACACAAGTAGAAGATAAACATACAACTTAAATCATTTAGACCTCTCTACATAAAATTAGAAAAACGTGATAAAAAATTAAACAGCACTTGACTTTCATATGGCCAACTTCCAAAATTGTCCTTGCATGGCATGGCAAAATCATCACCAACAAAAATTTCATTTTTGCAACAGCTGTTTGTAGAAACAAGAAAAGAACAGCAAAATAGCAAAACATAAAGTTATAAACACAAGGGTAATGAAAAGATAGGATAGGAACCTCCCCACCACTAAGGAATATGTAACACGCAAATGATAATTCAGATGTTTTTTTCCCTCATTTGAAATACTTGAAGTGGTTTGTCATTTTATTTTGGCAATGGCCATCCTCATTAACAAATAATACTAGAAATACAAACATCAATACAAGAAAATTTTCAAATTGGAAAAATGTAATATGTTTTCAATGGATATTGACATTCAATCACATGGAGAGAATTGGAAGATCGAACACTGTTTTCAAGTAATCACATGTTTTCAATAGATATTGACATTGAATCTGCATTCTGCAGATCCGCACAAATATTATCAAATGCTATACAAGGGCAACAGTCTAATTACTTTGCAATAGATATTGACATTCAATCACATGGGCGTAGCATTTAAGGACCAGTTAAGAACAAGTCATCCTTCACTTTTCCTAGGTACATGATCCCAACAGCAACCACCTTGAACTTGAAGAATTTATTTATTATGAACACAAATCATACTTTTTAATGAGAAATTGAACACATACTTGTTCCAGGACAATGGGCAATAGTCTAAACCATTAAAAAAAAGGTTTCACACCCATATATACACACGCACACAAAATTGTGAATTAAAGGTATGCTTACCCACGATTATACAGAATATTATGAATCAGATTGACTCCACTTCTGTGGTCAACCATAGGCAAAAAACACTCATCCATTATTAAAAATGCAACAGCCAGCTTGGAATTGCATTCAATCAGCTTTGAATCACAACCGTCCTCTTGTGGTGTATCGCAAATAGAAACATCTGAGCCGATATCAGATCGGCGAATAAGAGTCAATGAAAATCCTCCTTCTATTTCACGTCTTACACCAAGAAGCTTCTGCAGACTCTCAAATAACTGGTATGACAAAAATGGGTAGAGAAATTTATCAAATGGATTTCCATCCGAGTAAGGAAAGAATGGGAAAGACATAAAAGGAAAAAGTTTGGCATTAAGTTTGGCAAAAACACAAATTAATCATTGCTCATTAGATTTAAAACTGAAAACACTTAGATACACAATTAAATCAGCATTTAAATCATGCATGCATTGTTAAAAATTCGTATATACGTAAATACAGCCTTATAAGCATCTCTTAAAAATAGCGTAAGCAATCTTCCTACAACTGAAGCATTAAAAAACAAACTGCCAGATCTTTTAGCCTGTTGGCAGATGCATGCTGATCATGAATGCATGCAGCAATGCAACAGATCATTTTACTACTATAAACAGTACGTGAAGCTAAAGATGCATGCAGCAGCCCCTACACAAATATTGCAGTCCCAAGCTATTATTACAGCAACAGATCAGAATGTAATACCTCTTGACAATTCCTCCCACAGAAGGATGGTCCACGGGAATCATCATTTACAGCATCCTTTGCCTGAATACAGGATCGGTGATCTAGAAAGAAAACATTTCCGATCATATTTTGCCAAATGTACTCAATTTGGGTAATACGGATGAAATAATAAGAACATTAAAGGATAACCAAATCAGGCTCAGAAGAGAAAAAAGGTCTGGGAGGTAGAGTTAATACATTTTTCCTCACACAAATGGCAAGTAATTAATGCTGACGCGGCTACATTTTCATTGCCATCCCTTTGGCATGTGTTTCCGCAAAACATCCCACAAAATTTGCATGAACAATATACACAATGCCACTCACCCGAAGGGAACTTCTGCAAAAAATAAGAATAGAGTTTTCATCTGGTATAATAAATTTAAATCTATCTCTAAACAACCTAGAGGCATAAAAATCTCCAGTTTATGGCCACGTCAAACAGTTTTTATTTCTATTAAATGCACGCTACTGTAGAGTAAGTACAACGTAACAAAAGCTATAAACTTTAGCATTGCAGGCAAACCAAAAACAGGTTATTCTCCCCTCAGAGTGTATATCTTATTAAATAAATTTCAATAGCATTGCAGTCCCTACTCTTTGACAAAATAAAAGATAAATAAAATGCTTCCAGTTAATTCTCAGGATATCCCAGTGTTCAATCAGATAAAGTGACACCTACCAAGGTCACTGCATATATAACAATGTGAACAAAAAACTCAATCCTTTAACCTATTTACGATGGCACTATGGGGCAGAAGGGACAGTGATAAAATAGGAATATAAATGATTATCCATGTAATTAGAGCAATCTATAAAATCAGTTGGCTTTGTATACATACTTTTATCTCTAAACAACTTTGGTGGAATGTTGATGGACAACCATCACAACAGATCAAGTCCCCACCATCTCCGCAGATTCCACAAGTATCATCATTTGGGTCTTCCCTGTTAACATCTACGAAGTGGAATCCACGACGGTCATATTCATCCTGTTTATTCCATGAGTCTAGCAGGCATTGCAAAAGGGAAGACCCGGAGTCTAGATATACATGTTTAAATGGCTCAGAGTAATCACTTTTGGCATGAGTTATAAATTTCGAAAGTGAAATTGTTTCTCTACAGCAGCCACAATGAACTCCATCTCTTGTAATTCTACCCTCAAGAAGCACCTGTGTCTTCCTCATGTTCATGTACTTCACTTTCGAATTAAGTGATAGGGTTCCCAAATCAATCATCCAGGCAAGTACTGTTCTTTTCCCATCATATGGTATGTAGCCATCATTTTCTGAATCTGCATTCTCAGAGTTGCGAACCAACAAAGCACATCGCTTTCTATTTTTCGACTTATGTTGCTCATGATCCTTGACCAAACTTAACCTCCCCTTGCATGCTCTACTTACTGAATCATCCTGCTCAATAAGCAAACGTTTCCCTTTCAGTGACTTACCCATTTTCTTTTTCTTTTTCTCTTCAATAAGTCCATCCCCTCTACTCCCACCCTTTCCCTTCTTCTTTTCATTAATTCCACCCTCCCTTCCATCTTTTCCCTTCTGCTTTGCCTTCTTCTTCCCCGCCCTTTTCTTAACAACTATCCTTTGTAGTTTGTTGACTTCCTCAGGTGGTATCGGAGTAAACTTGAAGCCAGCCTTACAACCCTCAGAATTACCATCACCATTTTCACAATGCTTTTTAAGAGCTTTGTAAGCCTTGGTGACTGACCAGTGAGTCCTTCCTGCTGGACTTACATACACTGCATCCTTGTATTCTTTGCCATTCCTAGGCCTATAGTCAATCGTCCAACCTGCACGCAGAATTAGTTCGACCATTTTATCTCTCACTAACTGTTTTTGCCTACTTCTGGCGAGTTTCTGTTCTTTATTTCCCTTTCTTTTCTGTTCACATTCTTTGTTTCCTTCTCCATCCTCATTCTCCAAATCTTTTTCTTTTTTATCCCTTTTATCTGGAGAAAAGGTCTTCACATCCAACACTTTCCCAATAATCCTCCTTTCCAGATTTGAACTATTAGTTGTAATTTTTGCTTTCATTTTTTTCCCCTTATCAAGCTTTCCTTTCAAAGCCACATTGGACTCCTGCACCTTAAGTGGTCTCCCTTGCTCGGATT
The DNA here is from genome assembly GCA_020226455.1 of Prunus salicina. Lineage (NCBI taxonomy): Eukaryota > Viridiplantae > Streptophyta > Magnoliopsida > Rosales > Rosaceae > Prunus > Prunus salicina. Next base: position 24,437,577 of record CM035347.1, read on the forward strand.
TTAACTTCTTTCTCAACCGACCAACCACCAGACCACTCTCTTCCTTTTCTACCTTCCGAGGTCTCCCGCGCTTACGTTTCAACTTCTTCTGCTTCTTTAATCCACCAGCTGACCTGTCACTTTCTTCCTTTTCCACCTTGGGCACCTTGGGTGGCCTCCCACGCTTGCCTTTCAACTTCTTTGTAAACCCTCCAACCAACTGACCACCCTCTTCATTTTTCACCTCAGTACATTTCTCACGAGACACATAACTCGCTCTACTTTTTCCAACACTCTCTGCCTTATCACACCCACGATACTCCACAAACCGTGACCGCAGAGCCCGACCAGCTATCCTTTCTTCCTTCATCTTTTTTCTCTCAATACCATCATCATCAATATCTTGGCCATCATCAACCCGCTTCCTCTTCTTCCTAATCTCACCTACTCCCACATTTTCACTCTCGCCCAACTGAAGAACCCCTTCATTTTTTACTTCAGTACTTTGGTTGTGCGACCCACCACTTTCTCTATTTTTTGTAACCAGAGCACCATCACTTACGGCCTTATCACACCCTTCATTCACCACAGACTGTGACCGCAAAACCCTACGAACAATTTGCACTTTACCATCCACCTCTTTTTCCTTCACCTTCTTTTTCTCAAGACCATCATCATCAATTTGCTTCTTCCCAATCTCAGCTGCTCCCACATTTTTAATCCCACCTGCATCACCATCTTCTCCACATTCCTCACTGCCCAACTGATGAACCCCTTCATTTTTTACATCAGTACATTGGTTGTGAGACCCACCACCTTCTCTAATTTTTGTAACCAGGGCACCACCACTTACTGCCTTATCACACCCTCCATTCACCGCAGACTGTGACCGCAAAACCCGACGAACAATTTGCACTTTACCATTCACCTCTTTTTCCTTCACCTTCTTTTTCTCGAGACCATCATCATCAATTTGCCTCTTCCCAATCTCAGCTGCTCCAACATTTTTACTCTCACCTGTATCACCATCTTCTCCACATTCCTCACTGCCCAACTCATCGCTTTTCTTCGCTTTATCACCCAGAATGTCTCTCTCAGGTTCCTCGGGACAGCTCGAAACCAAATGTGGACTGTTCTCACCGCCTGAATCAGAGCCACCTTGCTTCAGCTCATCCCCTCTCTTTTCAACACCTAGCTTATCTTTATCAACCTTCAACTTGCCAGATCTCAAGCCCTCCTTCATCTCTTACAAACCCACCCAAACACCAAATCCCCGAAAACCCAGTTTCAGTTTTGTTTCAAAATAACTTCAACCAAGCCAAACCAAACACGCACACCCACACAGCCTCGCTTGAATTTGATTACACAAACTCACCAGCAAAAAAAGAACCCAACCCTGAAACCAAAAATCAGTATTTATTTTTTATTTTTTATTTATAAAATAAAAACTAAAATCAGTGAATACTTGTAAACATGTACGGACTGACCAGATCACCGGCGAGAAGACGACGGTCAGCCAATGCAAGCAAACACAGGGCAATTCAGATGTCTCGCGACGTCGTCCGAGACACGTGCACTAAAAGCTTCACTGTTTCAGACATGGCGCTTGTGAAATCGGGGATTGAGGGGTTTAGAGGGAGGGAGGAGAGAGAGAGAGAGAGAGAGAGAGGAGTTCTTGACAGAGACAAGAGGTCTTGGGGATTTTCAAGGTTTTAGGGAGAGCTTTACCTTACTCTTCTCACTTTCTTTTTCTTTTCTTTTATTTTTTATTTTTCTCTGTGTGCGTATTTTATAATTGTCCCTCGTTATTTGCATTCCGATTCCTAGTTTCCCTCCATAAAATTATATCTCAATCGAAAAAACATTAATTCTCTTTTTTTTTTTCCAAAGACTTGGGTCGTTTCTTTGGCCCGCATGGCCCACAACTTTCTCCAAATAAGTCTATTTCACGTTGAAGTTTTCTACTAATTGATGCATATCTACATAGTATAGCTTATTAAATAATAAAGTGTGGTGTAGTTAATAAACTAACATCTTTAACTGGCGAGCTACCTGATACCTCGATAACAAGAGTTCAAAATCCGTTGGAAGCATATTGTGGTCAAGAACAAGCTGAATCTCAAGCGAGGATTAATTACAACCTTCGAATGTGGAGACAATAAAAACTTAAATAGATTATATTAAATAAATTTCGGTGTTACTCCCTTGTTTGGCCTAGTACCTCAATGCATATTTATTTTAGGCGTTACTCCCTTGTATTAAAGTTAACATTAAGATTATATTAAATAGATTTCGGTCTGTTACTATTACCCATAAATGTTAAATGTTTTGCATGCATGGTGATTAATTTATGCTCAAATGGATAAAAGGTTAATTTGTCAATTTAATAACAACTATTACTGTGCATTAAACCAAATTTCTATTGTAAATAAGTCCTTATACGTAGTGCAACAGAAGACAACCACGTGTAAGTGTTTGAAGTAGATGTTCATGCTCATCGGCACATTTCATGCAAGACAATTGAAGACCAAGCTCCATTCTCATGAGCTTTAGGTACCTAAAATCTTAGGTGCAACGTATGGATAAATGTTTGTAACAATTTGAATTATAAGTCCCTTATTGTATATGCCATTGATTTTATCAATGGTTCTAAATAAAAATATTGCAAAGTGGTTTGGAGTAAATGATATTGGTCATGGGTTTGTGTTCTCTTATCAGTCTAGTGTATGTGAGTTTAGTATGTTATCACTCCTCTAAATAGAAAATGTTCTAAAAGAAAAGAAAAGAAAAGAAAAAGATAATGACGTGTTATATGGTAAGTAATCTTTGGAGATTGTTGGAGATTGAGACAGAGTCATGCAGTGTTACCACTCCATTCACCTTACATAACATGTAATTGGAAGCTTACAAAATGATGGATTGGCAAAGGTCTGTCTGGTTAGATGTGATGGATTGGCTAGGTGACCGGTGGTTCAACCACTACAAGAAAACAAGTATCTCCGACCAGATAATTAGAAATGATCAAATTATGGAAAACGTAATTCTTCGAACGCCAGCCAGTTGGTTCATTTGAATGCAATATATTCTTACCATACTAGTTTAACTCAGAATTGAGAACCAAATTTAAAAGCATTGATGATTACATAATACAAAAAACGATGAGTTCCACATGAAATCCTGGTATTCAAGATCCAATCGTACGACTTATAATCAGTAAATTTAGTACTCAAAATTCAATATCTTTAACACTCATAAGTCAAACCCAACAGACTACATTTTTAAACTTCCTTATCGAATAGTTAAAACATCATAAGCGTTTTTTTTTTCATAAAAATTAAAAACATCCGAAAATTTTACGCCTACTAACAAAATAAAATAACAAAATGCGGATAGGAACCGCCAGTGAACACATGCGATCCAAAAACATGCTCAAGCACTCATTTCTTCTTCCCACTCTTGGCAGCATCACCAGCCTTGGTCTACAAATAACATTTGCAAATGTTAACCAAGAAAACGTTATAGTTCCATAAAATAAATCCACGAGCTTGCATCAAAAATACCCCCTAACACAAACCAACAAAACAATAGCAATATTTCTCACCTTCTTGACTCCACGAATCTTCTTGGATCTGTTCTTCCTTTCCTTGAGTTGCTTCCTTGACTTTTCCACCTTTGTATCCAGTCCATTCTGCACAAGGAGCCAAGTTTGAGAGATAGCAAGATAGATAAATAGAGAGGGAGAAAGAGAGGAAGAGAGCTTCCTGTATTTACAGGATCCAAGAGAAAAGGAAAAAGCCACATGTATTTCATACCAAACTAACTACTGATTCTTTAATTGAAAGAAACCACATATTAATCATCCTTTGACACATAAATCAACTATTAGTTAAATCATCAAGGAACTGAAAAAGCCTGCGTTTGTAACTTTCAAGCAGTTGTTAAGATTACTACCCCCAACAAAGGAACACTAAGAAATATACCAGGAAAGTGAAATGACACATTATAGTAAAAAAAATTCATGTGAAAATATATGCACCCATTCAAAAAGACGTGATAGGGAATCAAAATTAACTAATCAGCAGACTTAAATAGATTGACACAACTCCCAAATCATACCCTTAGTCTACAGTTAATGAATAGCTCCACAGGGATTTTGTATCAAACTCATACCCGAGACGGAAATGGGTACAACTAATGCACATTTTGAATGACTATAGAGCTTAAATAGGCATATGCCAAAATTTGCAAGTAACATAGAACTGGGATGGAAGAAAAGAAGATAAATTTACCCTGATTAGCCTGTACTTTGGCTCATACTTCTTTGCATTCTCTACGGAATCATAAATCAAACCAAAACCAGTGGATTTTCCCCCTCCAAAGTGGGTGCGGAACTTGAAAACAAAGATGGCATTTGTATCTTTCACCTCGTACAACCTTGCAAGTTTCTCCTTCAACTCTGCCTTCATTATGAGAGGAACAGAAATTAATTTCAATCGAAAATTAAAAGAGCAATCTACCAACAAAAGAAATTAGATTCAGAGAAAAATAGATCTATCATTATTTTTTTTAAAGGTGAGATTAGTCGATGAAGATGTTGGTAACAACAAAGTGCAGAAGAATATAATAGATACGTAACACTACAATTCGTTGATTTAGGGTTGGAACTCAAAGCTTCAGCCCTTAATTTAAACTTATAAACCAAACATTAAGCTCAATATAACTATATTTGTCATCAGTAAAACAGACATTAAAATCGGACAACCCCATGATTTCGAACTTGTTATCAGATTAGAAAAGAAAAGAAAAAGTATACATTTCCTATTCGCTAGTGCAAAATTATCAAGTAGAACCAAATGCCCAATGAAAGAAAGCGAGAGCTCAAAGAAAGAAACCAAACCTTGGAGACATTGGGTCTACCAGGATGCAGAACATCGATGACCTACATCAAAACCAACAATCGCACAGCAAAAATCAGCTACCAAACAAGTAAGTTTCTGGTTATTTTCTAACTAGTTTTCCCACATTTTCTAGTGAACCAAACAGGGATAGTGGCTAGAAGACTCACGAATTGCTTCCTCGAGAGAAGACGGTTGGTCATGAACTTCCTCGTACGGATCGTCACTGCCTTGCTATCCGCCATGGTTCCTCTCTTTGCGCCTCCGCTCTTCTTTCGCTTGGGACTGTCTGTAAGAGCTTTGTGCGTTTGCGAAGGAGGAACTTTGAGGTTTTAGGGTTTGGAAGCTGGACGAAACATAATATATATATATATAGTGGATAGGGCCCATATTCTAATATGTTGGGCCGATTTTAATGGAATGGTCAGGGCCCAACTTATCAGCAATAAAATGACCCATCAGCGACTTCGTTAAACCGACCTTCTTTTTACCAATATAGCAGACGACAAGAGAGCAGACGCGTCGACAATAACCAATTCGTCCGCGAATGCGTCTGGGTTCGAAGTCGATGTGAGGATTAGGGCTCTGAGGCATTGATTTTCAGGGACTTCAATTTGAAGGAGAGGTCAGACATTAAGTGGTTCTGGTAAAGCTTTTCCAGGTTAGTTACTTTCCAGAAAAACTTCTTTCGCGACTTAGTTCAAATCTTCTCTGATGGGAAGGCCATCGTCCACCATCCATATCCCCGATAAACGACACCGTTCCGAGCACGAGAACGGCCGTTATCCGCCCCACTCCGACTCCTCCGGCGACAACCGCTACCAGCGTCGCAGCCCCAGCTATGAAAGTTACGACCGTTACAACAATAACCGTAACCGCCACAGAAACCGCTCCGGCTCGCCCGATCGCCCAAACCCTAGACGAAGCCCTAGGACCAATGGAGACCTAGGCTCTTTGGCCCAGCGTCGCAGCCCCAGCTACGAACGGTACAACAATCACCGCGACCGAAACCGCTCCGGCTCGCCCGATTACCCAAACCCTAGAAGAAGCCCTAGGGCTAATGGAGGCCCAGACTCTTTGCCCAACAAATTCGGGCGGGGAGGCAACCGGATGGATCGGAATGGAAGGCGATCGGAGTCGGAGGAGTCCGACGAGGAGCTGAAGGGGTTGAGCTTCGAGGAGTACAGAAGGCTCAAGAGGCAGAAGTTGAGGAAGACGTTGAAGTATTGTATTTGGAATGTGACGCCCAGTCCTCCTAGGGTTGAGAACGATGAATTTGAATTGGAGGACAAGGCTGATGAGATTTCTGAGCGGTATGGCGAGGAGGAAAAGAGTGAATCGGGCGAGAAAAAGAAAGAGAAGGCAAAGTCTGAATCTGAGTCCGAATCGGAGGATTTGAGGTCGAGGAAGAGGAAGAAGGGTTCGAGTTCTAAGCGTAGGGGCAGAAATTCGAAGTATAGTGATAGCGAATCGGAGAGCGAGAGCGAGAGCGATGATGAATCCGAATCCGATGAAGAAGATGATCGCAGACAGAGAAAGAAGTCAAGAAAGAGGAGTAAGAGGAGCAAGAGCAGAAGAGAAAGGAGAAGAAGAAGAAAGAGTAGGCGTAGCAGTAGCGATTCTGATGAGAGTGAAAAAAGTGAAAGTGAGGGTTCAGATTCTGAATCAGAGGATCGCTTAAGGTCGAAGAAGAAGGGAAAGCCGCGCAGTCGGAGTAAGACGAAGAAAGAATCCGGAATAGACAGGGAGAGTTCTGATTCGGAGAAGGGTTTGGATTCTGAGGTTGATGCCAAGCCTGTTACTATGGTGGAAGAGGAGGTGATAAAGGATGAGAGTAATGTGGAGGCATTGAAGCTGAAAGAGATTTTTGAGGCCCAAAAGAAGCCTGCACTGGATAATGAGCCGGTGGTTGGGCCAATGCCATTGCCTAGAGCTGAAGGGCATATTAGTTATGGTGGGGCGCTTAGGCCCGGAGAAGGTGATGCCATTGCACAATATGTTCAGCAAGGGAAGCGTATTCCGCGAAGAGGAGAAGTGGGTCTTTCAGCAGATGAGATTCAGAAGTTTGAGAGTCTTGGGTATGTGATGAGTGGTAGTAGGCACCAGAGGATGAATGCCATTCGTATTAGGAAAGAAAACCAAGTTTATAGTGCTGAGGACAAGCGGGCTTTGGCCATGTTCAACTATGAAGAGAAATCAAAGCGCGAGCACAAGGTTATGGCGGATTTGCAGCGGTTGGTTCAGCGCCATATTGGGCAGGATGTTGGTCCTACTCACGACCCTTTTTCTGGCAAGGCCTCAGAGAGTGCTGATACTTAGTTTCATGTTTGCTTTTGTCTAAGTTGTTGTTGCTTTTTTTATTTCCTTTCATTACCCATGTATCATATGTGTTACTGGTTGATTTTGAGCTGTATTGAAACTGAATACTTTGGTTTGTCAATTTCTATTTGAGTTCTTATATGTATTCTCTTTTAAATGCATTAGATATCAAATTGTGGGAGCCAACCAGTTAATCATTGCATTCCCAGTAATCAATTCATGCAAAATCTCTGGGTCTTGTCTGTGTTTTTAATGTTTAATTAATTAAATTGTCAAGAAGTTGAATGTAAATAGCCTTTCTTGTAGTTTATGGTTTTGAATGTAAATCAGAAGTTTAATGTAAATCAGTTCATGAATGGTTTTGGGGTTATCATCGCCCAGCTTTCACAGAAGGCGGAGAATGTGCAGAGCTCAAAGACTTTGCATCAGATTTTTTGTCCTTGTATTGCAGGTATTGTACCTTGCTGTAAATATTTGTGCACCATTGTATATACATCGTTATTTCTGAGCTCTGTTATCTTTATCTATTGTTTTCCTGCTCGTTTCCCTGGTGATAAGTTATTGGCTGGTTTATCCCTAACCTCTAATATTTCAAATTCTGCATTCTCCATCTTTCTTCTTTTTCTTCTTAAACTCCTTATTCTTTTTTGTTCAGTGATCTTCGAGACAGAGATGAAGGTGAATGAGCATAGGAGACAAGCTAGCCCATCTTAAAGAGTGTGGCTCATGTAGGTGGCGAGCAATCTGAATCCAGTCTTATAGACCATAGAGGTCTGAGAAATACTATGATGATCTGTTGCAACAAATCTCAGGAAAATCAAGTGACATTTAGAGATCAATATACAGATTCTGTTAATGCAGTCACCACCAACATGAAAGTGGATTTGACAGGCAAAGGATATGACATCTTATTCACCAGTTGATGAAATCGTGAAGTTGATTGGTAACCATGAATCTGATGAAGCATGTACTCCTTCAAGTTTTGTGCCACTCAACTCAAAGATCATCTGGATCTGAACAGTTGGCAACAACCAGAAATATGCAGCCTATATAGAAAGAAAGGAATTTCAAAACTTTATCCTTGGCAGGTATCTTTAGATTTCTGATTCTAATTTACTTGAAAAGACCCTACATGTTTTTCAATTTTTTGTATTTCTTATTCTCATGGGTAACTTGAAATTGGAAGAATTGTTTAACCTGCAGCTTATGAGTTTTTAAATTATTTTATCAAGATTTTATGATCGATAGGTTATGCGTCAACTCTTATGAAGAATTCCATTGTACATGTTTTTCAAAAAATGTTTAAGAAGTCTGTAAACGAGTATAGCCGTTAAAGGAGTATCGCCGAGTGGCTATACTCAATATTCAAACAGTATAGCCGAGCGGCTGTACTCTTTGAACAAATACGAATATTTAAACAGTACAGCCGGTCGGCTATACTCTTTTTAATAAATTCGAATATTTAACAATATATTAAAGTGTTTAAACAGTTTCGCCGTGCCGCTATACCCGTTTAAAAAATACAAATTTATAAATAAACCCAATTCTAGACATGTATTTATAAAAAAACCCAAATACTATTTAAACATAGAAACACACCCAAAATTAACCCCAAAGTCAATTTTTTGGGTGTGTTTATAAATGAGTTTTGAGTTTGTGTAATGATGGGTTTTGGGTGTGTTTATATGTTTACATAGTGGTTGGGTTTTTTTATAATTTCAACACCCATTTTGGGTGTTTTAGTGAAACTCCCTTTAAAAAATTCGAATATTTAACAAGGATAGCCGTCCGGCTATACTCGTTAAATATATTAAAATATTTAAGAGTATAGCCGCACGGCTATACTCCCGGAATAAATTCGAATATTTAGCGGCCAATATATTAAAATGTTTAAACAGTATAGCCCACCGGCTATACCGGTTTAATAAATTCGAATATTTAAGTCGTATAGCCGTTCGGCTATATTCATTAAATATATTAAAATATTGAAACGTATAGCCGGTCGGCTATACCCCTTTAATAAATACCAATATTTCAGCTGTATAGCCGCGCGGCTATAATCTTTAAATAAATATATTAAAATATTTTCACAGTACAGCCGCCGGCTATACCCGTTTAATAAATTCGACTATTTAATAACGATAGTCTTCTGGCTATACTCGTTAAATATATTTAAATATTTAAACAGTATAGCCGCTCGGCTGTACTTGCGGAATAAATTTAAATATGTAAAAAGCGGCCAACATATTAAAATGTTTAAACAGTATAGCCGCCCGGCTATACCGGTTTAATAAATTCGTATATTTAAGTCGTATAGCCGTGCGGCTATACTTATTAAATATATTAAAATATTTAAACGTATAGCCGGTCGGCTATACCCCTTTATAAATACGAATATTTAAGCAGTATAGCCGCGCGGCTATACTGTTTAAATAAATGTATTAAAATATGTTCATAGTAAAGCCGCCCAGTTATACCAGTTTAATAAATTCGAAGTAGAGCCGCACGGCGAAACGGGTGTAATATATTAAAATATTTAAGGAGTATAGGCGCGAGGCGATACTCGTTAAATTAATATATTCGAATATTTTATAGTATAGCCGCGCGGCTATACGATTTAAAATTCAAAAGTATATCACTTTCTTTTTTAAAATATAAAGGGTTAACGGTAGTTTAAATCTATCTTATCATTTTGGACATCATACAATTTAATCTCCCGCTAGAATTCCCCTTCAAAAATATGGGTTTGTTTGCATGTTGAATTTCTGTCGAATTTTAATTATCTTTAATAACTATTTGTCTCTGTTGGAAGTCTTCTGTTTTTCAATATTGGTACATGGCAATAATATGAATATTGTGTAGAGTAATATGTTTTGTGCGCGCATTACAGTTCCTCCAACGTGTTCAAGAACCCATTTTTCCATCCTCTAACCCTTGTTTTGTTGGGGTGATTATTTTGGTCTTACTATCAACAAATGCAATAACGTGTCTTTAAGTTAATTATTAATTGTTTTCTTTTTCTATTTGCAGGTACATAGAGTGTAAAAAAGAAGCTTCACTTCGTTTGTTCCTGGAGGAGGAAGCATAAGTAAGAGTTCCTTTGTATAAAAATACGCAAAATCATGAGCCTATTTAGGTGAAGTTCATATGTATTTCAGTTGCATCTCCTCTTCATCTCTGCTTTCTCCAGTTTTCATTTTTCTGTTTTGTTTTGCTTCTTTTATGTTGTTTCAACTCATGTCAGCGGCTTTGGTTCTGGTGCAGGCTTTGAAGTCGTCTCCAACTCTCTGCTGGGACTCAGAGGAGGAAACAATGTCGTTCAAATCAATATTGGACTAATATGAAATTAGATTTCTTTAAACCTATTGTATCAATTATATAGTTTTTCTATAATCAATTCTCAACTGAATGATTTTTTGTTAGCTGATATGATTTTCTGTCTGTCTTAAACTCTGACAGAAACAAAGAAAGAGAGATGGAGATGATGCTTTGATGGTGAAAGGTAGTTGGGTGTGCTTTCAGTCTTATTTCATGTTGAGGGTAGTCACCCTTCTTCAATTGCAGTAAACCTTGATGTAACCATATTGATATGAGAAAATTTGGAAAACATCACCCTGTATTTGACGACGGTGGAGTCTTTTTCATAGGTCTATTTGAATCTGAACAATGTACTCTCTTTTTTAGATTCAGTGGGTATATTCCGGTGTCTGTATTTGCTTTGGCATTCTTCTTTTTGGATGTCTCTGAATGCATGTATTAGGTGGTGTTTTTGCGCTTCCATCGTTTTTCAAGCAGAGCCAAGTAGCATACCATGCACAGCAAACACACACTTGCTATACAGTGAGAAGCAGTATGTACAAAAGTGAAAGAGCCTGAAGGATTCAGCAATCTGGTGACAAGAAGGATGCGAGCGCAACTTGTAAGTTATAGAACTGAGCATTTGACCAGAACCTTTTAGAATCCAGAAGATTTGGAGTGGGATTTCTTTGAGCTTTTGTGATCCTAATTTCTGGACAATGTAAACTCTGGCTGATTCAAATGTACCCAAGAGTTTGCTGCATGCAATTTTGTCTGGGTCAATTGTATTCTGGTGGGTGACACTGACTTATTATAATCATATGTTTCTCCAGCTATGCATGGTATTATAAATGGCTTGCATGCTCCATGAAGTGGTCATTAGAGTAAGAAAGATACAAACTTGAATGCCCTACATCTTTTTTTTCATTTGGTTTAAAGGTGATAGCTGTTCAGGCTGCAGGAATGCCCTACATCTTTCTTTTTGATAGACGACCTTTACCTTGACTCTTGAGGAGGACATGCAATCAAACCTTCTCGAATCCCTTTTCGACACGCATGATCTATAGAAGAAGTCAGATGAGAAGAGAGAGAGAGTGTAAATTGTCAATCAGAATGATAGCTTTCTCATAAATAAAAATTGCTGCTCTCTTAAGTAAGATGAGAATTGAGTGCAAACAGCATATTAATTTTCTGTTAAGCTTTGAATTTGTCAATCTCAGAACCTGGTCTATCATTTCTTTTTTGCCAACTTCAGTGTAGGACCATCCATAAATTATGGACCATAATCTAGAGTAGGTTAGTTCAATCAGTTTGTTCAAGGTGGGGGCAAAAACCCATCTTCAAGTTGTCAAGAAAGATTTTCATAATTAACAATTGATGACAGAAAATGACAGTCAATTGGGTCCTGGTGAGACCCTAAATCTCACAAATATCTTATCTTACCTAAACATCATGTATTCAGCAAGAACATTGACATAATATTTTTGCTTAAAATAACAGCACTATAAATATACGACAATTTCAGAAAAAAAGCCAATTAGAAAGGGATTTTGACTTGCAGACTTGGTCTCGGATTCGACCTCACCTTGGCAGTGTGTTCGAGAAAACTCCCTACCACTTCCTAACTTTGAAAAAAACAAAAAAAAAACTACCGTGTTATACAAAGACATCACTTCCCCATCATGCATAATTGCGATTATAATATAATGGACTCTGCTCCTACCAACCAAAATGTGCACCAAAAAGAAAAGAGACGACCATAGTGGATTGTGTAATCTTAGGCCTTAGATATGTAATCAAAAAGCGAAATGAATTCTTGGTCTAAATGAAGATGGGGACTTTGTCACCACATAACATTAGGGAAGGCTTGGTCTCCTCTGACAACTAAGTTCTGGTTTTGGTCAAAGGTAACCGCGTCTACAACTCCACGTCCATGCGCCTAGCTAGAGTCTCTCTGTCCTAGTCTGCTAGACCCTCCTCCATTGTCATATCCTAGTCCTATTAAGTAAGCAATTAGGTATTGGAGTATTGCTAGAGTCTACTGCCCACGCACAGAGAGATCTTGATCAATGTATGTGAAATTCACAAAACATCAACGGCTAGAATCAGTTTATGTCTGCACCGTATCATTCTTCTTATGTATTTCTAGAACACATTGATACGGGCTACTAACATGGTTGAAGGCGTGAAGCTATGTTGATACAGATGAAAACAGAAAAAAAGTACATATACCCAGAACAAGGAAGATGCATTTTACACAGTAAGAAATAGAGAATAGGTTGTGATGTGAAATAAAAACCCATATGATTATGCTTTTCACTGTGAGTGAGAGCTAATGCATCACATCAAGTAGATGCCCATTTGTTATAAGCATGTAAATTTCGCATAATGTTGTCTGTTTCTTTTTCACTTTAGGGGAAAACAACTTTGAATTTGTTGCATTGTATTGCTGCTAAAGAAACTTTCTTTGTCTCACTTGACAAAGGTGACACAACCAAATTATGGAAAAGTTTTTTTTTTTTTTTTATAAAAAAAACTCAATAGTGAAGAATTTTTTTCAAAAGTTAGTGTTTTTTGGAGAGAGATTTTCATGCAATAGGGATAAAATTATTTTTACCATCCCAGTCAATAGCACAATGACACATGAGATAACTTTTCTACTTATAATTGCATTACTGGACGGAGTGCTATCCCCAAGAAAGTTTTTCTGTGTTTTGAGGTTGCACTCTCTATGTTTTTTTAAGCTCTAAAATGCAAAGCATGTGTAATGTCAGTTAAAGGGGGAGGGCCCCACTATGATTCTTTTAATTATGGACAAGAAGAAAGAGTGCCCAATTGCCCATGAGAGAGACTTTTTTTTTTGCCTTTGGGCATTTGTGTAACGTAATATGTAAACCTGCCCTTTCCAGCAAAATACCCTGTTTGCAATTTTGACGTTTCTTTTCATATTTAGACCCCGTTTCTTTTTCTTTCCAATCAGTTTCTTTGAGGTATCTCCCTCTCCACTGCCCATCCTTTCTCTATCAAAATCACTTTTTAAAATTCTTTATCTAAATTTTGGGTCTTTCTTTCTTGAGTTGAAGTGGTCTCAAACATTGGCAGTGAATTGAAAATCTCAAAGGTCCTTCCTTTCTCTCAAAAAGCAGACGCCCAGATAAAACTGAAGCATTTTGAAGCTGCTCTTGGAGCATCTGAATGATGGGCGCGTAAGTTCATTTCAGTTTTCAGGTAGGAGCCCCTTTCTCTGTATACCAATTTTTATGCTGCCTGCATTCCCTCTTGTCACCTCAAATTCTTAGCCAAACTAGGAAGAACCAGAAAGAAATTTGTCATCTTTGTTGGTGTTATGATGAGGGACTTTCCTTCTTGTTTTGGTGAAAATGGTGTTCAAGTTGCTGATTCTTCTTCTTCATCATCATCAAGAATCACAAAAATTGCTCAGAACTTGGTTTCTTGTGTCTACCAGTGTAAATTACAGGGTCGTTTGTGTTTTATTACTGTGACATGGACCAAAAATTTGATGGGTCAAGGCCTAAGCATTGAAATTGACGATGCAGCCAATCAGTGCATCTGCAAGGTTGATATCAAGCCATGGTTGTTCTCCAAGAGAAAAGGGTGCAGGAATTTAGAGGTGGACACCAGTAAAATTGATATATATTGGGACTTAACCAATGCTAAGTTTGGTTCAGGACCTGAGCCATTAGAGAAGTTCTATTTAGCCGTTATGTTTAACCAAGAAATGGTTCTTTTTCTTGGGGACTTGAAGAGAGAAGCTTTCAACAAAGACCCCGTTGGTTCCATTTCCAGAGCCACTTTCATTGCCAAAAGAGAGCACATTTTTGGGAAGAAATTTTATGGCGCAAAGGCTCAGTTTTGTGATAAGGGGAAGAGCCATGATGTGACAATTGAATGTGAGACTGTTGGGCTCCATGAGCCATACCTTGTGATCTGCATTGACAGTAAGATGGTGATGCAGGTGAAGAGGTTGAATTGGAAGTTCAGAGGCAACCACACCATTTTGGTTGATGGGCTGAGAATTGAAGTGTTTTGGGATGTTCACAATTGGCTCTTTGGCAATGCCATGGGCAATGCGGTTTTCATGTTCCAAACTTGCCTCAGTGATGACAACAAGTTCTGGACCAGTCCACCAGTTTTGGATCCTTCAGTGTTAGCTTGGTCTTCCTCTCAGCCATTAAGAGATAACCAGTTGCAGGGTCTTGGCTTTTCACTGGTTTTGCATGCTTGGAAGAATGAATAGAGAACTGAAAAAAGCCAGAAGCTTGTTTTTCATCGTTCTGAGCCTTTACAAATACTTGAAAGTTCTGGTTTTGATTGTATGTGCTGTTTGTCTCTCTAGTTTTCTTATATCAAAACATAATTCAATTTCAGGAACAATGCATGTGCAAGAAATCTTTTGCAAGTTTGATTAGCGGTGCAATTGTCTGAAACAACCCTCTTCTCATCTCTTTACTAAAGAAATTAAAATTGAGTAGTTGGTTTGATTGAGTCTCCTAATTTAATAATGATACTTGACTTTGTTGGAGAAGAACGGCAACTTTAATGTTGCGTGTTTGATGTTTTCTTCAAGAATGAGAATGGCCTCTAGATGCCCAAATGCAAGAAAGTGAGTGTTGCACTTGTCTCGCTATTTCTCATTTAATGCAAAATGCCTCTGTTTATGGGCAAGAGGAGTGGGCATCGAGACCGGAAAACTGAAAAGTCGGATAGAATGAGATTTAAAAAGCCAACAAACCAG
Organism: Prunus salicina; assembly: GCA_020226455.1. Taxonomy (NCBI): domain Eukaryota; kingdom Viridiplantae; phylum Streptophyta; class Magnoliopsida; order Rosales; family Rosaceae; genus Prunus; species Prunus salicina. Next base: position 24,452,823 of record CM035347.1, read on the forward strand.
CATCAAATTGGATTGAACCAGTTTAAACCGGTTTTAATTCCAATTTCACACCTTATCAAATTAGACCGGACTAGACCGAATTGGTTTTGTATATTTTTATTTTTTTTATAAAATTATTTAAATCCAATGCTACATTTTTAATATTGTAACTAATATTTCCTCAAGCTCAACTTCAAAACATCTCTCTTTTCTGGGCCCAACATCTCTCTTTGCATGAAATTGGATCATTTGTAAATTTTCAAGCTCAAAAATTAAAATTTTAGTTCGAATTTGTATTTAAAACAAATAATTTGAAAATAATAATAATAATCCGGTCCAAAACTGGAAAAATCGAAAATCGGTTCAAACCAAACTGATTGGTTTTTATCATAAAATTGGACTGAATCAAACCGAATCAATAGTTTTAGTTTCAATTTCGATTTGAGATGAAAATTGGACTGGACCAGACTGTGCCCACCCCTAATAGGCAAATTTCGGCTGGCTTAATACTGTTTTTTGAGCTTTTAAGTCATCAAAATAAGTTGCTAAAAAAGCCAAAAAAGAAAAAAGAAAAAAGAAAAAAGAAAAAAGAAACTGTATAAAAGAACGAAAGATAAAACATCAAGTGAAGGATGAGTCAACTGTGGGAGAAAAACTTACATATACTGAGGATGCCATCTTGGGGCTATCTCAAGCCAATCACCCATTGTCGTGTGCTTTAACTTTCCAACTTGACAATGAGTGAGGGGCTTTGGATACCGTCACAGTGGAATCCTCGTTACATGTAAGTGCTTCTCCAACTATAGAGATGGTGAGCAGAATTTATAGTAATAACAAAACTAAAACATAGTAGTCATTTTTAATAATTAATTTTTTTTTATGAGACTAGGTAGTATGAAATCCCATCTCTTGCTTCATTGTTAAATAAAATTAATAATATTTAAACTAATAATAGAAAATCTTAGTTAATATATAATTTTAAATTTTAAACTTTTCAGATCAATTAAAAGTTCATTTGTATAATTAAAACTTAATAATTGTACCAAATAAAAACTAATTATAAAAAAGAAAAAGAAAAAGAGAATCCATCAGCAATTTGGCATAGGATGCAGTTACACACCCCATGTCAGTTGCAGGGGTTATGATATCGTCACCACGGCACTAATCTTCCCAACACACACACCACGCACACGTGGCAGCGAACGCCAACTCCGTATCTCTCAACCTCCAAAAGCACTCGGCTTTGATAAACCACCCGCTATGGATACCCTGCTACACAGCCCGTCATCAATGGCCAAGCGACCCTGCCCCTCCCAAAACCCTAGAATCCCAAACCTGAACCAATTGGACAGGGATCAGCTTCTGGACACATTTCTCGAGTTCTCTGACTCGCCCCCTTTCGCCATCGACCTCTCTTTTGAGAGGCTTCTCGAGTCCAGGTCCTGCGATGCCGATCAGACCAAGCTCATCGATCGCGCTCTCCAATTGGGCTCTGTACTCCTCGAGGCTGCTAAGCGCTCTGCGAGAAAACGAGCCTCCAAGCACAACTCTCTCACCTGGGCCCTCCCTCCCGACCTCACCATCAAGGTACGTCTCGGTTTTGTTGTGACGAATAAGATCAGACTCATACGAAACTGAAAACCAATTGAGTGGGGTCTGATTGTTCAATTTTTTTTTTATTTCGTGGCTGGATTTGGAAGAGTTATTGTTTTCCTTTCGTGTTTGTTTTCGATTTGGGGCTTGTGTATCTGAAGATTTCGGAGTTGCATTTTAGTTGCTTGGTATTATTGCTTTGTGTTTAATTTTCTGATCACTAATCTGCATGTTGCTTAATGTTTATGATTTGTGTTCTTACAGAATATGGTCATTTTCAATGTTGAAATTTATCATCTGCATTGGCATAATGCATAAGGCTGGTATATTGTCATTGTTCTGCGAGAATATCAATATTTAGTGCGTCATTTTTGTGCATGCCAGAACTACTTTATCCTTAAACATTTAGATAGGAAGTGTGTGCATAATCTGAGTATATGTGCTGATATGCAGGTCTTTTCCATGCTTGATACACAAAGCCTATGCTATGCTGCAGCTACTTGTTCAATGTTCAATAAATGTGCCATGGATCCTTCTTGCTATGCCAATATTGACTTGACAACAGTTGTCCCAAAAGTTAACAATGCAGTTGTTTCCACAATGATTCACCGAGCTGGGAAAGCTCTTCAGTAAGAGTTTTTTCACCCAACTAGTCGTTTAATCTTAACAATCTCGAATATTTGTGTCAAGTGAAAACTCTGGTGCATTTCTGTAGTTGGCAGTTGTAATCTTGTAATTTATGCTTTCTCATTTTGATATTGCATTGGCATATGATATTCTCATTTTCATAACATTTGCCTTCCTTTGTGTCTCTCTTAATTGGTTATTCAGGTCTCTTAAGCTTGGTGTAGTTCCAGGCCCAACTACGCCGCTTGGATCTTGTCAGCCATTAGTTTATACCATCAGGAATTCTGTAGATGTTTCCAACTTTTCATGGAATGATAAGAGATCCAGGCAAGGGAAGGAGTCATCCGTTCTTACCAGATCCTGTTTAAGCCCTTTAGGCGGGAATAGTGGTGCTCCAGGGTATGCTTGAATTGTAAGACTTGAAAATTTTGTTTGTGAAATTTACTTGTTTTCTTACGCCTTCTTTTGCTTCTTGTAAGGACTCTTTTGAGAAGGTTGCACCTTTACAATATTGAAAGGATGGATAATACGTCACTTTGTGGGGCATTAGTGGCCTGTCCATTTCTCCTTGATCTGGAAATTGTTGGCCTGTAAGTTCAATTTTTGTTTTTGTGCAATCTTGTATGTTGGATTATACGATTTATCATTTCGTGCAATCTACAGTCACGTTGAATTGAGGCAAACATTGCAATCTGTGAGCGCAAACTGTCACTTGATAGAGCGTCTGTTCTTTGAATCTTCAAAAACAGGTATTGCACTTCTTCATGAGGAAGCCTGCCTTATGTTCTCAGAATTTATTCTTACACATGTATTTGATGAATATCAGGTAGAGATGACAGTTTGAAATCACCAACTTGTGTTGATCTTATGACTGATTGCCCTCATCTTACGTCACTGGCCCTCAGAGGGTTTAAGTTGCATGATTATAAAGTTCGTATACTTCTGAAGGTATGTCTTGGGCATTTCGAGAAAGAGGGAGAGTCGAAATTTTACTTTACAGTTATGACTTGTCTTATCAGTTATCAAATTGGATTTTTATGTTTTGTTATCAGGTTTGGTCAAAAAAGTCTTATTTATTATTTTCTAATATTTCAATTTTTGTATTGTCTTCATTCCTTTATACCTGAGCATTATAGTAAAGGTCTGGGAGACATATTAATACCTTTGACAATGCTTTTTTTGGGATTCCTTATCTATTGTTTGATGTATTTTACATTTTTGTTCCTGTAATTGGTATCCCCTGGATGGTGTCTTTGGTTAGTGATGTGAATACAAAAATTGGTCCCAATTTGGTGAATCATCTTGCTCAGTCATGACTGCGAAGTTTAATATCTGGATACTTGTTCAGGGATTGAGGAAATTAAAGTACGTTGATTTTTCAACATCCTACTCAATCACTGGAGCATTTTTAAGGTCAGTTATCTTTAATGGACGAGACTTCTTTTAAAATATCTGTATCATAGACTTATTTTATTTATTTATTTTTTTCAAGGAACCTCGGAAGCAACACAGGTGGGAATCTGCTGGAAGTCTTAATTTTGCGGGATTGCATGCATCTCAAAATGGTGATGACTTCAAGCTGTCCCTCTACTTTTGTGCTCTCTCTCTCTCTCTCTCTCTCTCTCTGAAACCTAAATTGTGATTTGAAGGTGGAGGCTGCTCGGTTGATGACGGCAGTTCTTGCTGGGGATTTCAAGTTCCTTAAACATCTTGTAGGTTGATAGAAATTCATCATATTCTTATTGTGTAAGCTTGCATATGAAGTTCTAGGTCTCAGAATGATGCTCACTTTTCCTATTTCCCCAAACAGGATATATCTAATAGAGAAGGCTTGGCATCTGAGAATGACTGGTATCATAGATGCTACAGCACAGGGTAAGGAATATAGTTATTTTTCATTTTTCTGTCAGTTGGGTAGTTGGGTTACACAGTGGAATAGAGCTCCCACATCCCTTAAACCAACACCCTTACTGAAGGTGGGATTTGATCTTTGGTTTCCGATGTATCACATAGAGACTTTACCAGTGAAATTCTTTTGTCAATATTGTGCAGTACAATTCCCATAAGGCGGGTGTTGGAAGAAAGGCCTAATCTCTGTCTGTTGGCGGAGTTTCCGCCAGAAGGAAGGTTTGCTTATTCTTCAACTGTTGTACTTCAATGGTTTTACTTATTCAACTGTTGAAAATATGCTTATCATTATTGTCTGGGATCCTGAATGGTTTTGCAGTTACGCCGACATTGATCAAATGTTTGACAGCGAGCCATATAGTGATATCAGTCTGCCATCAGCATCGCAGATGAGCAGTCCTTCATCCGATGGTTCAATGTTTGTGAGTTTTTCCGAGAGCAGTTACAATAGTGATCATGGTAGTGGCAACGAGGATGCTCGAGATGCTGGTTATGTTATCTATGATGAAAGCTCAGACGAGGTAGACTACGTGGCTGTGTAGGAGAAAATACCAAATATGGCAAGGATTGAAATCTGTGGCCACCAAATGGATCATGTACCTCTCTCCCTCCCTCCCTCCCTCCATCACTCCCTCACTCATCTATTTTTCTTAGACTTTACATGATGTGTGGTGCATTATAATTTGGAAGAGGTTCACCACTGATATATCCTGCATACTCTTAACAAATTTGTAGTGTTGCCTATATGAGATGCCAGCACAAATTTGAACGGTAAATAAGACTTGTGGACGGAGTTGGTGTGCCGCCGCGATCACAGTATCATCACAGTTTCAACTTTCATATGTGAAGTTCGGTGGTGGGCTCCCGGTACTTGCCAGTATGAGTAGAATGGCCCCTGAAGCCCTGTTATCTCATTTCTTTTATCTTTTTAGTCCTCGAGTTTCCCTCTAGCTGTATATCACCCTGTTTATCATATGGGATTGTGGGTGGAGCAGCTCTCAGCTCTCTTTACTTCGTTTTGTATTTAAAATTTAAAAAGATCTTGTAGCAGCAGAGCTTATATGCGTGCAAAATCTATTGGATGACATGAAAATTTAATTATCTTTATCCAGTCATCCCCACAATTACTTTTATTATTAACCCTATGCAAAAAAGAAAAAAAAAATTACTTTATCATCATAAAAAAACTAATGATATGCCCTTTTTTTCTTTCAAATTCCTTTAGTTGTAGATGATTTGAATCGCCAGACACAAATTCAATATGACATAGTGACAATGAGAATGCCGTGCCGCGTGCGTATAGAAACATAAATGGCATTTTATAGAAAATCTCAACTTAACCGCCATCAGAAGAAGCCTTGTACCATTATATAATGCAAATTAAACATTGAAACAAAATTCCTTCGTCGGTCGCGCAACGCAGCACAAATTTTGTTGAGCGAGAAATTAGGCAAAGTAATAATTTGTGGACGATGGCCAGCAGTGGCAGTGGTCAAGCATCGCCGCCGTATAGACCCTACCGCCACCTCAAGACCCTTCGCGGCCATGAAAACGCCGTGTCGTGCGTCAAGTTCTCAAACGACGGCAACCTGCTGGCCTCTGCGTCGCTCGACAAGACCGTCATCCTCTGGTCCTCCTCCGCCCTAACTCTTCTCCGCCGCCTCGTCGGCCACTCCGAAGGCATCTCCGACCTTGCTTGGTCCTCCGACTCCCACTACATCTGCTCCGCCTCCGACGACCGTACCCTCCGCATCTGGGACGCACTCTCCTCCGCCGGCGAGTGCGTCAAGACCCTCAAAGGCCACTCCAACTTCGTTTTCTGCGTCAATTTCAATCCACAGTCCAACCTCATCGTCTCCGGCTCATTTGACGAAACGATTCGTATTTGGGAGGTCAAGACGGGGAAGTGCCTCCACGTCATCAGGGCTCACTCGCTGCCTGTGACCTCCGTGCACTTCAATCGGATGGGTCGCTCATCGTCTCCGGCAGTCACGACGGGTCTTGCAAGATTTGGGACACAGCGTCAGGGACTTGCTTGAAGACGCTCCTTGAGGATAAGACCGCTGCAGTCTCCTTCGCTAAGTTTTCGCCTAATGGCAAGTTCATACTCGTCGCCACTCTCAATGACACCCTCGTAAGAAAAGACCCTTTGTTGTTTTCCTTCGTTTTTATGATTCTCAAACTGAAAGTTGTGATTTTCCTTTCCTGGTTACTTGAAAGTTATGATTTTTATTGATTATGAGCACGCATTTTCAATTGGGTTGCAATTTGTCTTTGAGTTTCACTTGATTAGCAATGCAATTGGTGATCATAAGCATGCTTACTCAATTGGGTTGCAATTTGTCTTTGAGTTTCAGCTGATTAGCAATGCAATTTGTGATCATAAGCATGCATATTCAATTGGGTTGTAATTTGTCTTTGAGTTTCAGCTGATTGCAATTTGTGACCATAAACATGCTTATTCAATTGGGTAGCAATTTTTCTTTGAGTTTCAGCTGATTAGCAATCCAATTTGTGATCATAAGCATGCTTATTCAATTGGGTTGCAATTGATCCTTAGCTTCAGCTGATTAGCAATGCAATTTGTGATTAATGGGGTGGGTGGGTTGAGTAATTTGCTTTTTGATGAATGGTTCTTCTAGACTTAAGCACAGACTCAGAGCTTGTTTATAACGCGTGCATCCTGTTAAATATCAGAGATAGGGAATGGATTAAGTGTTTCCGTAATTTTGTAGCAGATGTGGTTAATTGATATGTGAGTTTCAAATTAATTTTTTTCTGGGTGCAGAAGCTGTGGAACTACTCAACCGGGAAGTTTTTGAAGATCTATACAGGTCATGTGAACAACGTGTATTGCGTAACATCCACATTTTCTGTGACAAATGGTAAATACATTGTTAGTGGCTCGGAGGATCACTGTGTCTACTTATGGGATCTTCAGCAGAAAACTATGGTGCAGAAACTTGAAGGCCATTCTGATACTGCCATCTCCGTTTCCTGTCATCCATCAGAAAATAAGATTGCCTCTGCAGCTCTTGGAAATGATAGAACTGTCAGGATTTGGTTTCAAGATACTTAATAACATGAAGTTTTCAGATAAACAACCATTTCCCCTGTTGTAAACATTAGTATCTAATTTGGGATAGAGCTGTAAACATTAGTTTTCATAACTTCCAACCTTCTTTTTGCACTTGTTAACCTTTGTCGGTAATCAAAGATGATTCATTTTAATCTGCTCAAATTGACTAATAAAAGGAATGAATGTATCATAATCGACGTTGTGCCATGCGAAAGTGATGGGTCTTGTGTTATATGACGCAGCCCAAGTTAGCGAACAAAAGCTCTAACCAAACTAAGCAAAGGATTATTATATAGCAAACAGATATTTTGCTTGTCGTGACAATATGACAAAATGGGAACTTTATCTCTCCTCCCTCTCTCCCTCTGCTCTCCACTGCGCCCCCGTCTGGCCTCTTCACAAACCCATCTCTGCAACCCCGTTTCCTGGCCACTCGTCTCTTTAACTTATCCGACGCCAAGAAGACTTCGCAGCAAAAATGTTGTCTTTGGCAGCAATTCGATTGACCCAAAAGAGTCTGAGTTCTTGGATGAAAACGGAGTTGTTGATGATATGGATGGCTACATGAACTACCTTTCTCTTGAATATGATTCTGTTTGGGACACAAAGCCATCCTGGTGAGCCTTCCCTTCTTGGGCCTCCATTATTTTTCACTGTTATTTCAGAATGAAAACTCTTTACCCCTTTTCTGTTCGTCCTCATTCGTGGGTTTTTTGGCGTTTGTAGTATTCTTGTGTAAAAGTTTGGTGTAGTGTTCCTGTTTTCCAACATACCGTCCTTTTTGTTTCTGAAGGCCTCTTCGTTTGTTAGAACTGTAATTTTAAATTGGAGTTTTCCTTCATAGTTTGGTGGACTCCGTTGGCATTGAGTTTCAGTGTGTATATAAGAAAAAGGAGTTTCTTGTTTTCTGGTTCCATCTGATGAGCAATTTTGAATCCAATTGCTCGCAGCATTTTGATTCTTCTGCATATATGTTTCATTCATTTATCATATGGGTTCTGGTGATTGGTGGTGATTGTAGGTGCCAGCCATGGACAATTACACTGACTGGAGTGCTAGTGATTGGTGGTAGCTGGCTTATTCTGAACTCAGTAGTAATTACAGTCTTGGCAGCCTTACTAATTAGCACATGGTGGTACATCTTTCTGTATTCTTACCCAAAGGTGTAGGCATCATCTTCCTATTCTCTGTTTGATTGTTTTTTCTTCTTTTGTTGCTGTGCTTTTCTTTTTTATTGAACTTTCTGGGGTTTTCTTTCGTTTTCCAGGCATATGCAGATATGATCGCTGAGCGGAGGAGCAGGGTGACCAATGGTGTTGAAGACACCTTTGGTTTAGGGAAGAGCCAGTAATCCTTGATTGAACATCAAATTAGCAAGTTTGTAATCTATCTTAGTTTTACCGGCCAGAAGGTTGTTAAATCCCATCAGTGAAGATCAATTTAATGATTTTGATTGAATATCTATTGTGTTAAATTTCTCTCTTTTTGTATCTCTCATATCATCCCAAATAATGTCAATGTAATAAATCTTATTGCTTGGGCTCCTCACGTTAGCTTCTTTCTTCCAAGAAAACAGAGAAGGATAACACAAATAAAAAATGACACAAGCAAGCTTTCTAAATTCAAACATGAGATCATTCAACAAAATATCCATCGTATACATGACTAGCTCTCCTATGGAGCAGGCATTATCAGAAGCTTTTCCTCCGAGGCCTGATTTCCTCCGCTAGAGGCCCTCTCCGATGCTAGTAGGGACTGCAAGTCACTACCATTAGCCAAGCTGTTGAACTCAACAGCTTTTGAAGGCATGGCTGGGTAGCGTCGTTGGCAAAAGGTCATCAATCTCTTGACTGACTGCAAGTATTTGCGAGTTGTCTCGTCATTCATAATGTGAGCCACACTGTTGGTGTAGATCTTCTCGCGAGCTGAACGTTCATGGATACCAACCATAGTGACACCAATTGGCCATGGTGCATTCCCAATAGCTAGTTTAATGTACTGGTCCATTGCAGCTAGGTAGTCTCGCTTCATGCAGCACCGCACCACCACCATCAACGCTTGGCGAATATCATCTTGAAGGATCTGCAAATAGAATAAAACAATTCAATGATCCATAACCAGCAATTAAATGAACCGAAACAACACAATCCAAAGAGTACTAAACAATAGTAAAGAACGGGATTTTAAGTTCTAAGACAATTCATGTGAGAAATTTACATCAAAATGCCTTGCTTTCAATTTCTTTTCCCAGCTTCTTATCATGCCGATGATGATTTTAACGCAGACATTCCATTCCACTCATGAATTAGAATTGCTCAATGCGCTTGAACGAAAACAACATAACCCAAAGACACTTTGCACCAGGGTTTTAAATTCTAAGATCATTCATGTGCGAAATTTACACCAAAGAGCATTGTTCGGAATTTCTTTTCCCAGCTTAATATAATGGTCATGAATTAGAATTTGCAGATAATGTGATTGAATTGAACTAAAACAACATAACCCAAAACACAATTAACGCACCAAAAGCAATAATTTACCTACCTTCTTCCTACAAAACTTGAACAAAGGATGCAGATAGCGCGCGCATTGCTTAAAAGTGGCAACCATGGACTTCCCCTTAGCAGTCCTCCTCTCAGCATCTGGCATCTCCCGCAGCTCCTGGTTCCATTCATTCAACAACTTCTTGAAGAACACCAAGATCTTATCTTCATCACACAACTCCTCGAAATTCGTCTTCATTCGCTTCAAATCCTTATCAGCATCGACCCCGCTCGAGCATCCATCGGCACTCAAATCCTCTTCGCGGACGCCACCGTCGCCGTCCTCCACGCCGCCGTCAACCTCCGTCTTCTGCCTCTTCCTCTCGCTCACAATCCCCGACTTCTGCCGTTTCCTCAGCTCCGCGATATCGCGGAGAAAGTCGTTTGTCTGCCCCTCCGTCATGTCACTATCGACTTCGAACAGGCCGGCCTTCAACACGTACTTGAACCGGTCGAGCCGGGCGTCATCGTCTTCGCCGAAGAGAGTGATCGGCTGCTTGAGGAGCCGGAGTCGGCGAACGACCTCCTGTTTGGGGAGGTTGAGCTTGTCGATGTTTTGCTCGTCCGTTAGGGATTTGGACGTGGTGGCGTTGGAGGAGGTTGTGGCGGAGGCAGTGGTTGTGGAGGCATTAGGGTTTGAATTGGCGGCGGAAGAGCCGTCTGTGGCGGTGGTGTTGGAGGCGGTGGCTTGGCGCTGGGCTTTGGCTTCTAATTCGCGCTTCTCTTGTTCCCGAAGCTTCTGGATTTGCTTTTGTTCGATCTCGGAGCGCTTGAAGACTCGCTTGCCGCCGGTCTCTTCGGCAAGTCTCTGCCGTTTCTTAAGGATCTCTTGCTTTAGCAGGTCCATCTAGGGTTTCAATCGCTCTCAATTTTGGGGAAGAAGAAGATAAATCGATACTCTTGAATTAATTAGATCGAGAAATGATAAAATACTTTGTGGTGTGGGTTAATGGAGCTCAATCCGAAATAGTCGGGTCGGGTTTTCGGGTCCGGGTCTATAAGGAAGCTAATTATTCGGGTACGGGATCTTAAGGCGGTGAAACCGACCCGAATTTTGACAAAGAAAAGGACGGGTCGAATTTTTTCGATGCTTTGAGGTTTTGCGAGAAAGAGAGAGGAGAAGAGAGATGACTACGATTCGCAGATTTTGCTGCAATGATCTTCTTCGTTTTACCTCTGTCAATCTTGACCACCTCACTGAAACTGTAAGTTGTTGCCTTCTCCCTCTCTAATTTGCTTTTTTTTTTTTTTCCTTGTCCAATTTGCTTTCCTTTTCTTCCTCAAATTTGCTGATTATTTTTGTAGATTATTCTAATAATCTGTTATTTGCAGTTCAATATGTCATTTTATATGACCTATTTAGCAAGATGGCCAGACTATTTTCACGTTGCCGAAGCCCCGGGACACCGAATCATGGGTTACAGTAAGCATCCCCAGTCTCTTGTATTCTATTAGTTGTTATATTACAAAATGTATCTTGAAAGCTCATTTCTTTCGGGTTGAAACTTTTCAATTGTGAATATAAAATGGAGGGTGAAGAAGATGTTGGGAATAAGCTTTTCCTTCTATGATAGCTTGGGGTGAAAAGAACATTATGCTTAACTTAGGGCCCGTTTGATAACCATTTCAATTTTAGTTTTTAGTTTTCATTTTTCATTTTTTGTGCTAGATTATAGAGGAAAAAGAGGGAGAATGGAAGTGAGACTGAGAGTGGAGATGGGATTGAGAGAGAATATGAGAGGAGAGGATGGGAGGGAGGAGTAACAAAAGTGAAAACAAAAACTAAAAACTGAAGTCTATTTGAAATTGTTTTCACTTTTGTTACTTCTCCCTCTCATCCTCTTTCTCAATCTCATCTTCACTTCCATTCTCACTCTCATTGTCCTCTATATGCTAGCACAAAAAATGAAAACCAAAATTGAAATGGTTATCAAACGGGCCTTTAGCATTTTATTTGGTATGCAGCTGCCATTTGGTTTCTCTTTCGTAAAATTACTAAGTTTATTGTGTCACCATTGGTATAAAGTTGTTTGCTCGGAACAATGGAATTAGTAGAATTGGACAGTTAAAGACAATATGTTGCAAGGAGATTGTGGGAGGAGAGATTTCAGATTAAAAAATGGGCTCTTATTGTTTAGTGTAGGGGGTGCTAAGAATAAAATACATGCAGAGGTTTTCTTGGATGTCTAGGATTTGTTTGCATGACCAGTTTGTTCCTGAAAATGGTTAAAGGATGAGGTGTTAGTGAGGCGTATGAGAGGTTCACTACGTCTTGGCTTTCCTCTTGATGCTAATATGCTTGCCATCTGTTTTTATTTTTCTTCCCAGCTTTCTTTTAGTCATGATAGATACCATAAATGGGTATCTGATTCTGATATGATGGCAGTTATGGGAAAGGTTGAAGGGCAAGGTGAGTCATGGCATGGTCATGTAACTGCAGTAACTGTTGCGCCAGAATATCGCAGGCAGCAATTGGCCAAGAAACTCATGAACTTGCTGGAAGACTTTAGTGATAAGATGTAAGAGGGGCATATATTGATTAAGATTTAACTGTCAATGCACATTTCAATAGTTTTGTTTGCTGGAAATAGAAACTTGGCCATCTTTTTGCAGATCATTATGTTACAATAATGGAAAATCTGATAATTGTTTTTCTTGACACCCTTTTTTTTGGGTCTGAATTCTTGAGACACTTAGACATATGTTGATTGGTGAAATGATCCTAAGACTTATCGGACCACCCTCTACACATTTTCCACCTGCACCTAGGCCCAATGCAACTGGAATTTTCTTCTTGTCATACTATTCTTTCTTACCATAATGAGGATTCATTTCCCTCCAATCTGTGGAGTCTTTTTGTGAGCTGCATTTGTCTTGTAAATCAGTAGGTTGAGAGCAATATGAAGTCTTACTGGGTCATATAATTTCTATGTGTTTGTCATATATGCCTCACCTTTGTTAATGAAAAATTTCGTTTTGCAGTGATAAGGGTTACTTTGTTGATCTTTTTGTGAGAGCATCAAACACACCAGCCATAAAGATGTATGAAAAGGTAATGTTTCTTGTAACTGTAGATATTCTTTGCATTGTATTATCAGCCAATATTGAAATGACCAGAAATTAGGTTCCATTTATTTGTAGCATACTATCCATTTCTTACTTTTACATGAAAAAGGCTTGCTTTCTTGTAGAATGAAAAGGATCATTTGGCTCTTTTTGTGAACTCCAAATAGAAGTTCAGTTTTAAACTGAAAATTGTTTCAATTTTATGAATCAATGCATCCTGTTGGGAAGAGCTTAATTATATAATTTGTTGCTTCTATGTGATTCCTGGTTTGTGCGAGCCAGACATAGATCCCAACTTGGATATTTCTGCAATTTTGAATGGGATGAGTCATGCTCACTATCTATTTCATTTTCTTTTCCATTTTTTTCCCCACAGCTTGGTTACGTGATCTATAGACGAGTCCTACGGTATTATTCAGGGGAGGAAGATGGGTTAGGTGAGTTTCCCCATCCAAACTAACATTGTGTAAAACTGTTTTCCGTCTCACTTTTCTATTGTGTTTGTTCTTGCTTCAGATATGAGGAAAGCATTATCTCGGGACGTTGAAAAGAAGTCAATCTTACCCCTCAAACGGCCGGTTACTCCTGATGAATTAGAGTATGACTAAATCTGATTTCTATGGAATTTCTTCCTACTAAGTGTGATGATGATGTATTACCTTGTGCTTATGGGTTTTTGAAGTTCAGGAAGCTAGGTCCTATAAACTGCTTTTAAATTCTCATGTGAAACTGTGAGTCTAAGTGCGCTGCTCATGAATATGACACTAAAACACAGTGGGTTTATTAAGGAAGTTTGTATCATCTCACTCTGTTATCCTTGTTATGTCTCCTGCGAGATGTGTTGCTTTATGCCCGGTTCAAAAGGTTTTGAAATCACCTTTCGGAAAAATCCAACAAAATCCCTCTGCGTAAGCTTGTAATTGAAGCATGTGAAAATAACAGTGATGAGGTTTTCAAAATCTCTCATTTCAAGCTATTTAAAAACGTGTGGCATTCTTAGTTGCTGGTTGCGCAAGCAATCTCCAAATTTAACTTCAAAAAGGAAAGAATAAAAAGTTCTCCAAATTCATCAAAAATTACACTCGAAGTCCTAAGAATTTTATGGTGAGGGCCTCTCTTAGATGAGTTCATATCTCTTAATCATTGGATCAAATTAAGAGGTAGAACCTCAACTAAAGGCCTTAGATAAGGCTCGCATTATAGAATGACTCTTCGAAGTCTATCAAGAGATTAGGGGGTTGGCTGCAGCGGGAGTTGTACTATTGGGCACAAAGTCGTGTAGATTAGAAGGCTCAAAATCGAAGTTGGCCCAAATGAGAATCTCTTGTCTTGCCCGGTCAAATACAAATTTGCGACCCCCTTCCTAAATTAAGTGGGTCAATATTCCTAGCAAAACGCCTAAGAACCTCTTTGCTTCACTCACATTCTTTGAAAAACAAATATGTAAATGAGTTTCTTCATGATATAAACCTAGATGAGTCCTATTACATACATGTGCTTTGTAAGCCATATCTTGTAAATGTCTTAGATGAGACACAAATTGAATTAATCCACAAAATCCAAGCCTTGTAGCTTGAGTACTCAATGCTCAAGAGTGTTCGCCTTTGCATCCGAGATCTTGCATTTTCAATTTTAGCTCGAGTGCTCAAAACATAAAACTTTTGTATAAGTTGAAATTTTTGTTTAGGGTGCAGGCGGCCCCCGCCAATATGAGGGAGGTGGGTGGGGAAAGCTGGATTGCTTCTTTGTTCGCCGCTTGCACAACAAAGAAGCAATGATGGATTGCCTCACGTGCCTTCTCGTGATGCCAAAATTGAACCAAACATCAAAGTGAGAGAAAGCAGTGATGGAGATTTCGGGGTGGAAGCACTTTTGCCAAAATGGGTTACTGTCCAAAAACACGGAGTCATATTCCTTTTGGCTTTGATGTGCCACTCTCTCTGTCATGGGGCATCAGATCAGATCACACTTCCACCTCCGCGTCCCAATCCAAAGTACCGTCAAATGCTTTTTTGCATCAACACCCAAAACCCAACAACAAAAACTGCTTTTTTTTTACACCATTTTCATGATTCAACTAACCGTGCAGGAGGGACATCATTATGCCAACCATGTAAATGCTTTGGTTGACCCACCCTGCATTTGCATTTCATGGGACCTCTCTTTTTAATGTGGGAATAAAATATGCCTGCCATTTAGAGGTGCATGAGTGCAGGTTTCTGTTGTAACCAAGATTAAATCACCTCTCTCTTCTGATTGCCTCCTAGTTAAGCTTAGGGTTAGGGTTTTGCTCTTGTATTAGGCAGCAAAAAGAAAAGGAAAAAGAAAGAAAACCAAATAGGGTCACTTTCTTTTTTCTTCTGATAACAGATCTGAAGATGTGGGATTGGGTGAATTTCCACTTCAGATGGAAGACCAATCCAGGAACTTTTTCATGGCTTTGTATCCAAAGAATTGTCTGCAATTATTAAATCTGCTAACACAAAGGAGGAAACCATCACATTTCCTTACAAAGCAACTCTATGTAAATGTACCCACTACCTATATTTGTGCAAACAACCCTATGTCTGGTCCTCATTGAGATTGGACCTTTTCACAGTAATAGTAACCCTTGCTTTAGGGTTTGTTTTTCTTCTGATAGAACATCTCTTCTGATTTCTCCACTTCTTTTCCATGTTTAGATTGGAATTATGCTCGTGCTTGAACAGTGAACAGTATATACTCACTGATTATGATTATTTTTCGCCAGAGGTTTTATTTGGTTGAAATAAAACTTCTGCTAGACCAACATGCAGGTGTAGGAAGTGCAGAAATAATCTTCCTTGTGATATTTTTCATTTTTCAAATGCTGTAGAAATATTATTTTCATTTCGTTTGCTACAGGGGCATGATAAGCAAACAGCCATGGTTCACTCATTTGACATGCATCACCTTTTGTGTTTTGTGCCTTTGTCCTTGTTTACTTATATCTGCTGTATAATTTGTACTTATTACTGATCAGGCTCTGCATAATGCAGGATTTTGCTCCACAATTAAACCCAGAAAGCAAGTCTCTGTTTCCCAAAAACACACTTCTTTTTTGGAGGATATTTATATTTAACACTAAACAAAAACAATGACCATTTGCAATGTCTATTTTTTTTTTTTTTTCTTTCTTTCTTTTGGGTTGAGCTGAGTACATCTGCCATCACTAAAATGAGGCACTGTGGCTAATCCTATACGCAAAGATCAGATTACTCGCTCGAAGAACACTCTGGTAAGGTGGTTGTTAATGGTTCCAGGATCATAGTAGGCAGAATAGTAAAAGCTCCTCGCGACCACGAAAAAGGTTTGCTTGATCGAAGAGTGGATGTCGTCCGAAGGGTTTTCGAGCATCATTTTCACAAGTTGTTGCATTTCTGATTCTATTTCTTGGATTTTCATGGTAAACTCCCATTTTCATTTACCTGAGAAAATAAAAAAGAAAAGGATCTATCAAACACTGCCCCAGTGAGTATAGTTAAATTAGTGGAATATGTGACATGTCGTTTGAATTTATCTAACCTTGTGCTTTTGGTTTTGGTAGGAGTGTAGTTTATTGCAAACACTGTTAGTGATGCTAAAAAGTTGCTCATGCTCTGGATTGG
This sequence comes from Prunus salicina, assembly GCA_020226455.1. Lineage (NCBI taxonomy): Eukaryota > Viridiplantae > Streptophyta > Magnoliopsida > Rosales > Rosaceae > Prunus > Prunus salicina. Next base: position 24,469,244 of record CM035347.1, read on the forward strand.
ACAACAACCACCCTTCTGGGATTGAAAAGCCAGCGGTCTGATTTATCGTTTCCACCAGTAGCTCAGCTTCACCTTGGTGCATGTCCCCTTTCTCTTGCCACTTCGTGAGCCACTTTTCCCACTTTATATTTAATTAAGAAGAAAAACAGAAAACACCAAGTTATAAGTATTGGGATCAGTACTATTAACTGGGCAGCCAATGGAAACATAAAAAACAGAAAATAAAAATGGGAGTTGTGTGGTAGAAAGAAACTCACAGCTTGGCGTAGGGGGTGGCTAATGTCATGACCATGAGCCACCATTGCGTCCAATGAGAAGTGGTGTAGAGTTGCCATCAAGGTCTCAATAAGTCCTTGCCTTTTCTTGTTTGTATTCATCTTCCTGCAACACAGAGCACATGTGATTGCCTCTTTCGAATGTCGGTAGAACTTACGTGATGTATCTAACTAATCCAGTCATGTTATATATATATATATATATATATATATATATATCATAACACGTGAGACGGTATTTCAGTACCACACGATAGTTTTTCCTTAGAGAACCACCGCACTGTGCCTTAAATGGTAACATGGATGCTGTGCTTATTCCTACTATTATTAGATCTCTGAAATATCGGAACTTCCACTGTGGTGTGGCTGATTATTTGGTGCGCTCATGACACATGAACTGACATTCGAAATTAATTTGTCTTTGTTTACCTAGAATAAAGTATTGTAGGGTACCCTACTGATGTACCTAGTTGCATTATTATAGCACAAATGTCTCTGACAGAGGCCGGTGAATAAGACAGACACCGAGAGAGAGAGAAAAGATCAAACAAACAAACAACAATAGTTATTCTTTGTTGCAGTTTTAACGTACGTACCTAGTTCTGAATTCATGTACAAAGGCCCCCCTCTGCTCATAAGTTTCTTCCTTTAAATGACACCCGACTGTTTCAATCAAGCATGTCGTTTTAGCCCATGCAATTCTCTCGTTTGCTCTTTCTGGTTCAAAAATACTTGCTGCAGCAACAAAATAAGCCATGAGGAGGCTTCTTCTGCTCAATCCGTAGTCTTCAAGTCTACATTCTGCGTACCACCTGCGTACGTACGTATAATACATAAGTATAGTTCCAAAAAAAGATTTTTAAAATTTTATATCATTATAAAAGTGAATAATAAATTGATGGTTTTGTTTTGTTTACTTTTGAATGTTGTCCCATTCGATCAGATGCAGTGCTTGGCAATTGTTGTAGTCAAGTTTCGCCAGCTCGAGGTAGACATTATTGTTTACGTAGGGCATCCTAAAGCAAACAATCGTTAGAATCAAAGTTCAGCATTAATATAGGACAGAATGTCAGAATTTAAAAGCCCGTGACTCCTTGCACCCGAATTCAATCCCTCCCTCTCCTCCTCGATCCCTCCCTCTCCTCCTCGTATATTAGAGTAATTTAGAGTATATCCTTCGTCAAAAAGAAAATGTGAAAACTATAATATACCTGTATAGAGTCTTGCCAATCCAGACGTCATCTCGGCCACCATACTGTTCGATGAAGAATCTGGTCTCCAGTCGAGGTAAGCTCGCATACCATGGAACTTCCAGTGCGTACCCCACCTGTTTATTGCCCCTTTCTTTTTAGAAACTTATTCTCTTTTATATATATCCAAACAAAAAATAATATTCTCATTCTCATTTATATGTTTGTGGATATAAAGCTAATTAAGAAAAAAATCACAGTTGTAAAATGCTTTATAATATTCTTTAATTCGTGCCCCTCATCGAATGGCATCGATCCCATTGATTTTTCTCTGATATGTATATATCATGCCGTAAACAGGATATATAATTCTGTTAAAATAAATAAAAATATTCAAAATTCAAATAAATGATGTTATTAAATCTTAATTTCATACCTCGCCAGGCAAGTCCTTGGTGATGATCCATTTGTCTAGCAGCTCATCGGAAGCTTGTTTTTCTCTCAGAAATTTGGTTGAAAAATCCTTAGCCTCCTCGAGGATGTTTTCTCCGGGGAACAAAACTTGACTAGCCCTGAACAAGTTGTACATTCCAGTCACAGCTTGTGTGCTTTGTCCAGCAAAGCAGATGAACTCGTTGCCCTTCTTGAAGTGCTCAAACACATCTGTTCTCGTTAATTAACCCAAAAATTAATTACACGAATTAAGTTTATTAAACTAAACCAATGGAAATTAAAATTAATATAAATTTGAACTTACCAGCAGACACATGGTGGCCATGCAACCTGAGCAGTCTGAATGCCATGGCAGTGTCATCAATGTCCTGTACCTCGGAATTTCTTGCCCAACAAATTCCTTTCTCAGTCCAATATCTATAAGATAATGGGAAAAAAATAAATGTTAAAAATAATTAAAGTTTTTGCCATGTCAATTATGGTCCGTATAAATGCACTGATATTAAATATAGAAGCTCGAAATCCTAATATACCTGTTGACGTAATTAATACATTCCTTAATTTGTGGCTCGAAATATCTAGATATTCCTAAGCGCTGCAACCGATCCACTACCCATACATGTTCGAACAAGTCCACTGGGTACACATTAGGGACTGAAAAGGCAAGATAAAAGGTAAGTAAATACATGTTATTTATATTTGGGTAAGAAAAAAAATTCAAATTTTGGAAAAGACTATTATTAAAAATGTTGGGCAAATGGCATTCAGTTGAATAAGTTAATTACCTCCCCCATTGAACTTGTGAACAGCTTTTGCCAAATAAGTCATGCATTTGGAGTCTTTGGTCTGCATGAGAGCATAGGCAGTGGAGGCCGGAGAGAACAAGAAAGAGCCATCTTGGGACTGCAGTTTTAGAAGCTTTTTCCAGTCCAAACCTGCCATTCCTTCCAAGCTGTGAAGTAATGTCGTGGGCACTTTGTGCATAATGTCCCTCGGTATCCTATCCAGAAAATAAACTCAAATCATTCAATTATATGTATACCCACTCCCACACACATTAATAATTACATGCATGTAAAAAGATGCACACCCAGGGGACCAAATTATTATATAATATATCTATCTACATGGCATGGATAAGGTTACTTTTTGTTTATTCTTTTATCTGAAACACAAACCCAAAAACCAACAAACAAAAATAAAAGTTTGTGAAAATCTGCAAAAATAATGATGGCTCGTGAGGCTTTACTTTGTGAGCTTTAGATTTCTCATGGCATAAATCTCATGCAGCACTAAGCAGTCGTCAGGTACTTCCAGGTTTAAACTTCGAGCTATTTCAAGAATTGAAGGAAAAGCAACTTCAAACCCGATGGGCATGTGTTGGGCATTCTCGTTCCCAAGCTTGTTTATGTTTTCCTTGAAATATGCCATTCCTGTATAATTAAAAGCAGAACCAATATTTAATGGGGTTACATTTAAGGAAGAAAATGTAAAGGGAACGAGATTATGGTTTAGAGGATTAGGGGAGTATTTTTACACATCAAGGCTTAGTCGTTGGTCTAACTAAGTAGTCTACCTTTTTCACATTTGTCGGGATGAACGTTCCATGTTTTTAAAGCAACAACACAAGCTATGGTGTTGATGATGCGATCGTGAGCCGTGAAAATTTCACTATCTCCCCAAGAGCCATCTGGGAGCTGGTTGTTGGCAATCCATTCGAGGCTGGAGGGGAACTGAGGCAAGCCACTTCCCTCCACATCTTCCACCAGAGCCACCCAAGCGGTGTCGTATGCTGACACTGTGATCTCTCCGTCATCCATAGACCCCAGCATCGATCTGATGGCCACCACATGTTCCTTGATCTTATTTGACACAAAACCCTATTCAAAAAAACACATGATCTTAATTGGACTGCGGGTACAAGTTATACATAAACAAAAATAAATATAAATAAATGAAAAGGTGAAGTTAAAAGAAAATGAAAACGCATAAAAAAACAGGGTACCTTAGGATCAGCTTCGGCTTCTCTGTCATCCTCCACAATCTGGTGCCACTTTATCACTGGCAGACCATTTTGTAACACGTCTGCATATTCTGCACAAAAGGATGATTGCTATATGTGTGTGTAAAAATGTACATATATATATATATTGTATGACAGTAAAAAGTTAAAGAAAGAGGACGAGAAAGTGAAAGAACATAGCATGATTACCTTGAGTGCGGGGTTTGGAAACCGCACTACATTTTGAGAGAAATACCCTTTTGTTTTTAGCTCCGAACGACCAGACACCTACACAAAAAGGTAGTGGTGGTCATTTCTCGGAGTTTATTTCTAGTGGTAAAAATTAAATTAGTATGGATTTTACCATGAAGAAGATGGATATATATGTGTATATAATGTATAAATTGGAAATGGAAAAGACAAGACTATGCAGATATATAATGGTGGTAGGCTCCTAGGTGGCAGTTGCCTGCATGTTGAAATCCACGAGGTTGCCAAAACTAAAGGAGAATCCAAGAGAGAAACACATTTAACGCCCTCTTATTGCAGGTAAACAAAATAAGAGACAAAAGGCAGGCATGTCATGGCTAGCTAGCTCTGAGCTCTGAGAGCTCTCCAACCAAAAAAATGAAAAGCTAATAAACCAGAGGTGAGCTGATGATCACTTAATTAAAGATCATGGGAATTAATTATCAGAATTGAGAAGAAGATCTTCATCTGCATGCAGCTTTTCTTCTTGTGGTGGTGCTTGCTGTGAGTAGTTTTTTGTCAACGGCAACGACGATCCTTGACAGAGAGAAAAAAAAAACTTGAACAAGAAAGAGTTTTCGTTTTCTCTTTCTATCTCTTTAAAAGGAAAAAAAGAACAAAATCTCAGATCAACCAAAGATCGACAATCTTCAAAAGATTATAACCCACATGCGAATTTAAACGAAAACAAAATAGTGATGCTTATATATATATATATATTAATGGTAAAAATAAAGAAATAAATTTTAAAAAAAAGCTTGAAAAGATGATAAAGCAAAGAAACGTAACAGTAACTGGGGACTCACCCGGTAAAAATTTAGGTTGATTAATGGTAAAATAAGAGGATGTGGGTGGGAGGGTGGGAGGTGAGGAGAGCAAAAGGTGGGTGGATTGAGAAGACATGATAAAATGTTTTTGTTTGGTGGTGGTGGTGGTGGTGGTGGTGCTGCTGCCGCTGCTGCTGGGGGAAGGAAAACGGAGAGGGTTTACAAGTAGAGAGAAGAGGGAAGCAAGCGGACAGAAGGAAGTTCCCAAGAGATTCCCGCTAGGCGCATGGCATCATACTATGAAATTAAGGACTGTCCTGTCCTTTTCCTCTTTATTTAGAGCCTCCTCGCATTTCAAATTTAGAAAATTTTGCTCAACATTTCTTGGTAAATTTGCGTAGGTTTGCCTAAATTTGCCTAAATACGTGTATTTTCCAAAAGATTCAATCACATTTAATCTACAATACATGAACTTGGTTGTATTTGGATAAATTTCAGACCAAAAAAAAAATCAGTTGTATTTGGATAAAATTTCTCCAAAAGATTTGTACCTGGCCATTTTAGATTCACCTAATTATAAGTACATTGGTATCTAGTCTGAATTTTCCTTTTCATATTATATGGTAAGAAAATATTTTCATAACCATTCTAGATACATGAATTCTCCCCGGATTTAATATTTGGTAAAATTATTTTCCTTGTAGAGCGAGTCCGATATATGGTGAAAACAAGTTTTAAATCCCGAAATACGTGTATAATTAAAAAAATTGATTGAGTTCACATGATAAATAATTGAAATTGACACTCTCAAAGATCGAATTTCTCAACCAATTAACTCTTAGTTTAGTGGTACTTCACTTTTTAATGTTGGAAGAGGTTCCTGACTTTCGATCCCCTTACCGCATTAATAAATAAAAAATGATTGCATATATGTATATATAAAAAACCCTCTTGCTTGCACACTCATGTGCCCTCGCATGAGTGCAAATAAACAGCGTTATATATATTTTTTTTATGTGTATTTATAAAAGACTGTATTTGTGTGTAAGTCACGCTAAGTGTGTTTGACTACTTGGGACATCATAATGGTTCGAAAGTTTCTTTTGGGGTGGCTTTGGGTTCAGAGGAGAGAATTTCGGTTGATAAATTTTTTTATGTGATGTGGGTTTGTAATATGCTGGACCAAAATCGAGCTGTAAGCAGGATGTTCTTTTCAACTTGTACTTGTCATGTTTTCGACACCATTTGGATGCAAAGAGTAAGGCCCCTGGGCCCTCTGGGGCAGAGTAAAATCATCACCAACTTCAGACAAGTTTTGCTCCAAGAGGAAACATAAATCCTTCTATATATATAGCAACCTTGTAAGTTGTATCTATTCTTGGCACCTCAAGTTTCTTCTCCATTCAACATTTGTTTATCTGTTTATGTTGTAGTGGGTAAGTGCTACATGTTTGTTTTATTTAGAAAAAGTATGAGAAGAGGATCAAACTCTAGTGCAAAGAAACGGACACACTGATCGACTAGATTAATTGATCTAACTCACATTTGTAGCAACAATATAACAAAAATGATCCAATTACATTCACTTCGTAAATTAATGCATGCATGTTAATCATTATATATATGACTAAAACAAATTATATATGACGTCTAATTAATCAGAAGAAAAAAAAAACAACATTATTTATCATTGACTTAAAGACTTTTGTCAAATGATAACAGAAAGAGATTGGTATCATTGAGTTATAACCTCGAAGATGCTCTCCTTCCCTAGTTTAATCTTCTGGAAAACCACCAAAAACAACAAAATAAGTTTAAGTTAAACTCATGGATTAAGTATATTAAATACTATTGTTAAGTGATGCAGCTTTCATTTTTTTGTCAACTTATCATTAAAAATTGAGGGCATTAGGGTATTAAAAAAAAACACACACAAGTGAAATTCAGATTTGATTCGAATTGGCTCTTAGGCCATCACCTTCCAAACTATTCACAATATGCCTTATTGTCGTCCTGCGCTTTTCTGGTTTTGTTGTTTTCCTCACGAGGTGGTGGTGGTGCCTTAGAAAGGAACCCTAATTAACAAATCATTTCATGCTAATTGCGATTAAAAAAATATAAAACCCACACATATGATTCAAAAGGTGTTAAGGTTGATGTTGTATTTTCTTCTTTTAGTAACCTTGTCAATAAAATAATGTCAGACAATGTTGATGGTTCGTAATATTTTAATAGATATCGAATCTTTTAAGGAGTGAGAACTAAACAAGTGCAAGTTATAGTTAATTGGGTCACTCTTTTCCTAATCCAGTTGTCTAATTACCCCCCTCTCTCCTCTCCACATCAACCATGAGGTATACAAATTATGCATCTCTTCTTTATTGTTACAAGCTGATGTTTTGTTGCATCAATCTAATTTAAATATGCATTATTGTTTTCATTATTCTTTGGATTAGCATAACTAAAGACTGTTACTACCACTTCCCACAAACGACAAGCCGGCTACAGCTAATGTGTGTTTTCACATTGTTCTCTCTTTTTATTTTTATTTTTTTATCTAAGGAACTGTTATTTGACATTTTAAAAAGGGTTATCTATAGTAAACATTCTTGAACTTGGCCCCAATTGTAATTGGGTCCGTTAACTTTTTTTGTGCCAATTAGGTCATCCAACTCTCTCATTGGTTCCAAATGAGTCCTTCTGTCAATTTGGCCTTTAATTTGAGGGATAAAACCGTCCATCTTAATTAAACTTTTTTTAAAAGAAAAAAGTGAAAAAATAAATAAAATATTAAAATAATTAAATAAGGGTAATGATTTCCGCACTCCAATTATATCCACGTACACTCCTTTTTTAGTTATAAAATAAAGTGTAAGTGGATAAAATTGGAGTGAGAAAATTATAATTCTTAAATAATATTAAAATAAATAAAAAATAAAAAATAAGAATCCAAATCTCTCTCTCTCTCTCTCTCTCTCTCTCTCTCTCTCTCTCGGCTTTCCCTCTCTGCATCTCCCTCTCTCCCGTAGCCCATTCCCCCTCCTTATCCCACCCGCTCAAAACCTAGATCCCAACCCAACCCCCTTAAAACCAATGAGATAAAGTGAAAAAACGTACTTTACCCTAGGGGTGGTTGCGGTTCAGTAACCGTGAATTTTTGCCCAAACCGCGAACCGACCGCAATTTGCAGTAAACCGCAAAAAACGGTCGGTTACCGCGAATTAGCGGTTTAAAACCGCAAGTTCTCAAGCATTCACAAAAATATAAATTCACGACCTAAAGAAATAAATACACAACCTCGACTTCTCAAGCATATTATAAATTCACAATCTCCTCAAGCATATTATAAATTTACAACCTAAAGAAAATTAAAGTTACAATTCCAAGCATTCCAATTAATGTTAAACTTCTTAAGCATTCCAATTCCAAACCCTTTAAAGTTACAAACCAAAAGCAAAATGAATTAAAGTTACAACCAAAAAGAAAAATCCAATTCAAAGTTAATTAAAGTTACAAACAAAAAGGAAAATACAATGCACCAATGTTACAAACTAAAGTTATAAACTCAAGTGTTGGTGGTGAGTGGATTTGAAGAACCACGTTGTGTTGTTTGAGCACCAATGCTATCTACAAATAAAACAACATAGTTTAGTACATTTTATTATAAGAAGAAGCATAAATAAACTAATTACTTACAAGTTGTCATATGTTTCATTTCCTTGTAGCATAAATAAACTAATTACTTACAATAAAATGCAAATAAGGCTATAAAGTATAGCCTTGCGGCTATACTTTGCGGTTTGCGGTAACCGCGGTATTTGAAAATCGAATACCGTAACCGCAACAGCAAATGCGGTTCAGTTTACCGCGATCGCGGTTTTATTGTGATAAATTATCGGTTGATTTTTGCGATTTTTCAGTTTTTCGGTCCAAAATGCCACCCCTACTTTACCCTGCCCTCCACAGTCTTGACGTCAAGACAAATTGAAGTTGTCTACTTGGGATTTTGGGTTTTTGTACATTATGTGAAATAGAGTGTTGTGTTTTGTGTCTTCTTCTTGACCAGAAAAGCATCTCCTTGAGGTACCCAAACTAAGGTTTTCGACAAAGAAGTTTTTGCAGGTTGGGTTGGGATCTGGATTTTGAAGGAGGAGGGGGAATAGGTTGCGGGAAAGAGAGGGAGAGACAGAGAGGGAGACTGATTAACACAAATGAAAGCAAAAGAAAAGATGAAAACCACAGGAAAAAGGCCAAGAGATTGTGGAATTGAGAAGTTTCCTTGAAGAAGAGAATTGTTGGGTAGGGTAAGTTTCTCTCTCGCTGCAATTTTTGTCTTTTGTTTTTTTTTTTGTGTCTAAATTCCAGAACGTTGGAATTTTCTGCACAAAGTATCCTCTAACAAATGGCTTTCCAAAATAGTCAGATTCTTGAGGTGGGATTGTTGAATTGATGATGGAAGAACAAGTGTGTATCAAGATTCAAGAACATGTTTTACGTATTAAAAACAATTAAAATAAAAGAATAAATTTAGTTGGGTTTGGGTTTGGGCTTGGGCTTGGGCCTCGATCGGGTCCTTTTGTGCATGGACTGGGAAATGGGCTAAAATTCAAACAAAAAAGAGGTGTTAGGCTTTTTTTTTTTTTGGACTCAAAATTATTAGGCTTCCCAAACAACTCATTGGGTTATGAAAGTAACGAACCACTTGGCCTTTTTGTTCTTTAAAAAAAATAATAAATCAAAGTCCCCAGACTCAAATCAATTGGGCAATTACATAATGTCACGTGCTGATCACGTGACAACCTCAATGATCATATATAAAGTATACTCCTTAAATAGAAACAAAGAAGCAGAAGAAAATGGTGTCCTTCCGCTTCCCCTTCTCGTTTCCTCAGCCCCCAAAGCACACTCCTCCCACCTACTCCTCCTCCTCCTCTGCCACGTCGCGTCCCTTCTCTGCCACCACCGCCGCCGTAGCCGTCGCCGCTGGTGCCGCAGCAGTCACCGGAGTGGCTGCTGCCACCCACAACTCCACAAACCAAGCACACCCATTTCTCCAAAACGCACTGAATCTCTTCTTTGCCAATCGCTCTCTGCCACTTTGGGGTTCGCTCTCTCTAAACTACACTTCGAGCTCCGTCGTTGATTCCAAGACTGGCGCCTCGTTCCCTTCGGTTCTGGATGACTCTCGCCGACTTCTTGGAATTGGGTTGCGGAGAAAACGAGTGTTCGGCTTAAAGAACATCGATGTCTATGCATTTGGTATCACATTTCCTTTTTGTTGGCTTTGGAAATTTCATTGCTTTTTGTTGTTGATTTTAAGAAATTTTAATTGGTAAGCACACATTGTTAGCTCAGTGTAGAAAGTAGTAAAAATTTGGCTAGCTCGTTATTGTGCATGTGTATGTATAATGTATGCATCTATAGGATTTCAGCTTGTGCTAACCATGTGCATGATAGAAGACGAGATAGCAGTAGCGTTGGATTGATTAAGTTAAGCAATGGTTGGGTGTGTTCTTAAAGATGATTCGAAATTTTTGAATGCTGCAATGTGGTTGAAGTGTTGTTCCTGGTGATAGATGACTAATGCTGTATTTGAAAATCAGAACATGCCAAGGATATTGAAGCTCTGTGAAAGTTAAACATGACTAAATATCGGATAACTTTTACTTGTAAAAGATTAGGCGGCAATACTTTGGGGAAGAAAGTTATGGAGATGATTGTGACAATAAGAGTGGGGTATTTTAAATCCAGTGCATATTTCATGTTGATGATAATCTTATTAAAAAATGGGAATTAAAAACTTGGTAATTATATATATATATATATATTTTCCCGACATGTTGTTTCCTTGCATTATGACATGGTACAGTGGTACTAGTGGCTCTGAGAAATAATTTCATCACTAATTCAGTACATTTGATCAAAATGGTGTCATTGAAAGTGTCGATGTCAGTAGTTAGTTAGGGTAAAAACCTATCCGTGATTTCTTTCACACGGTTTGATTCCTCAAATACAGATACATAATAATGCTGGCTTGCTCATTCTGGCTATTTTTCAAGGTCCTTTTGGCACAGTCGCAGTCCTTTAAGCCTGCATTGTCCATGTGCATAGCCTTTACGATACATTTCATTGAAATATACTAATATAGTTGTGTGTATCTGCAGGTATTTATGCTGATGACAAGGACATAAAAGAATTGCTTAGCGAGAAATATGGGAAATTGTCCGTTTCGGAACTTCAGGACAACAAGGAGTACAGTGATGATTTGCTGGAAACTGATATAGGCATGACCGTTAGACTACAAATAGTTTATGGCAGATTGAGCATTAGTTCCGTGCGTAGTGCTTTTGAGGAGTCTGTCGGAAGCAGACTTAGGAAGTTTGGAGGATCAGATAATCAAGAATTGCTCCAAACGTAAATCATTTTTTCTAATCAACACTGAAATAACCTTGTGACTTGCATCTCTTTCTTTTCAGCTTGCAGTAATATGTCTCATCTCCACTAGGATTTTTTTTCCCTGTTCTCTGTTTATAAGCCTTGGTTTACAAAAAGCCACACCTTGTAGTACGATTTTGTCATCCTAATAGCTCAATTAATTGTAGGTTCACTTCCCAATTCAAAGACGAATACAAAATACCAAAGGGATCTGTAATAGATCTCTCAAGGGAACGGGGCTATGTACTTCGAACAACAAGTAAGATTTTTCTCTTCACTCGTGTTCCAATTTCTTCGAAGTATATCACAACATACATATCCATTTTCATCCATTCATTGTAATTATTTGCAGGAAGTGTTTGTTCTCAGTAGGTTACAGCCAATGAAATAAACTGAAGATATTTTTAGCAGGATTTGTTCATTTTATTTGGTAGATTCTGATATTACTTTTAATTTGAACTTATGCTAAATTGCTGCAGTTGATGGAAAGGAGGTGGGAAGCATAGAGAGTAAACTCCTGTGTAAGTCGCTTCTGGATTTATATATAGGCGAGGAACCATTTGATGAACAAGCGAAAGAAGATGTGAAGCTCAATTCGGCCTCTCTCCTTCACAAGTAGATGGGAGAGAGAGACAATCAAATGAGTCAGATATTTTTTCTTCTTCTCCTTTTTCATGTATAATCATATTTAATCACAGAGATCAGGAATAAAATTTGATTTTATTAAAGTAGATAATCTTTATTTCTTCTCTTAATCATAGTTTATGTGAATGGACATCCAGTTTTTTTATGTGTAAAGTAAACCACGTATAGCTGGATTATCTTTGATTTTTTATTTCCAATCAACCATCCCAGAAGTTCGTGCGTTCAAGGCTCAACAACTCACTTTTGAAAATTTTAATAAAGGCAATGAGAATCGGATTAAGTATTTTAATCCTTTAATTAGAGCTAGTAAATTTGGTTTCTTCTTAAAATGCAGGTCCATTCAAACACGCACACGAAATGGTATATAAAATAGAATACGAAAAAGCCAATCAGACCCAATAGCGTCCACCTCCAATAAACTTTTTAGTTGTGTCTTTCTTTAAAGCTTCTTTGATTTCTTTTTCTGACCTCAATCTCTTCCATGGTCCCTGCTCCATCCAAAAACAAAAGAGAAAATTGCAGATACATTTGTACAGAAAAAAAAATTCAGTCCATTGCTTCATAGTCAGAAAAAATATAATATAATATTTACACATCACCATGAGATTAGACCAATCAAATCTAAATTAGGCCCCATGAATATGAAGAAGCTTTTAGCATCCCCCACACCAACCGATGCTTCCATCATCAAAATTGTAGGCCTAATCTTAGGATCCTCTTCAACATGCAGGTCACTTTAACAGCAGGGTACATGGTGGTGGTAGCCAACTCCACATGTGCGCTTTAATCTTAGGACCGGCCTTGCACTTTTTTAGAACACTGACTTGCATTGAACTTTATCCTCCACCAACTTGGGTTTTCACTTCATTGTACCCCTTTTCATCACCTCCCTACAAGCTCCCAAATTGTCAAGTCCCCTTTTGAACAAGTTTTTTTCGCTTCTAGATAGCGCGCCAGACCACCCCTTTAGGATCAGAATTTTATTAGCAACTGTGATGCTTATGGGGCTAATAGTTATCAGGTCACGGCATTGTTGTTGCAAATATTCTTCTAGTACTTGAGTTCAGAAATGTGGCTGGGACATGTGCTCAAGATTGAGGGCAAGTTCCTACCACAAGCAGGAGAGGACATCTGGCCATTACCACTAGGCGAAGAATTCTCAGTTTGATGCGACTGTAATGTAGACATTGATGAAGAAGCAACTAAACTAGAGGAAGACTGGTTCTTGTTAGTGAGTATCTGTTGCCTTTGTGGTGCTAAGGATGATTTGTGGTTTCCCCCGAAAGATATTTGAGTCTGACCTTGTGAAGATCTTCCTTGTTGTTGGGGAAAACTCACGACAGTTGAGAACTGAGGAGCTTGGGCAGAACTGTTGCATTGTACTAAAGCTTGTGAGAAAGCAGGGGAGTTCTTTGGGAACTTGGCAGCAATAGCAGGTTGCTGCTGTTGTAACATATGTGGCTTCTGAAGCTGAAACTGGAACATGTGTTGTTGTTGAGAATTTGATGATGTTTTACTATCAACAGGAGCATTTGCTACTGTGGTAGTCAAGGCGATGGACCGAGGAGGCCAGCTTCCAGTGACAGGGGATGACATGAAGTTAAGAGTTCTTGCTGAATTGTCAAAAACAAGGGTCTGCCTCTGCCCAGTACTTGAGGAAGACTTCCCAGAAGCAGCTTTTAACCCATCATCAGCATTGTTGGAACCACCTCCAGTCTTCCTTTCGGATATTTGATGATTCTTTTTCTGCACCGCTTGAGGTGCCGGTCCTACTTTGTATCCTTGCTGAGCCATGTCTGGGAGGCTTTGAAATATCGCTGGATTTTGTGCCATGGTTGAAAAGTTCAAGCATGAACCTGTACTGTTATTTCCACTGAAGGAGGCAAATGACATGCCATGCTGCGATTCCTCAATGTGATTTCCACTGCCACCCCCACCACCACCCAGTGTTACATAAGGCATCAAGGTAAAGTTCAGGTTGAAATGGAACTGCGAAGTTCTGCCCATATACACTCTTTTGGGCATGAGAGGCAGCAAGAGATGCAGTATTCTCCCCATTCATCTCACCCTCAAGCTTGCAAGATTGAAGGGGCGGTGGCACATACTGCTTTTGTGACTGTTGTGATAGCACGCTAGTTGAGGTCAAAAAATTGTTGCTATTAAATTGTGCTTCCCTCAGTTTCTGAGACTCCTGTTGCTTGTGGGATGGTGTTGAATCACTTGAAGTGTTTGTGTTCTGATGCTGCAACTGCGAGTGAGGCTGTTGCTGTTGAACCTGTGAAGGGTGGAACATCTGATTTGAATAGAAAGGCCCATTAAACAAAGGCACTGGTTGAGCAGGGTTTCCTCCTCTAAAGGCTGGTGTTGTTCCTATATGAGTTGAAATAGGAAATGGATACCCATTGAGTGCCAAGTATGGACCTTCCTTGGCTGCCATATTCGGATTAATAAAGTTCACTGCAGCTACCGTTGGCAACGCTGAAGAACTCATCGGAGTTCTAGCAGCTGAATGGCTCGGAAGTGATGCATTGTTTGTTGATTTAGCATGTTTCAAAGGACCAGATTGATTACTATTTGATGTCCCTGACGCTTGATGTTGGCCCAGAGGGAAAGTGATAGTATGTCCATGCTGCAATCAAAAAGAGTATGGATAAACTTTTAAAACCATACTCATAGAAACTGATTAAAATGCAGCTAGAAGACATTCCTCTCGACCAAATAGTGTAATGCAGATGATGAAGACATACCATTTCATTTCCATCAGAGGCCGGAGCTTGCTGAACTGCAAGATGCTTTCTCTTTAAGGTTTCTGTGAAATTGGCAGCCTCAGAGATTTTACCGTTTCCACTATGACCTTCAAAGTTTGACACGCCCTGCTCGTGTTCCTGTGATTGCTGAAGATTCAAACCTGGTAAGCTTCCAAGCATTGGGTTTCCAATGACTACGTTTTCTGCAGGCAATATGACTTTGAAGATGTCTGGCTTGGTGCCACGTAGAGGAGCAGAACCAGTTTCTGCTGGCCAGAAATTGTTCGTCTTTTTAACCTTCTGATGCAAGAAAATGTTGTGAGCAATGTAATGGTGGGTTGCACATCTCTTTCGCCGTGGCTGAGACAGAAGGGAATTTGCGGGCTGCATTTTACACAACAGAAAATTCAAAACTTAAACTATTTTGATAAATACAAACAAACGAAAAAATAGAAACCTGAAGTGTGGTGGATGATCCCATAGCCAAGGGCACTGAGCTAGAATGAGCTGAAAAAATAGAGATCATCAATAAATTAAGTGTCCACCTTTAAAGCAATCAGACAGATTCACAGCTGGATAAACAAGACCAAATTTAGGCGTTGAATTACCAATTTTCTCCAGTTTCGGATTCGGAACGACATCTTTAGGCTGCTGTTTTTGACCTTGGTGTTGTAATTTACTGTCACTATCTTGATTTGGGTTTTCATTAAACTTTTCCTTACTTGTCTCCATCTTCTTCACATCTACTTTCTCAACCACAGCTTCCTCAACATATTTTTCCACCTTTTCTTCATTCTTAACCAAAATCTCCATCTTCTGCATCAAAACAACATAGAGTCACAGTATGAAAGCAGAACCAAGAGCATTGTAAAGAACTGACGGATTGAGTCTGCTTACCATTTCTACATCTTGAGGCAGAGGTTTAGGATCAGATGCAAAATCAGACAAGTCCTCCTTCTCCATGGGAGGAGGAGCCTGTTCAAAAAAGGCAGGCAAAACTCTTCAGCAAATTAGAAAAAATTCTACCAATGTAAATATAAGCAGAAGACCAGAACAAACAAGAAGCCTCACCATCAAATCAAATTTGAACATGTCCTCTCTCTTGCTCCCAATCTTCGACCCAGTTGAAATGCTGACCAATTTCACCCATCAAAACAAACAAAATTAATCAGATATCGTTTTTTTTTTGGGCTGCATCATTAATTGGATATTTCTCAGTGGCACAATCAATCAAAATAAAAAAGAGACAAAGAAAAGATTCTTTGAGATTCTTTGATGCTCACCCTTTTGTCCCTGTCAAATCCTCCCAAGACAATTCAACTTTTGGGAGGATGCTTTTTCCCTCTTCCATGAATGGTTTGGCATCTTCCTTCTGCGACTCTATGGACCCAGATGCTCCTTCATCACGACCCGTATGGTGAACCGGGTTGCACAGTTCCCCGTTTGATTTCTGCGAACAAGTTTCAATCTTTTCCGGTTGGTCACTTTTTTCAAAGACACCAGCTTCAGAAACTGAATTGTCCTGAACCGCCATTAAACCACTCTCAGCCTCCACTTTCTTGTCCTTGAGCTCTGCAACTGCGAACCAGAGAAAATGGCAAAATCATTAGAATCATAGCTGAAACGAGAAAGTGAAGACAGGGATGTAACCAAGTCTTGAAATCTTCGCCAATACCATTTCTATCTTTAACTTCGAGATTCAAAGTAGAATTTTTGATATTATCCTGGTCCTTGGAGCTCTTGGATTGCTTCATCAGCCCGAGAACCTCAGCGATCTCAATCTCAATATCCTCTTCGACAGGCTCAGAAGATTTAGTCGACTTCGGAGGCCGAATCTTGGGTCCATTTGGCTTCTGTATAAAATCAATTTACAAGCTCAAAATCTCAAACTTTTCCCTTAACTTCATCAAAACTATAACTTTTATGAAAAATAACAAAACATAGAACTAACCATCTTCTTCCTCGCTGAAACATTAGAAAAAGATAGCGAGGCGGCTTTTACGCTCAGTTGCTGAAGACTCTCTTCTTCCCCAGCTCCTCCATAATTCCCAGAAGAAGCATATTCATGTGACCTTTTTCCAGAAGCTGCAAAAAGACATCAAATTTACAAACAAACTAAAAAACAGAGCAAGGCCCAAAAGAACAGCACCAAACAGAGAAGAACATAGAGGAAGCTAATCAGCTACATTTGGGTATTGGTGTACCTGAGCGAGCCTTCCTGGGGACTGCAACTCCGATCATTTCATGGGCAACCATCAACTGCGGAGCTTGCTCATCGGAATAGCCGACGCTCCCTTCTTCAGTGCTCTCGTGACCTTGATCTCCTCTGACCCTCCTCTGTTTTGTGCTCTGCTCTCTCATACTTCTCTTGTTGCTGGGTCGCTCGCGTAACTTGAGAAATCCATTGCTTGCTGCCATGCTTGGCCTTCTTGCTTCTCTACTTCTCTCCATGATGATATATTCTCTCCCCCTTCTCCTTTCTCATCAAATCATCAAACTCAAAAAGATGGGAGACAGTGACTCACTTTTCTCTCTGTTTTGCTTGGCTGTATTTGTAAATGGATACAGAGAGATACAAATATGCCCCATGCATTGAGAATTGTATATATCATTGTATTTGATATTTCTCCAATTCTGCCAGAGAGAGAACCTGGATTCGATATCAATGGCCCGTCTTTTGCAATTATTAAGTCGTTGTTATTATTTTTCTGTATTTTTTTTAATAAATATTTTATTATTTAAGACAAGAATAGGAGGAGGTGGTGATGGATGGACGAATTATTTTATTGAGGAAAGATGCAGATCAAAGCAAACATTAGATTAAAAAGATAAAATAAAGAAAAAATATATAATAAAGTACAATCAGTATCATCATCTCTATACATTCTATAATGGCTGCACACGTTACTTCTTTCTTTAATTTAAATTAAGCTAGTCTTCTTTTAGTTAATTAAATAATTAATGAAGAGTACTAAAATTAAAAGCATGCTTCTTTGGCTTTTCAATCCTTTGTATTATGATTTGAGTATGCAACTCTGGGAAACTAAGCAAAAGGAATCCATCCACTTGTCCAACGCCAGAAAAAGTCATATTTTATTCCCTTTGATTTTCTTTAATGAAAAAGAATGAAAGACACAGCCTTTGTTTATTCAATAAGATATAGTATTTCTAGGGATATCAACTACTATAAAACAGTTTTTTAGTTGTTTTTATAATGTTTTTTTCTTCCTTAATGCCAAAGTAGGTCGAGTAAGCGCGTAGACTAATCTGAATGCTAATGCATGTGAGGCTCGCAATAATCATTCATACGTATGCGACTGACTATAGGTTAGAAATTGTCATTTCATTAGTAACTCTAGTAGTATTGTTGTTTCATAATTGGTTCATAAGATTAAAAGGTTAAACCTACCTAAAAGTGATGAGTTGAACAGGGAGGTGGCTTTCTTTTAAATCTAATTGAGATTATTGTCCTTTTTTGTTTTTGAGACTATTGTAATTTGACTTCAGCTTACCCTCAATTGCTTTTAAGCATAAACTAATAATATGCTTGTACAACTAACCCAATATTAAAACTGATTTAGTGGGGAAAGAACAATTGTATTTAGTAGGTCAAGACAAGCTGATCCTTCCCAGTGGCACTTTATTAACTAAATGCAATATAAAAATAACAATGAATTAAATAATCAGATCCAAAGTGCGAGTTGTTTGGATCGATAAAAATAAATTTTTTTTATTTTGTGGACGGAATTGTTATTTGTTTTGATAAACTAAAAAATTGTTATTTGTTAATGTGGCAAGCATTTTGATGTTCCACATACTACAAAGGACTTTCGGGAAGGTAATGAGTTAATAATAAGCACCTCACAGCTTCCAATCAAAAAATAATAAATAAATAAGCATCTCATCTCATCTCACAACTAGTCGTGGAGGTCACCATGGTCAAAGAAAATAATATTTTAGAATTTAACAACAACAAAAATGGAGTTTTTAATTGAGTGAAGAATTCATGGTTTGGGTTGGGGTAGAACTTAGAGGATGAGGAGACTGAATATAAATATTTAATTAATTTTTTTGAGATGAGATCGAGAACTCGGGACAAATATTCAAAGTTCAAACTCAAATGTTAGGTTTCTGACTTTTGAAAATTTTATGCAAATGTTGGGTTTCATCTTTCAAAACAAGCATGCAATTGCAACCCTTTTTAAGTTCTTAATCCCATGGATGGAGGGCCAACCTTTATATATATATATATATATTATATTATATATATTATATATACAAAAACTTCACCTGGGTGTTCTTTTTTAATGATTATATGAAGTGTTGCAAGACATCAAGGGTGCTTGAAAATGTTCCCAATATGATTTTCCTCTTCATGTTTTCTTGATAAATGTTATGCCCTTTTCCTGGTTGTGAAAACAGAGCATATAGAAAATGATTGTGTTTTTTTTTTAACCCTCTGGGTTAGTCGGTTAATAACCAAAATTATTGAAAGCAAAGAAAAGTATGTTATCTTCTCTTGCATGGGTAAGATCAGCTTTTTCATAAATTGAACTCAAAAGGGTGCAATGCATTGCCAAGGAAAAAGGTGGTGTACAATTATTCCTCATTAAATTTTTATCCTCTGTTGGTTGGAAGTTTCTAAGAAATTGCATGTAGAAATCGAATTTAGAAAAGCACAATGAGATGGGACCTATAGCTCTTTTTTGTTTTTCGTTTTATCTTCTCTATATATATTGGAGAGTAGGGCTAGTGGACTTCTAGGGTAGTGTGTTTTCAAATCGAAAGATGGGACAAATGACATGTTATGACTTGGATAAGGAAAAGTACTCCCCCCACCTCGTTGCATTTATCATTCTTTTTTTCTTTTTTCTTCTTTGATAAGTGACATGATGAGAGAGATAGAAAGGGACCATCGCAACGCAACAGGGTATGAAAGTTTTTCTCATAGATTAGAGCCCAGTTCAGAGAACATAAAATAGTGGAACTGAATATAGAAATTTTGACTTTTAACATCTTTAATATAATGATCATTGCCATCCACAGAGAAGTTGAGATATTAATGTGGTGCACGCTTCTAATTGAAAAGCCTTGCATAACATGGCATATTTTTCACGTAACCTTAAAAACAAAATGTCTGGTTATCTCAAAAAAGGTGCTTTGTAAGGGTGGGGTATAAACAGCACTGCAAGTTATCCGCACAAAAAACAGAAGGTTTGTTGGAGATAGAAGCTCAACCATTTACATCAGTGCATGAACAATCACTAAACCTTCAGCAATTCCTGAAACACGATTGCAAATTATGTTAAACTTCAATAACGACTTAGGTTAATATGAGAATCAAATGGAGAAACTACCTTTTCTTTTTGTTTGAAGACGGTATCAAGCTTCTTCACATACTCATCTGTCAATTTCTGCATAAAGAAAAAAGGTGAGCGTCGTATTTTACAGGAACTGAACTGTTTTAAATGATAAGCTTAGAAAATGTATCTTCTACTGTAACCTTTGAAATCAAAACCCAACCACTCATGAAACAAGAAATTGGTGCGTGATATGTCCACAAAAGATGGCTAAGAAACAAATCCGTCAGTCGGCTTCTTTATGCAAACCACAATACCTAGTTTAGTTGGCTTAATGATACCGTGGTGCATTGAATGTGGTCCAGCAGCATATTACATAATCAACTAAACAAAAGATTTAAATTACCTGCAAATCACTAGATAAGTCCTTGACATTATCTTCAGACAGCTTTTTGTCCTTTTAGAAAAACAAAAAAGTTTATGTCAATAAGGAATCTAAAAGTAAAATGGTACTGGAAAAATAAAAGAAACAAAGGGGGCCCCCAAAGGCAATGCCAGGAAGTGAGAAAGAAAGAGAGGTTGCGGGAGTGGGTTTTAAGATTCAAACCTTCTCAAGTTTGTCAAGAGCTTTTAAAGCATCTCTTCTGATGTTCCTCAATGCCACCTATAACGATTGAGTAATAGGTCTTTCAGAAGAACAAGATCAATCACTTTAAAGTATAAATGTTAAAACAGGAAGTTTTAAAATGCATTAATTGCTCCGTGCTTTTACTTCAATATGGTGCCATGATTAGAGCTCACCATGAACAACTGAACTGAAGGACGGGAAAGGGAACTGGGGTTGGGGGTCAATTTATTTAGTATATCAATTTGTGGGATTTGGTTAAGCATGTGTACAACACAGCCAAAACCATGAAACTCTGAAAATATTAATTACTTATAATTCACAAACTAAAGAAGGAGAGTTTTCTCCAACTATCAACCAAAGATACTACTGTACCTTTCCTTCTTCGGTCTGTTTTGCCACTACTTTTGACAATTCCTGCATGGAAAAAAAAAAAAAAAGGAGCACATATTAAAGAACGTGACTGATTATTGTGCATCATCAGAAAACAGAATGTTTCTGTTCTTTTTTCCTATAATGATTTTGTCACCACTGCCAGTACAACGAATCATGGCTTCTATCATGTTGAATATTTTTAGGAATTCCATATAATTTGTACCAAGATTACAGCTAATTCTCAATGTATGAGAAAATTAAAGGAATATGCTTTTCATAAAACAATTACAAAAGCAAGCTATCAAGCCAAATACTAGAAGTCTCAACCTTTAAAAACTGATATAGTAAAGTAGAACTTGCATAGTCAATTAAAAAATATAAGGGTCAAATCATGGAGATATACCAAAGCTCCTAATAATCTCGTCATCTTCAACTATGACATTCCACCACACCCAAAAATGTGCGTGAATGAGTGTGTGTGTGTGTGTGTGTGTGTGTGTGTGTGTGTGTGTGTGTGTGAGAGAGAGAGAGAGAGAGAGAAGTGTCATGAGGTATGATCTCTAGAGTGTAAACCATACAATTTACTGCATCTCAGTATATGTAGATTGGCCAAAGCAACAGGCAGAGCTGAAAATCCCTTAGCTCATTTATATAATAAATCAAAGATTAAAGATGAGAAATACCTTCCTTCTTTCTGCTGTAAGTTGAGGTAGGGTCAACCGAATCACTTCTCCATCATTATTTGGAGTTAAACCAAGATCAGAGCTAACTATGGCCTTCTCTATGGCCTTTAAGCTGAAAAAGAGGATATAACAAAGGAAAAAAAAAAGTTAACTAATCAAATGATCAATTGATCCCAAATGCATTCTTCCAATCGAAATAACTAGCTCTTAACAGCTCAAAAACATCCATGTTTCTTTTTGGTATCAGAGAGAAGGCAGTAAAGAATCACTGGAAAAATCACCAGATTCTATCATTTTACCATGTACTTCGTCTACTTATTGTGCATAGATACAGAGAAAATCTTAAACAAGCTCCTATCAGAGAAAGCGTTAGCCCACTAGCTAGTTTTCAGCTGGGTTTTATGTCAGTCAATAATGTGTCTCTCCTCCTCTGATTTTGGAAAAAAAAAAAATTTAGTAGTGACCATTCCAAAGCAGACAAGTGTCTATTGCATGACTGGGAATGCAGCATAGCGCACTGGTCTTCAATGAATCTTACTAGTATCGTGTCTTTAGTTTATGAAATACCTGGATTTATCATATGGCTGAACCAAGAAGGAACTTGCATCAGGAGAACTAATTTGAGCAATGGTCTTCAAGCCAACCGGGCTTCCATAGTATTCAACCTAGAAAAGTATTGTATTATAACTATTCTTAGAGCAAAAATAACAGCACCAAGTCTTCAATCTATACAAAAATGAACTACAAAAGTAGCTAGACGAACCCTAAATTAAGTCATACCTCAATCTTGTCCAGCATGGCTGGGCTTGCCCTCCCTGTCCTAATAGAATTGAAATTGGACCGTACCAGTTCGATAGTCTTTTCCATCTTTCCTTTCTGAAATATAACTAACATTCTCAATACAAGTTGTTTCTTCCTGACTCCATGAAAAATCCGAAGAGCCTAAAATCCCCCCAACCCAATCACACACTACGTATTTTAATAAAAGAAGCCATAGACAAACTTACAGCATCTTTTTTTATCAAAGACTTCTCTGCTTCTATTTCTTCAATAGTGGCAGCCCTTACAGTTCCAGCTCTGGATATTTCAACCGAAAGGAAATAAGAAAGAGAAGATAAAAAATTTGATTGGAAGGCAAATATATACCTACTACACAACCACTAACTCAAAGAAATTACATTAACCATAGTGGTAGCACCACACAGCCCAAATCTCCATTGAATTGCAAGGATAACATCAATGACTATGGAGAGTCAGAGAATAGATTCATTTTGAGTGTATTGTTGTTAAATGTTAAGCCAACAATTGCATTCATATCCCAACTTTTAGTCCCATGCTGACAACAGAAACCAGAGTATAGTTCTGTGGCACAAATAAAACTTGCCTCCTTTGCAACAATTGCTTCTTGACAACAATGGGATTACCAGAAAACTTCATGGAGCCATCCTGAGATCCTACATAACTAACAGCTGAGCTCCATGAGCATACATTAACCGTTATGGGCTGGCATTTCTTACAAACCGGTCCTCCGCCAAAGGAATCTGCAAAAATGTCAACTTTTAGAGCATTTAGCATGCGAAACAAAAATGCCCATCAAACATAAACGAAGTTACAAACTCAGCCCACTAACACTAAGCTATGCAGTTTTCCTACTGAACTCCAAAAGGGCCCCTTTGAAATTGAATCATTGGCTTTCATATTTGGAAAGCAAGTCATAAAGCTCATCAATTACCACTAATTAGAATGCAATGAATCCATAAAATGGTTGATGGGTTATGTACCTCGAACGGAGAGGAGGGTCTTGGGAGGGTTTTGCGTGGGTTGGAGGAAGAAGCGTACAGGGGTTGCAGGAGAGAAGTGGGTCGCCATGAAAGCCGAAGACTGGTATTCTGAGCGAAACTGTTGGGGCTGCGATATTTTTATGTAAGAAATATAATAACCCACTAAAGTAGTGACTGTGGTAGAGGGCAGAGTAGGCAGGCAATGGGTCTTCAGCCTGTCAACGGGATGACAATGAACACTGAGGGGGAGAGTGTTCGCTATTTTCAGGGGCTGTGGATAAGCATTTTCCTTTGCTTATTTTATTGTGGGACTCGTTTGTTTTCTTGGATTAGAATGTCATAATCAAACACTGGATAGAGATATCCTCCACTGGTTCCAGAGTAAACTATAACAAGAGGAGTGCGTTTGCACATTGAGGCCCACAATAATTTGACTGGTTAAAGAGGGCGGACTTTGGACATTAGAGGGTTTGAAGATGGGCCAGAGTTCTATGTGAAGGTAGATTGAGCTGGGCTGGGGTAGGCTTGATATTTCTGCAACCTCAAAATGGGCTTTAAAATTGTCAGAAATTTCAAAATGGGCTGGGGTAGGCTTGATGTTTTTCTTATTACGTTAGAGATTCGAACTTGGTATTTTTGGTTTTTTGATAGTGGATGCTTCAATAAAATAGAAGCACTCTAAAAGAGAATAAAAGATAACTAAACCATCTGAAAAAAGAGCGTAATCTTTAATAAAGATTTGCGGCCTGAAAGGTGAAACATTCAAAATCCCACAAATTGTCCATAATTAAATAAAGTGATAAAATACAATAAATTAATATAATTAGGGTAAAATGATAAAACAATTATATAAAAAGATTTTAAAAAAATTAAAATACAAAACCCAATATGGCAGTTACCCCACTCCTCCCACTCCCCCACCCCTCCACCCCTTTTCATTTTTTTTTCATTTTTTTTTAAATAATTAATGCTAATAAATAATACACATAACAATTATATTAAACTTATTTTAAACTTGGCAAATAGTAAATGATACGAACAAAGAAAGAATCACAAAGGCCACATTTATTGCCTTTTTTTAATACAAATTCTTCTTAAGAATCAAGACACTCTGGATTTGGTGAAGAAGAAGAATGCTAAAAAAATCACGGAATGAAGATACTCTGGATTTAATGGACGCGCCAGATCAACCCATCAAAAGATTGCCTTCGTAATTAAGAAAAAATTAATTACCACTTTTGGATTTAATTTCCTGAATTTGCACCTTGCTCTAGCACTATATATATACACGTTCACTTGCAACGTTTTCTTCACGAGTGCCTTCAAGTTCAACACCATACATATCTCCTATCTTATTCATCTCTCTTCTAAAAAAAGTTCTGTGACTTTCTTAGGTTGGTGGTCAGCCATGGCTTTTGCTAAGAATTCAATGCTTTTTTTCATGGTTATGGCTTTGTTTGGGGTCTGTTTTGGGACTGTGTACAAGGTGGGTGACTCTAACGGCTGGACAGACAAAGGCAGTGTTAGTTACAAGGATTGGGCATCTTCTAAGACCTTTGTTGTTGGAGACACTATCGGTAAGTGTTTTCCCCCTTATGTTTTTATGTTATATGGATTTAGCATGCTTTACAATTGACAACTTCTAATAAAAAGTAGGGTTCTTTATACCTTCTTACGTATATTGTGTGGATTCAAGCACACTTTCTTTGTTTTATTGAAAAGATATCGTGAATTCAAATTGTATAGACATTAGTTGATGAATTTAACTCTGTGAAATAGACCCGAAAAACCCTTTTTATATCTAGATAGATGCATAAGATTTGTGGACAATGTTGTGAAACCAAGTATTACTACCACTTATGGTACCTCTTGCATGTTCCTAATGTGCAGTTTGGTACTATGATGATATTTCTGCATACTAATTAACTAGTTGCTTTAACCCAAATCAATATCAAGCAAACTACCATTTGTGTTCCCTTCTGTTTTAACATGTAATATTGCACTTGCAGTTTTTGAGTACAATGCCAAGGAGCAAAATGTGGTGCAAGTGAAAACCCTCACAGAATTCAACGGCTGCAACTCAAAAGCTCCATTATCAGCCTATAACTCTGGCAACGACGCTGTAGCGTTGAAGAAGGCTGGCCATTTCTTTTACATCTGTGGTCTTCCTGGGCACTGCGAGGCTGGCCAGAAGGTTGACATTAGGGTTCTTGAACCTAGCCAGGCACCTAGCTCAAGCCACTCGAGCCCTAGCCCTACCCCTGCACCCAGCTCAAACCATTCTCAACACAATGAATCGTCCGCCCCGGTTCCATCTCCAAGTGCAAAGGCTCCTACCTCACCTAACAAGAGCAGTGCTCCATCTGTCAAGTCTTCTAGTGGCTTGTTTATGCTTGTTGTGATGGGGGTTCTTGCTTACCTTGCTTAATTAATTGGTGTTTAATTAGGAAGATTGCTTATTTTATTAGTTTGTTTTTGTGTTTATGTCAGGAACCTCCTGTTTTCTTTGCTGTACAATCTTTTATAAGTGCAGCTTTTGAAATGAATAGCTAAAATTACTCATAAAACAAGAAATTTTGTGCCTTCAATTTCCATGATAATCACTTGATAAAAGTCATTCCCATTGTCTTCAAAGAGATCTTCTTCTTTTTCCCTTCCAAAAACAAAAACAAAGGTGGACCAAAAAGACATCCCAAAGAGAGTTGAGAAACTCAACCTCGCCAATGTGATTGTTACCAAGCATGATTTTGTATCATGCTAAATATTTTTAAGAATTCAGTGTAATTTGAACAAAGAATGCAGAAAATTCTCAATGTATGAGCAAATCAATTTATGATATCATCAAGGTATAAAACAAAGTTGCCCATACAAAAATAACATTACAGAGTTTACTCATCTCAACATCATCCGTATTTGTTCTGGTTAATATAGTTTTTTCACGTTCACTTACCAAGAATAGGGAAAGAAGGAACTGGATTAATTTGGATAAACGTAATCCCCTAATTAATCTAATTCATGTGAATTTTGAAGTAGTTGATTACAAATCGTGATATGAAAGCCACATAATTTTTTATTTGGTTCGTGTTAGTAAACGCATGGAAAACTAGCAAATGGATTTTATTTTTATTTTTTTGTGAATTGGGGGAACCCCAAACAACACAACTACATAAAATCAACACAAACAAGACGGGGATGAGACACCCCAATCAAGTCATCAATAACTAATGAATCTTTCCAACTTGGAGCAAAATCAAAATAACAAACGCTAAGACCCATGTTATAGCTCCAGTTAGCTAACCAATCTACGACACAATTATTTTCTCTATATTATATTCCACTTAGCTAATCCATCTTAAATGGAATAATTTGAATATCCATGTGTTAGTAAATGCAAAGAAAATTATGAATGAGAATAATTTTAATAGCCATTCAAAATCAAAATTGGCACAAAGGGAATAAATTTCAGAGAAAAAAATTACTCAATTAATAACTCCGCGTAAAGGAAAAAGGAAAAAAAGTTAGTAGAAACATTTTTGGCATACAATATACCATATATCAAGGCAAGTTTACTGTCCACTGAATACGGCTCTTTTTTGCCAATTTGAAAAAATAACCCTAGTAATTTTAATTGCAGTCTAGACTCACCCAAATTGGGCAAAACGAGTGAACTTTTATTGCACTGTGAGCTGTGAATATGATTATCCTCAAAATTAACCAAGATGGTCTTAATTAATTTCCTAAATCCGTGAAAAATATCACCAATGAAATGAATTGATCCTAACGTGCCAATCAACAAAATAAATTAACCAAAGAATGTTCCTCTAATTACCAATTAACTATTAACATCTTCCAGGAAAGAATGTTTTATAATTTAATTTCCTCAATTTGCACCTTGGCATATCACTATATAAATATACGCACCATCTTTTGGTTTTTCCTCATCACAATTGCATTCAACAAACTAATACAATATATCTAAGCTAATTCTCTGTCTCTCTGAGATTGGTGGTTTCGCCATGGCGGCTTTGGCTAAGAGTTCAATGGTTTTCTTCTCCATGACAATGGCTTTGGTTGGGGTCTGTTTTGGTGCTGTTTACAAGGTCGGTGACTCTCATGGCTGGACTGACCAAGGCCACTTTAATTACAAGACTTGGTCATCTAACAAGCACTTCACTGTTGGAGACACTCTCGGTAAGTCTACGGATATATCATTTGGTGAATAAATTTTACGAAATAAATTGATGTCTCTAAGGTTTTTTTTTTTTTTTTCTCTTTTAACGTGTATTACAAATTACATGTGCAGTTTTTGAGTACGATGCCAAGAAGGAGAATTTGGTACAAGTGGACCATAAGGGTTACAAAGAATGCATGGCAAAAGATCCATTATTTACCTTTGCCTCTGGCAACGACAATGTAAAGATAACCATGCCTGGCGACTTCTTCTACATTTCTAGTCTCCATGATCACTGCAAGGCCGGCCAGAAGCTTCACATCCAAGTTCACGCATCAAGTTCGACCCCGTCCCCGTCTCAGACTCCATCTTTCTCGAGCCCATCTCCGAGCCCGGTCCACTTGAGCCCGTCTCCTACCCCGGTCGCCTCAACCCCGGTAACTTCAACCCCAAGCGCTTCACCAAGCCTCAGCCCAAATGGTTATCCAATGCCCAGCCCAAGTGCTTCACCAAGCTACAACCCAAATAGATCTCCAAGTACTATTACTAGGCCACCTCCAAACCCTAGCCCAATGGTGAGGCCCAATCCTCCAACGGTAAGGCCCAATCCCCCAACGGTGAGGCCCAATCCTCCCCCTTCGGTACCAATCGTGGTGTCCAATCCTCCTCCGCCCGCACCAGTAGTAGTGTCCAACCCTCCTCCTTCCCCAGGGGGTACCCCACCCAGACGTCGTAAAGCTGTGATTACAAAGAGCCAGGCTTCACCTTCCAATGGGTTACCTATTTTGCAGGTTTTAATGGCTGTGGCGGTCGTTGTCTATATTGCTTAAATTGAAGTTTATGAAGATGCTTTATTTCGACCAAAAAAAATATATATGAAGATGCTTTATTTCCATAGGGAGCCGAATTTAATTTTATTAAAATAATTAGCTGCTTTTGGGTTTTTTTGTTAATATCAGGAACCATATGATTTCTTGGGTGTTTAGTAATAAATCATTTGTGTAATGTTTCACATATTAATAAATATTTCTGCACTTAATCCTAATAATAATAAGTTTAAGTTTGGTTATCCTTTGATTTTATATATTTTTATTTATTTATTGGGTTTTCACATTTGACACGCAATGTAAAGGAGCCCATAAAAGTGGTCCTTTCCGAAAGCATATTTCTCTTTCTTTTTTTTTAAAGCATGATAGTCTAAATTAAGAGAGAAACTTTTATCTTCTTATGCAATGCATATAGCATTTTTTGTTATCACCGATTAGTAACACAATGACACGTGAGAGGAAAGGGGATTTCACACACACAACTATGATGTTGTGAGATTTAAACCGGATAAATAAACTTAGCAAGCAAGCCTTCAAAACATCATCACATTATGATAAGGACTATCCTTTATTTGTGTAAGTTCAAGTTTTGTTTTGGGTTTTTACATTTGACACGCAATGTAAAGGAGCCCATAAAAGTGGTCCTTTCCGAAAGCATATTTCTCCTTTTTTTTTAGTATGATAGTCTAAATTAGAACCATAGAAACAAACTTAGCAAGCAAACCTTCAAAACATCATCACATTATGATAAGGACTATACTAAAACTTAACTGAGAAGTGAGTTTTAGAATTTTCACGCTTGTTGAACCGTGGTCCATTACGCATTTTTAAAGTCGAAATCATTTCACTCGTGATGAAAGATGTGGAGTTTTGGGGCTTTTGGCAGTTGAATTAGAAAACTTACACATCTTCAAGCCAAAAAACAAAAAGACATATTCTCCCATTGTAACAATCTTTGGTATTTTAGTCTAAACTATTTTAATTAAATTACTCAAAACTTATTATAAGGGAGGTGATCGAACTTGAATGCAAAGAAACGCGCATATTACCTTAGTTAACTGGTCTAACCACGTTTGCAGAAAACAATTTTTCTTCGAGTGATGTACACGAGGGAAAATCACTTTGATATGCTGGTCCTGTCTTATAAATGAAAGCAAAAGTAGAGATGGGCCTT
Organism: Prunus salicina; assembly: GCA_020226455.1. Lineage (NCBI taxonomy): Eukaryota > Viridiplantae > Streptophyta > Magnoliopsida > Rosales > Rosaceae > Prunus > Prunus salicina. The sequence goes on from CM035347.1 coordinate 24,498,943, forward strand.
CAATAGTAAGATATGGTGTTTTCGTCTGTGTAGGTGTGATCCTGTCATGGATTCTCTGTGAGATGAGAGACAGACTGTATTTGGCAGGGATTGTCAAATGCGTAATTGGGGTTTAATTATGTTAATTAAGATATTGAGCAAGGTGTGATGTCTTAAAACAGATCATGAGATTTGTAGAAACTTTCTGTCGCATCTCATCAGTTAAGATTCAACCAACTAATATAAAGTGTACTGTATATATAATAAACCTGCAATATAGATTCAATCAAGTGGGCAGCATCCAAAGTTTCTATCTAACATAATTAGCTTCATAATTTTAGATGCTAATTAAAATAAATATCTGGCTGCATCATTGATTTGGTTTTTTGAGGTACAAGTCTGCTTGTTGATGCTGGGCAATTAATATTTATCTACCTTGACATTGAATCATTGATCTATAATATGACACTGTATCATGTGTAGAAGTTGTAAACCATTTCCTCTCCCCAAGCCTCTAATTATTGCGTGGTAATTGGCACCTACCTAAGCTCCTAACCTAGCTACTACCATTTGTCACTGCGATGGCTATGGTGTGTAGATGTGGAGGGCCTCTCCTCTGACTTCACTTCAGCACCTAGTACCTGCCTTAGCCTATATAGTCAGCCTTGTGGCTAGCCAACCCATCAAGCACTTTTTGTTTCACAAGTAATATTCGAGTCATGCCGGTGATTGTGGAGCTAGAGTCACCTACTGACGAATCGAGATACAAGGGATAGGGAGATCGAACGAAAATTCTATAAGTAATAATGTCGGAATCTACCAACAAATTGAATGCCAAACTGGCCAACGCTATGAGTTGGCTTAAATAGAAAACAAAGAAACTCTAAAACTGTAGGAAACATTAGATTCTAAAATATTCCTTAACTTAGCTAACAAAAAAATAATAAAAATCATAGCTAAAATCATATTAGGAAAATAATATCCTAATAGATAACTTATTATTCAAAATATAAAATTAAACATTAAATTAAATACAAATCTTGACAGAATCATAATTGCTTCAAACTTCCTCAATCAATTAGAAAATCCCAACATACGCCTTCCTTATTTTCCTAGCGTCATAATTGACATTTAATTGAAATTTTCCTCTCTTGCACGATTTCCTTCCAACTTTGAGCAACTTTATTTTAATTAATTTTTCACACCATAATTGACCCATATTTATTCCTACATCACCTAAATGCGTATAGACAACTGATTCGCTCACCACTGATGTATATCAATATCTTTATTACCCTACCCCCAATGGATGTTTTGTCATCTATGATCTAACTAGTAAAGTTCAACTTAGTTAATGCACATGAAGTTGGTGACCCTCCTTCCTTCATTACTTTGCTTAGAGTAATGACAACATTCCATGATTTGTTTATTGTTTGGATCAGTTAATTAAGGGCCTCGTAACATAGATTTTGGGCCATTTGCTGGCAACACCAGTGAGTTACTTCCATGGTGTTTCACCTTTATTTCCACTCTCCTTCCTCAATTGGTATCTAATTTATAATAGAACCTAAACCATAATAGATTAATAGAAAAAATAAAAACGCATAAATCCTTTGAAAAAAAAAATTTGAGAGTAAATACCTATGGTTGACGAGCGGCAGCTGAGCCGGCTAACAAGCCGAGGTTCGCGCTTCCCATTACCCGAAATTAACACGCGCAATTGCACGTGCAAGGACACACACTACACACGATTTTGTAAAAGCTGAAATTAAAAAAATAATATTTTGACCCAAAAAAAAAAAGATAATAAAAATAAAAACAGCAAAAAGCGACAAGACCAAGGGCTCGCGTATATAAACCAAGGTCCTTCCCAAATACGCCGTCCCACTCTCACTTCCAGTCCCCCCCACTCCCACTGATTTGTTATAACTCTCAACTACTCAAAACCACTTTGTTTTCGTGAGAGAGAAACAGAAACAGAGCGAGCGCATTCTTCCACCATTAATGCCTCTCAGCAACAAAGCGTGAAACCTCTCATTCGCTTTTCCACGTTGCGCTCTCTTTTGCAAACATTCAAACAATCAGAACCTCTCTCTCTCTCCTTCGCTATCTACAAGACTGTAACTATATATTTTTTTTTATTGGCACAGTCGCTAACAGAGAGATGGAGCTAAGTAAGGTCACCTTAGAGATCTTCACGAAGCTTGAGCAGAAATGGCTCTCTCACTGCGAAACCACAAAGAAGACTCGGATTCTCAGCATTGATGGCGGCGGAACCACCGGCATTGTCTCCGGAGCAGCCTTGATCCACCTCGAGGATCAGATCCGCCTCAAGACCGGCGACTCTCACGCTCAAATCGCCGATTTCTTCGACCTCATTGCCGGAACTGGTATCGGAGCCGTCCTCGCCGCCATGCTTGTCGCCGACGAAGGCTCCGGCCGTCCTCTCTATACCGCTAGAGAAGCTGTGAACTCCATCGCCGGGAAAAACTCTGACTTGTTCAAGGTCAGGCACGCTGGAGTTTTCCGCCGTCGCCGGAGATACTCAGGCAGCAGCATGGACAAGGCGTTGACCGAGTTGTTGACTAGGGAGGACGGCAAGGTCTTGACGCTCAAGGACACGTGTAAGCCTCTCCTGATTCCCTGCTACGACATGAAGAGCTCGGCCCCGTTCGTCTTCTCCCGAGCCGACGCCTCCGAGTCCCCGAGTTTCAACTTCGAGTTGTGGAAAGTCTGCCGCGCCACGTCAGCAACGCCGAGCGTCTTCAAGCCGTTCAGCCTGAGCTCCGAAGACGGAAAGACGTCGTGCTCGGCCGTGGACGGCGGTCTGGTGATGAACAATCCGACGGCGGCGGCTGTGACGCACGTGCTCAACAACAAGCGCGACTTCCCCTCCGTCAACGGTGTCGAGGACTTGCTGGTTTTGTCGTTAGGCAACGGCCCCTTAACCGGGGGTAAACCCCAAAGTAACGGCGAGTCGTCGGTCGTTGACATTGTGCTTGACGGAGTTTCCGAGACCATTGACCAAATGGTGGGGAACGCCTTCTGCTGGAACCGTACGGATTACGTGAGAATTCAGGTATATAAATTTATATACCGATTAATTTTCTTTTGTTTGATTGCAATTTGCAGAGAGAAAAAAAGTAAATATGGTGTTTGTTTTTGTGACGGAGTGATTCTAACGGCGTTTTATTTTGTGCGTGCAGGCGTTCGGATTGGGCAGCGAAGGGGTTGTGGGCCGTAGATCGGAGGAGGAAGTGAAGGTGTTGAAGGAGAGAGGGGTGGAGTCGTTACCGTTTGGCGGGAAGCGGTTATTGACGGAGACAAACGGAGATAGAATCGAGGGTTTCGTGCAACGCCTAGTGGCTTGTGGAAGAAGCAGTCTGCCACCTAGTCCCTGCAAGGATTCTTCCGTTAGCCCTCTCTCTAACTGCCGTTAGTTAGCTTTGGTCTTTCTTTTTGTAGTTTTTTTTGGAAGTTGTAATTTTGTAAACCAAGCTCAGGTTTTCACCGTAGCAAAGCTAGCAGCAGCTAAATAATATTGTGTCTTTAATTATTCAACTAAACGGCGCAATTATGAATTTATTTTCTTAAAGGACCACTGGAATATTGTGTCTGCTCTCTTGTCCTCAAATTTAAATACTTTAAACCAAGGAACTTCTAATGTCCAAATCCAATGATGCTATCAATTTTCTGTTTTAGTAAATTAATTTTGTGCTATTTTTATGTAATCCATTTTCCTAAACTTCTCAAACTATATATTTGAGGCATTATTGTTTATTATTACCACACACCTCTGTGTGGCCTTTCTGTACTTCAGCTTTATGCCTTTTCCCCAAATTATTCGACTGTCAGGCTAGACCTCTATTCTGTAGTCTTCCAAGCTAAATACAAATATAAATGATCACAAGAATCTGCCAAGGGATGAATAATGTTGAACAAAATCTTGCCTGGTTGTATACCTTTTTTTTTCTTTCTCTTCTTTGCTTGTGTTGCACAATTCTTTCTCCAAAGCTTTGTTCTTTTGAGTTCAAGGACACTACGGAGGATGAGCCATATTGACCATATTTCAAGGACCATCAGCGAAGGAGGTAATAAGAAGCACGTTCGCCTTCCTATTATATTTTCTTTTAAATATGCAAGTGGATTAATGTTAGAGTCGGTCATGCGTGCCAGTCATGACCGTTCATGTACGTGGAATTCACAATGCATCAACAGTCGTCTTGATTTATGCATGAATTATGGTACTTAGCTGTACTTTGGAAAGAGCCAACTATAGAGAGTAACCAAGGCAAATCCCTTTTGGATATTTTCGGCTACCAACAGAAACATGCAGTGATGTAGGAGGCAAAGAAAAAGGAATCAAATCCAGTTAGTAGGTGAGAAAAAAAGATGTACGCTCTGTAACAAACACACCTTTCCTACTTCATCTTGTAAAATTTTAATGCTCACCCAAAAAAAGTAACAAAACCACCGACTTTCGATCACTTTCATTAATTTTGATATTTTGGCTCTCAATTTTACCCCATCCTAGTCTGAATTTTCTTCCCCTATTCCTTTTGGTAGGCAAATTAATTTGGTGTCATTTTCTACTCTGTTTTCCTCTCTGGCTCTTTCCTCAGTCACAGAGTAGCTGCTGCATTATTATTATAGTTGGAATATAGTTCCCAGTTTCTTACTGGGTTTTAAAATGACAATAATGTCAATAAATAAGACAAGATTTACTGCTTAAAAAAGGAGTGCGATTGTGACTGTAGAGTAGGGTTTCAAGCCAAGCTGTGTTGATGTGGACTCGGTGGGCATCATGATCATCACATTGATAGAAGAAGAAAACCAGAATCCTATGGGTTTCAGTCCAGTGTGCTTTCCAATTCCAGCGGCTTTCACAGCAACACGGTTTAGGGGAATGTGAGGTTGGCCGTTGAGGGAGGGAGGAAGGGGGGGACCTCAGCTAATTTCAGCACTGAATTTGTATGGCTAAATAACACCAACAACCACATTATTATTATTATTTTCTTCCATGTATTTATTCTTTATATAAGAATTTGCAAGTTTCCGGTATGTCTCTTTCTCGAGAAAAACTTCTCTATTCTCGTTTCATTGCGCCTCACTCTTTTATCTGTATCCGGAAATGGAGAAGTTTCTTTCATTACTCAGCTCAAACTTTTACCATTGTACAATTTGTACACCTCTGCAACTTATGTAAAGTGAGCTGTCATGGCCAAATACTTGGATTTTAGTAATATATTGGATATTATTTTCCCATATTATTGTTTTCTGCTGATTTGTGTCACATGAGACAGGCTGATTTTGCTCTGCTAATTATTACATATAATATATATTCTGAATCTGAAATGTGAAAGATAATGAGAGCAATACAATACATATAATTATTATTATTTCTTTCGCTGGCGGCTTGAAATTGGCTAATGTGGGCGGCTCTGAAACAACCTGAAGCCGACAAGTTTGGGAAGTGAGTCCAATCTCAGGGGCCTTTTGGGCCACCACAATTAATTTAAAAATCCCTCTTGTTTAACTCATTGATTAAGCTTATTTTGTTTCATGTGTACCAAACAAGTTGAAGAATCTACAGTACGTGGCTCAACGCTCTTTCTTTCCTGGTCCGATATACATAAAGAACCAAATTGAAAAAGCAAGTAGATTCATTGACAATATTTATAATCTTAATCCTCTTGCAAGTTGCAACTCACATGGTTGTAGGGTTACCCATATAATTAATTAAGCATCCTCTTAATCATGGAACCAAGATTAATATATCTAGCAGATAAATATAAAAGGGATATTAATTGTCTTCTTACCGGTAAAGAGATACTCTTCCTTTCTACGAATCACAGGTTGACATATATGCAAAAATAATTCATCAAAAAGAAAAACTTCAACACAGATAACACACTGCAACTCATACTTACTTGACCAAGAGAGAAGTATTTTCCATACTTATGCCGCTCTGGGTTTTTAAAGACAGATTCTGCTTTTTTTTCTTTCACTTTTGATAGTGGTCAATTAGAAATCATAAATTTTGTTGTAGGATCTACTTTTTACTGATATGAGTTACTGGTTTCATATCAATGCTTTTTTTAAAATCTAATTGAGAGTGCTTTGTTTTCCTCTTTTGGTAAAGCAGATTCTAAGCTTTACATATTTAATATATGTTTCCTCTATCCCTTCATATAATTTAAGTGGGGAAAGTGGGGGAGTTAGTTGAAGTGGGTTGTTGTTGATGGCTATCTATAAATTCGTAACCTATTTGCCTTCATATAATTTCATATAAAGAAATTAGAGTGTGTGTGTGTTGGTTTGGCCACATAACTGCACTTACTCAAAAAGCATTGGAATAATAAAGAGAGTGAACTTAACTGCTCAAGTTTGGTTTGGTGGGCAATCTTATTCAATACAATGATCATGTAATCTTAGTGAATAACCCATATGATTAAGACCTAAGCTACTCATAAAGAGGGAAAGATTTTTACTTTTTAGTGAATAACCAATTTGATTAAGACCCAAGTTATACTTTTAAGAATCATATCCATTTCCATCATAACAAGCATTGAGAGAGACCCCCTCCTTTACTCAAAGGACTTGTAGTTAAGTTGTTAACATCAATTACCTCTGCAAGCGAAGTTATTTATGTTTGAATCCCCTTCGTCAATATCATTTGTGTCGAAATATTATTATTAACCCATTAAGGAAGATCATTAGATATTAGTAATTATTATTACCTTTCTGTCAAAGTACCAGATGATATGTGTTTATGCATGAGGAATTGAAGGTGAGGCTCAGGGCTCCACCTACACCATTAACATCTCTGTAGAGCTTTACCTGCGACTGTCTGATCAATTTTAACTAGCCTCTGCAGAATGACACACCTAAATAAATAAGAATAATCCTTTTCTTCTGACCTTCTCCTTTAAATTTTTGAGCAACCCTTGCCATTAAATTTAAAAAAAAAAAACTGGGAAAAAATATCTCATAAATTAAATGCAATAAATATTTGTTTTGTTAGAGAGCAACTCAAGATATATAAATCTTCCCATACCATTACTGCAACTATCCATTTTGATTGCTTCAATGAGCTAATTTCAATTTTATAATTATTCAGAGGGGTCAGATATAATGTAAATTGTCTTCTTCCTTCTTGTTGTTAATTATTATTGTTCTTGTTGTTTCTTGTGAAAGTACATAAAAACGCGTATGCTCTTGGCCTTGGGTGGTAAAAACCCTGTTCAAAACGGAAGGACATTAGATTAGTTCAACGAAATCAATTCAGTCATGAACCAACGCAGATTCATCGCAGCTGGGCCCTGCTTGGTTTAATTCATTTACCTCTATAATAACTCGTTTACCTCTATAATTCATGCCCATTCTCTGATGTCGCTCTCGGTTTGTTAGGCATTTCCTGTGGCGCCTCACTTAAATATTATTGGAATTGGGTGGTTGTTTCTTGCCATATGCATCGAACATTATCTGTATCATCGTGAATTTTCTTGATGCTTTCTCGTTCTTAGTATTCAAGAAACACTTGAGTGGGAGTGCATGCATGCAAAAAATTTGATCCAATGACCATTAAAGACCCTCTTATCCTGGTTACAATTTCTTTTGAAAATATGAGCATAAAGTCTTTAATGAGTGAGTTATGCACTCAATATATGTCAAGTCCCGCTGCCGACAATTTTTTGTGTGGGTAATTTATAAAAATAAAAAAAGCTCCTGGAATAGGGTTGCCTCCCTCTCCCTAAACTTTTGTTCATAAAAAAAGAAAAGAAAAAGAACTCAATATATATTAGCAAAATATAAAACCAAAAACCCAAAAGAAGGGAAAGTGATTAGCATGCAGGATCAGAGCAGCTAGGTCTCTGTGATTAGGCCCAGACCAGATCAGACGGTGCCCATTCCTCCATGTTTCCAGTCCAGATCTCAAGAACACGTGTGCATCTCTCTCTTTGGAACCCTCGGTACTATTCAATCAAAAGCATATAGATTGCGATAAGATATTGTCTGCTTGGTTTTTACGTGATTATATAAGCTCCCCCACTCATTTCACTCTTTTTGTCTTCTTCTTCTTCTTCTTCTTCCGTCTACAGTATCACGTACGACGAAGCAGCCTTGTCGTTGTCTTTACATTTACTTATTGGTCTTTCCACAGATCGTCTCAGCACTGCAATCCTTCTGCTTCATAATCAATTCCTTTCTGAATTTACATACATGCATGTGTATGGGACGGACGTACATGTCGTACAACACACCACACCACATTTCAAGCCACAAACCAATTCAATCCTCGTTTTGATGATCAAGTAGTCGGTCGTTGATTTTTGTGGAGTTCGAGTTTATAAATGGCATTATCCGCAGTATATAAATGGCATTAGTCGGTGGTTTGCAATTTTAATGGATTATTTTTTCATATGTACGTCACACTGTGATTAATCTGCAAGGAAAAATGAGTTGTGTCTGACAATATATATATATATATATGGGTCAAATTTTTTCTTCACACCAGGTATGAATAATGAATATGTATAATATTGTAGCATAGGGTTTGTAGTAATAATTAGGGGTGGTTGCGGTTCGATAACCGCGATTTTTTACTCAAACCGCAAACCAACTGACTATTTGCGATTTGGTGATTTTTGAAACCGTAAAATGCAGTCGGTTACCGCGACTTAACGGTTTAAAACCGCAAGTTCTCAAGCATTCACAAAAATATAAATTCACAACCTAAATAAATAAATACACAACCTCAATTTCTCAAGCATATATAAATTCACAATCTCCTCAAGCATTCGCAACCTATGAAAATTAAAGTTACAATTCCAAGCATTCCAATTAAAGTTAAACTTCTCAAGCATTCCAATTCCAAATCCTTTAAAGTTACAAACCAAAAGGAAAATGCAAAGCAAAATGAATTAAAGTTACAACCAAAAAGAAAAATCCAATTCAAAGTTAATTAAAGTTACAAACTAAAAGGAAAATGCAATGCACCAATGTTACAAACTCAAGTATTGGTGGTGAGTGGATTTGAAGAACCTCGTTGTGTTGTTTGAGCACCAATGTTATCTACAAATAAAACAACATAGTTTAGTACATTTTATTACAAGAAGAAGCATAAATAAACTAATTACTTACAAGTTGTCATATGTTTCATTTCCTTGTAGAATTCAACTTCATCATCCGTGCAACTATACTTTGCGATTTGCGGTAACCGCAAATTTTGAAAATTAAATACCACAACCGCAACCACAACCGCGATTGCATTTTCATTGCGGTAAATTATCGATTGATTTTTGCGATTTTTTGGTTTAAAATGCCACCCTAGTAATAATGAGTGAATATGTATCAAACCACTTGACATAGTAGAGACAAAGTACTTGTCATCCAAATTCCAGAGGAAGTGATTGATGGGTATATGGATGGGGTATATTTCCAGCCTTGATACTATATATGTTGGAATCTCTTACTGCAAGGTCCCAACTAAAATCCAGAGAAATGTTTGATTGATAAATAGTCAGTTTTATGCTAGTCGGGGCGGTCCTGACATGCAGTGGCGGAGCCAGGAATCGAAACACAAGGGGTCTTAGTGTAAAAGTCCCAAAAAAAAAAAAATTTAGGATGGAATCAACATATATATTCTACATATGCAAAAAAATGAAAATAAAAACTCACATTGTTACTGGAAATTAGTGCGATAAACATCTCTAAGAATCTCATATTTCACTTACGCACTAAACACATAAACTTGAGACATCATTTTATTCGAGATCACATAGAAAAGGGAGGAAGGAGAGAGGAGAGAGGAGATTATGTAGTTACCCTAAATTCCTTAATTAAATTGCTGCCTGAGTTTTAATTTAAAAAAAATAAAATTAGAATGGCATGCATAGGATGAGGCGCAAGAGTGGCAGAAGTTGCAGCTTCGGATAGATATTAAAGTGTAAACTTTGTTATTACTGGGGGCAAGAATGCTTTGTGATGGTCTAGAGGACAATAGATAGCAATTTGCCATTTTGCTTTGACTTCAATTATAGTGTCTCAGGCGGACCCTGAATTTTTTTAGCAGAGGTGCAATACTAACTAAGTATGAAAAATGGTTTTTCGGAATAATCATTTTCTCAAGATAATTTTTGGCGGCTTTTATTCCTTACACATCAAATAAGAAAACTTGATTTTATGGGATTTTAGTATGAAGTATATATTGACTTAATGAGCCATCATTTTTAGCCTAAATCGTATTTTGTACTAAAACCGAATTTTCATATTTTGATTCGGTGAGAATTTGATTTTCTAGTATTTTTATTTGAATCCAAATGGGGGGTACTTCCTTATTTACATTGTAAACTTAAGTAAATGGAGTAATATAAAAATAAATAAAAGTAAAAGGATAAAGATATTTACTTCAATGTTGAAAATGGAAATAAGTACAGATTGGAGAAGCAGTAACAAAAGAAAATTGGGGGTTTCAGAATGGAGGAATCGGATTGGTGGAGAAGGAGAGGCTGGAGGATACGCTGGGCATTCCATTTTTGGTTCAGACCTGGACCAAAACGACGTAGTTTTGGCCAAGTCATTTAAAAAAACATTCCCTGGGCCAAAACGACGTCGTTTTGCCCAGGTTGTTTTAAAAAAAAAACACGCGCGCCAGAGCAGCCTCGCCTCCTTCTTCTTCAGCTGTTTTGTTCCTTCTTCTTTCAAGCATTCCGTCGACCACGTGGTGTGCAGCTCCAAGAGGTCGCGCCAGCAGCTCCAAGGGACCTCCAAGGCTATTTCCATGGCTTCCAAGAGGTCGTGTGACTCCGACGACCCCACTGTGGCTCCGCCTCTGCTGACATGGTGTAAATAATGCCATTGTAAAGGGTCTCTGAATTTTTTTTAACTTTATATTATATTATATTAATAGTATAAAAATTTGTATATATATATACTCTATTGTGTAGTACATTGACACAAAAGTGTATTTGATGGAGCTTATTTCTAACACATATCCCTTGAGAAAAGGCTCTTAGTGTTTTACCGAACACACTAACATTTAACTTTATAAAATAAAAATATTAAAAAATTTATGAATTTAATTTATAATTGTTAAATCTCACGACCGGCCTAGTGGGTGACATATTAAAATTATAGCATTTTTATACATAAACCAAATTAAAATTTGCAGAATCAGTTGTCACGAGAGATTCCACAAGACAGAGAAATACAAGACCCCACCGCCACAGATAAAAAGTGAAAACTCCACGTTTAATTTGCTTCCATTTCCTCCCATTTTTTTCTTTTGTGCTGTCTGTGTTTATGCAGAGATTCATATGTATCCATCCTTGCAATGGTCTATTTGTGGCTTCAGCTTTCATCGTAAGGTGGACATGTGGCTCACATGCATGCGACGGTCCGTGGTTGACCACCACAATACTCAGATGTGTGCCTCCCTGAGCACATATTTTAATGGAAAATGCTAGGCTTACCACATTTTTCATACCACATTCATACCACATCTCTAATAGAGGTGGGCCCGATTGTATTGGTGGGCGGGCCCCATTGTATTGGTGGGCTCCACCTCTATTAGAGATGTGGTATGAATGTGGTATGAAAAATGTGGTATGCCTAGCATTACCCTATTTTAATGGTGCAACATTTCAAAAGTTCCAACAACAAATTTCTTGAGTCAAACCATTGACGTTGAAATCATTAATTATATAAGTAATTATACTTTAGATTTAATCGTACGTACTCATGATCGAATCGACTGTGGGACTGTGAAAATATATATCTTCTTTGGATTTCAAGGACAGATTCTTAATCACATGCAATGCAGCTTAATCAAGGACTAATTAAAAGTTAATTTCACCTAAACGATCTTTAGATCAGCTTCTCAAAGTAACAAGATAAGGGTGAAATTGGTGGGATTGGAGATGGATAGAGATCTCCCAACTACTGCTGCAAGTGCAGTGCAGGGTACAGCTAGCACTGGCTAGTACTAGATAGTACTGTCCTGTCCGATTGTATTTGAATTTACCAAGGGCCCCTACAATTAAGTTGGATTGTTACTCAACAGTGCATGCTCTCACATGACAACTAGCAACGCATGAAGTAATAATAGTGTTCATGGATCGCATGGCTTGGAACTCCTTGACTCTTCAAAGTCTGAGGATGAAGGGTACTACACCAGGTACATACGGTGTAAGTTGTTATGTTTTTAAGTTGCGTGTAACGTGCGTGATTAAAAATTGGCGTTTCGGACGCTAATGCGGAGAAAATTGTTAAGAATTAATATTGTTAGAGGACGAACATGTGTGGCCCCTTGTTCTGCCCATACGGTGTAGATGAGAATGAGGTTGACTTGTTTGTCATCTATGTGTTGGCGAATGGAGACGACAAAACTCTTGAGTCTTGCGTTACTTGTGCATATATATTACGGAGTAAAAAATAAATAAAAAATATATTATGGGAATGGCTGGTTGTGAGCCTGTGACTGTGAGGGAATCTGATGGTGATGCTTATCATCGTGTACGCTCTCTTGGGAACCACACGCGAAGTTTCATCACTCTTTGTTTAGTGAGTGAGTGTGATAGTTTGGTGCTCCGCCGACAACCCCACTCCACTCTTAAACTGGAACAACTTGCGATGCAAATGCAAAATCTGTTTTTTAGTGATGAATATTTTTTTTCTCTTCAAATCTCACCTTCAACACTCTTCTATCATTATTCTATCCTAACCAAAACCTTGGTCCTAATTTTGTTCTCTTCCTATAAGTAGTTACATCTCCTTACATGTAAATCAGAATATATAGTAACTCTAATGCGAGTTTGCGTGGTATGTTCCTAAGGTATGCAAAAGCTCAATCGAAATATTATCGGAGTGGAGAAACGATCGATTATTATACGAGAAGGAATTGGAAAATCAACACTAAATTATCCTATTAATATAAGAGAAGACAAAGCAATCGATACCAATATAATAAACTTAAATCAATAAAATAATATTTATTATGGGACCCAATTTTCCTTATTTTGTACGGAAAGACAAATGAAAAGTGAATATTAAACCGATATCATTACTAAGTTACAACAAACATATTAATGTAAATTAATATTTAATGTGGGTCCCTATGCGGTTGCTCACTTTGCTCATGCCAAACACGTCCATGATAAAAACCCTAATATGATATATTACAGCCATTCAAGTACGATTGATTAAGAAGCTTGTAGTTTAAGGGGTTAAAACTATGCACTTGGAAGTTCTATGTTCGATTATTCCTCTGTAACTTATCCTTTGTATATATTAAAAAAAAAATCAAACAATTTCATTTAATAGAACATTTGTGTAGTGCCACCAGACATGTAGTACAACTCAAAATTTGGAGATGGTGCATAAGAAAATTTACAACAAAATATCTAAATTATGCTAAGGTGTTAATAGAAGCCCTCAAAGGAATAAATGGGCTAGAATGGGACCCAATAAAAAAAAAGGTAGCCCATTTAATCCTAGGATAAAAAAGAAAGAAAGGTAGCCCAATTTGTTTAATTTATAATGAAAGCCCAAGGTAATTAAAAGGCCTGGCCCAATCTTAAAACAATCAAAACCTTACATAAATGATAAATTCACGATGGCGGGAGCGCGCCTTTTGTTGACGAATCTCAAACCTTATTTGGGCGGGAGCTCAAATTTACTCGTCAGATATAAATATCGTCACACCCACATTTCACCGCACACTTTACTCTTTTAGCGCTAAGAAATTCCAAAGACCACATTCTATTACACCCCCCACCCCCGGCGTCGCCCAATTTACCCTCTCTGCATCCTCCATGGATCACTCTCAGAAGCGAACCGTCACCACCAGACGAGGCTTGAAGCGGAAGCTCGAAGAAGAATTCAGAGAAGATGGGCCTGAAAATGAACCCGATCTCAAGGTCCCCGCCGCTGAGCCCCGAGACGTTTGCGAAGATCTGGAAAGTATGATTCGCCGCCGAGTCCAAACTCTCCAGTCCACCTTCTCTTCCTCCGAAGCAGATCGCCTCGCCGCCAAGACTGCTACTCGTGCCATCGCTTTAGTCGCCAAGAATGGTAGCGTGTTTATTATTTTCTCCACGGCTGTTCTTGTGGTTTTCTGGTTCTTTATCTTTGATCGAAACGAAAGCGTGTGAGATTCTTGGGGTTTAGGGTTTTTAATTTTGGTCATTTGGTGATTTGCTTGCAGAGGAACATGTGAACCTCGTAGTAGAATGTGGAGCAGTTCCGGCCCTGGTTAAGCATCTACAGGCTCCGCCGCCGGAGAGAGGAGGCGATAACAGTCCGATTCCGTACACGCATGAGGTCGAGAAAGACAGTGCTTTTGCGCTCGGGCTTATTGCCGTTAAGGTAATTGATACAAAGGTGTTTTACCTGTTTTTGTATCAATTTGTACTATGTGCAATCAATATTTTCGGGTCCTGTAAATCTTATGAGGGTTTTAATCATCTAGGGCATTAATATTATGCAATTCTGAAACACTAACTTGTGGTTCTTCTTCTTGTTTCTCTTCTTTCCATAATTGAGATATTGGCATCAATAAAACATGCCCTTCAGTGCATTATAGATGGTTGATCTCTTTGTAGGTAGCTGTTTCTCGTTTTGATTTCAAAGGATCTGTTTGATCACTTCTTGTTTTCTAATTGATTGATCTTATTCTATGTCTTCATGTTATAAAGCCGGAGCATCAGCAACTCATAGTTGATGCTGGAGCTTTGCCGCTTCTTGTTGATCTGTTAAAAAGGCACAAGAGGGACTCAGCACCAGCTGATGGTGTTATTAGGAGAGCTGCTAATGCAATTGCTAACATTACTCATGAAAATAGCAGCATCAAGACCCGTGTCAGGTCTGTTTATTTGTACTTTACTGATTCTCACATTAAATAAATATAAAGTTTTATTCCTTCTTATAAGTTATATCTTTGAAATTCAGGATTGAAGGTGGAATCCCTCCTCTTGTTGAGCTACTTAACTTCTTTAACACAAAGGTACAGATATCTGCTGCAGGCGCCCTGCGGACCCTTGCATTTAAAAATGATGAAAACAAAAATCAGGTACCTAAGTTTTCCCTGTGATACGGTATATGATTGATTTAGATTCTCTAGTCTGCTAGCTAATTTGAATTGCAAAATTCCAGATTGTAGAGTGCAATGCTCTGCCTACCCTGGTGCTAATGCTTCGATCTGAGGATGCAGCTATGACGTTTGAAGCGGTGAGCTCTGAGTTATATTTGATATTTCCTCTCTCATGTCTTGAGAGTTCTAACACCACCCTTCTGTAAGCATATGCTGAACTTTGTGGGGTTTATCAGGTTGGAGTAATTGGTAATCTTGTCCACTCATCCCCAAGCATCAAGAAACTGGTTCTTCTTGCTGGTGCTTTACAACCTGTTATTGGATTACTCAGGTAATTCTGAACTTTACAATTGGTTGATATTGTAGCATTTTCAATTTTCCTGGATAATCATATTGTTGCTGTTGTTGTCGTTGTAATCTGAAGAATATGTTCTAGTTTTCAAACAATTATATGTTCTTTTTTCATTACTTTATTGACAGTTCCAGCTGTACGGAGAGTCAAAGAGAAGCTGCTTTATTACTTGGTCAGTTTGCTGCAGCTGATTCAGATTGCAAGGTGGAATAGAAAACCATTTTGGTTAAATCCTACCTGTTTCATCCCCATCCTCTTTTCATATGATACAGAATTTTGTTTAATGTTATGAAGATGTGGTTCATGCAGGCACATATAGTTCAGAGGGGTGCTTTAAAACCATTAATTGAGATGCTTAAATCACCTGATGCGCAGGTTAGGGAGATGTCAGCTTTTGCGCTTGGGAGGTTGGCACAGGTTATTATTTCTCTGATTCATCATCTTTTTTTTATTTTTAATGCGCATATGTAGAAATAGCATAAGAGGACAGTTGTAAGTATCATATTGGTGACTGGTTGTTATACCATCCTGGAAGTCATTTTTACTTTTGTTTTTGTTCCTATATTTGATAGAAATCCTTATTAAGTTATGGTGCTTTCAGCTTATTGTACTTATAGAATAGGGAAAGCTTGCAGTACACATGGGCATGTCTCCTTGTAATGCAAGTTGAATATTTTGGTATTAATGCTACATCTCTTGTTGGGTGTACTGTCATCATAATCTTTTGCTGTTATCTATTTAAAGGAATTTACAGCTTACTAGATTCCTAAATGATTCTTACGTCAGGACACACATAACCAAGCTGGCATTGCTCATAATGGTGGTATAGTGCCTCTTCTCAAGCTTCTTAATTCAAAAAATGGATCTCTACAACACAATGCTGCATTTTCTCTGTATGGTCTTGCAGATAATGAGGTACAGTTTTCTGTTCCCTGTTTAAGTTCAGTTTGTAATGCAGTTGTCCTTTACTCATAATTTATTCTTGTATAACAGTGAGACTAATTGGAGATTTCTTGTGTAGGATAATGTTGCAGCTTTAATTAAGCTTGGAGGTGTTCAGAAACTCCAAGATGGAGAATTTGTTGCTCAAGTAATTTTTTCCCGTTTTCTTTGAACCTTCATATGGTTGTTTGTCTATTGATTTTAAGTTGGTCTTTATAGGTCATGAATTGTTTTACCCCTTATCTATTTCATCATAGTTTTTTGGCCTTATTGTATTGTAATATTTCATTCGTGCAGCAAACTAAGGATTGTGTGGCAAAGACATTGAAAAGATTAGAGGAGAAGATTTGTGGACAAGTGAGTTTTGTCACTTTGGACAGTCTTTTTCTTTTGGCTGTCCAGTGATTGCATCTTGTGCTGATTTCACTTGATATGCTCAATGTAGATTGTTCCAAATTCCTTAACAGCTTTTTCTTCACAGGTTCTAAATAATCTACTATATCTGATGCGGGCTGCAGAGAAGCCTGTTCAAAAACGAGTGGCTTTGGCTCTTGCTCATCTTTGTAACCCTGGTGATCAGGAAACCATTTTTATTGATAACAAAGGTTCGAATTTTATCCAGTATTAACAGCCAGATAGAGCATAGTAGCATAAAACAACGAAAGCTTATCATGTGTGCATGCTAGCATGTTTGGTTCAGTGTGGGCTGCTTAAAATTGTAAACCAAAGTGCCTTAAAATACAAAACTTAGTCTCGCAAAAAATCTGGTTTATTTGCCTTGATGATATTGCTAATTTCACCACATATGGTTCCAAGAATTTGAGTTTTTCTGCAAATTTATTTCTTGCAGGATTAGAGTTGCTTTTAGGGCTTCTCGAATCTCCAAGCTTGAAGGAGAAACAAGATGGTTCTTTGGCCTTGTACAAAGTGGCTACAAAAGCCACTTCACTCTCCCATTTGGATCCAGCTCCTTCATCACCCACACAACAGGTTTTTAATTTTGTGTCCAATCAGTTCACTTTAAGTTTGCTAGGGCCGCAATATAATCTGGAACACATGTATTTTATTTTGAGTGGATATTAGTCTATTGAACTCATATTTACAAGACTCCCTGCTGGCCTTGAATCAAGATTTACAGATTGCTATACTAGTTTTCTAAAATACTTGTATGGGGTTGGTGAGTGTGATACTTTGTTCGCATGGATAATCAGTTCTGATATGTTTGACATGATCTATTTGCAGGTGTATTTGGGTGAAAAATACGTAAACAATCCTACACTTTCTGACATCACATTCTTAGTTGAAGGTGGGGATTATTCTTTTGCATGCCCTTTTCTATAGTTCAGTCACTTAATACTATAATTGATATTTTTATGTTACTGTACTGTAATAAATTCGTATGCTTTATACTATTATCAGGTAAACGGTTCTATGCCCACAGAATTTGTCTGCTTGCTTCTTCTGATGCATTCCGTGCCATGTTTGACGGTGGTTACAGGGTAAGAATTATTGGCCTTTTCCACTGATTGATGATCTTCTGACTCCAATCCTCTCCTCATGTTTTTCTTTTCTCAACAGTGATACTAAAAATGTGACGGGAAATGAATTCCTTTAACGGATGAATTATTTTCTAAACATATTGAAACAATGTATTGCAGGAGAGAGATGCTAAGGATGTGGAGATTCCAAATATTAGATGGGACGTTTTTGAATTGATGATGAGGTAGGTAGTTCTGCCTCCCTTTTGGCTAAGAACTTATGAGTAAATTGCTAAATAATGCACCCAAGTTTCATCCCTAATAGTTATAATGGTCCTCTGTCTGTTGCTAGATTCATATACACAGGATCTGTAGATGTCAATTTGGATATTGCTCAGGATCTCCTCAGAGCTGCTGATCAGTATCTTTTGGAGGGTCTCAAGCGCCTCTGCGAGCATGCCATTGCTCAGGTGGGTTATCTATTAAAGTTGTTCGATGGTATTACCCTTGGTTTCGGTTTGGTTGTAGTCTGATTGCTTCTTATTTCTTTCTCAAGAACATCTACGTCGAAAATGTTTCGCTCATGTTTGAGTTATCAGAGGCCTTCAATGCCATGTCATTAAGGCAAGCATGCATTCTGTTCATCTTGGAGCAATTCGACAAATTGATTACCAAACCATGGTAAGTAGTGCATCTCTTTCTCTTGATCTAGTTGAATCTGTGTCCAGCATTATAGTGACTTGAAATGTTGTGATGAATATATTCAGGTATCCCGGACTGATAAATCGTATTGTACCAGAGATCCGCAGATATTTTACTAATGCACTTACAATGCCTATCCAGGCAACCTCGCAGCAGGCTTAGATAGATGCACAGCTTAACCCTAGTTTTTTTTTTTGTTATATCAAGATTGAAGAGCAAAAATGTATAGAAAGTTGTAGCTCATTTTGTCAATGTTGATACTACAGAAGTAACTTCTGCTTAGTCTAATTCTTCTTTTGTGATTATGTAATGCAAAGTGCACATAAGTTTTAGCAGTAAGTTTCATCATTAATTTTCTGTATTGATCCTCGGATTCCGATCCTTGAAAATGTTTAGTGAGCTGAATATCTGTCCCACGGCCACAAGATAAAAAATACGGAAGATAAAAAAGTGCTTTCCTAGCTCTAATTGTATTTTAAAAAAAATTAACACTGAAGAAATTGTTCATGATATTTGAGTTTAGATTTTTTTTTCAAGGAATGAATCATAATTAACATTACACCAAATTGTCAAAAGGTCGTTTTTCATGAAAATGTTAATATCTACTGTACAATAATTAAATTTCAAAAACCCTAAACTAGAGTCATAGCAATTGAAGAGTTAAAACTAAGAAGCATAAAAATGTGGAATTTACTCCAAACAAAATTGGCTTCTCTTTGTGGTTTAGGTCGGATTAGCTTATTTTATTTATTCCAAGGCAAAGGTGACGGTTCGATAATACAAGAGAGGAGTTGAGTTAGCCCCAAATTGTATTTTGCCATTATGATCCAATTTTAATTGACAATCGATAAGGGGGTTGTTTCAATTTATTGATCGAGATTCTACGTTATTTACAGAATGTTCAATTTTTTCCCTTGAGGACTTTAAGTGTTCTATTTGTGGAATCAAGTTTATTGCAGCTTCTACGTTACTTACAAGTTGCCGGTAGCATTTTAGGGGAAGTAAAAGAAAGGCCTATATGGAAATAGAAAATCACCCTCATAAGCAAGTATATGACTAAAGGTTTTTTACGACGGTGTTTTTTATCTACGGTTTTCGACGGTTCTTGCACTTTTAGTGACAATTTATAAAAACTTTTGCAGTGAGAAAAACTGTCGATAACGGTTGCTAAACGTAGTCTTTACGGCGGCTAAGAAAACCGCCGCTAAATATCGCAACAGAATTTTAATTTCCATCTCCCCTCGACTCAGTGGTATTGGGTGGCGCAAAAAAAGGTAAACAACTTCTTTTCAATCTCTTTATAGGTACATGCGCCTATTACATGAAAACAGTACTAAAATTCTCGTCCAATTTTTTACTTGAATACATGTAAATGTCTCAATGAACTAGATGGGATAGCAAAACAATTCAGTGCAAGTTTTCAGTGAAATGCTTTAAAAAACAAATAAAGAGTAATAAGGTTCGGTCTTAAACCAATCATAGAAATTAAGCACCAA
Source organism: Prunus salicina (assembly GCA_020226455.1). Classification (NCBI taxonomy): domain Eukaryota; kingdom Viridiplantae; phylum Streptophyta; class Magnoliopsida; order Rosales; family Rosaceae; genus Prunus; species Prunus salicina. Next base: position 24,518,983 of record CM035347.1, read on the forward strand.
ACGTCAACATTTAGGTAAAACAATGTTCTTTGCTAGCTCTAATTGTTTTTTATTATTATTTAACAATACAATGAACAAATTGTCGTTTATGATATTTGAATTCAGAAATTTTTAAGAAATATGAATGATAATCATTATCGTCAAAGACATGTCGTTTGGATTGCTGTGTTTAAATTTGTTTTTTAAAAAAACTTTTTAATTTTTTGTTACCTACCAAACTGTTTGATAAAGTATTGAAAGCCTGCTTTTTTAAGAATGTGAAGTGGTTGCAAACTTGCAACCAACCAATATGGAAAACTCACTGCACACTCTTTCTTACCCATAAAGTTGAATAATCTGTTTCTTACAATTTGAGAAATGGAAACCAAAACTCTGCACAAAACGAAAGTGAGATACTAAAGTTATTGTTCATTGAAGTGCTTTTCGTGGCTTACAAGCCAAACAATCAGATACTTTCTAATTCAATCGCAATTCAGAAAAATCGTGTAATAAAACGTTGAGATGATATTGGCATTGTCATCTTGCAACTGTAGGAGCACAAGTTGAATCGTCTTTGTTGGACCAATTCTCTTTGATCCCACAGGCTTGGATCGAACGTTCAATCTGGAGCCCTGCAGCTTCCTTTTCCAACTGAGAACAATATCTCTTAAATGTCTCTATGCTAACTTGAAGCCTGAAATCTATAGTAAACAAGAACTTCATTTCCAACCTATTCAACTCACTTGTGCTCACTCCTCCTACTTTGGCATAGTATGCATTGTTGAAGAATCTGCAAAACCATGTTAAATGCTTATTGTCAGAAGCTGGTGCTGAAGGGAAACGGAGAAAAACCATTACGAAACAATTTCACTGAAAAATGATCGTGTATATCTAATTCTGAGAATAGTACTTACGCGTCATCAATAAACTTCGCTGCTAGCATTACACTTGTTATCAGAAGCCGGTGAACATTGAAAGAAGTTAAACGGACTTCTGTGCACTGGATAAATCTGTCCACATAGATCTGTGCAACAACAAAGCATGATGGGCTACAGCCAGAGTATTTAAAGATGCGATCAACATATTGCCGAATGCTCAAAGTGGGTGCTCGTAAACCATGAAATATGGTCATGACTTCCTTAATGTCCATTGCCTCCAATAGCATCTCATTCTTTTGAACACATCTCTCAAGAAGTGATGAGAGAGGTGACAGAACCCGAGGGATTTTCATAACTCCTTTTGCCGATTCCTTTAGCCCCAAATGGCAGTAAACATCCGAGCCTATGTTTTCATTGTCAAGTGCCAAAGTTCCCATATTTGACCTGCAAAGTAAAACATTGATTAACAAAATTGAACTAGTAAGCTGGCATGCCCCTGCATTTTGTAGTCCAAATCCAATACATGATAGATGCTCTACAATTTTTAGTATGACAGGAACTTTCATTGAACACACAATGCAGCATTTGAGGTACACATTGTGAAGGACTAAGAAAAGCAATTCTTAGGTAGTATTCTAATTTGCATTGAAAATACTAAGACAAAAGTACTAAAGAGCATTTTTACCCAAAAAAGTACTAAAGAATGGAAGTTATATTTAAAATACTACACCATCAGAATATCATCACATTCTGGCAGCTTACCATAACATGCAGTGGCTTTAAAAAAACCTTCTCTATTCTTATTCCTCAAATATTTCTAAAATTGGTTTATAAATCTTAAATATATGCTCCTTCGATTAATTATAGGAATTGAATACTGTCTAAATCTAGATCATTCAGTACAGTTGTGGCTCAGTTCTACTTATTTTCAGGGCCTTTTCTCTTAAGATTCTAGGTTTTCCTCATATGATATGAAACTCATTCTCACTTTTGGCATTTATTATGACTGAAGTAGATCTATCTGATCGTATGTTATTTCAAGATTGTAGGGGGGCAATTCATGCACAAAATTGCTCCATTTTCACAAATGGAAACCTGTCTATTGGCATTGCTAAGCAATACATTGATGTTCTATCTGCTCATGAACTAACAGTGAAAATTCCTACTAAAAATATGAACTTTAGCAGAACCAAATGTGCAAATAGATGAAGCTGATACTGATAAATCATCAAATGCTCCACAAAATGAAGCCCATAAAAAAAATCTCATAGAACACAAGGATTCGAAGTCATATAATCAATTATCCAAAAAGAAAATTAGACAGACCCGGAACAGTAAATCAAGAAATTCAACAAACTATGAACAGATCACATCATATCTGACCAGGAAACAGGAAAAGGATAAACCTTTTTTCATCAAATCCCAATCCAGAAGATACAAGATCGAAATCCAAATCAAGAAATGGAAGCAATGCCATAACATATAAAGAAGGATATGGGGATAACTTACAGAGATCCTTCTTAAGAGCTATCTTTATTGTCTTTTCTTGTTGCTTACCCACATGAAAATAAGCACAAGGAAAAACAAAGAAGGTACACTGAACACACAGACCTCACTATCTTAACTCTTGGAGTTCCTTTCTTCTCTCTGGCGCCATATCCTTATGCACATTTTGCTGCATAGGGTCAGAGAAACACAGAGAGAGAGAGAGAAAAATAGCTTTGCTTTCTCTATGAAATCCCCAAGACCAAGGCTACTCTTTCCCTCTCTCTCTCTTCACATGGAAGATCTCTCTTCTTCTTTTTTCTCTTTCCTGCTTTTGTTTTCAACACAAGTTCATACTCTCTCTGTCTCTAAAACAAGGTGTCGGCGTGTGCTCCACACCAGTTTTTAATGAAGAGTGGGCAAGGACTTCTTATTATTCTTGCCTTCACGGTGGTTAAGTGGGCCCCCACCCAAGCCACCTTTCTTTTTCTTTCCACCGCAAAGCAAGGGATGCACCTATTTTTTCTAAAAATAAAACATGATATTTTCAATTACTCTAAATTATTATAATTTATCATAAATAATCAAATTCGTATATAAAAGGAAGGATACCTTAATTCGGAGGATTCGAATTTGAGTGCAAAGAAACGAATACACCTAACCACATTTGTGTTAATTAGCCTTGCATCTCAAAGAGTAATTTTCTCCATAAATATTAATAAAGCTTAGATATGAACTTCCAAAAGGTACAAGATCCTATAGATTATGATATGCATTTCTCTGGTAAAAAAAGAAAAGATGATATACATTTCTTAATTGCTTACTTAATAATTAATATATATGCAAAATGTTTATAATTGAGCAAGAAGTGACAGTCTAACTTATGCTTGAGCCATCTGAAATCCATTATGCCATCCTCATATTTTTTCCTTATCGTACATGATGAGCATCATTGTGCTTGTGCATATTAATTAAGAGTATCCTTTACTTTAAAAAAAAAAAAAAGAAAGAATAAATCACAAATTCTTAAATATTTTATTTTTTCCGTTAATAATGCCACAACATAGGACATGACACCTTTAAGTGGTCACTTGTGATGATAATGATTGGCAACCAGAATACATAAACCCCAACAATTTATTTATTTTTTAAAGATGAGTAGAAAGGTGTGGATCTTGATTAATCCCAATTGTTAATCAAAGTCCAAATAACGCTTTTGATAATGCATTATTTCAAGTGCGGTGATTGGATTTTCTTCCTCTTTTTTTCTGTCTTGCACAGTTGATTTGACCACACCAAATACTTAGTTCAAGTAAGAAGCAATTGGATGATTGCGCTATGGGACTATTTATATGAATTAAGTTGTTGTGGGAAGAAATTACTTGTTACGGGAATATATTTCACTCCTCACTCTAGAAGTGAGACAGAGAAATGAGAGATTTATCACACGATAAATAAAAACGAATGAAATAAAAAAACGATAGATATATCCGTAACCTGCAAATTTGGATACATTTGACATTTAAAATCCGCGTTAGCAGAGGATGAGAGGACAAAGTGAAGAGGATTAATATAATTGTGGATTTGTTGGCATCCCAATTAGTCTCCTCCGAGTGAAGCTAAAATTCCCGCGTAACTTGCTCTTTCATTATTGAACCTGTCCAAATTACAGCTGGCATCTGTCTCTTCCGGCGGCATAAGAAATTTGGAATGTCATGAGCAGCTAAATTTTGTCGGTCGACGTCGATCCAAATTTATTTATAGTGTGGGCCAAATTTACGGCCCAAGCCCACCTCCGCATCCAAGGCCCAATTCAAATGCGACATGGCAATGGCATGACCAAAAAGGTAAATAAGTGGAAAAGTAGGGGCGTTGTTTTTTGTTCGGAGAAAAAGATCGCGTCGTAAATTCCACGCTTCGCTCTCATTTTTTTAAAGTTGGAAGATTTGGGTGTGTTTTCTCATGATTTCCCTCCAATTCCCAATTGCCCCCGCACGCACTCTTCTTTTGATTTTTCTAATTCACTGTGGCATATGGTGATATGATTGCTCTGAGCCACACACTCTAAAACCACCAGATTTGATTCGTTTCCCAGAAAATTTTCATTTTCCCGGAAAATCTAAAAACTCATCCAGATACAGAAGATTCCTTTTACTTTCTTATCCCTCGCCGTCTCTTTTTGCTCTTCAATTTCTAGGGTTTGCTTTCGCTCCTTTCTGTTTCCCGAGAACAGAGTCGTGATTTGCTCCAGGTACTGTATTTCTTTGTATAACTCTGTATGTTTCGTTTGTTTCGTATGTAGAAAAAGAAATGATGATCTTTTACCATTTTGGTGTTTCGATGAGCGCTTATGGTTGAGATGTCGGTTTTTATTTTCTCGCTGTTTCTTAAGAGCCAAACAGGGAAATTTGTGGTTTTTACTCTGCAATTCTAATGTTAACCGAAGTGACCTTTGATCTATGCTATTATCTATTACAAGATTTAGCGTTCTTTTTATATCCGACGAATCTTTAATTTGTCTTGACAAGAATTCTGAGTTAGATTTCTGTTTCGGAATTGCAACTTGAAGTTTTTGTAATATATTCAATGAGCGTGATACGATGGTTCAACTTAGGTACTTGGTTGAGATAAGTTCTTGTATTTTCCGGTAAAGAAAATAACAAATATTTATGGTATTCTTGTCATATATTTGGTTTGCAATTTATATTGTTGCTTTTGGTGATAATGGACTTCTAGACCCGTACCAGTAGTCAACTGGATGAACTTTCGTCACATTTCTGATAAAAATGTTCACGTGAATTAAGAGTCTATCTTTTGTTGCTCTAATAAATTGTACAGTTGAATTTTAAGATACTTTGTCAGGAGTTCAAAAGTTTTAATATTCTCTGGGTTTTTCTTATAATTTGTGTGTTTTTGTAAAGGACCTGCTATTATGCTTATCTTTGCGTGGATGGAGGAGGGTATGCCTCACTGATAGAGTGGTTTTGTATTCCTGAAAATTTTCTATTTGGAACATTACAAGTTTTGAATTTGAACAACCATGTTTAATTCATATTTCTTGTTTCGGTAGGAGTATATTTTATGGTCATTGCTAGTGGATTTTTATTGATATTGCGTTCCAAATTACTGCTTGAATCACTTGATTTTCTGTGAATGTGGTCATTTGACTTGGAATGATTGGTTATTTGTATTTTTGGTTGTTGAGATCACCTTGGGTCGCTTCCCTTTCTTACTTTTAAATGTAAATGTGCTTTGATCATTTTAGTTTATTATAAATTCGGTGCATGGTTCCAGGTCACTTTGGCATGGATTCTCAAGCACAAACTTTCCACCAGCGCTCAGTGTCTATCAAACTATGGCCCCCGAGCCAGAGCACCAGGATACTGCTTGTAGAACGAATGACCAAGAATTTCATCACTCCATCCTTTTTGTCTAGAAAGTATGGTCTGCTCAGTAAAGAAGAGGCCGAGGAGGATGCCAAGCAAATAGAAAATATAGCTTTTGCAGCTGCTGACCAACATTTTGAGAAGGAACCATATGGTGATGGAAGTTCGGCAGTTCAAATTTATGCTAAAGAGTCCAGTAAGCTTATGCTGGAAGTTCTCAAAAGAGGGCCCAAATTAAAGGAACATGGAGAGGTGATGCAAGATACTGCTACCCATGGAAGTGTCTTTGATATATCTGGGAGTCGCCGGTCCTTTATTGATGCTGAGGAGGCTGTGGAACTGTTAAAACCATTAAGGGATCATGAAAAATTGTATACCAAGATATGTTTTAGCAATAGAAGCTTTGGTCTGGATGCAGCCCATGTTGCTGAGCCAATCTTAACATCTATCAAAGATCAATTGAAAGAAGTAGACCTGTCAGATATTATTGCAGGAAGGTCAGAAACAGAAGCTCTTCAAGTCATGAATATATTTTCTTCAGCCCTGGAAGGATGTGTTTTGAGGTATCTCAATCTTTCAGACAATGCCATGGGTGAAAAGGGTGTCAATGCATTTGGGTCACTCCTGAGGTCACAAACTAATTTGGAGGAACTTTATTTGATGAATGATGGCATATCAGAAGAAGCTGCAAGAGCAGTTTCTAAGTTTATCCCATCCACTGAGAAGCTTAGGGTCCTTCACTTTCACAACAATATGACTGGAGATGAGGGGGCAATTGCCATCTCTGACATGGTAAAACGTTCACCTCTCTTGGAGGATTTTCGTTGTTCTTCCACAAGGGTGGGCTCTGAAGGGGGCATAGCTTTAGCTGAAGCACTTGGGACATGTTCCCATCTGAAGAAGCTTGATTTGCGTGACAACATGTTTGGAGTACAATCTGGGATTGCTCTGAGCAAATCTCTATCTGCTTTTGCAGATCTTACTGAAATTTACCTGAGTTACCTTAACTTAGAAGATAAAGGAACAGAAGCCCTTGCCAATTCTCTCAAAGAGTCTGCACCCTCACTTGAGGTTTTGGAAATGGCGGGAAATGACATTACAGCCAGATCGGCTGCTGCTTTAGCAACCTGTATAGCAGCGAAACAATTCATTACCAGGTTAAACTTGTCTGAGAATGAACTGAAGGATGAAGGTGCGATTTTGATCAGCAAAGCAGTTGCAGAGGGTCATGGTCAGTTAACTGAGGTTGACTTGAACACAAATTCAATTAGAAGGGCTGGAGCAAGGGCGTTGGCACAGGCTGTTGTGCACAAACCTGGGTTCAAGTTGCTGAACATAAATGCTAATTTCATATCAGATGAGGGGATTGATGAGGTAAGGGAGATTTTTAAGAATTCACTGAATGTGCTTGGGCCTTTGGATGAGAACGACCCTGAAGGAGAAGATCTTGATGAGGAGGCTGAAGAGGATGCTAATAATGAGGTTGATTTGGAATCAAAGCTTAAGGGCCTTGAAATTAAGCAAGAAGAGAATAACTGATACATGCTGTTTGCTGCCTTTTGTTAATTTGATTTAAAACTTGTTCAGATTCCAACTTTTCTGATTAGCTAGATTGTTTCCATATGAGCTATTTCAGCGGTTTTAGCCATGGTGAAATAGATCACTTGTTGTAGACTAGGCTCGTTATTTGAAACATTCAACATTCGAGAGTCTAGCTAGTTGTATGCTCTCGTGTCCCTGTTACTTAAGTTGCTGGCAGCCAGTTTTCTGGTTATGTATGCAAAACTGGTTCAGCTGAGTAGAGTACTGGTTGAGGTGCATGGCTACATATATTTTGAATTCAGATCTCCAATTTCAATTTCTTTTGTCTAAAAATAAAATTTACAGAATCAAGATTAATTGAAGGTAGAGGCAGGTAATATAGGTCCGTCCACTTGATTTACATTGTTTCTTCACTTTTTATTAAGCATTTCAAATTATTTAGTAAGTTGCTTCCCGTCGAAAGAAAATATCACATAGGATATGAGATACAAGAAACAAAAAATAAACTTTACAGGGCAAATTGATCACACTGCTACTGGAACTTTAAGGGACTCAATTATCTTGTCATCCAACTCAAATTTGATGGTTTTCTTGTCTCTCCCGATCTTTAAGTACTCTTCAAATCGCTCCTTCAAGTCTTCGGCGAGGTTCGTGGTAGATTTCCATCCTAGAATTTCCTTGGCAGCTCTTGGTTCTGCGTAGAAGTGCTGCAAAGTAGGCGAAAAATTTAACTCATTGCAACACAACAATGTCAAAAGTACAAAGAAACTGCATGATCGGTTATAAGTGCCCTCTTTGGATCAAGACAATTTATTACCATGTTCCGGAATGGAAAAGCTTTCTTTGCATCAACTCCCGCAGCTTTTGGATCATAATGCACTATGTTAACAGGGCGTCCAGCAGCTTGAGCACAAAGTTTTGCCAATCCATCGAGGGTCACAGCACGATCACTTACACAGTTGAAAATGTTACTAGATGCAGCGTCGGGGTTCTCAACCGCTAGGGTAAGCATAGAGGACAAGTCCCTAACATGGGAGATGTTGGTAAGTTGCAATCCGGAACCAGGGATTGGAACTGGTCTGTCCCTCAAAATTCCTGCACAGAAAATATCATGAAACACCATAGTAATTTATTATGAACTATCAGAAAAGTGCTTAATACTAACTACTTACGATCGAAGAACCACTCCTCGCAATCTTTGTTGTTGCCGGAACCTAACATGTACTGTGGGCGAAATATTGCCCAACTACCAAATATCTCTGCAATGTACTTCTCTACTGCAACATGACTAGCATCAGCTTTAACAACATCCTGCCATAATATAGGTTTTAGTTCACCACTAAAGCAATGAGGTCTTAGTTGAATGCAAGAGGAATTAGAGACACAAAATATACCCCTTCAACATGAGGTGGCTCCTCAGTTGGCTTGTAAATTCCAGCACTGCTGATGTACAGGAATTGCTTCACACCAGAACTCTTGGCCCAATCTGCCACAGGCCTATGTGAAAATTACAAAGATTTGTTTAGTTTCCAATCAAGCCCCACAAATCAAAGCCAAAGCTCAATTAAAAAAAGGGTTTGAAATTTATAAATTTAAAAAAGAAAAAGAAAAAAAAGAATTGTAAGCAAAATGCAGTGAGAACAGAGTCGCACCATATTTGAACATTTAGACAGCATAGCATACAAAAGCTACCCCAATTGAAATTGAGTTTTAGAGAATCAAAACAACCGACCTCACAGTGTCCAAATCTTTGCCATTGTTTTCCAACACAACATCAAATGCTGTTCCTTCCAAAATCTTTCCAATCTCCGCAGGTTCTCCCCACACAGTCTGCCCTCCAGCACTTACAATTTCCTAAAAGAAAAAGTATTCAAATCACCCAAAAGTTCCGACCATATGTAGGAAAAATCCCACTTTGAAAATTCAATTAGAAAGAGATATAAACATGTGGAAAAAATTTTGCAGTGAAAAAATGTGGAAACTATTAACTGAGAATCTGCTAAATGGGGGCTTCTTCATCTTGTCTGAGCTCTCTTCACCAACAGTCAATATGGTGACTTCGTGGCCAGAACCCAGAAGCTCTTTTGCAAAGTAGAATCCAATCACTGCGTGCCCACCACCATTTGTATTCACTATCAGGACCTTTTTCTTCTCTCCAGCACTTGCCTTGATACTGAAGGAACAACGGTTGAAGCGCCTGGAAATTGCAGGGTATGCGACAGAAGAATGAGAAATAGAGAGAGAAGAGGAGAGAGTAGAGAAGTGGGAGGAGGAGGAGAGAGAGAGGCGTGGAAGATGAGAGAGAGAACGTGGAACAAGGTTGGAGGGTGTAGAGGAAAAGAGCACAGAGGATGATGATGAAGTAAGAGTGGCCATCGAGTACGAGCCTGTGACTGATTGTATGAGAACCATCAATTCTTAGTACAAGATAAAGAACAGGGAAACCGAATGAGTTTTTTTTTTTTTTTGGGTTGGATTTTCCTTTTTTCAGCTCATTAAAGTTTTAGTTATAATAAATACACATGTGGCTAATGAAAAATGAAAAGGATAGGATAGGAATTTAAAAGTAAAGGCTTTTTATGCCAATGGTCCTTGTACTATGTCAAACTTCGTTATACCCTTCATGACTCGTTTAGGAATAACCGATTCTTGGGGGCCAATCTTGTTTAAATTAAAGATAATGTTGTCAAATTTGGTGTTGGAGGGGGTCATGGAAGGGTGGGGAAAATTGGGACGAGGGATGGCTGGGGGCTTGGGTCGTCGAGGGAAGGGTGGGGAGGAGAGATCGAGGGGAGAGGGGAGTAATGGTGGGTAAGAGTAATTTGACAATATTCTTAAATTGTAATACAATTTTGGACGAATTTTGCGTCGATGATGATATTAATGTGCCAGACAAGTGACTGATGATATCATTATTAATTTTGAAGTTTAGATACCGTTAACGACAAAAGACCAAAAGTAAAAAAGAATTCTAATGACCAAATAACTTCCAAAATGTAACTCCATAGTGGAAAATAAAAAGATAAAAGATGGTTAAGAAGAAATGAAAAAATATATGAGTTTAGAGTGTATTAGGTTGATGATTTTAAAACTACAATTGCTCGATTTAAATAAATTATTCACCATCTTTGTTTGATCTAAATAGATCATTCATGATCTCTTTCAATTTAAATAGATCATTCATGATCTCACATTATAACACGTGTTGGTTTAGAAGTTATAATTTAAAGTGTAATATTAATGGTTATATAGGTGTGAAATTTGAAAAGATGATAACACCTTATGGATGCAACATAGTTAGTGTCCCACACAATAATTCCTCTCTCCTAACCTAAAAAGCCACCTCACTTTAGTCAAGATAGAAACAGGAGAAAGTAGTGGATCAGTTCAGATCCACTTTGAGTTGAGATCAATAATAAATAAAATAATTGAAATAGATTTTATAACGTTGGCTTTCGGCGCATCTATATATAGAATATTAAATCAAACCCACTATCACAAGCTCCTCCAAAATCCCAAAAACTAGCCGTTACTTTTCCTCTGTTCTCTCGAATGGCAGCTTCAGTGGATACGCCATCACCTACCCACCTGAACCACAAGGCTACAAGCTTATTCATGGCTTCTTCTTCTTCTTCTCCTCTGTTCAGTCCCTCCTCAGATAAGCGCTTTTGGAGCTCTCTCCGCAGCCGGATCGACACTCTTCTCGACGATCCCAGCTCCAAAATCCCAACTGCCCAAAACCCACCAAATGCTGATCCCTCTCTACCAGTTCAAATGGTGAGTGTCTCCCTTTACTCTTTGTTCTTGATTTCACTGTAAATTTTGCTTCTGGCCCAAAATGGGTTTTCTGTTTTGTTGTTAATTTAATTTCTTTTTTCTGTTAAAAGAATGTTGGAGGATTGAAGCGTGCAAAAGCAACGAAGGAAGACTCGTTGCTTTTGATGAGAGGCTTTGACTCCATAGCTCACACTTTGTCTCAGCTGTCCAACACTTTAGAGACTGCTCTTCAGGTAAAGTTCTATCCTTCCTGCAGACAGCTGAAAATTTGAACTTGTTGTAAATTTGTTCACAGTAAAAAGTGTATGCAAGATCTGAGTTTTGAAATTTGCTTTTCATTGCCTGAACTGTAGAAATTTTTCAAAACCAGATGTGATTTGAGCTTATGCGACTTTCTTTGTTTGCCGTGTTTATAGGGAGCCAACGATCTAGCTAAGCCACCCACATTAACAGAGATATTCCATGGCCACCTCAACAAATCTGAGAGTAAAGAGAAGGACACAGAAGATCCCCATGTAGGACTGAAACGGAAGTTTGACAACAGCCATTGCTCAGAGGAACAAGGAGACGACTCAAAAAAGGAAAATGAGCAAGACCCCAAAGATGGGAAGCTGAAGAAAGCTAAAAATGTAGGTTTCGCTTCTTTTTGTTCAGTGTGAAAATCTTTGATGGGACCTTCTTAGCTGCCTACTTTGAGTTGATTGCTAATTGTGTGCTTATCTCTCCACAGCTTGCAATTTCTATGGCAACCAAAGCAGCTTCGTTTGCCAGGGAACTGAAGTCAATAAGGTCGGATTTATGCTTTATGCAAGAGCGCTGTGCTCTGCTGGAGGAGGAGAACAGGAGGCTCCGAGATGGATTGCATAAAGGGTTGAGGCCTGATGAAGATGATCTGGTGAGACTCGTGTGTTTCGATTGTTCCCAATGGATATTTTCTGATATGAGATAACATTTGCACAACATTAATCAATCTCTTGTGGAATATTTGATGTTGATATAGGTGAGGCTTCAATTGGAGGCACTGCTAGCTGAGAAATCAAGATTAGCAAATGAAAATGCAAATCTGGTTAGGGAAAACCAATGCCTCAATCAACTTGTGGAGTACCACCAGCTAACCTCCCATGACGATGACGTCTCTGCTTCATATGAACAAGTTATACAAGGGTTGTGCTTAGACTTCTCGTCTCCACCACGACCGACAGCAGAAGAGGCAAATGAAGATGATGGTGATAATGAAGTTTCTCAAACACCCCAAACCAATCTTTTTGGCTTCTCTGACCCTCGTGATGATGTGTGTTCTCACGAAGATCATTAGAATGGTTTACAATTTGGTTCTTTCGGATTTGGAATTAACGTTTACTGATGTAAATTTTGTTCTGTTAAAGTAAGTTACTACTACTCAGCAACAAATATGGATATAGCAATATTATTGTGCGTCTATTAGATGCATAGCATAAATGTCATAATTTATCAACCCAGTTCCAGGGATTTCCAAATAGGCGATCTCAATGGAAATGAATTAGCTCTTTTTTTTTTTTTTTTTTCTTTCCTGGACTATTTTTCCCTACTCAGATTATATAGTAGGTGATTCCAAAGGAGAGTAACTAGAACCCTATATGGCCCCTGTGAGACCCATAAAGAGTTCTAAGAAAAAGTTTTCAATCCCACTTCATGGAGCACAAAACAAGGGTCGATGAGCCTAAATCCAGATTGTAGTAAGAAAAGACAGCGTACCACCTAAACCAGCTCGCGGAAAAGATTGACAAAAAAACCTAGATCTTTAGGGAAGGAATATTATACATCTTAACTGTTATAATCAAATCATAAACTTCAATCAAACAGTACTGCTAATAATAGAATATGCTTGAGAACGTTAGATTAACTTCTAATTCTTAACAAACCAAAGTCACACTTCAAAGTTCAACAACCAAACAGATATCATATGAACAACCGAGTACTGAGTGCTTAAACCATCAGTAACATGCCCTTCAATGTTCTAACAAAATAAAGCTAGTTCCCAAACTAACAAGTTCCAATTTTTTTTACAAAGACTGCTAAGCCAATCATATCAACCATTGTCCTCAGTTCCTTTCATTGCTTTAGGACTGTTTCTTTCTTTTAGCTGCATACTTGCGATCTTGAGCTTCTTGGGGAGATGAGACATTTACAACTCTTTCAGTAGCTTTTGATAAAGCTGAGACCAAAATCACATCCTTCATTTTCTCCATCACTCCAGAAAATGCACAAGTCCCTTTCTCATACTACAACCAACCAAAGAAAAAATGACAATCAAGAATCAAGCATTGGTCCACATCATTTACAACTCTTACATGCAAAACAATCCTTTCCCTTTTAAATCTTTGAATGGTGTTATAAACTGCTATTTGTTAATTACAGCCTATGATTTATACTTTAGATATTACTAAAAGTGACAAAACCCACAATGACCCCAAAAGAAAGTTGCACAAACCATAAAGTGGACAATTTATCCAAATCCTAATTGATATGGAAATTCAAGGTAGCATAAATTTTCTTACCCCTTCAAGTTTGCCAAGAGCTACTTCCAACTTCAAAGAAAGCTCATGGTTTTCATTTTTCAAAGCCTCAATCTGCATATGTAAAGAAATGTTATAGCCCTTGAAAAAAAGATAGATAGTTCTTCACGATAAATGAAAATAACCTTCATTTGGGAGTTTATATACAAGCTTTTGTATCCTAACTCTGCAGATTTAGAAAAGACAGGGCTTCTCTTCTTTGCCTGATTACACAACCCCAATAAATTGTTTGAATAAGCAACACAAATTAATATATGCAAGTAAACATCAAACTCTTATAATCCCCAGAGCAAGATGAATACCTTTGAGTTCTGTGTTTCCACTAATTGTATAAGATAATCAATTTTTTCTTCCATGCTTTTCTCACCCAAGGTTGTTTGTTCCTCCAAAAGAGGTTGCTCCCCTTCCACCATCTCCTCTTCCATCTCACTATCACTAATGTTTTCAATCACGGGCTCAATGTTCTGGTTTTGAACAGGCATATTACAGTTCCGAATGCGTAAAGATCGCCTAACAACAGAATTGAGCTGCTTCGGTCTCTTTTTTGAATGAGAGGATTTGGTAGATTTTTCTTGCATCATATGCATTGAGTTAGTTTTCTCCAGCGGAGGGCTTGCGTTTTCATGTTGCTGGTCCATTTGCTCTGAAGAAGGATTTGGCCCCTCAGGTTGTGGTTCCTCAGTTTCAGATGATGGTTGTGTGGCTTTAGGCTTTGAATTGAAGACCATAATAATTTATTAGTAAAATTAACCATAATTAAACAATTCAATTTAGTATGTGCAGATTATAATAGTAATAATAAAAGACACTATCATTGAAGGTAACACAATTGCTAATAAAAGAGAACCAAAATATCAGTAATCTAATCTGCAACTACAAATGCATTGAAGAACCAGACATGGACAAGCTTCTTAATGTACTTACCTAAAGAGAATTTGATCTTTGCATTTACAAAAACATAGGAAAGTACTAGAAAGCTAAAGAATATGAAGAAGGGCCCTCTGTAAGACAATTTATTTTTCAAAAAATAATACACATAATTTCTGTAAAGCATTCTTTTATTTCTGTTTTACCCAACAAATTAAAGCAAGAACTTCCATTAAAATGTCAAGTTCCTCACCAAGCAAAGCATATATATGAATACTCCAAACAAAATAAGACTATTAGCATTCCTCATTTAGCCTCTCTACCATTCCAAACTGAATATAGCATAATCTTTATGCTCTCAAAATGTGGAGTGCAAGAAGATGAAGAGTAGTGTCAATAGAGCCAGCTAAAATACATAACATTTTATAATCAAAACAAGGATGCCTCAAATACATAAATCAACTTGTTTGTAATTCAGAGAAACGCATCCCTGTCTTTAATATATACAAAACCCTAAATCCACCACCATCTAAAATTATAAATAATAAAAAAACTATTAACCCTAAAAAGTAACATTATAACAAAACAACAAGTACAGGACACATAAATCAACATATCCCAAAAGGGAACAAAGACTCTACGAGTAAACACTATAAACAAACAGAAAAGAAAAAACCTTTTAACCATGAAAGGAAAAACAAGAAATAGAAAAACAAAAATCAGAAGAAACGCATGGTGCAGCAATACAACCAACCAATAAAACAAAAGAAGAAGAAAAAAGCTTCAGCCTTTGTTGAAAAGAAATAAAATGCTGGTTAAGCAAAACAAAGATGAAAGTTAAGAGAAGTTCACCGTATGAACCGTTCCTTCCTTCCTTGAAGCATTTGGTCTCCTACCCATCTCTCTGTGTAACTCTCAAATACACAGAGCTTACTCTTGTGTCTGTTCTGTTCTGCTAGTGTGATCAAAAGAGGAAGCGTCTTTTACTCTCTGCGAGCTGCTCCCATTGAAAGTCCTTGGAAACGTGCGAGAACCGAAGGGTAATTTCCTTCGTAATGTTCGAGGCTTCATCAATCTTCACCGTTCAATTTGTTGCCTGTTTTGAATCGCTCAATTATGGCCCTCTGTTTTCTCACCGTACCATTTAGCGCCCTTTTACCCTTTTTTCACCATCCTCAACCCAAATGGAGTTAAATCCAAAATTTTCTCCTTTAAAATACAACTATTCACAAACACACATACTATAAACAAATAATTGTGTATTTATATACTTTAGGATGATTTTGAGGTTAGATTAGTTAATTACCATTTTGGTCGTTGGATTTTTTTCTAAGGTTATATTTAATCAGAAAAAATCATGGCCATTTGATGGGAGGAAAATGTTTAAGTTCTAATTTAAGAAAAAAATGAAGCAAACAAGCGACACGTGGCTCCTAATGGATCAACACAACGGCTAATCTTTAAGGTTTTTTAGGTTTTAGACATAAATTTTTTTTCACTTTTGGAAAAAGCCAAAGCTTTTTCAAAAAAGACAAAAAAATCACTCAACTTTCAAATCAAAGACATGCAAATGTATTGGATTCCTTAGGAAATCTAAAAATAAATAAGGGCATTTTTGTCCATTTTTGCTTCTTTAAAAATTTTTCTCTCTCCTTTTGCTTTTTCCAAAATGTCCCTAATCTTTAGCATCAGCACGGGGCTGTATTTTAGCATCAACACCTGAAAATTTAGGTCCAACTCAAAAGTTGGGTAGAATTTAGTGCCGGATGGAAATTATGACTGGACCTATATATGCCTTGGAGAAGAAATTTGGGACTAAAATCCAAAATTTAACATTTGGCCCTCTCCACTGGAGATGGCCTTACCATTTCCATAGTGCCAAAATTTGAAAGGAACTTTTATAATTTGAATGGCTCATCTTGCCCGTTTATTCTTCTTCTGGATCCACAAAGGGGCCCATCACTAATAACAACACATTTATAGCCCTTCGTTCCGTAGCTAAGTGATTCATAACACTTATTACTCTTGCATTCTATTTCCCTAGTTTGATTCACTCTTTCCTAAGAGCATCTACAATGGTGCTCTCTATTTCTTAGCTAAAATTTGGCTAAGTTTAGGAGCTCTCTACAAAATTTCAACTCCAACCATACTCCTTAATTTGGAGAGCTATAAATGGTATAACTCTTTTTTGATTGGTCCATCTCTATTTAAAAATAAAATAAAAAATAGTTAGCATTAAATAAAGGTTTGAAATACTAATTAAATAAAGCAGCATTAAATTATAGGGAGCCACTAGGAGTCCTTTCTCTCTCCTCAGAATTAGGAGCTCCTAGAGGACTCCCTATTTTAGGAGGTGGATAGGGAATGTGATTGGTGTTGTATTTTTAAGATCCCTCCCTAAAATTTGTCTAAGGAGATGGTTTAGGGAGCCCATTGTGGATGCTCTAATATCACTTGTATCCGAAAAACAAAACAAAAAGGTGACACCCCTAAAACCATTTCTCACACCCATCTCTCTTTACGAACCCAACATTTAATTTTTCATCAATCCCCCAAAATCCACATCAAATTCACTAACTAGAACCCTCAAACCAAGCAGAAGGATAGACTTGAATACTCCAAACAAAATAATACCACTAGCACTCAGACTCAGAGCCTAATCTATATAGCATCATTCTTTATGCCCTTATTAATTGATAGCTGATTTTCGCATTCATTTTTTATCTACTTACATTTCATTTTTGTTATAGTAAAAAATATTTAAAAAATAAAAGAGAATATAAACGGACAAAAAGAGAGTAAGAAAATCAAAACCCTATTAATTTTGCATTATCCATGAATCGGCCTCATGATCGTTTGTCTTATCGGTAAATAATTGCCCGTTGGTCCTTTTGCAGTTGAGGGCAAGTACACTGGATATGGGTATCCGTGGCCGGACCCGTTTTCTCCTCTTTTGGGGCTCACAAGGTGGCCCATCACCAATAACGTCCACTTTCAGTTCATGAACCACTTGGGAACGATAAGATGATAAGAAAAAAATCATCGTCCTCTTCTTCTTTTTCTTCAATCCGTACACTCTGTTTTTCTCTGTCTGAAGAGTGAAGGCTCTTAAACCCAAGCTTTCCCATGGTACCTCTCCTTTCCTTCCACACTTCCGCAACGCAGCCTCTCTTATTGACCCCGAGCTCAACCCCATTTCTCCACACCCACCTCTCTCGCATCAAATCCCAGCCTTCACGACGAACCCAATTTCTCATTTCATCAATCTCCCCAAACTCAAACCAATTCACCAACCAAAACCCTCAAACCCCACCAAAGCAGCCTCCGAGAACCCAGTTCCCTGGGGGGTTCAAGCGTCCAGAGATCAAGGTTCCCAATATTGTGCTGCAGCTGGACCCTGATGATGTATTGGTCGGTGACGATGCTTTGGATTTGATCGACAAGGCGGTGTCGAAATGGGTTGGGATTCTGGTGCTGAATGGTCGTGAAGCAAGTGGTGGCAGACTCTATGAGGCCGCCTGTAAGTTGAAGTCGGTGGTCAGAGACCGCGCCTACTTGTTGATCTCCGAGCGTGTTGATATCGCCGCCGCAGCTAATGCTAGTGGGGTTCTTCTCTCTGATCAAGGTCAATCTTCATTCTTCAACTCATTTTACTACTTGGGTTGTGAAAGTTTTGATATATATACACACGTATTTGATTAACCAAGTGAATGAAGCTGCCTCAGTAGAAGCTACTGGTGTGAGTGTGACTTAATCAAACAGCTGCTGTATAGTATACAACTTCTTATATGGCAGCTTCATTGTCGTTGATAATATATAATTATATATAACCTCTTTGTTTGTATTCATCTTTGATACTTTTAAGATTATAATTTGCTGACTCATTGTGTTTTTATGTTCTCGCTTAGCTAATTTTAACCTTTATGCTATACTACCTAAGTGGATCGTATTGAAACAAGAATAATCTGATTCAATTTAGTATTTTTTTTTAGTTCATTACATTTGTTATTGAAAATCCCATGACTAGGTCAGTGATGTGTTTATTTCTTCTTACATAGGTCTTCCTACCATTGTTGCAAGAAGCACAATGATGGCTTCCAAATCTGATTCAGTCATCCTTCCTTTGGTGGCTAGAAATGTTCAAGACATAGATGGTGCCATAAGTGCCTCCAGTTCTGAAGGAGCTGATTTTCTTATATATGGTATTGGTAGACAGGAAGAAGTTCATGTGGCACTGAATCCACTATTTAAAAATGTGAAGATACCGATATTTGTCATGTTCCCTTCATATGATGCTTTATATTCGGAGGTGCCAACATTACTCAAATCTGGCGCTAGTGGATTAGTTACATCTTTGAAAGATTTCAGGCTGCTTAATGATGAGGCTTTGAGCGAATTGTTTGACATCGTCTACATGAAAAATGATAAAACACAGGATGAAGTTGAAAGCTTCGATAATCTCACAGTTTTGAATGTGCTTAATGGTCTCAACGACGACAAAAATGTTGCTGGATTTCTTAATTTGGAGGATAGAGAAAAGCAGTTCATAGAAACAGAGAGATCAGTGTTGCTGAAAGCAATAAATGTCATCCAGAAAGCCGCTCCACTGGTGATCATTTAATTAAATTTTTTGGTAGTTGAAGTTAATCTTGAGATGATTCAAGTTTCATTACTCTTTATTTGTATACTTTATGATGGATAGTGACGTATTGATTTTGGATGACAGATGGAGGAGGTTTCACTTCTCATTGATGCAGTTTCTCAAATTGATGAGCCATTTTTACTGGTTATAGTGGTAATTGTGTGCTGAACTTCAACAAATTGTGGTTCCAGGGGTATACATTGGTATTAGCTCTATATTTCATGTAAATCCTTTTTCTTTTCTTGATAGAGTTTAGAATTAAGGTGGCCTTTGATAATATTATTGCAAACCTTAGACATACTTTATAAAACTGTTCCATGATACCTATATTTATAGGTCATTAATGTTTTCAAATAAAGACCTGACAAGCAGCTTGGTTCTATTCTATCTGCCTAGGACAATATGTTTGATGAAATGATTTGTTATTGCATCTTGTCCTTCAGAAACTGCAGCCTATCCTTTTTGAGCCTTTGTTTATATTTATGCTTCCAAACTTACTGTTTAGAAGGTGTGTGACTATCCTTTAATTGGTTATTTATCATGTTTGAGCTGGAAGAATCATGATGTGAATTTTGTGTTATTTTTCTGAAATTGGCTTTATTTTATATCATGAGTTCTGTCGGAATGTTTCTGGTGATCTCCCATGACTTTACCTCTCCTTTTGTCAACAGGGTGAGTTTAACTCGGGTAAGTCAACTGTTATTAATGCACTTCTCGGAAGTAGATATCTTAAAGAGGGGGTTGTTCCTACGACTAATGAGATCACGTTCTTACGCTATTCTGAGATGGATTCTGGTGAGGAACAACGTTGTGAAAGGCATCCAGATGGTCAATATATATGCTACCTTCCTGCTCCAATTCTTAAGGAAGTGAGTGGATTTAATGTAGTGCTAATCAAACTATTTATTCAGTTCAACAATAGTGCAATCCCTTATTTATAGATTCTGGTTACTCTGCACTTTATTGAAATGATTCTCATATGTATTATAAGTAGCCACACACACATGCTGGCTGATGCACAAGATAAAAATATGTGTACTGCAGGCAGAACAAAATTTATTGAACATCTTGCTTAGTCTTTCATATTCCTAGAACTAGATTAATGCTAGTTTATGATAAAAACTGCATTATCTGATGCACATGTTTTCTTTTAAATTGAAAGCAGATACACGTTGTTGATACACCTGGAACTAATGTGATTCTCCAGAGGCAGCAACGCCTTACTGAGGAATTTGTGCCCCGTGCCGATTTGCTTCTTTTTGTTATCTCTGCTGACCGCCCATTAACTGAAAGTGAGGTATGATTCACTGGTTCATGGGCTACATGCATCTCATTCTTTTGTCCAGGCTTCTACCTTTTTTCAAATAAAATACTTATTTATCCAGAAAAGTAGGATGTAATTTAAGATATACATCTTGAAAACTATCATTCGTTGTTATCTGAGTATGGAATCGATAACAAGGTTCATGAAATGATTCTACGTCAAACTCGAAGGTTGATATGTTTGTATTAGTAGATACCTGTCCGAGGCTGCAAATATCTGTATGCTTAGGAAGGCATTGTTGTAGATCTTAAAGTCTTTCAGCTGATTTTGGCATTGATTTATGACAACATGTGAGGAAGCCCTTAATATGCTATGCTTGTGGAATAGTTGTACCTATTCCTCATTATCACTAAAGCTGATTTCAGTACCACTTGTTCTCCAGGTTGCTTTCCTTCGTTATACTCAGCAGTGGAAGAAGAAAGTTGTGTTTGTCCTGAACAAATCTGATATCTACCAGAATGCTCAAGAGGTTCTGTTTTGCATTTACTCATATAGATTGTTGATATTACTTTTGGCAATCCTCTTTCAGTAAAATCAGTTAATATGGTGCTTCCATCTATTTGAGCTTCTCCAGTGTTCTTCCTGTTATGTTTATCCAATGTCATTATTTGGTGCAGCTTGAGGAAGCTATGTCATTCATCAAGGAGAATACACAGAAATTGCTGAATACTGAACATGTGACATTATTTCCTGTCTCTGCGAGATCTGCTCTTGATGCAAAACTTTCAGCTGCTGCTTTGGGGAAAGATTGTGCAAAACTATTAGGATCTGATTCACAGTGGAAAACCAGTAGCTTCTATGAACTTGAGAATTTCTTGTATAGTTTTTTAGATGGGTCAACAAGTACCGGAATGGAAAGAATGAAACTCAAACTGGAAACACCGATTGCAATTGCAGAAAAACTACTTTCTGCCTGTGAAACTCTTGTTACACAGGACTGCCGATATGCCAAGCAGGACTTGGCCTCGATAAATGATATAGTTGGGAGTATAAAGAACTATGCAGTGAAGATGGAAAATGAAAGCATTGCTTGGAGAAGAAGAATTCTGTCTGTGGTATGTTTTGCAGAAACTTATGCCCTTGTATAATCCAATGGCAAATTGATGGAATAGTTTCATAAACTTAGTTAACGAGTTGTGTCTGCACATACAATTGCAGATTGATACCACAAAATCACGTGTGGTGGAGCTCATAGAAGCTACCCTGCAATTATCAAATCCTGATCTTGTTGCTTATTATGTTTTCAAAGGGGAAAAATCTGCCTCTATTCCAGCAACCTCAAGGGTTCAAAATGACATTATGGGTCCTGCATTTTCAGATGTGCAAGTAAGTTGATAGCCTTAACTTTGTTCCATTAACTTTTTCCCCTATTACTTTGGCAAGCCTTGAAATGTAATTTTTAATCATGCAAGGATTGTGCCTGTATGAATATGCCTAAGATAACAATTTGCATCTTTTCTGGATTTCATCATAGGAATTAGAGATTTGGTTTTCTCTTCTTGTGTGTTCTTGCATTATCTTTGTCACCATGCTTGATTGTTTTCTGTGGACTTTGATTCTTTTTTTACCGTTTAATGTCCATGTCTTGTCATATAGAAACTACTTGGAGAATATGTGATATGGTTGCAATCAGACAACGCTCGTGAAGGAAGGATGTATGCAGAAACATTCGAAAAACGTTGGTCTTCATTTGTCTATCCACACAGACAGGTGCATTTGGAGACGTCACTGGAAAAAGTAAATGAACTCAGCTTGAAAGTGATAGAGGGATTCAGTACCAATGCTGCTTCCAAATTGTTTGAGCAAGAAATACGTGAAGTGGTAAGTTCAATATTATTCAGGATATGGATTAGGATTTGGTGTTCTAGATGAAGAATTAGTTATGATTAAAAAGTTTGAGATACTTATGTTGTGTTTTGAGGTAGAGATATGCTATTTATTTTACTTTTCCTTAAAAAAAAAACAATGAAGAGATTGGATATGATTATGGCTTGTGACAAGGTGCTCCATATATATTATTGTATAAAATATCTTATTAATTCAATCTGATTCGCTTCAATTCCAGTCTCTTGCGACTTTTGGTGGACTAGGAGCAGCTGGTTTATCAGCTTCACTTCTGACATCTGTACTGCCGACCACTTTAGAAGATCTTCTTGCTCTTGGTCTTTGCTCAGCTGGCGGGTAATGTGTCTTCTTGAATTGAACTCTTTCTGTTTGTCTTCATTTCTTTACTTGGTAATTCTCTTTTATTCTTGAGGCATGCCAAAGTTTTGCGTAAACATGGCAGAAATCCTCTGCTCTATGACTTAATAAACACTCAAATCATATGTTTTTATTTGTTTCATCTCTGATTTAGGTTACTAGCGGTATCAAAATTTCCCGCTCGTCGGCAAGAGATGATAGATAAGGTGAAGAGGACGGCAGATGTGTTGGCACGTGAAGTTGAAGAGGCCATGCAGAAAGATCTTTCAGAAGCTATTGAGAATATGGAAAGCTTCGTGAAAAATATCAGCCAGCCTTACCAAGATACAGCACAGCAGAGACTAGAGAAACTCCTAGAGCTTCAAGATGAAATATCCAATGTTGATAAACAACTTCAAACACTACGAATTGAAATCCAAAATCTACACGTGTCATGATCTCAGCTTGAGTTTAGCCTTCATTCCCTGCATTTCACCTTGTAATGGATGCATTGTTATGTATTTCCTCCCCCTTTTTTTATTAAATTTGTTCTTCCCCCTTAGTTGGGGTAATAAGTGTAATATATTGTTATGTATCCATAAGAAGAATTACTTGGAAGTTGGAAGTGAAAAGCATGTAAATTGTACTTTCGATGCTTGGAAAATTTCAAGCTTCGGTGACATGAGGCAAAACAGTAAAACTGAAGGAAGAACAATTACCTTTGCTTTCTCTTTTTACAGTGACTCTAATTGAACTTTGGCGTAAGGGGTAGGCTCACTGTCATGGCCAACTGACCTTAACCTATATTATAGTTTATAATTAAAACAAACAAGAATGATCAGACCAAAAAAAAAAAAGGGACGAATTGATTCCTGCTCTGACAATTTCTTAAGGTGGTGTGTTGATGGAGAATGGACCTTTTGAAACTTAATTTCCTCTTTAGTTGGTGGTTAATATCATTCAACTCTTGATAAAAAGAAAATTCCTAGCACTAACAAAATTCCTTATTAATGCCAATTAAGATCGAAGGACCACAATCAAACATTTGGAAAGCCAATCTTGATGCTTTCAATGATCATATCTACGTACCGTCCATAAAGTGTTTTTATAGTTTATTTATGCCTGAAAAACTTAAGCGCAACGAATAGGAGGCAACCATTTTATTATCCTAGGGACATGTCACATGTCGCATGATTCAACTGCCAAGTGAAACAAACATGCATGTCTAAATTAATGGAAGAAAAAGTTGTCACTAACGTGACATGGTCAAAAGTTGTCAAGGAATGCGCTTTGTTAACATGTTTGTGCAAACCATGAATTTGATTCCACCATTTTTCTTGGGAAAGATCATAAAGTTGAAGTTGACAAATTTATCAATAAATTAGGGATTTCAGAAGAAAAGGTGATCATAAATTAAATAAATTTAACAAGAGCCAGCCAGGGAGCAAGATGAAACAAAGAGACCCTTTCATTGGTTTGCAAAGTTACTCTTTTTCTCTTTTCTTCTTCGTTGGCTAATATGGAGATTCTAAAACAAAAGCAGATATGTGAAATATTTTGTTTAAAAAGAAAAGTCTATGGCTAGGGCTCGAATTGTACAAGAAGTAAATATTCTTGTCAGCCAGCCTTATCCTAGCCAAAGGCGGAACTAGAAATTTTTCAACGTGTGGACTAACTAAAGTGTTGGGTAAAATCTAATAAACGTTTTATTTTGTACTTATAGTTTTTATAGCATTTATAGAAATAAAAGTATATATTAAATTAAATAACGCACTTACCATAGTTTCATTCACTCTGTCCAAAATATATATATATATATATATGTAATTTTTATAGAGATTTTCTATTTAAACCCCCCACACTGCTCTTAGTTCACCCCATGTTCTAAGTTCACCCTATCTTCCCAAACTAACCTTAAATACACTCCAAACTGAAAAAATAAGAACTAAAAGAGATTTTCTATTTAAACCCCACAATTTTCTTTGTTCCCAGCAAAAAAAAAACACAAACAAATGAAACCCCAAATCCGAAATTTAATACTTTCTAGAGAAAGATAACAACTTTACATCTCTCCAAGAATTGTAACTGGAATTCTAACACTTGGGTATTGTTGAGAGAGAGAGAGAGAGTTTGTAAACAGAAAGTTGGAAGGAGGTTTCTAAAACTTAATATAAAGAGTGGTGTGGTGTGTGTATAAATGTACTAGGTTTAATTAAAAAAAAATTTAAATTTATTTTAGAATTAAAAAAGATAAATGATAGTTGTGCATGTGCTCCATAAAAATATGATCAATTATCTGATTTTTCTTTTCATTTTAATTTTTTTAATATGAAAAAGTGTGAATTTACCATATTGTCCGCATTTAATTAATAATTTTAATTCTTAATATTTGCATTAACCAATGACATTTTCTGGTATTTTGAATGTTTCACCATTCTCTGCCTTTTGCTTTATATATATAGATTATAGTTTGACCTCTGTATATTTTATCAAGGATCACTCGTTTCTTCTCTGCATCAATTCCTTTAATATTCTCTCTTTTGGTTCAACAATGGATCACACTTTTACCTCACTGGTTAAAATTCCAAAGATGACGAAGATCTTTTAGACAAATCTTTTGGTCTTGTGAGGAATACACTAAATCTCTGTTTCCAATGAAAAAAAGATATGAATAATTTTCTGTTGAAAGAATATTTCTGTTGTGGTTAATGGCTTTTATGGTGTAAGAAGCAAGTTCTCATAGTTGTGAAGGCCAAGTCTCTATCTTTCTGTCCTATTTTATTCCATGAATGAGTTAAGAATAACCATTAGCTAATTAGGGGGAGGGGGAACATAAATAATTACTAATCATCTTCTCCTATTTAAGGCGATATGCGGAGAAAACAGCGTAAATCAAATTATTTGTATTAGATTCGAGGATTAGCGTTTTTGAACATCAGAACATCCAATGTACTATCTGTTAATTTCTGAGCAGTTTGTTCATTTGTTTCCTCAAAAGACTATTACAAGTAACTACTAATTTAGCTCTCTTATACAGGTACAAAACTGACCCAAATAATAAATAAATTCATGGGAAATTAAGAAGTTTGATTTTTACAGTCGAGTTCAAGGCTCCAATAATGCACATGTGTATATATTGGACCTTCTCAGGCAATCATAGGCCCTGAGCATGAGGACTGGCAAGCAATTCTGATCATTGCTCCATAAAAAAGTTCAAAAACATATATATATTTCACATGCAAATTGTCATGTGCAAGTAATTTCTGAATTACGGTAAATACTTATCCATAAACTTTTGGATTTTATCTTTAAAAACAATGTGGTCACATATTCTTACAGTGCTCATGCTTCTGCATATTTCATCAAAACAGAGATACAATTCATCCACTGATTAATTGAACCTATTGCAGCTGAATTAATTGCAGGGTAACTCTTGTCTTAACGAAATTGCCTGGGGAGTTTAAGATGGACAACAAATAAAAGACCAAACACAAAAGATAAACAACATGTTGGACTTTTCCAATATCAGGAGAGGTTCTGGGATTTTTCTAAAAGGAACCAGTTTAGGGCAAGGCATCCATTTTACTGCTAGATGCCTTCTAGTCTTTTGCTGATGTGAAAATTATAGTAGCTGATAGTACTATAGTACGGTTCTCTTTGATTTTCGAACTGGTCTCAGTTCCTTGGAAATGCATGTTTTAAGCCGCATACCTTGGAAAGAAAAGTGCAGAGAAGGGTTAGGGATCTTGCTCTGCTCCACTTCATGTCGGCTGGTGCAAGTGGGCAGGGCAACTATTTTTGCTATCAACTTTAAGAGAAGAATTCAATCCTTTCTTTAGCTAAAATTCTTATATGACTGAAAATGGTTTGGTTTTCTTTTCTTGTTCCGATATTTATAACAATGCATGTTGGCTCGATAGTTTGCTTAATTAACAGGACAAATGGGAAGAAAAGAAAAGAAAAGAAAAACAGCAAAGAAAGTGGCATCCAATGCCAAATTTTTATGGCCAACTTTTGCACTTTGGTTGCCTCTGCAGATTGTGTGAGTGAATGTTAGATGCATGAGTTCAACTCAGAATTTCAAATGCTTGGAAAGCCTTGGCCTTTGATGCAGCTGCAGCAGCAGCAGCAGCAACCACCTTTGGTGTTAATATTGCCTAATAAGTTAAAAGAACATGTAATTTGAATTTTTTTTTATAGTACACACAAGCATGTGCCTACTTTTTGTTTTTTGGAATTTACCTAACAAAAGAAGATCTGGGAAAAATAGTAAAAGGGCAGGCCGCCCCCAGGGATAAAAAAGCAGGGAGATGTCGCTTTTCTTTTGCTGTGAAGAGTAAAAACTGCTACAAATTTGGGATTTTTGAGTGTGCAATAAGCCTCATGATTAGGGCTAATAACTCTTGCCTTAGAAGACAGTAAAGACCAAAAGACAGGTTTATATTAACTTTAAGTGTCCTGTCCACCAATGGGTTCTTCTCGTAATCTCAATTGGTCGGTGATTTTATATGTTTTATGCTGATTGATTTCTGTTGCCACGCAGCTGTTTGGTCATTTAACAGCACCTTTTTTTTCTGGTATGAAAGTTGAAACAATTAGTTAATTGACAAATGGGTCCTCTAACATCATCAACTTAGTTTTTGACCAAAACACATGCAATAAAATAGGAATTCTGTGAATGAATATCAAAGAGAATTCTTCTTCCTTTATGTTCTCTCTGTTTGGTTTTCATTTGGAATTGGAAGTAAATGCAAATGGGTGAGAAAGCATTGTGTTCCCTAACAAATGAGGTAATTGCTCGTTTTCATCACATAAATTGATCCAACCCCACAACAATTATTTATAGTTAAGCAACAACAAAAAGTTGTCTTAGCGGCCAAGAATAACACGAAACTCATTCTAGAATTATTACCTCTGTTTTTCTTGGGTTTTCGAATTAAACTTGCTCTTATTAAAATCATACAAAGCAAGAACACCTATTGCAGAATCTGTTTTCATTTTTCAGTTAGAAAATGATGAAACCATTGAAGAAAGCTCAAAAGTCAAAACTATTATTTTTCTCCTGCTTTTTTGAAGACTGTGTTAAAGAACAGTTTTTTGAAGACTCAACCAAACATGCCCTAATGATTTTGATCCGCCCTACAACCACAAATGCCTTGACGACCGTCCAAAATACATTTTAGTTTATTTTGAGTTTCATCTTTTTCGAATTCTAGCTCTCTATATGACAATAGGCTTATAACGTGTGGCAGTATGGAAAATAAAACATATATGTATAATTCTAGTCCACAGTTTATGACTCTACAGAGAGGCTACAAAAATCCCCCACCATATCTCACTATAAATTCAAGCCCACCCCTTCCACTTCTCTTTCATATTCCTCACCCATCCGCTCCCGACCTCTTAATTTCTCTCAAGCCACCTGTCTGCAATTTTACCTGAACCAAAACCTGGGTTTTGTTTAAAATCTTGTCTTTGGTCTCATTCTCACACCACTTTTCTCATAAGACTTCAAATTTCTTACATTTTCATCCAAATTCAAGCTCCCCTGTTTCAACCGCCTCCCCTGTTCTGCCCTTTACTCTGTTTTTTCTTTTCTATTCAAATCCTTATTGTGCATATCAACATGTCGTCAACATCAAGCACTGTTTGCCATCAAGGGATGAAATCATGCCCCGAGCCTCTTGTTAGGCTCAAACTGGCTCCACCCAGGTCAAATTTTCCCTCAACCCCCGATTGGGATTGCAAGCCTGACCCTCAAGAGACAGAGGAAATATCCCACATTGAAAAAACCATCGCAACCACAAACAACAACTTGAACTTGATTGACAGCAAGGACACTGACAAGCCTGGCTGGAGCTTCCTCCAGTCTCTCGGCAACCCGAAAAATCAGACCACCAAAACAGAGACTGAAACAGAGAAAGTCTATGTCCACCCACTTGTGAAGCGCTCTGCTTTAATGCTGAGCCCAAAAAGCTTGGAAATGTGCACTGAAAGCTTAGGCAGCGAGACCGGTAGCGAAAACGGCGGTGATGACTTTTCTCTTTTTTCGCAAATTGATGCTGACATTTCTTTTCTCTCACTTGAAAGTAGTGGAAAAATTAACCCAACATGCACTCCCACTATTACAAGTGAGAGTTCTAAAATATCGAGTGACAAAAATGTTCGAGCTTCACCAAAGAGATTGAAACGTAGTGTTGCTACTAGTTTTCCTCCTCCTTTAACATCTATCAGTGGCTCCAATGTTGTTCAAGTGAGGCCTCACAGAGAAGGCGGCCGGCTAGTTTTGAAAGCCGTTACTGTCAGCTCTCCTCCAACCGCCTATTTCCAAGCCGAGCGTGGTGATGGCAGGCTCAGGCTGCTTTTGTTGAAGGACCCTTCTCCGAACTGTGACATTGAAGAAGCTGGAGAGGATGAATGCGAAGAAGAATTCCCAGTGGAAGATGATCAAGCTGTTGACGTTGAAGAAGATGAGGTTCAAAATCAAATGGAAGCTGAAAATGAAGCTTATGATTGTGAGGAAGAAAATGGCTTTGATTTTGAAACAGAGGAAATGGATTGGAAGAGTGGAAATGTGAAAACAGAGGAGATGGATGGGAATGCTGGAAATGTTGTTGACGCAGAGGAGATGGATGGAAATAGTGGAAATGTTGCGGGTGAAAAGGGAATGGGGAAGCTCCCAAGGCCAAGCAGATGCAAAGAAGGTCGCCGTGGGAACAAGAAGATGGTCATGAATTGGCCGGAGTCTTTTTGGGTCGCCACTTAAACACCTCCTCTTCTCTCTGTCTCTGCGTCTGTCTAATGAATTTTTACTTATGATTTTTACTTAATCTCTAGATTTTTCAGTCATTAATATTTGAAGCTTCCATAAGCTTAGAATTTCTCCTCAGTATGCTAATGTTAGTTATTATCGTTATTGGACATTTCCCTCTCTCTCTCTCTCTCTCTCTCTCTCTCTCTCTCTCTCTCTCTCTCTTATGAATATAATTAACCTATTGTTCCCAACGCATGCTTAACAGCAATTAGCAAAAGCCATGGACATTAAATAATTAATAATAATAATACAAATGCGAATTAAACCAGTTAATTAAGACAATAAGCCCGACTCTCTCTCTCTCTTATGAATATAATTAACCTATTGTTCCCAACACATGCTTGACAGCAATTAGCAAAAGCCATGAACATTAAATAATTATTAATAATAATAATACAAACGTGAATTAGACTAGTTAATTAGGACAATGAATCCGACCCTCTCTCTCTTATGAATATAATTAACCTATTGTTCCCAACACATGCTTAACAGCAATTAGCAAAAGTCATGAACATTAAATAATTAATAATAATACAAACGTGAATTAAACTAATTAATCAAGACAATGACCCCGACCCTTTCCAAAGTTCGAATTTCCATTAAGCATTTGAACATACGGGGCCATACTGACAACCAAACGTGCGCAAAGTGACGTAGTTTCACCAACTACCACAATTTTAAAGCATTTTGCTGGTCCTGCTCCCAAATGCTGTTAACCAATCAAAGGGCCTAGCCATCACTTTTTATGGCTAGCATTTTGGACCATCTCTTGAAAGTGCTGTATGTACTTTGAAAACTTAAATCTTCGTTTCCCATGTTCTTCCCAAGCTACTTCTTAGAATTCAAATTACATATGCTACACTTCCCTTACAAACACTGTTGAGTTCAGTATAGTAACATCATTATATATGAATCTAAAACTTATTTACACTGATTTCATACACGAGACGGTGTGATATTTGACAAGTTATGTGATGTGTATATAAAGCCGAGAAATGGTGGGGTTTTAGTTTAGTTTTATCTTACAAGTTTTTACATTTTCCAGATCTTATACACTTATACATCATATATTGATACCTTGTACGGATATAAGCATCTTTGTATTTATTCCCACACACTAACCCAAAAGTGATTATATTTCATATAGTCATGTACCCATAAACAAGAACTGAATGGTAGAACAACCCACATTTCCATCATAAATTAAAATGGCATTTTCATGCAAAGGAAAGTAAATATATATGTTGCAAGTTGTGGGTACGAATGAATGAATGCCTGGTTAAGTATCATGGGGTAGGCCCCGAAAGGTAACATGGACTGACTTCATCAATGTCCATCATCCATGTGGGATCACTTTTTTCCTCTTCCATCTCATGATATTCCTTCCATCACAAACATACAAGAGTTGCGCTAGTCATGCGATCAAACATATACATGTTGGAGCTTTGGCAGTAAAGTTTCTTTACAAATTCCTTGTGACGGCTAACCAATAATTAATAGGGGTTTAGAGGTGTTTTTAGAGTACTCTTAATTAATTAATTATGGTTGATAGCAAATTGAAATTCTCCTCTGCGCTTCTCATTTCTAGGCTATGTCAGTGCTCGTGATTAATAAAACACCTCTTTTCACGGCGGCAAAGAAGCTAGTAATTTCGAAAGAGAGGACATTGTCCACTATCATGGGGAGTTGGGGGGCATCCATACGTCATGTACCACAAGAGTTGTACGATGGGAGTGGTTATAAAGGGAAAGGAAATGAAGCTGTCAACTTTTGCACATGCCACATTCTGTTCAATATACATCATGTGCTTAATTTAAGAGCCTTTTAATTTAGATTAGTTAATGGAGTGGAGGCCTTTATCAATATGTTATCTCACAACAATGAAGTCTTGTGATCGATGTCTTTCATTTTATTGTCAGTTGAAAGTAGTACCAATATCCATGAAAGATACCGGCATGTTGGTACGCAATATATAACTGCCTGCCCAGATTTAGCCATTGATGGGTTTATAGAAATGGCTAACATCACACTCCTCTCACTCTTAATAATAAAAGTCTCATACGTACCTCTTTACTGCAGATTTTTTTCAGTCTTCACATGGCGACATGGGTGGTGTTTGGCTATCGTACTAGATTGATCAAGTAGTGGTGAAAGTGAAATAATCCACCAAATTAAACACATGAATTGGAAGTGGGCAAAACTTTGGACAGCGATGGGACCCATTTTCACCATGACAGTACTCTAGTACTTGAAAAATATACAACTCATGTTGTGACTGGCTATACATATATCTGAGTATCTGCATGCGAACCAATTAGGTTTTGAGTTTTCATATCATTACCAAAATTGTACGTAGGTTTATATATATACACCTTTTGCGCACGTACGTACTATCATTGAAAGGGATCTGACATATCCCATAATGGAGGGCCGAGAGGCTCCCATGAATTCATTTTTTCCCAAATTATGTCTCAAAGCTACTCCTCCACTCTCCTAATTCCCGATGACATATCTCGGTTTTTGTACTAGTTACTACTATCAATAAAATACTATCGTCATTCTCTCAAAAAATTACTCCTCCACTCTTATGATTGGTTTGATTTCTGTCGATCTCATTGGCCATTGGTGTACATTTTCTTTCATGTTAAGTAGAACGTATAAAATATGTCTTCTATATAGGCATTTTCGGATATATATATATAATGTAATTTAGTAACATTACGTGATGGTGTGATCCGACTAAAAATTACTTAGCCCGCACTCTGTCCATCCAATTGGACACAGACACAAGGAAGAGAAAGAAAAGAAAAAAGCACAACCCCACAAAGACCTCAAATGTTGACATGTCTCCAACCTTTTTTAGCTTTTGCGTTATGTGTATGCTACTTTGTGTCTGAGCCATCTCTCGCTTTCCCTCTCAACTTGCATGCATGGGTAAGGCTGAGTTGGCCTTGTCCCTTGTGTGGTTTTGCTTTTGCGCTTGAGAAAATATTACAAAAATATATATAAATGTTACGTGTTAAATAGGACCGCACCAAGCTAGCTAAGCCCTAGAAGCCCACAAATGATATATGAAGTCCACGACAGGAGACAAAGGCCCTTCCTTGGCCCTGGTCATCGATCTCATCCTGAAAATGTATGTGCCTTGCCCTTCGGAATGGGAAGATTGTAAATCCCACCAATTAATTATGTGTGGTCTTCCACTCAGCAGCAGCAATGCATCGTCACCCTTCTTGTCTTACGTGTTCAACTTCATTGCTCTCCACATGTGTCCAATATATTATTTAATTATATGCCACTCTCTTCCGTACATGCTTGTGTTGGACTTCCATGTCATCAACCTAATCCCTCTCTCTCTCTCTCTCTCTCTCTCTCTCTCTCTCTCTCTCTATATATATATATATATATATATATATGGTAGCTTTAAACCAAGGCCACCAGAGTCCTTGGTGCTGATCGATCAATGGATATTAGATACTTGTTTGGTGGCTGAAAAACAGAAAACATTTGTTTCTGTAGACATCTTTATCACCAATATTCTAAATGACATATTGATGGTTGAGTTGGTGTTGGATTTTACAACCACAGACAGAAAGTGAGAAAGGGCGGGGAGGTGGGGGAAGGGCGAGTCCACCTTAGCAATGATGAAAAGTACATACATACATATAAAGGGAAAGCCAAAAAAAAACTAGGAAACCCTCCCCTTAAACTAATGAGTCCAAAACACCTGAAATGCGCATTTCATGCAGTGACATGCATTATCATTACTTGTATTTAAAGTTAACCCACAATTAATCAAGTTATAAATACACATATCCCACATTGATTTGATTATTTTTGTGTAACATATCATATAATTAATAACTTGTCTTGTTATCAATATATATATATATATATATTGCATGCAACATGTTGAAGGGGTATATCTGATGAGTGCAAGTGGTATATCTGCTGATGCAAGTGGTATATCTATATATGATCTTGTGAGAATATATACGGTTGACAAATGTTGAAGGGGATGATTCAGAGCAGAAGATCCACGACGGTATCAAAGGAGGACCCCACGATCCTATAAGCATTTTTGGATTCTGGATATCTTAGTCTATGCTGTTTTGTTGGGTATCATAAGATTTCTCTGTCTGCTACCTAGCTTGCAATTATTTCTCTCTCTCTAAAATAAAATAAAAAGATTTTCTGATCACCATTTTTGTAATATGTATGTGTCTGTCTCCAATTCGATCAATAGCCCTGGCCCACTCATACCCACCGATTATGCTAACTATAGCTATATAGCTAGGAACCCTAGCTAGTCGGATGAACAAATCTTAGTGGAAATCCTAGCCGTACGTCCTTGTTCCTGCCGACTAACAGACACATCAATTACCGTCAATACGAGATGATAGACTAAGATTGAATCAGGGGATATTTTTTTTCCTTTCACATTGCATGCAACATGCTTTTCTTGATGAAGCTGATCAAATATCTGTATATATATATATATATATATATATATCATAAAACGACATTCAAATTAATGACTAGCAAGCTTTGATTTGAGTTTAAAGAATATATGATATGATTACCATGCAGAAACTTGCATGGGGGTTATTTGGGTTCTAGTATTAGCAGCTAGCTAGGTTTTTCGATGCCTGCAGGTTCATTCTTTTGTAACTTCAAAGGCTAAACTAAGCACCAAATCTACCTCTAGCTAGGGCTATATGTTGAGATTTTAGAATCTCTATACAGTTTTTTAGGGCTTGAAAGCCGTATCGATCATGGAAGATTCTCTCTCTCTCTCTCAAAGCAACCAATAATGTGGAGACAAATATCTCGGCCGCAGTGATGCATGAAGGAAACTAGTCAAAAGCATGCAGCTAAAAGCGATCGCTTGAGATCTTGTGAGGAATAAAATTGCTCCTTCATGTCAGGTAGATAGATCACAGAGAGAGACTTGACCAAGGGCGGTTCTTCTTGGGAGTGATGGATGGAATCAATGAAATAAGATTTTGCTTACCTCTTTCCCCTCCAACTTGGTCTGATATTTCTATCTTCCAAAATCCCACCTTTTCAAATATTTTTCTTTTTCTTTTTCAAAAGTTCAAATACATTTACTTAATTTATTAGACGTCAATAATCAAGTCACTGATTAGAAGATAATTAAAGACATCTCTGAACGTTAAATTTAACCACACTTGATTTTTTTTAATTTTTTTTAAATTTTATGAAACAAGAAAAAACTTACAAAGAAGATTCCATTGGAATGCCAATATTCCATACACCAAAACAATTTTTAATTTGAAGAAAATCAGAAAACCAAATACAAAGCTGTGAATAAGGCCCCAATTGAAGGTTTTTGTGGGTGAGATTATGGAAAATTTTGGCCAACAAGTTCAATCAGGTAAGCATAAAGAGGAACATGAACATCTGGATTCAAGGCAGAGACACCCTTTAGACAAAATCATAAGTCTATGTTCCCTTGCTCACGCAACCTAGCTAGCATCACTTGGGATTTAGCTTGTCACACGTTAAAAATCAAATGCATCCACTAATGGAGCTACATTTACAAATATGCACGTCCATCCAGTCACGGGGCGCCCAAATTGGCGCAGACAACTTTTTGCCGAAATTACACATCATTACTGCATGAAGCAATCTGAGACGACATCACTTGCAACTAAAATGTCTACATTTTGTTCACTATATTGATCTTAAACGTTTATTGTGTGGGAGGTTGGTTTTGCATGCCTAAACAACTGAGATTAGCGAGAAGCTTGTAACTTAAGTGGTTAAGAACAGTTGCACACGAGGTTCAGTATCGCATCCCCCTCCCTCACTATCACTTGTATCCCAAAATAAATAAATACACAACTGAGATTGATAGTGAATGGATTTTCAGATTGGACGACACTGGATATGTATTAAGCTGATGAAGCCCATTCTTGATACGATTTATTCAGACGCAATCTATTAAGTTCCATTTTCACTTCCAAGAAGCCCAGCCCAAGAACTAACATGTTCTTTCAGTATTTTGACAGTAAAAAGAAAGGGATAACTACTCTCAGCATCAAACTTCATTATTATTAATAACGTTGATGTTGCACTACTGTTTAAATTACAAGCAATTCTTACCTGGAGTATAATGTATAAGGAGATTTGTAAATGTTAAAGGAAATCAGCCCTCTCTGGGAGAAAAATAATTGCAAGCAATTTCTATACATGTGCTGTTTTTAGAATGTCCCAATAGAACCAAAAGTGTCTGGGAAAAACCACGCAAAACTAACCCATCAACAAAATTGTTTTCATAGACTGCAACAGCAATTGATTGATGGCCAAATCCCGGCACCTAACCGGAAGCGTTTCTCCTTGCTGAATACGCACGATACACTGCCAGTCCAACAAAGGCAGCAGCAGCGCCAACTATAAAACGATATAACAGATCTATATAGTTAGTGTGTATGAACTCAGAAGAGAATTCTTAGAGAGAGAGGAGAGAGTGAAACATACCTGAAACACACATAAGTGATCGATTAACAACCTGGAGGTACTTCTTGCGGTTCTTCCTAGTCTCAGTTTCAGGAATACTCAAGTGAGGATGCTCAGCTACACTTAGATTCTATTGAACACATCATTCATAGTGTTCAACTTCATGCTCACACGGACAGGTGCCTCTATGCCCAATTCCTGACTAATCTGAAGAAAAGAGTTAAAAATCATAATTATTAGCTAGTTTCTCCCTCAAATAAACAACATGAAGCAAAATCACAACTTCATGGAGTAGTTGATCATTCATTTCCAAACATATGCAAGTATGTGAAGACAAAACAATGAACACTTTTATACCCCTAGTGAATCTCGTACTGCCATTGGATATGGATCCAGATCATCCTTAGCAGCAATAAGGAGGCAAGGTACACCATAGCCACTTTCTTCTCCTTGCTTAGCAACCTCCACAAGGAGCTCCCTTGATCTCTTCCATGAATGTTCACTTGAACTGGAAAGTGAAAAACAATGTCACGGCATGAAATCACTGAAATAAACAGAACTTATAATTCTTCCGGCACATCTGAGTTATTCAAACAATGCCACAAAGGCATGTATAACCAACCGATCTACATGCTACAAATATTAGATAAACAAATTGATCGAAGTATTTATATGAATCTAGCCATCAAAAGTTCTAAATTTTTAATGTGCAGCTTCTAAGTTTGATTAACTTTTTGGCCATTTCCCCGTATTTGTATGAATCTAACCATCAAAAACCTTTTTCCAAGAAAAAGCTATTTGCAAACTTTGAACTAGTCCAGACAAACCAAACCACCAAACCCTACATGGGTTGGTTAATTAGGTTCTAAGAAACCACATCTCCTCTGACGGTTTGACTTCGTGTTAAGCCTAGTCTGAAGAGAACAAAACCAAGGTAGTACCTCTATATACAGAATGCCTTGAATTGTTAAAATTATATACATATATGAGTAAACCATGCAAAATTATGTTAAATCCTATAACAATGCCAGTAATCGAAATTGGTCAACAATTCACAAAAGAAAAGACTAACACACATTACCATTGTGCTCCATTTTGTGGAAATTTGAAATAATAAATTTGTTAATTTTAATGAACAAAATCAAATCAAATCACCTGTCATGGACAAAGACAGCTACATCACAGGCTGCCAAAAAGGTCTTCTTAGACAAAAAGGTTTTAACTTCGTCTTCTGGTATCTCTCTCAATACAAGAGTCTTCTTATTCCCCTATAGCCCAAGTCACAACATCAATTCATGGATACATTTAGGTCCAAGATATTAGAAATCATACAGGCAATCATGTTGTTCATTTCTTTTGTTTGCCACATATCCATTTACTTCCATCCAGGAATTTATCAAACTTGCTCTCTTCTCACAAAAACAATTTCAATGCGTGTAAGAATTTTTTTTATATTTGACGGTACTCACCCCAACCTGGTTAACAACATTCACTGCGAAACGCTCACCAGTTGTTGTAGTGTCACTCTTTGAGAAAGACCTGAGGTTGAAATTGGCAACAATAAATTAACAATGTCAAACGAAAAATAAATGATGTACAGTCACCATAAATAAATTCTGAAATGGACAGAGTCAAACATGAAATGGTAGCAGATAGGCGATAGCTGAAAATTCATAATATAATGCTTGGACACCCAAGTGCGGCACATCCATGTGAGCTTTCTCTCAATTTGGAAAAAAAGAAAATAAGGTTATTTCAGGTGTAAAATATTTCAATTGTGTACAACTCTATAGCCGCATTTGAGAGAATTTTGTTTTTAACCGAGGATTGAAAACAAACGGGAGATAAGGTATTGAGTAAAATTTGGAAGTGTGAGTCAATAGGTTAAATTTGTACAGTCACCTCTTCCTCTTCATTTTATATAATAATACAGAGTACTAGACACAATATTGAGCACAGTAAAGTTTGAGAGCAATACCTTCCTATGAATGAATTCAAAAGAGCGGTTTTTCCTGCATTTTTAGGACCAAACACGAAGCAGTGGAAGACATTTCTTTCAGTTTTTTGCTTTTTACGATCTACTGATCTTCTTCTAGTAACATGGAGCGCAGAAGCAGGAGCACCAGTGTATCCAATGTATATCAAGTTAGCCATACTTTTCTTTGGATCTATTAGTGTCATGAGGGCCCACTGGAATCACACATAAAACACAAATACAGTTACAGCATACAATTGACTTAACAAGATTAAAAGAAAGACACTTTTATCATCAAGAAATAGATAAAACAAACAAAAAATGGTGACAAATATAAGCAGCTACTCTAAACAGGGTAGCAACAAGAAAGAAGATATACCTCAGACAGGAACGCATTAAGAGGTAAATTCCCTGATGCTGTTATCTCTGCAGCATCCTTCAAAAGGTAGTTCACTCCAAGGACTGAAAAAAAACATTGAACACAATACTAAGAAATCTATTATGGAGAATAAAAAGAAACCAAGATAGGGACATTCATTATTTAATCCCACAATATACAGGTGGCAGTTAATTAAAAATACTTGAAAAATGTAGAAAAGCTTAGAGATAGATCAGGACTTCATGCAGGTGGCAGTTAATAGAAAATACTTGAAGACATTAATGCATGTAGCTCAGGAAACTATCACAATCAGAAGTACTATATCATAGAAAATACAGAAACTATGAAACATTTTGAACGTGACATCCTGGCTATCTGGACTTACCATTTGAGAAATTAAAGTTAAATTCATCACGAGACAGATTAAAGATGACTCCATCATTAATATGTTTCAGCAACTCAAAAAGCTGAACTATATTGTCAGGATGTTATTCCAACAATCAAGAGGTGTGTGTAAATATTTAATTGCGTGTGAGGAACAGAAAATCTACTGCCCATAAAACAGCAGATATAAGCTGAAGCACACATCTATTAAGTAACTTCAGAACCTTGCAGGCAGCAGAGATGCCCCCTTCTCAGCTGGCACAAGCAGCATTATATGCAGGTAACCATTACAGTGGGGTTTCATTGAATACGTAATGAAAACAAAACTAGGTATGCAAGCAAATATAATGAAATATATACTGAAAACTATTGAACAAATTCTAATAATAATTGAATTCACCTTTCTGGAGCAGTAGCAAATAGTTCCTCAAGCTGACGTGGTTGTAGGGCTCCGTCCTAGTTGCCAGGGTACATTTGGAAATAAAATGACAGAATAATCATTAGCACCGTAAACAGAGACAAAACATAAATTACATTGCAAAGGCATAGAAAGTATGGTGAGAATAGATATCAGGGTATACATTATCAGTGTCGAATAAACGGAAGATCCCCCTCAGGAACTCAACAGCTTCAGTTGTCAGCTCCACGCTCTAAAACATGACGTTTAAGAATAAGTATTGCATATTCACCATTAAAAAACAAAGTATTATGAAATATGACAGTAAAAAATAAACACATTGGCAGGAGCCAATAAACAGATTTTCTATTCATTAGTATTACAATGCTAAAGTTTTTATCATAAAACCTTGCATCTATGCCTTCTAATGAACAAAAACAGTGTAGCAATACTAAAACTTCAAAATAACAAGACCTTTTGAGCTATACCTGATCTGGAGCACGCTTGGATGGAACTGGAACAAACTCATCTGCAAGTTTTAGGTCATCATCATATCCAAATTTTCTCAAGACGGCCCAAGTTGTCTCAAGACGTCCTTTCTCAATGAAAAGAGCATGAAGAAAAAGGAACCCACTGAGGGTAAGACCAATATCGTTGATACCATCTGGTAGCTTCTCATGTACAACCCTTTTAACTCCCACAATTTCAGCAGGCTGTAGTGGAGCATTAAAACATTTAACCTGTTTGTGGCAGTTACCAAATGTCAAACTTCCAAATAAGTGACTGAAAAACTATTGGAAGACACGCAATAGAAAAGGGAAAAGGAAACCTGGAATTCATTCAGTTCTGAATCATTGAGGGCACCGTCCATGTCATGATCGCAAAGAGTAAATATCCTTCTCAAAGCGCTAATGCATCGGGGTTGCAAAGCTTGCCTCTCTTGATCAAACAACGGGGTTGTTGGATGAAGGACTGCCTTCTGAGCATAATAAAATACTTCCGGAACCTAATAACAAGTAATTTACAATGTTCAAACATCAAGATCTCTTACCTTTATTTAACACAGGAAACAAAAGTGTTTAGGCATCTGAATATACCTGATTATTAGTGGCTGCTGAACACTCAATGCAAGTCTCGATTTCCCTAAATTGCTGCATGATAGGTGACATCACCTGCTCCATGCTCATTGGCGCCTGTTCGTCTTGCAAATCTAACTTGCATCCCACCAGAATAACCGGCACCTTCACCTAACCATTTCCAATTTTCTCATAATATCAATTAACTAAATAATTGAAAATCAACAAGGAAAACAATGCCATGCCAGTAAAGCAATAGAATTACAAACCCCCAAGTGACGAAGCTCAGGCAGCCAGTAAGTAGAGAGACGACTGAGCGTCATCGGTTGATCACAGGCATAAGTTAACACCACCACATCAGCCCGCTTCAATTCTTCATTGCGCTTACTACTATTCTCCAAGCTAAATATATATTTATCAACACAAACTTCAATAAAAAACAGCTATTTTCGTTTTTTCTTGGCAAAAAAGAAATTGCAATTTTCGTTCTTAGTGTGTATGTATATGCGTATGTGTGTATGTATAGACATACCTGGAAGAGGTATCGATGACGGTGAGGGGAACGAGATCGTTGTACAAATCGGCGGGGAGGCGCGTCGGCGGGAGCACAGGAGGGACGTTTCGGTCGAAGGCTTCGGTGGCCACTGCTGAGATCAAGGTCGACTTGCCAGTGCCACGGTCACCGGCGATGACGACTCGGACGCCGGTGCGTTTTCCGCCATAGATACCTGTTGCTGACATCTTCGTCTTGGGCCAACAGAAAAGCGCGAACTGAGAGTCGCAGGGTTTTATGTTGAACGTATCAATATCAATGAAGGCGTGAGATTGACGACGGTGTCTGAGCTGCCGTTTGAGTGATGATTTGTTAGTTTGGCGACAAGTCACTTTTCATTCCGTGGTTTTAATTTTGGCAATTTGACCATTGTATTTTGATTATATCACAATTCAAAGACATATTTTGTATTTCAACAAAAATAAAAAAGATATGTCTTGTATTTTGATTCTATTATAATTCAAAAACATATCTAAAATTATGTACAATTGCACAACGAGTATTTTTGCTCATCACTTTAACTCAAAGAGTACCATTATTACTAGGCAAAACCATACCTGTAGTCCCTGTGGTTTCCAACTTTTACCACTAAGGTCCCTGTGGTTTCAATTTCGTCACTTTTGCCACTGTGGTTTCAATTTGAAACAATTTAAGGACAATACTCAATTTCTGTCAAATTTTCTTAACCTCTGTTACTTGTGGAGGGGCAATTCAGTCCACAAATTTTTACAAATTTCATTGCTTTTAAAATTAAACATTACAAATATAAATTTATATAAAAATAGTTTTCGACCTTGCAGAACTCAGAGACCTTGCAAGTTCTTCATCTTTGTCATCAAGACTTAAACAGGCTAGAAGAATTTGCAAGCAAGCTTTTTGATTGACCGGCAAAGAAACACAAACTTACAAAATCAAAATCAATTCTACAAATTTTTGATGAAAATGAAGGAAAGTTTTGAACTTTACCTTGTTTACAAGGCTCGTGGGGAGCGGAACACACCCCAAATTGCACCAGCCCGAAATTTATGAGATTCAAAATTATTTATTTGAGATGTTAAACGAGTTTCCAGATACATAGAATTACAATGTCTTATTCAGTTCCCTTCTCCTCTCAAACCAACAGTCCCCACCCAACCCCAGCCAGCCACCGCCTCCATGTAACCCAACCACCACCCCAGCTACCCAAGCCCGCCCCATCCCCAACAAACCAAATCGCCCTGAACAACCAAATTTTTTGTCAATCATTCTTCTCTCTCTCCCCTCTTCTCTAATTCGTCAAACTCAAACAAAGTTTAATGAATATTTGGGCCCAGTCATATTTCTCTAACCAAAAGCACAGGCTGTTGGAGTTGGAAGAGCCAAAGGTCCTTGGGTCTATGATATCCGTTTCATCAATATCATAGGCTGGGGTGAGATCTTGCTTGGTGTTTGAGTAGCTTACAAACAAAATAAAAAATAAAAAAACCAGATCTTTGGAAATTGGGTTACAGGTCAAGTGGTTTCATTATGGGGAGGGGTTAATCTGGTTTGCTGTGAAGTCTGGGTTTGTTTCTCTTCGTTTTGTTTACTGATAGCAATGGAATGGTGTGAAGTCAAGTTGTTGAGTATGGTTTGGTTCTTAAGCGATTTGGTTGTTTGGGGATGGGGCGGGCTTGGGTGGCTCGGATGGTGGTTGGGTTACAAGAAGGTGGTGGCTGGCTCACACTGGGTGGTGACTGTTGGTAGGCGGTTGAGAGGAGAAAGGTAGGGATGAAGAGGTTTTATTTTTATTTTAAAATTATTTTATATAAATTTATATTTGTATTGTTTAATTTTAAAAGGAATGAAATTTTTTTTTTTAATTTATGGACTGAATTGCCCCTCCACAAGTATCAGAAGTTAAGAAAATTTGACAGAAATTGAGTATTGTCCTTGAATTGCTTTAAATTGAAACCACAGGGGTAAAATTGACGAAATTAAAACCACAGGGACCTTAGTGGTAAAAGTTGGAAACCACAGGGACTACAGGTATCGTTTTGCCTTTAATTTTTGTAATTTGATTATCTCGCAATTTAAAATGACATCTAAATTTTCATACAATTTCATCATATATTCCATCTAAAATATGTATATATATATATAATGAATATAGGAAATATTTTTGCTCATCAGTTTAACTTAATGTGTATCATTATCACCTTTCTCAATACTTAACACGTGTTCATGGACCTAACTATAATTAACTTTTGCTTTGTATTTATGGAACCATGGTTATACTTATGGACACATGTCAAATGTTGAGAATAGTAATAAGGCAAAACGATACCTGTAGTCCCTGTGGTTTCCAACTTTTACCACTAAGGTCCCTGTGGTTTTAATTTCGTCAATTTTACCCCTGTGGTTTCAATTTAAAGCAATTCAAGGACAATACTCAATTTCTGTCAAATTTTCTTAACTTCTGATACTTGTGGAGGGGCAATTCAGTCCATAAATTAAAAAAAAAAATTTCATTCCTTTTAAAATTAAACAATACAAATATAAATTTATATAAAATAATTTTAAAATAAAAATAAAACCTCTTCATCCCTACCTTTCTCCTCTCAACCGCCTACCAACAGTCACCACCCAGTGTGAGCCAGCCACCACCTTCTTGTAACCCAACCACCATCCGAGCCACCCAAGCCCGCCCCATCCCCAAACAACCAAATCGCTTAAGAACCAAACCATACTCAACAACTTGACTTCACACCATTCCATTGCTATCAGTAAACAAAACGAAGAGAAACAAACCCAGACTTCACAGCAAACCAGATTAACCCCTCCCCATAATGAAACCACTTGACCTGTAACCCAATTTCCAAAGATCTGGTTTTTTTATTTTTTATTTTGTTTGTAAGCTACTCAAACACCAAGCAAGATCTCACCCCAGCCTATGATATTGATGAAACGGATATCATAGACCCAAGGACCTTTGGCTCTTCCAACTCCAACAGCCTGTGCTTTTGGTTAGAGAAATATGACTGGGCCCAAATATTCATTAAACTTTGTTTGAGTTTGACGAATTAGAGAAGAGGGGAGAGAGAGAAGAATGATTGACAAAAAATTTGGTTGTTCAGGGCGATTTGGTTTGTTGGGGATGGGGCGGGCTTGGGTAGCTGGGGTGGTGGTTGGGTTACATGGAGGCGGTGGCTGGCTGGGGTTGGGTGGGGACTGTTGGTTTGAGAGGAGAAGGGAACTGAATAAGACATTGTAATTCTATGTATCTGGAAACTCGTTTAACATCTCAAATAAATAATTTTGAATCTCATAAATTTCGGGCTGGTGCAATTTGGGGTGTGTTCCGCTCCCCACGAGCCTTGTAAACAAGGTAAAGTTCAAAACTTTCCTTCATTTTCATCAAAAATTTGTAGAATTGATTTTGATTTTGTAAGTTTGTGTTTCTTTGCCGGTCAATCAAAAAGCTTGCTTGCAAATTCTTCTAGCCTGTTTAAGTCTTGATGACAAAGATGAAGAACTTGCAAGGTCTCTGAGTTCTGCAAGGTCGAAAACTATTTTTATATAAATTTATATTTGTAATGTTTAATTTTAAAAGCAATGAAATTTGTAAAAATTTGTGGACTGAATTGCCCCTCC
The DNA here is from genome assembly GCA_020226455.1 of Prunus salicina. NCBI lineage: Eukaryota > Viridiplantae > Streptophyta > Magnoliopsida > Rosales > Rosaceae > Prunus > Prunus salicina. The sequence continues at coordinate 24,563,272 of CM035347.1, forward strand.
ACAAGTAACAGAGGTTAAGAAAATTTGACAGAAATTGAGTATTGTCCTTAAATTGTTTCAAATTGAAACCACAGTGGCAAAAGTGACGAAATTGAAACCACAGGGACCTTAGTGGTAAAAGTTGGAAACCACAGGGACTACAGGTATGGTTTTGCCAAAATTAAATTGACAAAATTAAAACTACATACATATACCAAAATAAAAAAAAATTGACAAATTAAAGAGACCAAAAATGATGTTAATTTTTGTCTTACTGTAGTTTTCAGCCCAGTTTATTTATTCTTCGTGGCCCAAAATGGCCCAGTTTAATTCCTCTTGGCCCAACTAAAGCTCAATGGCTCTTGTGTCCAATGCCCAAGACGGCGACGTCGAGAGTTGAGGGTCTTGAGACTGACAGTAGCTGAGACTGGCATAGGGGTTCAAGGACTGAAGGAAGATGTTAATTCGAACCCTGCGGAGCTCCATCGCCGCCGTCCGCCACTTCACGGCGGAGGCGCATGTGGAGACGAAGGCGGCGACCGCCAGCGTGGAGAAAAGCTCGAGCGGTGGCCGAGACACGCTGGGAAGGAGACTTATGAGCCTGGTGTTTCCAAAACGCAGCGCTGTGATTGCCATACGGAAATGGAAAGAGGAAGGGCACAAGGTGCGCAAGTATGAGCTCAATCGCATCGTTCGTGAGCTTCGCAAGCTCAAGCGATACAAACACGCACTCGAGGTTGGTTTGTTTAACAAAAACCCTTATGTTTATGCTCTGTTCAAGTTAAAGTTTTAATCTTTGGTTTGCTCTTGATGCTTTTGCTTAGTTGTAGAAAGTGAGAAGTACTTTTAGGATTGATGGTGTTGGGGGGTTTTTTTTATGCATGATTGAGTTTGCGTAAATGGTCTGAGTTGATAGGTTTAAATGAGTGTATATTGTTACAGAGCATATAGCAATTTGTTACCCAGTCAAATTTGCTTTAAGCATTTGAAGGTGCAAGCTATTTGAATTCTGTTGAAGTTGAATTGGTGAAGTGAAAATTGGAATGCTTTTGGTCTGGTTGATAATGTTGGTCTTACAGAAGTACTTTTCCAAGTGTCCAGCTTTTAGTATTTTTGTTTAGGAATTATAATGAAGGTGTGCTGGTGAGTATTCCAACTCTCAAGAATGCGCTCCAGGGGATAATTGAATGTGCATATGGAGTGATTGTAAAATTTGTTCAAGAAAACCTTCAAGTTAGTGTGGCTCTCGAGAGGGCTATTGTTTTTCTGTCTTCTGTTTTCATTCATGGGCAGTGATATAAGTTTCAGCTAACTTTTGTAAAGTTGAACATGATCTATAAGTTTGTATTAAAAAAGGGGTTGTGTAAATATGGAATTGATATGTATTCTCTCGCAGTTGCAGTCTGCTAGAATATTCAGTTTGGTGACCCTAGGCCTTTCTGCTAACTTTTTCCCTTCCATTTTCCTTTTCAATTTCTTATATGTTGGCTTCTCAAATAAATTTAGTTGGATGTTTCATAACTTATTGAGCTTTCCGGGAAATTGTTTCCTTTTCAACTGGCCTCCTATTTTATTTTTGAACATTGTTTATGCAGATATGTGAATGGATGACATTACAACAAGATATGAAGCTACTACCAGGTGATTATGCCGTTCACTTAGACTTGATTGCAAAAGTTCGTGGCTTAAATAGTGCAGAAAAGTTTTTTGAGGATCTTCCTGATCAGATGACAGACCGCACCACCTGTACAGCTCTTCTGCATACGTATGTGCAGAATAAATTATCTGACAAAGCAGAAGCTCTGATGGCAAAGATGTCACAGTGTGGTTACATGAAGCATCCCCTTGCTTATAACCACATGTTGTCCTTGTACGTTTCCAATGGGCAATTTGACAAGGTTCCAGAAGTAATTCAGGAGTTGAAGAGTAATACTTCGCCAGATGTTGTTACTTACAATCTGTGGTTAACCGTTTGTGCTTCGCAAAGTGATGTTGAAACTGCAGAAAAAGTTTTCCTTGAGTTAAAGAAGGCAAAGCTAAATCCTGACTGGGTTACCTTTAGTACGTTAACCAACTTGTACATAAAAAGTTTGCTGACCGAAAAAGCAGCAGTTACCTTGAAGGAGATGGAGAAAATAGCATCTCGGAAAAATCGAGCTGCATATTCATCCCTGCTCAGCCTGCATACAAACATCGGCGATGAGGATGGTGTTTGGCGAATCTGGAAGAAAATGAAATCATGCTTCCGCAAAATGAATGATGCTGAGTACACATGTATGCTATCTTCGCTTGTGAAATTCCAGGAGTTTGAAGAAGCTGAGAAACTCTATACTGAGTGGGAGTCTGTTTCTCAGACTCATGATGCCAGGGTTTCAAATATACTTCTTGCAGCGTATATCAACAAAGACCAAATGGAAATGGCTGAAACATTTCATAATCGCATGGTGCAAAATGGCATAACACCTTGTTACAGTACTTGGGAGCTTCTTACATGGGGTTTTTCGAAACAAAAATGTACGGAAAAAGTGCTAGATAATTTTAAGAAAGCTGTTGGTAGTGTGAAAAGATGGGATCCTGACAAAAGATTGATTGGAGAAGTATTTAACAGGCTCAAGGAGGAAGGCAATATACAAGGGGCAGAGGAACTATTGGTGTTTCTCCGGAATGCTGGTCATGTGAGCACTGAGATATATAATTCACTTCTAAGAACTTATGCAGAAGCTGGTAAAATGCCACTTATAGTTGCAGAAAGGATGGAGAAGGACAATGTTCAGTTGGATGAAGAGACTCGCAGACTTATAAAACTGACTAGCACAATGTGCGTGAGCGAAGTTCCTAGCATACGCTCTTGAATGCAAGTGCGAGATGAAATTTACTTCCAGAAAATTAGTAGAATTTGTTCTTTTTCAGCTAACTTTTTGTAGCCATAATGGTTTACTTATATGATGCTTCAAATTATAGATTGCATTTGTTTTCTTTATCTTTGAATTTGCTTGTTTATGTTGGCTGGATAACAAGAAGGTGGGATTTGAATGTGATCAAGAAAAAATGCTGTTCATTGTTCTGAAACCAAATCTATATATAAGTAGCTTCTTTTCTTTTCCTTTTTTTTTTTTGGGGGTTTATGGGCAGAAAGTTTTGCAGTTCACCTAATGGATTTCGAACAGTTTCTGGTTCAACAAGCAGTTTGACTGATGAATATGGGCAGTACAGCTGTAAGTGTATGTCAAATAGGGGGTTGATTTGTTGGGTCAATGATCTTTACACCAGTATATATTTGTTTCAATCAAGCTAGGTCTTCCTTGACCTGCCAAACCCAACTGAACTGCCACTTCTGTTGACCTAGCACTTTGCAATCTTTATGGGTCGGGGCTGGCTGACCCTCTTTAATTTGGTCGGATTCTTTTAGAACTGAGCTTTCAACCAAAGCTATACTAACAGTCCCTCCATCTTCCATTGATTGCAAAGTTCTTAAAAAATAAAACAGATAAAATTAAGTATTTATCAATAGATACAATGTAATTATAAAGTGATTTACAAATTGTGTTAAGATTATATACAAGCAATTGAACTATAAATACTTAATTAAAATGCGTAAACTTGAAGTTCCACATTGTAAATATAACCTAAAAGTAAAATAAAGAGGGCAAACTTATTGCCTGGTCAACTGACCTAACCCGCATCTGCTAAACCAAATTATACTTTAATTTAATGTGTCTTCAAAATGACAAATACCCAAGAGCATTGGTTCCCAGTAATTATCATACAAAAATAAGATAATATATACAAAACCTAACTTTCATATATTTGCTTGTGTATGTCACAAGTGGAACCCACTTTCCTACACCATACTTTGAACAGATGGACTGATGGTAGCGTTGGTAAGGTAGTTAAGAAGAAGAGGCATTGTATACATACGTATGAAAAGTGGTAGACTTAATTCGAGTGTGCTTTATTTTGTATATTAAAAATTCTGACCAAAATTTAAAGGGAAAAAAAAAACCTTAAGAAACAAAAACAGGTTATGGTGGAAGGAGCCAACATCAGAACGTTACGTGAAGAATAACTGCAACGACCAAATAGGAAGAGGGGTTTACCGAACCCAACCCAACCCAACCCACGTCCACGTCCCACTTAGACCTATACACACCAAATTACGTAAATGCCCATCTTTTTATCAGAAAACTACATTAACCCAATTATGATATATTTGGCTACTGGTCAGACCCATTTTCCTTGTATAATGACCTTTACCCCTCCTGCATTTCTAATTCTGGATACTTGATTTTAGAGTTTTTAAATTTTTTTTTTATAATACAAGTGATTATTTAATTTACTGGGAAACTCAAATTTGGGTGCAAAGGAATGCGCTCTATGTCATAGATTTTTATTAAGAAACACAAGACTTGTTGGATGGTTGACTGTGTGGACATTGACTTATTTAAACTGATATATGAAAATGACTTTAAATTAATTCAATTTATGTGAAGATGAACTCGAATTTAGGTGTAAAGAAACGGGTAAATTTTTACTCATAAATCCAAAATTTGTTGACATTGACTTCCTTAAACCAATGTAGGGAAGTAACTTTTGATAGATAAGGTATGATATTAGTGAGTAAAAGTCAAAATAATTTTGAATTTGGATATAAATAAAACAGTCAACGACAGAATTTAATTTGAAGTTAAATACCACTTTATACGCAGGTGGCAAACATGGAAGATAGTTGGAGTTTGAACAGTTATAAAAGATAATTGGAGTATTTAATTTTCAAATTCCCAAATCATGCATGGATTATAGGGTTAATCATCATAATTTCATAAATCAAACAAATTGTATTTGACACGGAAAGGTCAAAGTGGTCATTAAGGAAAATCCAACCCGCACAGAACCCGGCAAACCGCATCTTGGTTTTGTGCGTAATTCTAGTCGAAAACTAGGGTCAATTAATAAATTTTAATTTGTTGAGAACTGCTCTGGCGTAGTCTCGCAGTTGAGGATTTAGCAAAGACGCGACCCCAAACGACGACGTCTCGTGAAATATCTAAAAATAAAACATATTTACACGCGCTTTTAGAGAGAGAATTTAGTTTTCTCACACATGAGACTCTGGATATGAATTATAGGATTTTCTCTCTCTTAATTTGGTTATGTTCCACAGAGAGAGAGAGAGTGAGTATTTAGTTGCGTTGCAGGTTAGAAGTTGGAACTCACAATCACAACTCGCAACCTTCTCTCTCTCTCTCTCAAGTGAAATAAAATCCTCTCTCTCTAATCTCTATCAGTATCTCCGTGTATATTTTTCCATGGCTGCTATGGAAGGAGAGGTTGGTTTTGAAGAAGGAATGTTGTGGCTGCCGTCACAAGTTCTAGACGAAGCAATATGTGACACAAAGGTTGATATATACACATACACATATTCTAAATTCTTCCATCTTTATATTTTTGTTTTGGTTCACTCCAAAATTTATTGAGTTCGTATTATTTGTGTTTGATTTCTTAATTTGAAGGCATACTCGAGGCTTCAAGTGCAGCACCACCAGCATCATCATTTGGTACGTGCTTTCTCTCTTTTGTTTTTGTTTTTGTGGTTTTTTTTGTTCTGCAACAATGTCTGTGAAAATGGAGGAGACGAAGATGGAAATTTTGACGCTGGGATTTTGGAGATTCTGGTTTTTACTACCGCGACACTTTTGACATGGTTTTGGGGAATAGTAGATCAATGGATAGATTGGACCAATTACAAACCTACTCTTTTTAATTTATCAGAATTACAAACCTACTCATGATACTACATACTTACTCAACAGCCAAGATTAGGTTATACATAATTGGTGTAGATCTACCTAATCATTTCAGGGGAGTAATATATAGGTATTGGTCATTTTCGTTGTTGAAAAATAAATTAACAAAAAGACTTGATCAAAACATCTCTATAGAGACTAGAATAAGTACACCTTTAATTTGGTTAATTCACTCATAAACAATAAAATATGGCTGCCTTCATTTGTAAGCAATATATATATATATATATATACATAAATTCTCCTATGCTGACGTTCGGAAGTTATTATTGTGAGGATGCCATTTATTTTTTACTATCCCTATATGCTTGCTTCTCTGTTTATAATGGCATTCGCACGATAATAATGTGTGGACATCCAAATGAGAGAATAATAACTCATATATAGAAATTCTCCTATACATACGTCTAGACGTTATTACATGTGTAGATGTCATTGTAATAAGGGAAGAAAGCAGGAATGGATAGTAGAAAATACACGGTGTTCGCAGTTAATAACATCTGAACAAGAAAATCTCCATATATATATGTGTGTGTGTTTTTTTTTTCTTCTACATTTTGGTAATGGAAATCTTATTGAATAAATGATTGATGAATTTAGTTATAAACCCGTCCCAATACATTTAATTGCCATTCTGATATTTTTGCAACTAATTCACTTCAAAGCATACTTGGTTCTTAAGAAAAATAAAAATATACATAGTTGGAGGAGTGTTTTGGGGAAGTAATTAATTTAGAGGTGTGATGTTGGGGGCAGCTACCATGTTTTCTTCGAAAATTCCCAAACCTGCCCTAGGGATTAAGTAATGTCGACTTTAAAATAAACACTCTGAAAGAAAACTTTAAAACAAATTAAGTTATCTTAGTGTTTCTTTGACTAAAATGTGTCATTGTCACCAATTGCAGAATTCAAAACCTAGCTCAATTAGACCTAAACATCATAGACCAAAAGCCAATGTCAATTGGTCATCTGGAGGGCCTGGAATGCAAGCTATTTTCCTGGATTCTTCTAGCCAAAGATCATGTGGCACTGGCGTTTTTCTTCCTCAAATAGCAGGCTCCAACTCCCACAAAACTAAAAAACCAGGTTCGCAAGTTTGCTTCGATTAAAATATTATATATATGTGCTTTCAATTTTCTATTGAAATACTTATATATTAATTTTTGCATGCAGCTTGTGCTCCTGTTCTTCTGCCCTCCCGTGTGGTTCAAGCTCTCAACCTCAATGTTCATGGCCTAGGCCTCCAAATTTCACCACGACAAGGTTAATTTCATGCTCTCACTTAATTTGAACTATGTATATTTTTAATAAATGAATTTATTGTTAAGAAATTAGGGTTTCTTTCAGATGCTAAGGATCATAAACGAAAAAGCAGCGATTGTATTTCGGCTCATAATAAAAGTGGAAATAAAGATGTTCCATCGACTCAATGCTACATTATTTCTCAAAATCCAAGTTCTTCCCCGGAGTTATTTCTTCCCAAGGAATGGACATACTAGGGGGAATGTGTGGAACAAATATTTCTTCCCAAGGAATGGACATACTAGGGGGAATGTGTGGAACAATTATACATGTATACAAGAGAAACTCGTCATAAAAGGCTAATCTCTCCTGGCTATATGATTGATGTGCTTTAAATAATCTTGAACGTGTTATGTAGCTTTAAATAATATCAGCTCGATGTTCCGTTTTGTACAAGTGCTTTGATATATATTTTAATGGTTTATATGTATAATGTGTGCACTTTAAATTGATATTGCAACTCTACAAGGTCCGATTTCAGGAGTAGATAACTAGTATGGTTGTAGAAAATCCAACAATAAACGGCTATACTATTTATACCCAAAAAAAAAAAAACAAAAAAAAAAAACCAAGTATAGCCGACCGGCTATACTATTTGTCTTTAAAAATAAAGATGAGGACCCTACCGGTTAGGAGCCCGCATGTCCTAATAAGTACAGCCGCCGACGTGTCCAAATAAGTACAGCCGCCGATGTGTCCAAATAAGTATAGCCGTATAGCCATACTGTTTATAAAAATAAAAAAACCAGAGGACCATCGATTAGGCCCCCACGTGTCAAAATAGTAGACCTGGCAAACGGGTGATATTAACGGGTTTCGGGTCGTGTTCGTGTCAACCCGTTAAGTTAACGGGTTAACACGACACGACCCGTTAAGCTAACGGGTGACAAATACTAGACCCAAACACGACCCGTTACAATTCGCGAATATCCGACACGACCCGTTAACCCGTTAAGAATAAACCAAAAAAAAAAAAAAAAAAAAAAACAAGCCTGAGCAAACCCACCACTCCCTCGCTCTTCTTCTAGAAACCTATGAAATCCTCCTATGAGCACCAGCTGTATTGAACCCGCCATCCATCTCAGTGTAAATAACTAGAAGCTCACACTCAGCAGCTCTCCAACCACACCATTATTCTCCGGCGAGGCTCTGCCACTGCCACGCGGGCCGCACACGTCAGTAGGGAGCTGGTGGCGGCAAACTGGGCAAGAGTTTCGAATCGAAAGCCATGGGAATATACAGTCGGAGTGGTAGATGTGCTTACAGTGCTACTCGGTGGAGAAGAACGAGAGGAAGAAGAGAAGGAAAATGAGAAAGGAGAAAAAGCACAAAGGAAAGAAGAAAGAAGAAAGAAGAAAGAAGAAAAAGACACGGAAAAGATGGAAGAAAAGGAAAAGGAGAAAGGAGAAAAAGACAGAAAGGAAAGAATAAAGAAGAAAAAGATGCGGAAAAGAAGGAAGAAAAGGGGAAGAAGAAAAGGAAAAAAAATAATCTTGTAAAATTACAAAATTAACCCCCTTAACGGGTGACTAACGGGTTAACCCGTTTTCGACCCGTTACGACCCGTTAGCTTAACGGGTGGCTAACGGGTTCACCCGTTTTCAACCCGACCCATTAAGCTCAACCCAAATACTGATAATTTCTTGCGAATTCGTGTCGTGTTAACGGGTCGTGTGCAATATTGCCAGGTCTACAAAATAGGATCTCAGTACATATCGAGTATACTATTTTTTTTATTTTATAAAAATAATGGGAAAAAAAATCAGAAAAACAGAATATACTACTTACAGTCCCGATCTCTTGGACCACAGGAGTCCATGAAATTGTGGTCACCCACTGTTGGATATTAATCCAATGGTTCAAAAAAAGTTTCTTAAAATGAGTGCAAGAGTGATTGAACCATTGAATTTACATCAAACGATGAGTGACCACAAATCTCTTGGACCCTTGTAGTCCAAGAGATCAGGACTATACTACTTACAGTCCCGATCTCTTGGACCACAGGAGTCCATGAAATTGTGGTCACCCACTGTTGGATATTAATCCAATGGTTCAAAAAAAGTTTCTTAAAATGAGTGCAAGAGTGAGTGAACCATTGAATTTACATCAAACGGTGAGTGACCACAAATCTCTTGGACCCTTGTAGTCCAAGAGATCAGGACTATACTACTTACAGTCCCGATCTCTTGGACCACAGGAGTCCATGAAATTGTGGTCACCCACTGTTGGATATTAATCCAATGGTTCAAAAAAAGTTTCTTAAAATGAGTGCAAGAGTGAGTGAACCATTGAATTTACATCAAACGGTGAGTGACCACAAATCTCTTGGACCCTTGTAGTCCAAGAGATCAGGACTATACTACTTATACCAAACAAGGAGTATAGCCGTGCGGCGATACTATTTTTGTAAAAAAAAGGAGAGGGCCACAGTATAGCTGCGCGGCGATACTAATTTTTTTTAAAAATGAAAAACCCTGAGTATAGTCAACCTGCTATACTATTTATATTTAAAAAATAGGACTCGCTTGGCTATTAGCCGTGTATGTGTCGAATGAAGTATAGCCGTACGGCTATACTGTTTTAAAATAAAATAAAAATCAAGTATGGCCGAACGGCTATACTATTTACAAAAAAAAAATATAGAGGACCCTATTGATTAGGCACCCACGTGTCAAAATAAGTATCGTTGCGTGACTAGACTATTTAATTTAAAATAAAAAATAAAAAAAAGGACCTCCTAGTTGCATTAGTTTATACTTTATAGATATTAATTTTGCTATTTCAACTCTACAAACTAGTAAAACTTAGTTGCATAATAAATTGTTTAGTAATCATTAACAATTTTAGCAAGTTACAATTGAAAAGTTCGATCACTTTATAATTTTTTAATATAATATATTAGTTTTTTAAATATATATTATTCTTATTCAATAATATGGGAAAATTATGTGTATAATACGTAAATTAAATGCCCCTTTAACTTCCCACTAAATTACTCCATTTCCCTTTAAATTTTCAATAAATTATCGAAGAATTTTAAATAAAAATAGTCTGATATGATGTTATCTGGAACACACCAAACACAGTATAAAAATAGTATGATATGATGTTATTGACTATTTATCCAGAACAATACCAAACGCCTTATCATATTATATATAAACAGTCAATACTATTTGACAAAAATTAATCGATACAGTCTGACATACCAAATGAGCCCCACTTGTATAAATACACATACTCTTATATAGGACATCAACTTGAATATTAAAGATCATGCCTTTAACTAGCTCATGATTTAATGGTATTTCTCCTTCGAATATTGAAAGAAGTATTAAATTTGAATACCCATTTATTCTATGTTTCGTTGAATCTATAAACAAATACATAAACTTGTAGTAATATTTACACCAGTCCGGCTTTGTACATAATGTTATGTTTAGAGTGTAGAATCATCATTTAGAGCTTAAACTTCAAGTTTCGAGATTGAAATTAGTTAATCGATGTGATTTTAGTTTTTGAGTATCAAATTTTTGAGCAGCACCAAAGCCTATGGATTATTCTACATTTCTAAATAGAAATCTCTGGGCAACACTATTCTAAACCCTTTAAAACATTTGCCCAACTACAGCTGACCACGTGAGCATTGACCCGCGCCGACTTACTATACACCAATAAGGAAGCGCTTCATATTGACACGAAATGAGCAATCAAGCACAAGATTGCCACCCTTACAGATGAGCCTTTTCTAGCTTAAAGAACCGAACAGTCCCGCTGCTCTCTACTGTTCCCAGTCCCGCCATGGAAGCCACTCTTCTCAGCGCGCAACGCTTCCATCCCCAACTGTTCCCCTCAAAATTTCGAGGTCAGTTTTTCGTTTGGTTTCCGGGAAAACGCAGGAAAATAACAGAAATGATGAAAACTTCGGAATATTATTAGGTTTCGTGTTTTGGTAACTCAATCTAGTAACTTCTTCTAGCTATGTATCGAAAGGGTTTTCTTGTTCATTTTTGATTGGGTGATTGTTCTAGCTTCAGATGAAGTTTCTGCGTCTTCTGATAGGGCTTCATGTTCAATTACTTGCAGGTGCAATTTCAGGTTGCGATATTCAAATTTGTTGTTTGCCCCTTGCTAGAACCAGCCATGTTTCCCTTAAGACAAACCCTATACAATCTTGCACAAGAAATTTCGTGTTGCCAAACAGGCCCTTCCCGTCCAAAGCAAACAAGAGAGTCTCTGCAAAGTTCTCAAACCAGTTCCTAAATGATTATACAAACGTCGAGGCTACGCCTCCAGAGTCTCTAAATCTCGAAGTTACTCCACTAAGTCCCAAAGATGGCACAGAAATCTCCAAACAAAACGACATTGACAAAGCAAATGCCGAGCAAGCAAGGCCTCTAACATTTAGAAATCGGTTTCTGGATTTTGTGCGCTTTAGTTCAGTCCTTAACAGTGCTGCTGAGTCATTCTTCAAAAGTGAGATTCGGCGGAGGTTATTTGTGACGGCAGTACTAATAGTGATCAGTCGTGTCGGTTATTTCATTCCTCTGCCTGGATTTGATAGAAGGTTGATCCCTCAAGATTACTTGAGCTTCGTATCGGGATCTGTTGGTGAGTAATTGACCATTGTTCCTCCATGTATATGGTCATTTGTGTAAAATTTTCAGATAGTGATTCGTGTTGTTTTTGGGCAGATGAACTTGGCGATTTCGCAGCAGAGCTTAAAATGTCCTTCTTCCAGCTTGGAATCAGTCCTCAAATTATAGCATCGATTATTATGCAGGTTTATTGCTTTTCTTCATCTATTTCATGTGTAGTTATGTTAACTAAAATGATATTTGTCTAAGTATTTTAATCTTGAGAGAAAATTTGGTATGTATTAAAATATGATGATATATTGAGAATCTCAAATTGGATGTATAGGTGCTTTGTCATCTTGTTCCCTCCCTAGTAAAGCTGCGGAAAGAAGGCTTAGATGGTCACGAGAAGATTAAGAGTTATATGTGTGTCTAGTTATTCATCTCAAGCAGTGAGCCAAGTTCTTGTTGCACAATTTGATTGTGACTTTTACTTTAGATAATTTTTTCCTCTCAAGATTGTGAACCTTATGAGCGTTTATGTTTATTCAAGATGGTGGATGTCTCTTGGCTTTGCAATTGTGGAGGCCATCATACTGGCTTGTTACTCACTTCCATATTCAATCTATGCGGCTAGCTACAGGTAATGCAGCAATTATATCATACTTTTCAACAATAACTTTGATTTCAAATGTATCTATGTAACTTTGAGATTTTTCAGGGTCAAGCATGTGATGGTGACAAGTATGTTACTGGTCTGTGGTGCGATGACAATGACTTGGATTTGTGATACCATCTCAGAATCTGGATTTGGTACTATATGCTTGATATTTTGGTTACTTGATCGGAATTAATATCATCTTGATAATATTCCCCAAGTCTCATTTTGTTTTTCCAGTGAAAGAAGTTTGCTTTTCATAACCACAAGTCACTCTGTCAAGCTCGGTTACTGTTTAGCATGCCTGATTTAACTAATGTTTTTACATGATTGAAATTTATGAATGCATAATCATTTCACACGTATCCCATACCTTGTAGCAGAAGAAAGGTCCACAACTAGGAGCTTTGACTCAATAAGTTTACTGACCATAATGTTTTTCCTGTGGATTAATATAATAAGATGATGTTCTTTATCATAATTATTTATACCTATTGATGAGGTTTGGCTACCATGTGCATCATTCTTTCCATAGTAAGTATTATATGAGTCCTTGTGGAATACTTGCTACTTTGTCTTGGTGATGTTAGTACATATGTGAGGTTTTTAGATCGTAGTATCAATTCTGATCTGGTTATTCCTCTTTAGAAGAAAATTCTTTGTTCATTCTTTAATCTTATTGCAGATATTCTCTATCTTCTCTGACTGGTCATTCATTTTTCAGGTCAAGGTTCATCTCTAATCATATGTGTGCAAATACTGACAGGCTACACAGAGACGCTATACAAAATGTTGTCTCAGCTCTCAGGTATGTGATGTAATGAATTCCATTAATATACCCCATATTAGGGCCAAATTATTATCCCATCAGATGTTAGGTTTTATTTTGTAACTTTGTGTCATATCATTAGTACTTTGTTCAATACCATTTAACTTTAAGTTTGTTGTAAGTTTACTGGTTTCATGCTTTTTATTGCAGGAGGTTCTGTTAGTTGGGGTCCGTACTTGCTTGCAGTATTGGGCGTTTTCACTGTAGTCACTATGTGGGCAGTGGTGGTAACTGAAGGTTGCAGGAAGATAAAGCTGCAGTACTATGGTTTTAAGCTTGCTTCGTCTGCAAGGTAATACATTCGTTACCATTCTGATGGCCAATGATCGTTTGTAGTGAAAGAAACTGCACAATGCATGCATTTTCTGTATGCATGTGGTGTTATTGATTATGAAGATGGTTGTTCTTTATACTAATGTTAGATGTACAGCAGATATAGCTTATAAACTGATCTTTGTATCAACTAACAGCCTAGTAGAAACAATTCACACCATCTTCTATAATGTGAGCTTTGAAAATATATATTTGGATAATTCTGTTGGCTGACATTATTTTCTGGTCTGATGTGTTTTGGACAGAGATGACTCGCCAATTACTGAAGTGGAGCCATATATCCCTTTTACCATTAACCCATCAGGAATGCAGCCTGTTCTCACTACCACTTATCTCTTGTCATTTCCAAGTATTCTTGCAAGGTCACAATTTCTTAACTTGCAGCATTTTTTAAGATGAAAACTCATTGTCTGTGTCTTTAATGAAATCAAAAGCTCACTTCTCTGCTGACCTGAAAAAATTTCCTTAAGTATTCTAACTACACTTATTCTTTTCCTTTTTAAAGTTTACCATTACAACTTTCTGATATTGTGGTTTGTTGGCAGTCTTCTTGGTTCGCCTTTCTGGGAGCATGTTAAGGAGATATTGAACCCTGACAATTCCGTTGGTGCAGGGCCTTGGGTGTACTACTCAATATATGCGTTTTTTGTCTTCTTATTCAATATATTTGATATTGTAAGTTTCTTCTTAACCTTGTATGTAATTGTTCTAGAATCACATTGCTTTCCGTTCATCAAGCTCCAGGATACAATATATTAAAGAATATTTTAAAACTGAGCTAGTAAATTATATAGTTTTAGAGCGTTTAATTATTATCATGACATTTCTCTCCTTCTGTACCTTAAATTTCTATTGTCACAACGTTTCTCTACTTACGGCATTCAGTTTCTGATGCTTATATGTCTGAATATGAAGCTATAGTGTCTGGCGATAGATAGAGCTGTCTATTATGGCTAATAAATTTTGCCTTCTTGGTTCAAAACTTGATACTAAATATGAGATTTGTACATTTATATGTTAATAGAAATTTTTTAGTAAGTTATACTAGAATCACCAGCATGTAAATGCTAAGTTAGATTTGAACTTTCAAAACTGCACACCAGTCAGTCACCTCCTCTGGGGACAAATAATGCGGCTGCAGTTGACAAATGCAATGAGTACGGAAGCTTGTGAAATGTTTTTGAATGTATCTTAAGATTATGTCATGTTACTGTATTGTTTTCTTTTTGGTCAAAAGAGTTACTGTATTGTTTGATGTTGAGGTAGAGATAATCTGTTTCATTGTTTGCTGTTTTAAATCAATAATGCCTGTCCAGGCCAACTTGCCCAAGGAAATTGCTGATTACTTAAATAAGATGGGTGCTAGGATACCAAACATAAAACCTGGGAAGGCTACAATTGAGTACCTTACCAAGATTCAGGCATCAACACGTTTTTGGGGTATGATTCTCCCTTGATTTGGTCTACCTGTCATTTTAACGTAATTCCGTTGGCCCTCATTGACTTTGTTTGCTTTCTTTTTGCTGTCCTGTGGTGGAACTTTGCAGGTGGGCTGTTGTTAAGTATCTTGGCAACAACATCAAGCATACTGGATCATTATTTACGCAATATCAATGCAGGATTTGCAATTGGGTTGACGTCAGTCCTAATCATAGTAAGTAACATAGGAAGTATGATTTCCTGAAATGCTTTATATTTTATGCAACTCTTGCAAGTAGTTCTGACCATTAATTGTGCAGGTGGGTTCTATAATCGAACTTAGAAGATCATATCAAGCATATAATGTAATGCCAAGTTTAAGTAAAGCCTTAAGCCGGTATGGTGTATAACTTGCAAACCAGCTGTGCCTTCTAGTCTTGAGGTGATGCTCTATCACTTATAAAACTGATAAATAAATTATGCATAGATGGTGACACTAACGAGAATTTTCTCTCTTCGTTTTGGCAGCGCTGGAATTCCTGGACTGATGAAACACCTCAGCAGAAACCAGAAAGGGTTATGGCATCACGATATGGTTTGAGGGGTCCTGTATGCTTAGAGTAACAGCTAATGATACCACTTCATTCGGCAAATACGTAGTGAGGCTCGCCACTCGCATGGTTTCTGTATCAAACGGAAAAGCATCGACGACAGGGTTTCTTGCATTGTAGAGCACACTGCTTTCGTATCGAGGATAGGATACACAGATTTCATATAGATGCTACTTAATTGTAACACAAAACGTGTAACAAACTCCAATATACTCTTTGGGTATTAAGACATTGTAGTTTTATTTATTTTTGCCACTGGGTGTCTGCCTTTACATCAATTAACAACAATATTTTGACTTGGGCCAAAAGAAAAAACAACTAATGTTTTGTTTTCGTTAAGGAAAATATTTTGTTGAATTTTCCAAAGTTGCCACGTACACGGTACTGGAATTGGTTTTTCCACAGCCCGGCCCGCTTCCCCTCCTTCTGGGCCAGTTGGGCCGTACTACAAAACCCGGTTTCGTTTGAAATTTTGAATTTCAGATAGTTCGAGCCTTGAGGTGTGTGGGAGGACGGAGATCAGCGATGGAGATCGCGGCGGACTCTCTGGACGGCTCTGTGATCTTCCATGCCATTAACGAAATATCAGGTTTCGTGCTTTACATGCACCAGCAAATCCCTTCGTAAGTTTTCCCCAACTTTCTGAGTTCCCAAACAAATCAATTTCTTCGCACTCATACAAAATATTTGATCCAATTTTTACAGATTGTTGCAGGATATTACTCTGGAATTCGATTCGCTCTGTTCTGAGTACAAGGATTCGGTATGAGATTCCGAGACTGCAATTTCATCAACTCTTTCTTCTTCGGCTCTGAATTCTTTGCCCTAATTTAGAATCTGCGAGTTTCAGGAAATGGCTCTTCACCAGAACGAGGTGAAGCCAACGCTTCGGAGAAAGCACGCCGGCCAAATGAGGGAAGCCAAGCGCGGAATTCGAAGATTCCAGAAGCTGATGCGTCAAGTTTCTGATCTCCAAACTGCGCTGAAGCTGATGATCAGCGAGGTTTCTCAGTTCCAAGAAGCCATTTTGGTGATCGGAGCGAGTCCGCTACGGCCTCATCATGTCTATGAGTTGTGCTTTTCAAGCGCAAGCGCTGTTCCTAGTAGCAGTGGTGAACATGAACACGAAAAGGAACTTGATTTCGGCAAAAGCAGAGCGGCAGAAGTGCTTTGTAGAAAAGCGATTCGGGGGCTGATCTCAAAGGGTGCTGGGTGTGCTGCTTATTCAGGGCCTTCCAAATTGTTTCTGTTGGTGAAAGCTCCCCCTTGTCTCAATCTGCCTCTGCATTTTCTTCCCAAACGTGATTTCAGATACAGCAACAAGGTACATGTTCTTGCCCAAAATAGCAGGCAATGTAGTTTCATTATTTCATATTAAATCATCAACTACTATACATCTCGCTTATGCATATTTATTTAAACCAATTGCAGATTGTGCCTTTAAGACTAAAGATTAAGAGAAAAACCCAAGATCAGAACATGGATGCTCTTCCTGTTTCTTCTGAAACTGGCAGTTCTGATGGGTTGGTTGAGTCTGCTCCAAATGATTTTATATGGTATGTTGCTTTCCAATTGCATACATTTCAATGTGTTCGTATTTGTTCTGTTGCTTGGCTTATGCATAGGACATATCTGGTTTGTTTGATGGTTGCAGGTTCCAATGTCGGCATGTAATCAAGGGCCTGGCATCTAACACACCGACTGAAGCAGAATGAATAGACCTACATTGTGCATACAATAATTCCTCATGTCTTTTGGAGATTATATCATAGTTCGACTGTTGTAACATTCACCTATATTCAGGGCTTGCATTAGGTCTCATGGATTTCGAAGATTACGGATTTTCATTTAGCTATATAGTTCGATTATGTTTGCATCAATGGGGAAATGGGGATTTGAACTTGGAAGATGTTTCAAAATTAAGAAGATGAATATCACTAGACCAAAACCAAGTGCTAGTTGGAAAGAAAAATGTTTCATGTTCTTAGAGAAGGAACAACTTTTTTCATTCACCGATCCAATCCAAACCAACAGAAGAGGGGTTGTGCTCACTTATTATCAGTCTCTCTTTCAAACATGTGAGAGTGACAATGAAAACTTGAAAGATGGTCACTTGATAGCACAAATGAAGCAGTAAAAGTCAATTATGCCCTTGCTAAGATTGTCATGTGCAACATTCATATAAGGAGATAATTTTTATATTTTAATAAGTTATTTTAACGAAAATTTTGGAAAAGATACAAAACATATTGACATAAACCCAAAACTTGGCCCAAATTGTCATCTTGTCCATTTCTGCTCCGAAAAGGCCTAAGCTATAAGTACGGATTGAAGCCCAATCCGACTCCCTCACGTCTTCGTGATATGGAAGAAGAGTAAGGTCTCGCCGTTTTAATTGTGAAACCGCCAATCTCTGGTCTCAGAGAGAGACAGAGAAGATACACAGCAAAACCCAAAACCTCAAAAAGCCATGAAGTTTCAAGTAGAAGACGTCACAGTCTACTTCCCATACGACCACATATACCCAGAGCAATATGCATACATGCTCGAGCTCAAGCGAGCCCTCGACGCCAAGGGCCACTGCCTCCTGGAGATGCCCACAGGCACGGGCAAGACCATCGCCCTCCTCTCCCTCATCACAAGTTACACTCTCTCCAAGCCCCAAAACCCAGTCAAGCTCATCTATTGCACTCGCACTGTTCACGAGATGGAGAAGACTCTCGCTGAGCTCAAGGTCCTCCACAATTACCAAGTTAAGCATCTGGGTCCCCAAGCTCAGATCTTGGCTGTGGGGCTTTCGTCTCGGAAGAACCTCTGTGTCAACCCAACTGTCTTGGCCGCTGAAAATCGAGACTCTGTCGACGCAGCCTGCCGGAAATTGACTGCCAGCTGGGTGAGAGCCTTGGCCGCTGAGAACCCAAATGTGCCTACTTGTGAGTTTTTGGAGCAGTATGAGAAAGCTGGGTCTGGAGCGGTTTTGCCTCCCGGGGTTTATACCTTGCAGGTACTAGTCACTTCTTCTCATTGATCACTCAATTGTGGGATCTGAAAATTTTTATCTTTCTTTTTGTTTTCGTTTTGGAATCAAGTAATTGCAATTGGGTTGCTTTATTTTATGTCAAAAAAAGGATTTGAGGGCGTATGGGAAGCAGAGAGGGTGGTGCCCCTACTTCTTGGCAAGGCATATGGTGCAGTTCTCCAATGTGGTGGTTTACAGTTATCAGTATATGCTTGATCCTAAAGTGGCTGGGATTATTTCCAAGGAAATGCAGAAGGAGTCTGTTGTGGTGTTTGATGAGGCCCACAATATTGATAATGTGTGTATTGAAGCGCTTAGTGTTAGTGTGAGGAGGCAGACACTTGAAGGGGCCAGAAGGAATCTCAGTAAGATGCAGCATGAAATTGAAAGGTAGGTGCTTTGCTATTCAGCAATGGTTGGTTATGGATTCGAATTAAGGCTCAAAGTCTTACTTTTTTCTAAAGGCTGAAGCTTCGTAAATTAAGCATTGGGTCACTTGTCTGCCTCTTTATATTCTATCATGATTTTTTTAAAGTGATGGCTAGATTATGTCTAGATACGTTTGTTTTCAGCTTCTTTCAATTCTTGCCTTCACGTTTGATACAGATTTTCATTTGTTTGCTTGACATGGTAGGTAGGTTCAAGGCCACTGATGCGGATAGATTGCGTAAAGAATACAACCGACTTGTTGAGGGTTTGGCACAAGGAGGAAACCTACCTCGTATGCTGATTGCTCATTCCCACGATTTTTCTTTCATTGAAACTTAAAATTTTTGTTTGATGATTTCTTGAGTTCTCATAACTTTTTCTTTCTATATGTGCAGTCACAGATACTTGGCTTCAAAATCCCGCTCTACCTGATGATATTCTGAAGGAGGCTGTGCCTGGAAATATTCGCAAAGCGGACCATTTTGTGCATGTGTTACGAAGATTGGTCCAGTATTTGGAAGGGCGTCTTGAGACCGAGAATGTTGAGAAGGAAGGCCCTGTTGGTTTTGTTGCCTCTATTAGTACACATGCTGGAATTGACCAGAAAACTCTAAAGTTCTGTTATGATCGCCTACACTCACTCATGATGACGTTGGAAATTACTGACACAGATGAGTTCTTACACATCCAAACAATCTGTGACTTCGCGACACTTGTGGGGACATACACTCGCGGTTTCTCTATTATAATTGAACCATTTGATGAGAGAATGCCACATATTCCTGATCCTGTTTTGCAGGTTGGTTTTTAGTGGTTTTTTATCTTCGAATTTCATTTTCTATAAAATTGAACCATTTCTAAAAATTGTATTCTGGTCTGCCTCCACACTTACATATCTTATCTGGATACTTTGTTTAAAAACCATTTCTTAACAATTCTTGTAAACTGTGTCCACTCTCGTGATACTAATGATTTGATGGTTATGGTCCTAGTTTTCCTTTTGACTTTTACAATATCAGAATTTTTTTTGGTAATTTCAAAAAAAGGAGAATAAAATTTTCCTCCAATAGGTTATCTTGCATATGTACTATAGGAGTTCGTCTGCTATTATTTGATCTACTTATACTGCTTTGTTTGGTGGATGGAATGAAGATTTTTCAGTTCTGATCTAGTCTTTTCATATGTGGTATTCCAGCTTAGCTGTCATGATGCTTCTCTTGCCATAAAACCTGTATTTGATCGATTTCAATCAGTTGTGATTACATCTGGAACCTTGAGCCCAATTGATCTCTACCCCCGTCTTCTCAATTTCCATCCTGTCGTCAGTCGAAGTTTTACAATGTCATTAACAAGAGACTGCATCTGCCCAATGGTTCTCACACGTGGAAGGTATGACATCGACAAAATATTTTTCTTCTTATATTTCTTTTCTCCTGATTTATTTTATTGGGAAAGTTGTAAACTTTACAAATCACAACTTTTCTTATCAGATCATAACATCTCTATTATATTTAGCATCATAATAGTTTTATAAGACATTAATCCCATTAGTTATCTAAATGTCACTCTGAATCAGTATCCTATGGTATATTTCAGTGATCAGCTTCCGGTAAGTACCAAATTTGATATGAGAAGTGATCTTGGCGTAGTAAGGAACTACGGGGAGGCTGCTGCTGGAGATGGTTTCTGTTGTCCCAGATGGGGTTGTATGTTTCTTTGTCAGTTACTCTTATATGGATGGAATAGTCAATAGCTGGAATGAAAATGGAATTTTAAAGGTGACTGCACTATCAATGTCTATTACTTTTGCTGGGTTTCTATGACTTTTTCTGTTGTCCTGTTTTCCAAGTTTGCCATGAAGTTAGTTTTGCGGATAGGTTCTTAGTGCTCCCGTTGTCACAGGAAATAATGCAGCACAAGCTTGTTTTCATTGAGACCCAAGATGTCGTAGAAACTACTTTGGCTCTTGACAATTACCGGAAGGCTTGTGATTGTGGGAGAGGTGCTGTCTTTTTGTCTGTTGCCAGGTACTGTATCAGTCCTTAAAATCGTTCAAAGTTTCTTATTTCTTATTGTTGATCTTCTAATGGAAATTGCAATTAAACTAAAAAGGGTGGAGTATCTTTTGCTATTCATTTATACTGTCTTCTAAAAATCCATTCATAATTCCATGCCACATGTAATTCAGAACCTATCATTTCAATATTACAATTGATGTTCCACATAGTTCTCTATAATGAAGCTAACATTATATCTTTACTTTTGCAGGGGAAAAGTAGCTGAAGGGATAGACTTTGATCGACATTATGGACGATTGGTGATCATGTTTGGTATTCCGTTTCAGTACACATTAAGCAAGTGAGTGCAAATGATATCTCTTTTGTTTTATGTAGTGAAAAAGAGATTGTGAAACTAATTTTCTGTGGTATGACATATGAGCTATCTTTGTTAATCGAGTTCATAAAGCTATGTTGTCTGTGGTTTGACACTTGAGAGTATTGTTTTGCAGGATTTTGCTGGCGCGGCTGGAATACTTGCGGGATACCTTTCAAATAAAGGAAGGAGATTTTTTGACTTTTGATGCCTTGGTATCATTGCGTTGCTTTTGTATCATCTAAGAATTATTTGCTTGGTGTTTAGTTTATATGTTTCTGATCGTTTTGAGTTCTCTAATGGGGAACTTACTGGTGCAGAGACAAGCTGCTCAATGTGTTGGCCGAGTCATCCGGTCAAAAGCAGACTATGGCATGATGATATTTGCTGACAAAAGGTTCGTACTCATTTGTTCTTTTTTTATTAATTGAGTTCCAAATTCTTAGATTCTCTAGTGGAGCTTCTAGTTAATCTTTATCAGCTTGAATTTTGGGTGCTTAATTTCAATTTCAGATATAGCCGTCATGACAAGAGATCCAAATTGCCTGGGTGGATACTGTCACATTTACGTGATGCACACCTAAATTTGAGCACAGACATGGCTCTGCATATAGCACGAGAGGTTTGTCCTTGGTACCGATAACGCACGTTCCTATCTAGATATGGTTATTGGTTAGCCTGAAATATACTTATCAATCAAACCCACATGTGGTATGCTAACAATAGAACTTTGTTTTCTGTGGTTTGCCTTATAAGTCATGCATTATCTGTTTTATCATTATCTTTGTCCTCCTTTGAGAACTGTGCTAGATAGCTTTGGGACCCAATAGAAGAAGTTTAAAAGGATCGAAAATGAAACATGGAAACACATCTTCATTGGGGTGATGAAGTCCTTTTCTCCTTTTTTAACTGAAACCCTAATCATCTAGTGTTGATGAAGATGATCAAATCTAAATTTCTTCTTGTCGTAGCTTTTTCTGTGTAGTAGAATTTCGTGGGAATCATATTTTTATATTCTAGTATGTCAATCTTCTTTATCCTGAATGCAGTTCCTTAGGAAGATGGCTCAACCATATGATAAGGCCGGTAGCGTAAGCGGTAGGAAAACCCTTTTATCCCAAGAAGACTTAGAAAAGATGGGCGAAAGCATCGCTGATGAAATGTTGCGTTAAGGATTCTCTGAATGAAAGTGAAATTCAGTGCGGTTAGTGGGCCGTCCTGTTGCTTGTTCATGATCTACAGCCCTACAGACACAGGAGTTTGGCCAAGTCGGGGGATTTTGTTGTCAGTGGTCTGAGAAGTATAATGTCAGAGCAAGTCATAGCATTACGGTCAAAATCATTGAAGTTTAATTTTCTGGGTGATGGAACTGAAATGGCATAACGGCTGCTGCGTAGTTGACTTCATGATTTTCTGTACAAATTCATAGTCGTGTACATTTTTTGCCTGGTTGTAATTTGTAGCTCTGGCTTGGCTACTCGCGCTCAGTTTTGACTAAGAATATGTTTTACGATGAGTTTATGAAAAGTTCTATCGAATTATCTTCATTTATTTATAGCCAGCTGATTGGTTCCCCATGGAATTTGAAATTCTTCTTTTCCATGATTTCGATTTTAGACCATACAAGTTGTCAACAGATTCATCCTTCTGAATGAAGGATTGCGACATTAGTTTATGGCGTGTTAATTAACTTGGTCTTGATCATGATCAAAATACTGAAATACATTGATATATATTCTGCTGGTACCCTATGGTTCATAATATTTATGACGGTCCATTTTAAATGAATATGTGATGGAACTTACAAAATTGAGCTTTGATCAAACCTGACAAATACTGTGGTCCGCAGCAAAACATCAAAACTAAACTGGTTTTGGACTTCTTGTTTAAGATTATCTTGAATGTCACAGAAATATTACATTTGTTAGATTACAGAGGGGAATAAATAAAAAACACCCATTACACCCATTAGAAGAAGAAGAAAAAAAGTGTTCTAAATATTGTACAGTACTGATGCTGCTAGAGCTACTTGCAAATAATTTGATTTTCCCCTCAAAATTCTTTAATTAAGTACGCACTAAAAAGATACTAGGAATCAGATTGGGGAATTATTTGATTTATTACCCTCTTCACTTCCGTAATGCTTATTTTCTTGCCATTCACATTCTCCTTCACCTGAAAAATTAAATTTATTATGTAAAAATAATAATAAAACTGAATGAAAATAAATTAAATGTTACTATTAATATTGCATGATCGAGAGTATAAATATATGTACCTTGGCCCTCAGCTCAGCTACGAAGAACCCATTATTCAATGAGGACTGGACAACTGTGGTCTCAATTCTTAGCTCTCTTAGAGTTTGCATGATATCAAGCAATAACCCTTCTCTATACGGGCATTGGAGCTCCAACAACCCGTCACTCTCGATTATCGACACCTCTAGAGAGGTACCCGTGACCATAGGTGTCGGTGATGGTTGTGGTTGTGGTGGCGGTGGCGGTGGTGGAGGTGGTGACTCCTCCATCGTTTTAGGCTTGGCAACGGCCGCACCACCACTTCCCTCCACAATCCTTAACTTCCTTTTATCCGATCCGGGTGGACCAACCCGGGTCCGCTCCACTACCGTGAGCCCGCTCCGCAACTCTTTCATACTATTTGACCTGTGTATTTCCCCGGATGATCTTGACCGTTGATCATCCTCCATCTGCACGTTACGTGCCTCAAGATCCTGAATCTTCTTACGCAATTGCTTCACGTACTCGATCGTGTCCCCTAGTATCGAGGCCTTGTCCATTTTTGTCACAAAGGGCACTAGCGACCTTAGTATAATGAACCTCTCATTAAGCTTCTCGCGACGACGCCGTTCCGCCATGACATGATTGGCGCTGAGCTCATCTTGTGGGGTCCCTTTCCTCAACCGAGTGGAGGCATCGCCCTCGTGAGATTTTGGCGAGTTCTCATCGCGGTATTTTGTGTGGAGGAACGGAACGCTGAACAAGATGTATTTGAGGAGCCATTGGGATGTGCCCTCAATTGGCACCAGCATGTGATTTTCAACGCGAGTCGTCCACTTGATGAATGCTGATTGGGTTGAGTAGGCGACGTGATCGGTGGACGAGGAATCCGTCCACCTAGTCGCCTGCCTTTGAAGTATGGTGGAGACTGTTTCAGAATAGTGAGTGTCATCATGCGTCAATTCCTCCAATGCTAGGGGTCCTGCACCACCAAATAAGGTTGTCAAGATAATACTAATGACGAGGATTATATTATGATTAGGTTAGGTTAAAAGCTTGAAGCACTTACTTCAACAATATAGCATTGAAGTTCTACAAGAAGGCGTTGAAATTTTGGTAGCATAGCATCGAAAGATGAAATGAAAAAAGAAAACCAAGTTGCCCAGATTTCTCACGTGCCTGCGAAAATCACGCAGCTCTTGTAGTTTTAAATCCGGTTTTGTCTTTTTCCAAACCAAATTGTACAATCCCAAGAATCTCATTGGTGTTTGGGTTTGCGTGTACACGGAAAGCATTGGCGCGTTGAAGATGGGAGGTTTTGACTTTTTCGCAGGGGCAAATGGGACCCAAACATTAGATGTTGACCTATCCTAAGTCTTTTAGGAGAGACACTCTTATATAACGGGATATCATCCCGCCCAATAACACAATGACAAATAAGATACCTTTTTGTATGATATTGTGTTATTGTTCAGGTATAGCAAAACAATGTTATTTCCATTATATATAAGTTTTTTCAATCTTCTGGACCAAGGCAAAAATATTCTGCCTGTTTATTTGAAGAAAAAAATAATGCAGACAAGATATGACAACTAAAAAGAGTTTGGGGGCTTTAAATTTGTATGGTACATTGACGGTGCATAAATAAAAAGGCCCTTGGCCATGTACGAAACCATATTGTATAATGTCAAGAGGGTATTAGAAAGAGAAAAATGATATCTCTGTTATAGTTTTTAATTTTTACGTTTCATATTTTAGAAAGGGGAAAAAAAAAGGAGTATCTAGTTGTTTTGTATTGCGTACCTTGGGGTGGCGGTTGGAGCCCGCTGCTGAGTGGCTCTTGTACGGACGGCCACCGGCGAGTGGACTCGGCTCGATACGAGTCAGCTTGGCGCTGCTGATCGGCTGGGTTAACCCTAGACTGGCTCACTGCTAGTAAGTGGAAATCCGAGTCTAAATTGTTGGACGCGTCGTCCGGAGAGCCAAGCCGGATGTCCTCGGACATCTCTAGCTGCATGAGCTCGCTCGGCTCTGCTGCGGGGGCGGAAACCGCTGGAGGGTTTGGACCAGGAGGAACGGGCTGACCGTTGCGGCCCGTTTCGGCTTCAGAGTCTGACTCTGCCTCCTCGTCCTCCTCTTGATCCTCCTCTTCC
This sequence comes from Prunus salicina, assembly GCA_020226455.1. Classification (NCBI taxonomy): domain Eukaryota; kingdom Viridiplantae; phylum Streptophyta; class Magnoliopsida; order Rosales; family Rosaceae; genus Prunus; species Prunus salicina. Next base: position 24,588,995 of record CM035347.1, read on the forward strand.
TCGTCCTCTTCTTCGTCTTCTTGGGCGGCGTCGAGAGGCGGGTCGGTGCACATGGCTGGGAGGTGCGGAGAGTGGAAATGTGGGTGGTCGGATGACGTGGCGGGGTTGGAGGTTGAGTGCTCGGAGAGGGCGGGTTTTGGGGGAGGAGGGTGGTTGTGGTCAACGAAGAAGGTTTTGACATGTTGGACCATGGCATTGTCTTCTGGAACCTACATACGTACAATTATACATTGTGTAGCAATAATTAAGCACCATTTTATTTAATTAATTAGCATATTAATTAACCACATTTGAGGAAATAATTAAAAGTGTTACCCTCTCCGTGGTGCCTAGTTCTACTACGCCGTCTAGTAGAGGAATGCAAACCACCGTCTGCATTATTTTCAAGTGTCATGGATATTTGTTAGCTAAGAGAAATAATTATAATAAGAATTAGAATCGAATTAATGGGTTGGGTAGAGATATATACCTGTATACGAGCACTCTGTAGATGCATGCAAAAAAAAAAAACACCAAAAAAAAAAGTAGAAGTTAGTTATCAAACTCGTAAATAAAGGAGAAAAAAATTATAGGGGATGCAATTAACCCTAGCTAGGGTTTGATTCGAGGCCGGCTAGTTCAACTTAAATTTCAGGTACTGTTTGTAATAATTTGAGTTTTTGTATTAAAGGTGCATTAAGGGGGAGAGAGAGAGAGAGAGAGAGAGAGAGAGAGAGAGTACCTTGGCTAAGATAGCTCTGGAAAAGGTTTTGCTATCGACCTCGTTTGCACCGGTGAGCCATACATGCTGCCTCCTCGCATATGCTTTTCCTGGCAACCTACGTACGTAGACATCTCACTTCTTAATTAACTAATTAATTAGATAATTATACATATCTAATCATGTAATATGTGTACATATATGAAGTAAAAAGTTCTCAGAGATATTGTGGGTTGCTCGTTGCTAGTAGCTTTGTTTCGGAATATATATGTAATCCAACGGCAAAGATACACTCAAATTATGACCAAAAAGAAGAAATGTACACATATTTTATATATTTTTATGGATGCTATATGGTAAAAATACAAACATGTCCAAGCAATTAAGCTCAGTATATTGCGTGTGGTGTGAGCCGAAAGGCATGCCCTCTAGGTAGCTCGCAGTAATTATTTATACCTTCAAATAATTTCATCTCTTTGAAAAAGTGCGTAAGGAGGTGCATAAGAGTACGGGCCAGATAAATTATTAACCTACCCTCACTCAGAGAGAGAGAGAGAGAGAGAGAGAGAGAGAGAGAGGAAATTATAGAAAACAGCTCCTTTAGCTGCCCGGCATTGATGAACACATTTGCTTGTCTCTTATACATAACAAGTAGCTTCGATTTCATGGAAGCAGGTGAGGAATTTAGTGAGAGCCACATGTTTCAACGTCATATTCAATTTTATATAATTAATATTGCTTCATCTATACATATAATTGCAAGTCTGTTTGACAAAAAGTCCCAGAATATATTCCCCCAACAGTCTCTAAATCAAGTAGTTTCCAATCTTAAAGTTGATCAATGCTAGAACAATGACACCATCAGTGCTTTAATTAATCACACAATTAACTAACAAAACAAGCAAACAATAACAACATCAAGAAATTAAAGTCTGATTAATTAGCAAAATGAACACAAAGAGACAAAAAAACAATGAAACAAACAAGCATCAAAACTAAGGTGTAGACTGACAGACAGACTCTGGAGGGTCTTGTTATTGTCAGTGGCTCGGCTCAAACGTATTGGAAGTCATGCTGCTTCCAGCGAGGTGCAAAGAAAGATGCATTCTTAACAACTCACCACAGGCTTACACGTGTCACTAGTTATTTTCCATCTTTGGGAAAATACTGTTCCCGACATTTAGGCAATCCACATTTACCACACGAACCACCGCCCCCTCCTTCTCTCACTGGAAATTAGACGTGAGAGATGCAGAGGGTCCCCAAGCATCTATACATAGGAGTATAGAGGTCCCCTTTGTTCTAAATACAGAAAGCGATTTAAGAGTACTTGTCGATATCATAAATGTAAGGTTGAAATGTTAGATGGGAGTTGCTACACATAGACCTAGAGATGCCAAATACTGAAAGTTTCAACTAAAATACATACAGTACTGGAAACTGAGCCCCTTTTTGATGATCGAATCGAAGTTTTTAGATATATGTATGTGTTCTTACAAATAGTACTGATTATCAACATGTATGTATGTATGTATGTATGTATAGTATCCGAAAATATATCAATGTACATATTATAAACAATACTAATTATATGTATAGATACATGTGTGTTAATAGCATTGATGGGGTTTTCTTTTTCATCATATCTTGTAAATTAAGGAAACATTTTAACTGAATTTTACTTGTTATGTATGCGAAATAAATCAGTACTGTAAAACAAACCATAAATATGTTTTTTTTTTTTTTTTTTTCTAGTATTAGTTGCTGAGTTTGCACTGAACTTACACCACAAAAAGCAATATTTGACATTGAATTAATAAAATTGAAGAGGAGGCAATGAAGAACATGGAAATCTGTGGAAGCCAAGAATATTCTTACCCCACCCCAGGGGGGAAAGAGAAGGAGACACACATCAAGTAGAACCATTCGGATTCGGTTAAGTCCTCGGGGGATAAGGAGGCGCAAGGGCGGCGCGCCGGGGGCTGGTTAGTTTCTCCGGCAGACAATGAGTCGTACAGCTCTCTAAGCTGCTGGCTCCGCTGAAGAGAGGCCTCTTCTGCACTGACTTCCATGGGTTGCACCGTCTTCCTCGTCTTGATGGCTCCATTGTAGTACCCATCTGACCATACTAAGATCCTGATACATCATCATCATCATCATCATCATCGACATCATCATGAATTATAATTAAGTAATGTTGTTGAAGAATGAATAGAAATGAAATGAAATTGTAGGTAAGGATAAGGGAGGGGGAGGTAGGTAGAAGTACCCTTGTTGTGGACAGATTTGCCAGAAGAGACTGTAAGTCCATTGGACAGATTGGACTGACGCCTGCAACATGCTGCGGAGCCTGCTGCTACTTGGCGGTGCAGCCATCGGCCACCAGACGTTCTCTTCCCTACCTAGCTTATTGCTCTTAATTTGCTTATAATTGGAAGAGAGCTAGTTAGATACAGACAGTTAGAGAGAAAGGGAGACTTAAACAGAATTAGCTAACTACCCTTTTTCCTAACTCTTACCCTTTCAATGAAAGAATGTCAAAATGGTGAGTTAAAAAATAAGGAAGAGGGAAAGAAAGCACAAGATTTTTTTGTTTGGGGGGTTTGAGAGGTAAGTGAAAAGGCAGGAGGCCGAAAGGAGGAGGAGGATATGGGAGGCTAGCTAATGATCAAACACTTTGGTGTTTGATATCCCCCAAGTGACAGATGAGTGAGTACATACAGAAAGGGGGAAGAGAAAGTTAGAGGGACTTTAAGATGTAGGAGAGATAGATAGAATATGAAAGCAGACTTGCAGGTGAGAAAGAAAGAGAGTAGTTAAGAAGATGGAAAAGGTAGATGATGATTTTGAGGAAGATACGTTAGTTGCCCAAGAAATGCCACCTTTCTAGCTATCTTTCTTTCTATACTAATTGGCTCTGGCTTTTGTATCAGTTGTAAGATGATGATGATGATGATGGTGTTGATTATGTTAAAAAATTGTAAAGAAATGAAGGGTCGTTGGCTTTGGTTGATGGGGAGGGGGTAGAAGTGAATTCTAGAGAGAGAGAGAGAGAGAGGGCATGAGATTTTGGAGAAGATGGGTGGTTTTGACCGGTCGGTCTACCAGACAGTTCATACAGACTGAGTCATATGCAGTGCCTGCTTTGCTCTGCTGATTTTGTTAGTTGTGCGCGCGTGGATTGGCTTGGCTTGCCTTCATATATGATTGCAACATTGAGTGTCACTAAATGCATATTGTCAAGAGAGAGAGAGAGAGAGAGAGAGAAGGGATTAGGTGGCCTAAGACTGGGCGTTGGAGTTGTATGTACAAACAGAGAGGAGAACTTTTGTTTTTCTTTTTTCTTTCAAAAAAGGTAATTTAGAATGGGGCGTGGAAGCTACCAATACTTCCACATCCACTTGTCAAATGGTCACGTGGTAAAATGTCAATTCAAGGTCAGCACTCATTTTCCTCCTTGTTTTTCCTTTTTATTCTCTCCCTCTTTCCCATTTAATGAGGACATATCACACGGTCCAATTGAGAACTCCAACTAATTAATCTGGTGAAATTGAAGACATTAGTCACGAGGGTTTGTCCCCAAGTATAAGTTGTTTTTTTTCTTCTTCTTTTCCTGTTAACAAGATTTAAATTCCCACAACATTATAATTGTGTGTGTGAGAAATTCTTCATATTTCTAATCTAGATTATCGCTTTTATTAAAAAACAAAGCCTTGTTTTTTCTTTTTATATATAACCTTCAATTATGTGTTCGGTCAACTTTTGAAACCAAATTGTTTCATATGTATTTCTATTGTTGTTTTGCTTTTATTAGACATATTTATAATCTCTATTTTCTCTCTCCTTGAGAAAATCTTTTAATCTAGCCTTATATATAATAATTATCTCACAAATGTCGGTCGCATAACAAGTAAATATAAGAGGCTCAATGTATTAACATGTCACATGACTTGTCATTTGCTAGTATTAAGGTTTTAGATAAATTTGCTTATATAATTTTCCAGATTCTCTGTGATCTGAACCTTTAGCTCAGAAGTCTTAGATTGGCTGCTTCCTATCTGCGGTAAATAAATGAGAGCAGAAAAATGATGCCCCAAACTGCTATCTACTCTACTGAAATGCTTGCCCATGTCCAACCCATCAAACGCTATCTGCCCCAAAACTTTAACTTTAGAAATTGAACTAAGGTGAATGAAACAACAGAAATTTGGTTGGTAGTTGGTACCTTTTATTTGCCTCTCCATTGTAACCTAATCAAGAACAACAATTTTTTTGCTTGCCCATTAGAATCTGAATCAAGACCAGTTCAGTTCACTTCAAGCTTTCAAGCGCTATGGAGAAACGACAGGCCATGAAGGGGGCGTGGTCCATGAAGAAGGGTCAGATTGATTGAGATGGGTCGTCTTCTACGACTTCTACACTGCCATTTGTCCCAATTCACACCACTCGCCATCTCGAGTAATCTTTCGGAACAACCGTAAGGCTAATGAAGTCTAGCTCAATGAAAAATGATCTTGACTTGTAGACCAGTGTGTGAGTGAGAATCCCCCTCTTTTTAGACTATCGCTTGTATTTGTTTTTAAAAAAAACAGGGACATATATTATTTATCTACAATTGGGCCGAATTTAGCCTTGTCCAATTGCTGGTCAGGCCGAAACCAAATTTCACTCTTTCTGGGCCTCATGCCGAACCTGGGCTCAGGAAATGTGGATCTTCACTGTTTCATTAAATAAGTAAAGAAAGTTCCAAGGGACAAACAAACATATAATAAAAATTTGGTGCAGAATGAGACAAGGCAACACGCTACTTTTCTGCGGAAAAGGCACCCAAAAGGCAGGATATGTTTTATTAGTGGACTCTCCACTTATGATATAAATTTGTCCTCAAATTGCAGATTTTAGACTTTGTGACCCAAATGTTGCTGTCCTATCATATCCTATCCTCCTAGACCTATGCACCCCACAACCTCATCAATTTATTTGGGGACACTGATCGACCAAACTTCATGGCCCGCGCACATTTTGCATTGCAATGGGCTAATGGGCTAATTTATTAATTTATACCCATTTAATTTGGAGAAAGAAAAACAAAAACAAGAACAAATCATGTTGCTTCTAAGGTACGGATGCTTTGTAATTAAAAATAATAATTAAGATGGTTTTTTTCACTAATTTTTTTGGCAGTTTGCGTTTGAAAGTCTTGGTGGAGTTGAAAAGAATGATATGCAATGCATCTGTTGTTGCTTTTATCATTATATTTTGATAAAACATCTGATAGGCACACTTTTTCTTTCTCAAATATAGTTAGTGGTACCCGACTAAAAAGGATGCTAATTTTCCTACTTCATTTTTGTCCCACTTACTTAGTGTAAGTGGACAAAACATGAATGAGAAAATCAACTCCCAATAAAAATACTAATTAATAATTGTTTGTGTCATTAAGTCAATAAATCTCAACATCTGAATTTTTTATTTTTTTTCCTTTTGGTAAGCAATGCTTACCATGAAATATGATAAGTGGTATGTTACCGATATGTTTTTAGCACTATTGCATTTTCGTAGTGTTGTTTTGCTTCACCAAGTGATTTTTCATACCATCAATCATTCTGGTTCTGATTTTCAATTTATAATGTATTGTATTCACCTAAAATAGACATGCTAAGTAATCTTGACTACACATTTTGTCAAACTCATATCTTTCGTTACGAAAATGCAAACCTACCCACACTATCTCAGTAAAACATCTTTTTCCCTTTTAACCAACAAATGGACATGTGATATCTATTATAATTAACTTGCATACCAACAAAGAAGTTCGAAGACTTTTATTTTTTAAGAGAGAACTTCAACCGGTACGAGGTAAACTGTATTGATTAAAAAAAATATGAGAGATGAACTTCAAATCTAACCCCGATTACAATCATCAACTAAATGAAAGTTTAATGTTGTACATGATCTACATAATAGTATATATTGCTTTGCATTAATGAAGGTTATGGCATGAAAAGAAAGGCCAAAACATACTCAAATTTCACTCGTTCACGTTGCTTTGCATTAATGAAGCTTCTGGCAATGGGCATCTAGCATCCTCCCTCCTTGTAATTTTATTTTAGTCATCAACATAGAAAAAAAGAAGAGAGATTTTGGAATGCAGTGGGGAGTATCGGACGGTCGACGGTGCATCAACTGAGTAGGTGACACGTCAGTGGGTCCAAAATAGTAAACTCGTAAATCAAAGCAAAAGGCAAAAGAAAAAGAAAGGGACGAGAGTCTACACAAAAGTCATATTAACGTACGGCTGATGCTTTCCGTGGCACGGACTGAATAATATACCAAGTAATTTGGTTGTTGGTAGGTATATGTCATCTGTCCCTTTCCCATCATATAAACTCTGAATTTCAAATATTAATCAAGAAATTATGAATTGGGGAATTTAAAAAGGGAAATTAAAATTGAGAATGAGATAGTCAATGAAGGTAGGCTACTTGGGGAATTCAGGGTAAGGTTCTCTCTAATCTCTATGTGGAAGGAGAGTAGGCTACTTAGTTAGTCCGACAACTGAATCTTTTTATGTAGAAATGCTCGCCTAATCCTCTAAACCTTAGTCTCATTTTTATACTGGTTACCTTTCTTCAATAATATATTGACAATATTCTCTAAGACTCATGTATTAGTAAACACATGAATTTGCATTGAAATATTGAATATGTCCTGGTTCATAATCCCATATAGAACGTGTCGTTAGTTTGAGGTAGGTTGGTCCTTTCCAATTGACATGATCATCTTTTAAATAATAATAATAATAACTTAATGGGATTATTAGTATTACCTAGCTAGTGCTAGTGGGAATCATCATTCATGAATATGAATATTCAATCCCGCGTTGAATTCGTGTCCATTAGCCAGAATATCCTTTTGTGAAAGGTACGGACAATAATCGTACGGACTACTTGAACAAAGGTTACAACTGGTGCATCATTTTCCCCAGGAAAGTTCGAACTTATTCAACAAAACAAAATTAGTGTTTCAAAAAAGGAGGAGATTAGTTAGTGCCATGCTATCCCAATACTGAATTAACAATTAATTGTATTATAATGTGTCTGTTGTCAATTTTGAATGTCATTCGAGTTGGAGTTTATCAATATCTGCCATTTTTAAGCACGATATAGATAGAATACTTTGGTTCAACTTTCAATTGAGTTTGAAATTTTCTCATCTTTGCTCTCATTATGGCACTACCATTAGTGCTGGACATGAAAGGAATTTCGGTGGAGGAAATCTCAAGTCTTTGCCATTTTTAGCCAAGCAAATGTAATGTGTCCTAGTCCACACCAGTTAGCAAAATTCGCTTTGAATCTTGAGAACTCGATCGAAGTATGGATATAGTCCAAGAGAAACTGAGTGGTTCTATGAACCCGTGGAACGAGATGTTTCTGTTTTGTCCACAGTTTAATGAAAACTTGATGTTTCTATTAAGAAAAGAGAAAAGAAAAAACCAATATATACAAAAAATGCCGAGTTAAAACGACTCTTGTAGATTCGCTCCACAACGTCATCTCATGATATACTTAATTGTTCATAATAAAGCATAGTTAGTTTATAGATGTTGATAGGGTGGAGGTACGTACTTGCGGGGAAGGGACTGGACTTGGCAATATATGATTAGTCAATACACGGTTTTTGTTAAGTGAAAGATCCATCTAACAAGATCACACAACCGTTCACGCATTCATTTGATCAGGATTGATGCTAATTTATCCACTAATTAAACGGATTTGTAGATTAAAAATTGGTAGCTAGCTAGCTATACGCCAAGCTTTGTCATCATAGCAAAATTAGGCCATGTTCATGCTGTCTAACTAAAATTAGGCACTTAATTTCTTAACTTAACTCCGAATTAAGCTCCCAATCGATTCACAATTCTATTGGTTCACCCTTCTTTTTTTTCGACCAAGTTTATTGGACAAACATTAAGAACAGATATATATTTTTTTTGGACAAACATTAAGATAAGATATATTTTTTTTTTGGACAAGCATTAAGATAAGATATAATATTTCCATTTTGAAAAAAAAAAAAAAAAGAATCTAAGAAGTAGCCAACATGATCACGTAAAAGACATCAAAAATTGTATGTGGGAGGCCAATAAAATTAAGACAAAAGATGTTTACCGAAAAAATGGCATAGAAGTAATTGTAGACAATATAGAAAGTGGCATCTCCACTATGAGTAAGACATGGTGTCATTTTCTATTTAATCATCACTAGCGATTTGGAGGTCAGTGTTTCAAGCGTACGTTTTTATCTGATTTTATAATCCAGATATTCTAGATTTTCCCATTAGCTTCTCTTTCCTTTTGACTCGTTTTCAGATAGCTTTATGAAGTAGAATTGATTTGATTACAAAATTCCCTAAGTTATGATATTTTACTTGATCATAAGAGCCACATATTTTCTAATTCCAACCTAACTTATTGACAAATGCATCTAAATATATATATGAGCTAGTTATAGTCGTTCACGAGCAATATCGATGATTAATTTTAGATACAACGATGAATAACCATCCATATATAGCTTAATTAATTGGATTGTGAGCTTAAGGACCATCTGTTGTTGATCAACCTTTGCATGATATGACACTGCAACCGTGCATGTTTGTGAGTTGTGAGCATGCACTAATAACATGTCCAAAGTGATAATGATTAAGTTTGGTGATCAACCCACAATGACTTTGTGTGATTGATCAACGGTGGGGAATATATTGGCACATTTGCGAAAAGACAATTATGCAGCCGTGTTCCACTTGGGTCACTAAGTTCATTGATCAAATGCATACCCTATTTCAGATAAATGCGCACATACACCATGCATATATGTTGGTTTTTTAGGCATGCATGTCACAATTTTTAGGGCATTGTCTTTAAATTGAAGTGCAAAGGAAAATCCCCTTCGCGGTAGCTAAGTCCACTTTAGGTCGTAGGTGTACGACTATTTAGGTTCCCACTTTGGCTACTTTTCATGAGAGGGTCATGTGTATATAAAGCCAATTTCTCCCTTCCAAATTTCACAACAACAAAGTGAGTGATTTGTATTGATCAGTCTAGCTAAAACAAGAGAAAAAAAAAACCCAAGACAGAGAGTATTTGTTTTTCTTAGTTCTCTAATGGGTTCGATCGTGATATCTATTCCAGCAGATGTTGAGCTTGCTCTTCCCAAAAATATTGGAGAGAAAGAGGAGCCCAAACCTTCTATTTTTGCCACCATTGTTTCCAATCTTAGAAAACTTCAGAAAAGCCAGCAGGATATGAGAAAGCTGCTTCACAGCGTCAAGGTTGCAACTGCACTGGTTTTGGTCTCACTTCTCTATCTTCTTGACCCTCTCTATGAGCAAGTTGGAGATAATGCCATGTGGGCTATAATGACGGTCGTCGTCATCTTTGAGTTCTACGCAGGTTCGACCGCTACTTCATTAGTTTCTCTAATTACAACCTTAAATTTTTTTTTTTGTGTAGATTAATTAATAATTAGTTGGGTAACATTTTCCAGGTGCTACACTTAGTAAGGGTTTAAATCGTGGATTGGGAACAATATTAGGAGGTGTTATGGGGATCTCAGCTGCAACTATTGCTCAAGAAGTTGGTGGAATGGGCAAGGGCAACGCCATAATTGTTGGTTTTTCTGTGTTTATCTTCGGTAAGATTTATATTTATTAGGTCCATTTTTTTAATAAAAAAATGTTCAAATGAAATAAACTAAAGTTTTTCATTTATTTGTGGCAAAACTCTCTTTATATTTATAGTGCATGGCCCCTATTCTACAAGTTGATCCCAAGGAATTTGGAACTTCAACTTTCTGTACCACAGAAGATCGTGGCGCATTACACACCACGTGGCATGCATTATACAGATTTTAAATGGTTGATGATGACGAACTTAATCATATTGGAAAAAATAATTAAAGTAAATTAATTGGTACAAAAAAAATGGGCTAATTGTAGAGACTAGAGAGTGCAAGTTGTCAATATAATTTACCTAAAATATATTTCAGGCGGAGCTGCAACATATTCTAGATTGGTCCCAAGGATTAAGAAAAGATATGACTATGGAGCCATGATCTTCATCCTCACCTTCAATCTGGTGGTTGTGTCTGGTTTACGTGCCGAAAATGTGTTGGAATTAGCTCGCGAGCGGCTTTCAACCATCGGCATGGGATTTGCCATTTGCATCTTCATAAGCTTGCTGGTGTTCCCCACATGGGCCAGTGATGAGCTTCACCACTCTACAGCTCATAAGTTCCAAGACCTTGCAGACTCAATTGAAGGTAAGTAATTAGGAGAAAAACAATCTTGCGTTAAATTACACGACGAACCATAATCTAATTGAGATTAATCATGATATTGTTCAACAATTTGTAGGATTCTTGGAGAGTTATTTTAGATTGGACAAAGAAAATTTGAAGGATGACCAGCCTAGTGCCATTTCCGGTAGTTGCAAATCGGTGTTGCACTCAAAGTCAAAGGATGAGTCTCTGGTATATATATGCATTACTATTTCTTTTTCTTTTTTTTGGTCACACTAAAAAATTTTGAACTTAATTTCATGCTCATTTCATCAATTATCTCAAGCAAAAATTGCGTTTAATTATGTTTATCGACAGGCGAATTTTGCGAAATGGGAACCATGGCATGGAAAATTTGGTTTCTTCTACCCATGGAATAAGTACCTACAAGTTGGAGAGCTTCTTAGAGAGCTAGCTACCATGGTCCTTTCCCTCAAAGGCTCTCTTCAATCTCCTAGACAGGTACATATATACATATGTAATATTAAATTTTGGTTCCTTTTTCTTCTTCAAACAAAAAAGTTCATAGCCGGTTTTGGTTAATTTATTTATTGCTTCAAAATTGTGTGTGATTAGCCCTCGTCGAGCCTGAGGCAGTCAGTGAAAGAGCCAAGTGAAGCTGTAGGGTTGTCACTTGCATGGAGTCTGAGAGAGCTTGGAGAGAGCCTTATGAAGATGAGAAGGTGCCCTCAAGAGAATGTGATATTGCCCAAGTTGAAGTCAATGAGACTGGAGCTGAGCTCCATGGTGTCTCCAGTTTCCAACTTTGGACCTCTAGAGAATGTTGAAGGACTTGCAATTGCAAGCTTTGTGTTCTTGTTGACAGAGATGCTTGAGAAAGTGGAAGAATTGGCAAAGGAGGTTGAAGAACTTGGAGAGCTTGCTGGCTTTCATTCTAAATAGCTATATATATATATATATATATATATAGACTTAATTTTCTTAACTGTGGTATTTGCCAATTTTGGGCCTGGAAAGATTCTACACCTGTGATCTAAAAATATGGGAGACTTGGGACAAGATGTATAATTAGCTATAATATATATTTTAAGTATTTATTTATAGATCATATCCTTACAAAAAATTAGACAAATCGAAAACTATTTAGACATCTAATGGTGTCCTACAAAATCAATGAACACAATACTTCAAGAATATACTAAAATTTCAATAACTTAATTGAGCGGTCAGATGATGTCGGATTCAAGTGATTTTTTTGTAGAGAAAATCTTCGAATGAATATCTACAAAATAAACGGTTTAGATTAATGAAATACAATGTATGGTGGCCCCTATAAGGGTGTCCCTCAAATATATTTGAGTGATCCCTCAACCGAAGCTCACTGTGTATATATATATATTTATTTATTTATATATGTGGTGTGATTAACCATGTAACTGAAACTATGACAAATTAATTTATTATAAGTGAAAGAGCAGATTTTCTCTTATGTGGACGTTCAGATGTTATTACTGTGCGGATATTATGTATTTTCCATTATCTTTTCTTACTTTCCTCTTGTTTACAATGACATCCGCATGTTTCGGATGAGAGAAGAACTGAGTGAAAGAGTATATCATATAATATTGGATGGTTGAGATTTTACAAGGCCAGTTTCATTTTTATAAATTTTAAACGGGAAAATAGATAGAATTTTTTATTTTTTTTGAATCCGGACAGGCTGTGCCAAAATTGGGACCATATTGACCAAACCAAAAGAAAAATATTATACAAACTAGATTGATATATAGGTTTGGCCTAAATCTGTGCCAAGGTCCCTGCACAGAACCGCAGGCCAAACAAGATAGGATGACCAGTCCATCCAGGCTGAGGTCTTAAATTCAATTTTGTAGAAGCAATAGGAATATTCCCCTGTGTTTGAAATCAGTTTCATTGATTTGAAGCCAAATTTTCTGTAAATTTCTTATTAAAAGAAGGCAAATGTACAAAAAGAATAGGACCGTTGAGATAAGGCCAATCAAGTATGACAAATATCAGCATAATTTTATTGATGTTGACGGAGTAACATATAATTGTAGTGATGTCTGAAGACTCATAAGAAAATCTAATTCAAAACTTCAAAACAAGTCTGATAAGATCAAGAGGCATATCACAACAAGAGAAACAGAGAAAATGGCCCTTCATCTCATGAAAATTGCAGCAACTACAATCGTCGTCGTCTTCATTGGGTTCTTCGGTGTGGCCACAAGCAATCCAGATACAAATATAACAAGCGTTCTCTGCAACTCTGGAGTGTATACAGCTGGTGATCCTTTTGCTGTAAGCCTAGCCTATGTTCTTCAGGAGTTGGAGACTGCAACATCAACACACAAGAATTATGACTTCTACGACATATCTCCTTACCCTAATGCATTTGCATATGGGCATGCTTCTTGTAACCAAAACATCACAACCCCAGATTGCACTACTTGTCTTGGTGCTGCAAAAACAGATATGCTAGGCACGTGTCAAAATGCGATAGGGGGTCGAGCGGTTCTTCGTGATTGTGCAATAAGGTATGAGCAATACCCATTTACTGACTGAGCCATTGGCTTGGCCTCTCTGTTCAATGAGTTTGATTTCCACTAGCTACAAGTTGTAGATGCTGCTGCTGCATTATCAGATTTCCATGTACGAAAAATCCTTTCCTTTCATATTTCAATCCTTTCTTTCCTTTTGAAGAATGCATTCGTGGTTTTGTGCCGTCGGACATGAAGATATCAGTGCACTGATTGGTTTTTGGTATTTATTCCATGAAGAAAGAAGAAATGATAAAGGCAAACACATGCATGACTTGTCAGGCAGAATACATGTATGACTTGACAGGCAAACACGTTTATTGTCTCAAAGATATTACAAATACAAAAAATTGATGATTGAATTGTGTCTCCTGATACAAGAACAAGCTCTGATATCCTCAACGACTACAAACCTTTTTCATTTTTTGTATGATTACATCCTGTGAAAATAACCAAAACCATTTGTGAATTATCACCACGTTATTCATCTTCACTTTACCTGTTAGCGTATCGATAGCAGTCATTAAGACTCAGAGGGCCAAATTACAATTTCACCTCCTTTCCAATCTTCCCCTTGTTAAGTAAAACCCCTCAAATGCTTGAGCAGGGCATGGTTGAACAAACCAAGGCTATAGACTGACCGATTCATGTCAGAATTTTGCTGGTTATTGTGGAAACAAAATGTTCCATTCATTTTCCCTTTGTACATTGAAGCACTATTATAATTATCGTCAGGAAGATGTGCTGAGAGATTCATGTTTAAGGAAGAGTGCATAAAGAAAGCTCATTCCATGAATCAGGCACACCAGTGGCTGCAGTCTTGATGCACGTAGGCGCACCAGGTAAAGTCCATCTTGTTGTGATAGGAATGAACAAGAACAAATAAGTTTTGGCTAATGTAATAAAGATGAGCTTGGGCTTCTGTTGTTGACATAAAAACATCTCTTTCCATGTCCTCGAATACAACCTCTTTTCTTGGCTGGGACATGCTTGTCACATTCAGCCAATCCAACTTCCTAACATGGGACTCATTCGATTGCTCTGATAACACATCAAAGATGGTCATAACTATAGGACTGTGGGGTAAAACAGGCAATGAACCTAAGTCGGGCAGAGCTTCCATGTGACAACCCCCACCAGAATTCCAAATCACCGCCTCTGTTACATCCACAGCCAATTTACTAGTGTTCAGTTATACATGTTGTACTGCTAAAGCACATCGAGTCCACCAAAACATCGTATAAAATGCAATGTATAAACGCCTATACAAAGTTATGAAAAATACACAGGGCCTTTAAGTGCAAACCAAACTGAAATATGGCGTGACAGAGAAACAAACAATATGAAGGAGACAAGTGATCCGGCAAACCTGAAATGCACAGGCGCATAAGTTCGAAAAAGGACATAAGTTTTGCTCGTGTTCACTTCACTACCAAATACCAATCCAATCAACCACAGTTTCAATCGATCTGCAATATGCATTTTCGACGGTCATATTCATCTTCACCTCCTCCTCTTCTTGAAAGTAGCAATCCCTAACACATAATGCAATTCCAAAGATCAGGCATCCCACAGGTTATAGGCTTATACGTAAAACACATGAAAACTTTGAGTCCTATTCCAAAAATAATAATAACCATCATAATACTTTAAACTGGAGATTCATTCTAAACTTTCCACCTCTTTGACCTTGTGGGAAAAAGTTTGCATAATGTATCAATAATATTCCTTTCTTTTAGTTATAAACCTATGTTCGTTTATGCCCAGCGTTGAGAAGAAGCACATCTGCATCTCTCCACTGGCTGGCAGTCCAGTCTATTTGATCCACTTTTATAGTCAACTTCACCCCTTCTGGACTGGAGCGTGGCCCTGAATGACAAGATATGGTGATCTGTAGTATTCCGCTGTGCAGTTGAAATCCTCAAACTTGATCACCAAGAACCCCAAATGCTTTGTGATTGGACTCACATTCACCTCATAGATGGAAGTCTTGTTAGGAAGTGCAGAGGAGAGCATACAGAGAAGAGATTCCCATTGGTTCCTGCCAATTGAATCACCAACAAATACAAGGCACCGGTTCCTAAGCTTTTCCAACATCTTCCCTGCAGCATCAAATCTGTTCTTAAGAGAAGAGAGAAACCCAATAAGATCTTCTTGTCCAATCCACCTAGTTAGAACAGAATTGAAAGTACTGGAAATAACTAAGCATGAAAAGACCTTTTAATTGGAAGAACCATGAGGTTGATCATAATCTAAAACCATTGTTATAGTTACAACTGGAGCTGAACCTTAACATAATGTAGCAAGTGCAACAATTAATTAATTACAATGTGCTCAATAAAGACTAATATTTCAAAAGTGCAAAGGAAAAATGGAATTCAAGATTGAGTTACATAGTACTAATCCAAGATTGAGATTGAAACCTGAATTCTAAAGCCCTAAGCCGAGTTACATGAGTATTCAAGCCTAATCGAGTTCTGGTTAGAATTCGAGGCTTGTGAATAGTTTTGGAACAAGTTGGGAAGCTATGGTTTTTGGTTCGAGACTTGAATTTAGCGTTTGGAGGCTAAAATTCATTTTTGGAATACTAAAATAATTTTCTAGGATTTTAAAAATAATTGAAACTATTTTAATTCAGATTTTTAAATATTTTAATTCTTCAGTAAATACTATCGCTTTGTTAAATAAAATATTTTAAAAATAATATCTGAAATGAAAAAAAATCCACAAAATTAGTTAAGATAATTAATTATTAATTATTAAGTAATTTATAAAATTAATTAAATATTTAAATAATAATTCTTCACTAAATAAATAATAATTAAAATATAATTACTAATTAAATTAATTAAATAAGGCTAATATCTTACTTAATTACAAATATTAAACTAAACAAACGAATTTTGTATTAATTTTTTTTTAAAAAGTCCACAAAATAATTTAAAATAATTTATCAAGTAATTTATGAAATTAATTAAAATATTTAAATACTAATTATTCATTAAATAATTCATAATTAAAACATAATTACTAATCTATATATATAAAGCAAAAGGCAGAGAATGGTGAAACATTCAAAATACCATAAAATGCCCTTGGTTAATTCAAACATTAAGAATTAAAATTATTAATTAAATGAGGATAATATAGTAAATTCGAATTTTTTATATTAAAATTAAAAACAAAATTAGATAATAACTCCTACTTTTATGGAACATAACTACCAATATTATCTTTTTTTTAATTTTAAAAATGAAAAAAAAAAAACCAATTGGCACATGCGTGAGCATGTACCAAGGGGCTAGTATATATAAAGCAAAAGGCAGAGAATGGTGAAACATTTAAAATACCAAAACTTAATTCAAACATTAAGAATTGAAATTATTAATTAAATGAGGATAATATGGTAAATTCACTTTTTCATATTAAAAAAATAAAAATAAAATCAGATACTAGGTCTTACTTTTATGGAACATAACTACCTCTACTCTTAAAAATAAAAGAAAAAAGAAAACCAATTGGCACATGCGTGAGCATGTGCCAAGAGGCTAATAATTAAGTATGGATAAGATATTAATTAATTACAAATATTAAAATAAACAAAAAAAGGATCCGCCCAGGCCGCCTAGCGCGTAGCTCCTAGGCCGAATTATTTTGTTTTATTGTTTGTTGGAGCAGATAACACACAGGAAACTAGCGTTAAAGATGAGCCTTCTCTAGCTTAAAGAACCGAACAGTCCGGAGGTTCTCTACTGTTCCCAGTCCCGCCATGGAAGCTACGTACTCTTCTCAGCTCGCAACGCTTTCATCCCCAACTCTTCCCAACTTTGAGTTCAGTCCTTCCTTAACAATGCTGCTGAGTCAATCTTCAAGAGTGAGATTCGGCGGAGGAGTTAATATCATCTTGATAATGTTTTTCCTGTGGATTAATATAATAAGATGATGTTCTCTATCATAATTATTTATACCTGTTGATGAGGTTTGACTACCATGTGCATCATTCTATCCATTTTGAGCTTGTTTCTGCTGCAAGGTAATACATTCGTAACCATTTTGATGGCTGATGATCGTTTGTAGTGAAAGAAACTGCACAATACATGCGTTTTCTGTATGCATGTGGTGTTATTCGATTATATGAAGACGGTTGTTCTTCATCCTAATGTTACTGAAGTGTTCTGGACAGAGATGACTCGCCTATTACTGAAGTGGAGCCATATATCCCTTTTACCATTAACCCATCAGGAATGCAGCCTGTTCTCACCACCACTTATCTCATTTCCGAGCATTCTTGCAAGGTCACAATTTCTTAACTTGCAGCATTTTTGCATTTTTAAAGATGAACACTCATTGTCCACTAATGAAATCAAAAGGTTGCTCATTTCTCTGCTGACCCAAAAAATTTCCTTAAGTATTCCGACTACACCTATTCTTTTCCTTTATAAAGTTAAACACTACCACTTTCTGATACTCTGGTTTGTTGGCAGTCTTCTTGGTTCGCCTTTCTGGGAGCATGTTAAGGAGATATTGAACCGCAATTCCGTTTTGTGCAGGGCCTTGGAGCATGTTAAGGAGATATTAAATAATTACAAATATTAAACAGAACAAAACAAAAAGATCCTTCCAGGCCGCCTAGTGTCTAGGCGGGCGCCTAGACCCATTTTTATTTTTATTTTTTTGGGTTGGAGCAGATGGCACACAGTTCGTTCTCATTAACACATAAATCATCTAAAACCCAGCAAGGCAACCCCACGAGAACGAATCCCGCTAAGAACTGTATTGTAATCCAAGTAGGAGAAGCGGCTGATGAAGAGAGAAGAGTGACCAAAAAGAAGCCAAGATTGCCCAAAGAAGGCTTGAATTTTTTGAAAAACTGCAATTGGGGTCTTTGTGTCTTCTGCGTCCTTTGGAGGTGAAGGTTTGCTATTATCCATTTCTTTGAGAAGTGAGGAGAAGTGGAGTTCAATTCTCCTGAGAAAGAAAGAGACTAACCATTAATGGCACAAAGCCCATATTTTTCGAATTGGGTTTTCTTCTTAGACTGCATCACAGTTATTATTTATTTATTTTTGTGAATTATACCAAGAAAAATGAGATCGTTCAATCATTCAAAACGTTGCAAGTTTTTAAACAGCTGATGTTTGTGAAATGTGAGAGAGAAAGGAGAAAGACGCAGAGAAAGACATTTACGCGGGAACAAAACAATGTACCCCAAATCCTGATTCTGAAAAACCAATAGCTTGTCCAACAGCTGGTGTTTCTTCCTCTTCCTTTTTTTGTTTTGTTTTCTTAGCATTTGAAATTAGTTTCGAAACACTTCTTCCTCGCATCATGCATGGCAGATGTTAATATCTGACAGCATTTGTTGATTTGGATTTTAAGATTGGTGTTAATTGTTATGAAGGGGACATTATGTTCTGTTATTAGCAAGTCAATTTGTGAGCCTCATACGAAAAAAATGAAAAAGAGTCGTGAGTCTCAATCTAACTATTGACATTGACAAAAATCATGTAAATTTTTTTGTTCTTATTGTCAAGCATCGTTCTCTTAATCAATATCAATGCGTAGTTGATGGACCTGTCTTTCTCAATATGCAAATTGACAAATAATGACAAATTTCAAAATATTGGATTTTGAGAGTGAAGATTGATGAAGAGATGAGAAACAGAGAAATGGGTTATGCATCTTACAAATTGGTAAATTCTGTCCAAGAACGAAACCCAGAGTTGTGAATCTCAAAATTTTCCAGTAAATTCTGATATACATTCTGTAATTTCAACAAAGATAAAAGCTTTTTTTTCTGTATAATTACATCCTGTCAAATAACCAAAACAATCTGTGTATAAGTTCTATCAACTTCGACCCTCCGGGTGTGGTGATGACAAATTTGCTGCAAAGAGATAACTATAAAGCCTCCCCAATCACTTGAATTCTCACCGGTCAATGCACCCCAGCTTTACCTGTTAACCCCTAGCAAAAAGTTTTCCCTCTGGAGGTAATCTCTTGTTCTAATTTTCCCTCGCTAAGTAAAATCCCTCTAGTGCTTGAGCAAAGAATGGTCGAACAAACTGAAGATACTAACCATGCTGGCCAACTCTCAGCTTTAGCAGGAGTGTTGAACAAAATGTCCTTTTATGATGATCATGCTGGTGTACTCAGGAAGCTTGTAATGCCATATACAATGTAATCTACGAAGATTTGGTTGAATTTCCTGTGAGAATGGATTCCCGTTTAAGGAAGAGTGCATAAAGAAGCTCATTCCATGCATCAGGGACACCCGGTAGGCACCAGTGGCTGCAGTCTTGATGCTTGACGGAGGCTGGTCCAGCCTCAGGCCCTAGATAGTATATAGAAGCATGGCCATCTTTTCTCCATAGAGACATGTTTGTCACATTCAGCAAATCCAATTTCCTAACATGTGACTCATTTGATCGCTCCGATACTATATCAAAGATAGTCTTACAAACACTTGTGCACGAATCTGGCAATGAAGTTAATCCAGGTAGAGTCTCCAAGTGACAACCACCACCAGTATTCCAATCACCGCCACTGTTACATCCACAACCTATTTATTAGTGCTCAGTTATACAAGAACATGAAATAAAAAGAAAACAATAATATATCCACGAGACAAAGAAGAAAACAATAATATAACTTTGAGACAAGCAGAAGAAGTGACAGAGAAAACCTGAAATGCACAGGAGCATAAGTTCGAAAGAGGACATAAGTCTTGCTCATGTTCACTTCACTACCAACCCAATCAATCACAGTTTCAATCGATCTGCGGTATGCAGTTTTAACAGTCATATTCATCTTCACCTCCTCCCCTTCTTGGAAGTAGCAACCCCTAACAAATAATGAAATTCCAAAGATCAGATATCCTATCACTTATAATCATACACTTCTCCCCACATGAAAAGTTTGAATTCTTATTCAACCAGCCAATTAGATTCTTTTAACTACAAATTCATTGTAAACTTACCATCTGCTAGAGTTTTAGTGAAAAGTTTGCATAATGTATCAATAAGATTCCTTCCTTTAACTTAAGAACCCATGTTGTTTGTTTGTGGGGTTGAAACTAAAGATACAACAAAAAAAAGTTTGTAGAAAGTAATCAGGACGTGTATATACTTACTGTCTTAAGGTCTTATCATAACTCCACCAGTGCCCAGCATTGAAAATCAACACATCTGCATCTCTCCACTTGGTGTAAGTCCCTTCCAGTTTATCCACTTTTAAAGTGTACTTCACTTTTGCTGGAGCGCCAGCTGGAGGATGGCCCTGAAAGACTAGAAATGGTGCTCTGTAGTATTCCACTGTGCAGTTGAAGTCCTCAAACTTGAACACCAAGAACCCCGAGTGCTTTGTGATTGGATTCCCATTCACCTCATAGATTGAAGTCTTGTTAGGAATTGCAGAGGAAAGCATACAGAGAAGAGACTCCCACTGGTTCCTTCCAATTGAATCACCAACAAATACAAGACGCCGGTTCCGAAGCTTTTCCAACATCTTCCCTGCATCAAATCTATTCTTAAGAGAAGACAGAAACCCAATAAGATCTTCTTGTACAATCTACTCCTGGTTAGAACAGAACTCAAACCATGAGGTTGATCATAGTCTAAAACATAAATGAACACCAAACAGAGCAACTACAATGTACTTAATTAGAGAAGATTCAAAGTACCATTATTATCATCATAGCCATTAAACAGGAACCACAATGTACTTAATTAGAGTTATGATGAAAAATCACGACATAATCAATCACAATGTCAAATACAGATAAAAAAGAAAACCTCAAAATAGTTTTCTTTTATCTTTTTAGATTCAGAAAGAAAAGGTAATCAAACAAAACGCTTCCAATTTCAAAGTGCATACGAGGACCAAAAAAAAGAAGAAGATTGTTTTAAGCACACAATCGTGGACAAAGACAACACACGCTGACATGGGCACGCAGAAAGAGAGAATTGAAAAAATATAACAAAACAACCGAAACGAAAGAGCAAACAGAGAACCTTCCTCACTACTTGAACATTTGAACTTGTGATCTAGATAAAGAGTTGCCAAAGCCAAAATCCAAAAGGTTCACGGGTGCAGCTAATCAACAAAAGAGGTCCAGCAACAAACTGTACAGAACTCAAATTATTGACACAGAAAATAACAACGAAGCCCAAATTAACACTACAAAAGCACGCAAAAGAAGGATAATTTAATCTGTTCACCAAAACAAAAGCTAAATTCTAATAACTTAGGCTGCTGATAAAATTTAGGAAGCTATCTTCTCTACTAGCATTGAACCTTTCATCTAACAAAACCAAACCAATATAAATATGATGTCAAATATTTTTATTTCCTTAAAAATCTCAGCAGGGAACCATAAACAAAATGGTAAATACCTGGGCAAGCTGCAATCTTTGGGTTGCCAACGCCACTTGGTAAAGATAGAATCAGGCCTGCCATTCTCAGAACATCTAAAGCCTCCATCCATGAAAGAGCAATTTTGTGACTCATACAGCGGATAGCTCTCATCCCAAACCCAATTCCCATCAAACACATCACACGCAACACAGCCTTCATCAAGAAATCCCGGCCGTACATTACCAGTTGATGATGGTAAAGATGATGAGCCATGCAATCCCAGCAAGGCAAACCCACGAGAACGAATCCCGCTAATAACAGAATGGTAATCCAAATAAGAGAAGCAGCTAATGAAAAGAAGAGTGACCAAGAAGAAGCCACCAATGGCTAAAGAAGGCTCAAGAGGGTTGAAGCGCTTGAATTTCTTCAAGAACTCAAACTGGGTCTTCGTGTCTTCTGTGTCCTGTGGAGGTGTGCTCTTACTGTTAGCCATTTCTTTGAAAAGAATGAAACTTTAATAATTCATGGGCGTCTTGTGTTGGAGTGATGGTCCAAGAGCCGAAAGGGGGCTTAAAAAGATGGGCTCTTTAGACTTCTCTAGAGAGTGAGAAAATGGTCCGAGAGAGCAAGAAAGTAAGCACTAGTGGCTGAAGATGACATTTTTTGAATTGGGTTTTCTTCCTAGACTGCACCACAGTAAATAGTTTCTGTTTAGAGTAAGAAAAAGAGATCATTCGAGCCTTTGAAATGGTGCTGGTTTTTACCAGTTTATAACCTGCGAGAGAGAGAGAGAGAGAGAGAGAGAGAGAGAGAGAGAATCAGAAGCACTCAACGCAAACATTCAAAACAGCATTTATGCTTTCTTGAATTGGTTTCACAGTCTTGGCAAATGGTGTGGTAAATTATTATTATAAATGGTTATGAATTTTGATTCTGAAATTATTTTTTTGCTCGAGTCTTGGCCAGTTAATAAGGGTCACAGAGAATCTGAATCTTACTATTTGACAATAAAAAATCATGCATGATTACTTTCCGCCATTTTTGAAAAATCGCATTCACATTCACATGTGTCTATTCTATCTATCTATCATCAATAAATATAGGAGAATTTAGCTCTGGAAACCACATTTGGACATGAATGGACAATTCCATTGACGTTATTTTCTTATTGTGAATGGAGTTATCTTTCTCATAAATTGAATTAATTGTCAAAAGTTTTCAGCCCTGCCTGAAATTGTGCCCCATCCATGTAGCTTTCATTGTTAAATGATTGAATAAGAAAAATAAAGTTGGATTTTTAATAGTAACATAAAATTGTTAGAAAGGCCAAAAAAAGAGAGGAAAATGACACAAAAAGAAAGGGAAACAGAGGTTGGTAGTATTAGAAATTGAAGGATCTGAGATGGATAAAATGCCCTCCATCGAATACCCACAAGCAAGCCAAAATCTAAAATTTGGGGTCAACCCAATTAATTTAAGTCGGCCAGTTCGTTCCAATGTGGGAACACTTGCCTTTAGCTTGACCACCAAAAAATGTAGGCCTTGTAAAAATAAAAAAAAACCCAAAAAATTGTAGGCCTGCATGTACATATATATATTTATAATTTATGAGCACTTCAACTACTATTCTTTTCTTTCTAAAAAAAAATACTAATTTCACATTCCTTTTTATTAAAAAAACTTAATTTAATATGAGAAAAAATTAAATTCGGACATGACAGCTCCCCTATGCATGTGGCGCTGATGGGGGCATATAACGAATGAACATTTTATATGACGTGTCCAAGCCAATGGCACAATCCAAACATGTGTATAGCACCTAAATAATTATTAATTAGTTAAATAGGAAAAATAAATAGCCAACGAAATGCTGTTGTTCAACAAGGAGGTGGGGATTTTGGTTCATAATAGGATAGGAGTGTACAAAATTCACATTCGCGTCTTCCCAAAGGATCTGGTGTACTTTGAGTCCTTGAACTAAAAATAAAGATCTGGTATAAAAAAAAATTATAATATTATTGTCACATAAATAAATAAAGTGTAACATAACATAAATAAATAAAGTGTAACATAACATGATGATATGACGGTTGAACTAATAAATTTCTATCAGGGGAATCACAAAATATCAAAATGCTTGAGGGCCAGTGCTGGAATGAGAACAATGACTACGATACTTGAAGTACGAACAGCCCAAATAAGCATTGCCCACAAAAGCAAAGCCCAAAAAAATTTGGTTAATTTTTCTTTGAAGCCTGTGTTCAATTTTCTTGCACAAGCCCATTCTTCTTTTTTGCTTTTTGGGGTATGCTCCAAAATGATGTCTGCAGTATCCTAAACCCAGACAAGATGTCAAGCCAGATGCAGAGGAGGTTTTGCTCTCAAATGAATTATAAGAACAAAAAAGGGCAAGAACCTTAGATTAATTGAAGCAAAATTGAATTTTACATTAGAGAAGAGTACAATCGTGAAATGTTCGTTAGGGCTGTTACAGTTAACAGTGTCAAACCAAAAGAGGCACTTGTTCACAAAACATAGTAACAGAAGCTTACGAATGCAGCAATGCCACTTAAGATGCAAAGTCTATCTAACCTGCTTTCGTTTCTCATCTTCTCCTCTTTTAGCTCGTTCTGTACCTTCGAGTATAAGTGACAAGATTCAAGAACTTCGCTGTAGTTTTTGCTCCGACGGCAGCTCAATGCTTCCTTAAGAATAAGCAAACTGTTTCTTCCATTGACGTGAGAACCTTCCATGTCTTCCAGCTGCATGCTTAATTCTGTTAACTTAAGAGTTGTCTGAACACCTTCACCCTCAGTATAAACCACTCTGAACTTCATACTAAGGATGCATTCTACTACTTGACATGGAAGGATGTCTCTGGCGGGAAGGATGGATCCAAAGCGAATCACAAAATCCTTGTCTGTTGGCCAATGCCTTTGACCTCCAAGAGGGCACCAGCTAGCAAGATTTGCAGCTTGCTTTATTTTCTTATTTACAACAATCCAACTAAGCCGGAGTCCATCACGAAGCCCCCGCCACAACTTCCCGTCTTTCCTTTCTGTCTCCATAGAAGTAATTGGTGGAAGACCATTAGCAACAGAAAGGAAAACCTCACCATCGTTGTCATCGTCTCTATCAGCATAAGTAAGAAGATCAATCCGAAAGGGGCAGTTGTAAAACCAACCATTGAAGCCATTTGCATTTGGAATGCCCCAAAGAACTTTTGAGCAGATTATTTTATCCTTGTACCTGATGTCCACAAGAGAAACAAAATCCGACGGTGAAATACTTTCAAATTCATCCATGTCGCCGTAGTATTCAGCCTCAGTCCATTCCTCAGGGTATTCAAGGTAGTCATTCCATTGATACTCTGAAACTTCCTTGTTTACTATAAGGGGAAAACAATCAGCATAGAACTTTCTGAATCCACCAATGGATAATATTAAACTTTTGACATCCTCCCTATTAGTTGAAGGCCACATAGAAGAGCACACATCTTCCCATAATCTCTCTTCTTTTGAGATGGAACAGAATGCTGCACAAGCACATGCTGCACTAGCCAACGTTGGTCCATCAAGACGCCTCAATATATCGTAGAAAAGATCAGTGCTCAAAGATGCCATATTCTCAACTGGTGCAACTGACATTGCAGTAGATCTCTGATAATCAGGGAAACAAAGCACGTGATAAATCCGATAAGAGCTCTCAAGATAATTACAAATTTTTTTACAAGAAGGTAACGCAATATTAAGACAAGTTACACCAACAAAAGTCGTCAAACCAAGGGCCAGAACATTTTACTCTGGACTAATAGACACAGAACTAAATGATAAAGTGCTTTACAGAGAGTTTTCACCAACCTTGATTAGGTCAAGTAACTAGGGCTAATCAACACCGGCATGCAAACCAACTCATTACAAGGTTTACGGGTAACCCAGTCTGGTTGTAATTGAACTGCTTCAAAACAAAACAAAAAAAAGAATCAGTGGAAAGGAAATAAGGGGCAGGAGAAAACAGAAAATGTACCTACAAATTCAAAAACCAAATAAAAGCTTCAAGCAGAAATTTTATAACCAAGAAATTCCTTTCAAAGATAAGAAGTGTCCTATGAAACCTAATCCAAACCATTAGTCTCTTCACTAGACTGAACAAAGATTTAGAAAACAAAACAAAGTGAAATGACAACCATTATCAAATTGTCGTTTTACCCAAAAGATCACTATAGATACAAGAGAGGAGGAAGAAAGACAACTTAAATCACTGTTGAAACCAATAATGGAAACAGTATGGGAAAGAGGTTTAGAGTTTATTAGTAGTTATTGCCTAAATTGGCAAAGTGCAAGTGGTTCCAATAAAACTTTAACGCAGAGAGCACTTGCAGATTGGATGATCACAATTTAGGTGCCCTTCATAATGTTTGAAAAGGACAGGATGAGTGTATTATTAACAAAATTAAACCAGAGGAAGAATTTCAAATTCACGAAATCTCTCTATGGTACTATATCTCACCAATGCCTCTAAAGATGCAAGTATGCATTCACTAACTTGGCAAGAACATTTCTGTTTTTTAGTTTTTAACAAATCCATGACGCATAATACAAGCAAGTATCAAGATCCTATAATGTGATTTGTCCTGTTAGACACAATGACAGGCTTCAGAAATTGGTAACACTAAATACAAATTCAAAAGCATTGAGGCCTCTGTAAAATAAAAACAAAAAACAAAAACAAACAAAAAAACAGAGCAATGAAAATTTAAAAAGCCGACAGCATAGATAACCATACACCATATTTGATCACAGCCTCCGAAACATGAGACATGTACTTCATTCTATAATTGAATTCTAAAAGTAATAATGGATCAAATAGTACAAATAAGAAAGACCAAATTCAGTTAAAAGGTAATTCAATTCTAAAAGTAATAATGGATCAAATAGTACAAATAGTAAAGACCAAATTCAATTAAAAGGTGGACAAGGTGGAAATAATTAAGGGGGAAAAAAACAGCTTTGTCCTTCCGAGTACCAACTTATGACAAGTAAAACATGTTATGGGCAAATTCCCTTTCCTGTTCGTTCGAAGATGACAATTGTCTCTTCAAACAAAGAAAATAAGATTCCAATATAATACATGGCAAAAGAGAAAACTGCAAACTCTACTTAAGAAAACACACAACCAGCTAGAGAGAAATGAGAAAATAAGATTGAGATGGGTACCAAACTCGAGTGATAAAAGGGCTAAATGCTTAATAAATACATAAAGACACCAAATTTCAAACTCACCCAAATCAAAATGACAAACACGAACCAAATTCCCACATAAACACAAACCAGAAACGAAGGCTTTGCATAATCAGCATGAAGAAACTGAGAAAATAAGAATTGGGTTTGGTGTTGCTAACCTCATTGATGATAACCCATGAGCTCACATGAACAACAAATCAAAGATGCTTCAACACAACACAAGGGCAGGCTTTGACCTTTTTGAGATTTCCAATGAGAGAAGCATGAAGCTAAAAAGAACCCAGATGGCAAAAGACGAAGGCAAATCCGATAATATCTTGTTAATCAAAGCGACAGGTTCGCGGGTCACTTTCCATTTGTTTTTTGGGAGGTTACTGGGTCACTGTGTTCCTTTCCTTTACTTTATGTTTGACACGAAACGAAACTACAAGATATGGGATTTTGGCTCTCTCTCTCTCTCTCTCTCTCTCTCTCCTATTATGCGATCCAGTCCACTTCCATTAACCGGCCAAGTTTTGCCACCTCATCGCATAAATTTATTGGACCAACCATACCTTCATTTATACCTACCCTTAACCTCTGTGTGTTGAATTGCTTTTTTTTACTTTTTATAATAAGAAATTGTTAAAATATCATATCATGAAAGTTGAAGCCACTGAAGCATGAGTGAGTTAGAAAGAGTGTGTCGCCTATTTGCACTTAAGTTCGATTTTCTTCTCGTAATTTTTATTAATTTAGTAAAGTATTCCCAAAAATAAAATAAAAAATGCCTTAACTAGTTGAACCTTATAGCATTAGGTGGTAACGCCCTACAGCTAGATAGATGTGAAGAAATGAATATGTTGTTAAATAAATACACATAGGTTAGGTTAATGTGAATAATTTATTTTTTTTGGGGTCACACGTGTAGGATGATATAACTCGCATACCCTATAACTCGAATTTAGGTGACTAATTACTTTCA
Source organism: Prunus salicina (assembly GCA_020226455.1). Lineage (NCBI taxonomy): Eukaryota > Viridiplantae > Streptophyta > Magnoliopsida > Rosales > Rosaceae > Prunus > Prunus salicina. Next base: position 24,617,116 of record CM035347.1, read on the forward strand.
TAAATAGGTTGATTAATTGGTGCGATCTGAGTTGTAATGACGTTGAGTTTAGAAGTCACTAGAAATGAAAAAAGATAAGGACCAATGAGCAGAGTGGACATAATCGAGGTGAAGAAAATTGTGTAAAAGGTGGGAGTTGAAAATTGAAATTGGCATGAAAGGTAGAGGTCGCATGCAAGCTCACCAACAATTGGTGGGGTCGAAGGCTGTAGGCTCACCACGTGGATAAAAGTGAATAGTAAATAGGAGAGCTGGTGGAGATTGGATAAGGACATGGCAAGGGTTTGACTGAGACTGAGATAGCATGCTCCCATCCATCCATCCTATCCTATCACCACCATTATGGTTGCGCAGCGCTCAACTCAATTTCTCCTTTAGCTTTCTTTTAAGGCATTTGTGATTGTGTACGAATGTGCTTTGTAGTCGTGGGTACACTACAACCTGGTGCTCCTTTGTCCTCGTGCCCTAATGTCTACCAGATTGATCATGGTCATGGAGATGTGGCTTCTCAATATTTCTAGGTTTTAATTCCTTTGGTTATTAGAGGAATAACGAGAGTTGTTAATAGCACTCGAATAAAAACGACTTCTTAGGTCACATTTAGTGAGTAGGATTGAACTATTTCAATTAAATGAGCAACAGTTTCTGACTATTATTAGGTGCGCTAAAACTGGACTTATTAAATTGGACAACAGTTTGACATATTAAGTCTTACAAGTTCCATCTAAAGGGATGAGACTCATAAGGACTAGTTTGAACTCAAAACCAGTCCAATCCAAGCCAGTTAGACAAGTAGAATTCTATAATGAGGGTCTCATCTAAGATGTGGCAATATCTCTTTTGTTGAATCAAACGATACCTCATCTAAGGGCCTTAATAAGACCCTAACCAGAGAATGACTCAGTTGGACAAATCATTGTTGAGCGTTTCTAGTTTCCCCAACCCAACCCACAAAAGAAAGGCGGGCTCCAGTTTTTAATGGGCTTAATGAATAGAAGAGTAGGTGACATCGGCCCCTCTCTTCCTAGAACCACAGGCTAAGACCCCAACCGACATACACAAATCAAGTGAGCCCAAAAAACCCAAAACCAGGGGGTTTCTAGAACAATCTAGATCTCCTCTTGTTTTCGTATGAGGATTCATGCTCTGCAATTGCGTCAACCAAATCTGTAATCTAAAATCCAATAATCCTCTAATTCCAAAAGTTTTCAGGGTTGAACTCAATAGAAAGACAAAATAGTTTTCATAAGAGCAGAGAGAGATCACAAATTTCACTAGCCAGTAATGTCCTCCATTGCAACAAACAATCACACAATAAGAAAGTTGTTGAAATTGAATTCATTAAAGAACCTACAATTTCAAAACCCCATTGTTGTTATTGCCTATTGGTGTAGTAGATAGTAGATAGACTAGTGTTTCCGAGTCTGCTACCTTAAAGAGTTGAAGGCTCATTCATCAGCAGCGGTCTCGGCAGCCTTGACGACGTCGTCTTCGTCGGGGTCGCGAGCAGGGTCAGACTTGTCCATGGCGGCACGAGCCTTGTCAAGCCAGGGCTTGAAAGCCATCTCTATGGCCAGCCATCCAACCGCTAGGGCTCCGAACACCACCATCGCTTGCTGCGTAGCCGTCGGCTTCCCCATCTCTTCTTCTACCTTCCTTCCTTTGCCTTCTTCTACTAGACAAAGTTTGACGAATTTCAAAATTCCCAAAAAATTCTCAATTCTCTACGCGTCTTGCCTTTCCTCGGAGGTGCAGCGTTATATATGCTATGGTTTGTTTGGGTTTGGGTTTACGTCCCGTCACCGTCTGGGTTTGGATCATGTTTGGTCACTGGGGAATCAGAAACCGGGATAAGAAAGCTGCCCTTCAGACAGTTTGGACCAACCGCTTTCTCTACGCGTTAGTTTGTATTGCATTTGTATCCAACTCAAGGTTTTGTATTTGTACAATCATGCCCAACAAGCCTTTTTGCTCAATTTACGCAAATCCCTTCATTAACAGAATTTTTCTACGTATCACAAGCCTATCTTAAAACCAAAAACAAAAAACAAAAAATGTAAAACATCTAAAACTAAGAACTGCGCCTGCTCTCAAGTTTCATCCACCTCTCGATAGATAGAGATAGGACATCAACATATTACTACGAAGTCTCATGAAAAAGATTCATCAGGTTGACATGCGACAATGTCTGTAGAGGTGGTTTAAGATCTAAAAGCTACGCAACAACTGATCCTGTCTCATGCAAACTTTAATCAAATTCCGATACAACGAAGAACAATACGGCATAGCGGCAACCCCTTGTCGAGATCCAAGCTATTAGCCACCTATATCACCTAATACGAGATGCAACTTTCAAAAGCATCAACAAGAATAGGGAGCGCTAATTTTGGTGCCTCAACACCCAAAATGAAAATGGAGAACTGTATATGAGATGTCAAAAGCATATCAATTACCAACTTCTTAATAACATTTTAGGAGTTTCACTGGGGATAGACAACGAATAAAAGTGCAATACCGAAACTCATTTAATGTCTCCAAGATCACCAACAAGTTCTTCCTACAACAAAGGTGTTTACATAACCATGTGCCACAAAAATTATAACCCGTGCAACATCTTTAACGGCCACGCCCACGTCCCCGACCACGACCGCGCCCACGTCCACGGCCCACGGGTCTCCCTGAAATTGAAAAAACAAATACAGGAAATAATGAGTAGAAGATTTATGACAGTGACCTGCGAGATAGCACTGGGTAAATCAAGACAAATGGGTATGATTTAAAAAAGATAATTATATCTAAGCCCAATACAAGTTGCAGTACCTGCAGTTGGCTTCTTGGGCTTGACCCTAGGTGTCTCTTCAACTAGCAAAGTCTCAAGATTCAAACTATCTGGGAGGATATAGTATCGAATATTGTTTCCCCTCACGCTGAGATGATCCAGAGTCACTGGGTTCTTCCCCTTCAGCGTAAGTTTCACTGTCTTCAAATGTGTATTCATACTGATATCCACACCTGTACAAGAAGTTACCAGTCAGACAGAACAGCTACTTTTCTCCCCTATCAAGTTAGTTGGACACAAGGCAGATCAAAGTGTGCAACAAAATCAAGATTTAATCTATTATCTATGTAATAAGTTAAAAGTAAAACAAATCATAGATTCTTCATTTCTCTCCACAAGGCAATCCAGTCACAAAAAGCTGAAGCTTCTTTAACCATTACTGAATACTATTACATAATACACAAGAATCTCCTTTGGAGAGTATTAATAAAAAATTAGCTGTTCTACAGAAACATTTATGTTAGTGATGCATGTAAAGCAGGGTCAAATCTCTCATCGGGTCATTACAAACAAACAAATTGTAAACCTAAATTTCTGAAGAAAACAAGCGTTAAACATATGAACAAATCATTTTCTCATAAAATCCTGTGTAATATTTGTAACACTAGGTTTACCAGTAAAGAAACCACCATAAGATTTTTTTTGTCTTTTACTAGAGGATCAAACTAAAAAGCATCTTCTTCCCATTCCAAAATAAGGACTCGAAAGTTCTGCTGATGCTCTGTAGCCCATGCGTAGTTAAGGAATTGACTATCATACATAGAAGTAATCAGGGGACTCAAGCAAATTATGTGCTGAAAAATGATATCCATGGTTTAGAGATAAACCACAACTCTATCCCAACTCTTGAAAATCCAATGTTGAGCAAATTCATAAGCTCTGACTCTGGGTCAACACTTTGAAAGGAAAACAGAGGCATCTCAAAGTATACAACATTTGTTAGACGCATGTTTGTTCACATCATAAAATGATCTGAATTTCCAAGGAAATTCCCTCTACAAAGAAATAAAAATGATACAGCTGCCAGAAACTGAGCATATATGCTGTAATCGAAATCATTAACAAGTCTCTTAAACAAGCCTGACCTCACAAAGATGTCATGTGCCCAATACCATAAGGAAACTATCCAAATCTTCCAGTATTCTAGATACTTAGACATATCCTGGTTCGCAAGTAATCTATGCACGTAAAAAGAAATTATAACTACTGAGCAATCTATGATGACAGAGCATAGTAATGTACATAACAAACTTATAACAAGCCATTACAGGTCCTAAAACTTTGTCAATTGCATCTTAGTAGACTCTAAACTCGGGTGATATCCATGCTCTGCTGATGCTTCTACATGGTCAATTTATACGAATTGGCAGAGGCGGATGAGCGAAAACTTAGTTCTATAAACCCCCAGAGGGAAACAACACTCAATCTGAGTTAACTGTGGGAAGAGCTGAATGTCCTAAGACAACCCATGGAGATGCCCCACAAAGAGAAACCAACAACATAATTACTCCATTTTTCACTAAATTCGTCTTATGCAGTATAACTCATAAGAATCTAACATTAAATTTAAGGTAAGACCCACTTCTGCTATAAACACAATAATCACATTCTACGCTACACAAAAACTAGTATAAGTTGCTTTATAAGTTATAATAGGGTAGCACAAACCTAGGGTTTAATTAAACCTTATTATGTAAAAACTTCACTGTTCATATCATTTTAGAAAGAAAGGAGTAAGAGAGGAACACAGAAATACCAGTAATGGTGCCGTTGACAACGGTGCCGTTCTTGAGCTCGATCGACACTGTCTCGTTGTTCAACTTCATCAAGAACCTGCATATTTTCAATTTCCATTTTTACTTCTGTACCAGCAGAAAATTTGCATCGCTGTTAACTGAGGAAGAAGAAGAATTAGAGGAAGAGAGAGAGGAAGACTAACCTGACGAGCTTCATTGTTGATAGAGAGACGACAGCTAGGGCTTAGGGTTTTGAAGCGTAACCAAAAACGAAGCGGGAGAATGGGGGATCTTGTCTGTGCCGCACAGAATGAAATTAACTTTAGGGCTCGGGCTGGTGAGGAGGTCTCTTAGTAAACGACGGCAAAATTACTTAAACGCCCTTCCTGAATCCTACCGGCGTAGTAGAATACGTTGTCGTTTTATGAGCCGCCGACTCACTATACCTCGAGCTGGGCTTAAATGGAATGGCATACAAAATATTCATGTGTAAGTCTCTAATCTTCAATCAGCCCATTAAGGTTAAGCCCAAGATATTTTGAGGTGAACAAAACTCGTAATAAAATCCTTTGTGGTTATAGTTAATATTGTTACTAATCTCCATCCAAATCAAAAAATTCTATCATATTACCCTTCAATTCGAATCAATGTGTGTCATTTGCATGGGTAAAAGTTCCTTGTAAGCATGATTTATGAGTCAAAGGAGCTTTAATAGCTAAAGATGATACTTTTTAATCCTTACACATAATAATAACACACGTACAGACAAAATTTAACGTACTTTTTATTGAATATTGGATTTGAACTAAGATTTGCAACTATTTAACGACAACTGTATTATTACAGTTGTTTTTCACTACATAAGTAACATTGACATATGACCCACACATGATACTATTTCACCTTAGTATTTCAAAGAAAGATGGTTTTTTTTTTTTTTTTTTTTTTGCCACCTTAATTATACTACAATACGGATTAGAGGATATTAATTTATGGGGGCGTATGAATAAAAGAAGACAACTCTAGCAACTCAAACATGACATAATTCCTTCTTGGCTAACTAGTTGCTTTGTGGGCAACAAATCCTCCCCTTCCCCAAATTTAGAAATGCAATTTACCACTTCACCATTTTCCCAAACATCATATATGACAGTTTTAGTATCCATCTCAAACCTTTATGCTTAATCAATTGGTAGAAGCAAAGTTTATGAAATTTTTTGAAAGTAGTTATACTACAATGACTGTTATTGAATTTTTGGTATTGGTCTATTAGAAGATGCCATTGATTTTTGTTTAATTGGTAACAAAGAAGAAAATAAAAATCAGAAATTAGAGAAATTGGGTGGGGTGGGGGACAGGACAAGGCCGGTGTAGAAAGCAAACAACCAAACATAGCCGCTGGCGGTTCCTTAAGGTATATAAACGAAGCGTTTTCATTGAACCGTTAGTTTGTTTGTTGTCTCTCTCTCTCTCTCAACTTGTCTAATGTCTCTCTGAAGTCAGTCTGATCCATCCAAACCTAAAACCCTAGACTCTCTGAGTCTCATCGATTCAGCAGATTGAAGAATCCAAGTCAATGGTACATACATAGATCCATATCACTCCTATCCTATGCTTATCTTTAAAATCTCAATCCAAAAAATGAAATATATATATTTATCCAAAACATAATTGGGATTTTGTTAACTATGTCATTTTGATTTGTTAACTGTTGCCTTTGTTGGGTGGTGCTTAATTCCTTATTAGGATGGAGAAGAACGAAGCTTGGGCTTGAAAAGAAAGAACCCATATCAGGATTCTGGGTTTCAAAGTAGGAACCATCAAGCTTTTGATAGACACATGCTTCCTGAAGGTAGGTAATGCTAACACTGATTATTAGTCTAATTGGTGGTTAGAAATCTATCATATTTGATTACAAGCTAATGGGTTTGTTCTTGTGCTATTAGGTTGGGTGGGTTGCCCTGCATATGGTGAAGAAATAAGTTGTATAATTCCTTCAAAAGTACCGCTTGGTGAGTCTTTCAAGGATCATATTCGTGGTGAAACATACACACCAAAGCAAGTCATTCATCAACAAAGACTTCTAGGAAGAGAAGTAATTCCTTTTTTCATAAAGTACTATACTTTATATTGTATGATGTTGTTATGCTGACTGATTTTCATTTTCCAGCTTGGTTTAGTGATTGATTTAACAAACACTACTCGTTACTATCCCGTTTCGGATTGGACAAAAGAAGGCATTCGTCATGTTAAGGCAAGTGTATTTGTGTTCTGTTCCTAGTTAGTGAGGTTTATATTTTTTACTTATGTCCTCTAATTTGTCTGCGCCAGATACAATGCAGAGGAAGGGATTCCGTACCTGATAATGTAGCTGTAGATAAATTTCTCTATGAGGTAAACTGTCTCTATGCTAATTTTATGAAAAATTCACGGGACCCATTAGAAAGTTGAATGCTTTTTTCTTCTCTTGAATTCATGTCGCATCATTGTTTGGTGATGAGTTTATAAAAAGAACAAATATGTCACTGATTTTTGTGATTTTTAATAGGTATCACAATTTTTCTCCCATAGAGCTGACCCAACGGAGTGTATACTTGTCCACTGTACACATGGGCATAACCGCACCGGTTTCATGATTGTTCATTTTCTTGTGCGTAACGAATCAATTTCTGTTACCGAGGTAAGTAATTAGTTCTGTTGTAGTCATTTTGGTTCTGATTGAATCTATTCCATGATCCAAGAAACATTCATCACTTTTTTTGGACTGACCATTCTGCAGGCAATAAATAAATTTGCCAAGGCACGGCATCCAGGAATATATAAACAGGACTATATTGATGAACTTTACATGTTTTATCATGAAAGAAAGCCGGAATCGGTTGTTTGCCCTCAAACTCCAGAGTGGAAGAGATGTTCCGATCTTGATGACAAGGCTGGAGCTGTGATGTATCAGGACAATGTATGTATTGTTTGAAATTAGTTAATCCTGTTTAATGTCTGCTCAGCAGTACCTTTTTTCTTGTTTAAGTACCTAACTGGATGCCCGACGTGTTTGGCTGTCAAGCCACTTCCCAGTTGAAATGCTTATATGCGAGATCATGTGTTTGGAAACCGTGCTTGTGATAACCATTTTTTTAATGACGAAATTCAAATTGCACCTTTGCCTTTGGCTTGATCATTACTGAAAGTGGATTTTTCCCCTTTATCTAACTTTCCTTCTTTTGAATGCATTAGGAAAATCACGTGAGAAATGAAGCAATGACAATTGATGATGTTTTGGGTGAACCAATACCTTTTGACCAGCAAAAAACGATGCGAGAAGCCTGTTATCATGCACTCAAGTTGGGTGTAGGGGTAGGCACTCAAATCCAGTGCTTTGAGTTATGCTTTGTATATTAAGATGTAATGTCAATATTTTATTACTTATCCTTCTTCATGATGTTGCTGTCATTATATTCTGATTAATTTATTTCTGGCTATGTCCTCAGGGTAGAGGGAATTTACAATTTCCAGGGTCGCATCCTGTTTCGCTCAACAGGTTTGATTTAACAATAGCCGTATCAATGACAATTATGTACTTCTACTGGTTCGGACACAGTTTTTTTAAGCATTATAAACTGATGGTGGCTTTTTCAGATCAGTAATGTATTAAAATGGACTAAATATACAATTGGATACTTTCAGTTTGTAATTAGGAAGTTCCTTAATGAATTTTCATCAAATTCTTTTTCAATGAGTGGACATCCAGTTTTCCTTTGTGTATTATAAATTCAGTTGTTCTAATTTTGGCATATAACTTTGCTAAGCTGTTTCCACGTGCTATGGTTTTGTTGTGAATAATATTTTAAATGAAATGGGTGGAAGTATTTTTTGCTGATACAGCTTATGTTGCTTCATCCTTCAAAGTGAACAAGGCCAACCATTTTTATGAGTAATTCCAAGATTTTACTTCTTAGGTGGTTCAGGCTAGAGTCTGATTGTTTCAGAAGATATTTGCCTGATATTGGTTTCCTTTAGTCCAAATAAATGAAAGGGTTATTATTCATTAATATTATTTAAGGCATACTATCATCATATTTAAAGGTAATTGGTTTATGGTTCATACAACACTAAAGTTTGCATATCATTTTGTTCTCTGTAGGGACAACCAACAATTATTAAGGCAACGCTATTACTACGCCACATGGAAAGCTGATGGAACACGTTATATGATGCTAATTACTTGGGACGGCTGTTACTTGATTGATAGGAAATTTTGTTTCCGAAGGGTCCAGATGCGTTTTCCTTGCAAATTCTCAAATAAGGTGTGTATGTGCTTACAGTTTTGAGTTTTGACACATGGAACTCGCTTAGTTTGATGTGAAGTATTTCAATAGATGACTCTTTTGTAATCATTTTTTGAAGGTTATACCTGAGAAGACTCACCACTTCACATTACTTGATGGAGAGATGATAATTGACACTGACCCAAATACTCATAAGCAAGAGAGAAGATACCTCATTTATGACGTCATGGCAATCAACCAACTCTCTCTCACAGAGGTTTGATATATGATAATGTCATGGGAATATATGTTGATAGTTCCCGTTCCCCCGCCACCCCCTCCTTATTTTTTTGGATGGTTTATTTTCCAATCTCCGTGTTGCTGGCAGCCTCTTGCATTGGACTGGCCTTTTTATGGTGTAGTTTCCAATAGCAGTAGGCTTTACATAAATTTGCTGCTTGTGTATTAAAATAGATTTCTTCTTGTTCTGTGTGTGAGCATACTGAGCAGGTTTATAGGTTCTAAACTAATGTTTTGAATGTTGGTAGTTCATATCCTTTCTGTGACACTATAGCTCCTAACATTTGATCCAAGGGTTATGTATTGACGCTTGTTATTCAGCCAATTTTTCTAAGGGTGGAGAAACATTATGGAGCAGATTTTTCTGCTTCAAATGCCAATCACATATGCATATTCCCTCTCCCTAAGATGGACTATCCTCATGTTTTGTCAATTATAATGTTTTCTGCTTAGGTTTCCTTCTTTTGACCCCCACTTTTGATATCACAACTTGTCATCTTTTATTAGACTTACAATGAATTCATTATAAAATTCTTCAATTTATTAATAAGTCGATATCTAAAAATGGTCCAGTTGCCATTCCATGAACGGTGGAAAATGCTTGAAAAAGAAGTGATTGAGCCTCGAAATATGGAACGTGATACTCTTTCCAAGAGTCCAGAGCCTTATTACAGATATGACTTGGAACCATTCAGTGTATGTATCTCGACAATTGAAGATTACACTAAATGTTTTGATTCCTTTTAACCATTAATGTTTCTAGTTGCATATTCCGTCATGGTTGGTGTTTTACTTTGTTATAGATGTTCATCAGGTGAGGAGGAAGGGTTTTTGGTTACTATCTACTGTTACGAAACTTTTGAGGAAATTCATTCCTGGGCTTTCACATGCATCTGATGGTCTGATATTCCAGGTGATTAAGATTTTGGAGCCCTTCACAGTGAGCAAGTTCATTATGTGGTTATATCATCCTATACTTCATTTGTGCTGATGATCCGTCTTTTTCAGGGCTGGGATGATCCATATGTACCCCGCACACATGAAGGTCTTTTGAAGTGGAAATTTCCTGAAATGAATTCAGTTGATTTTCTCTTTGAGGTTGTATGATGGCTTTTCTTTTCAGACTGTAACACGTCTCTTAATTTTAATTCAGTTTCATTTGCTGCAAATTATGGTGTTCTGTTCAACTCTCTCCTCTGTTTACTTATACCATGATGATAACCTAAAAATAGTTTCTGTGTTGACAGTTAGGAGTTGATGGTCGGGAACTACTTTTTCTGAATGAGCGTGGAAAGAAGAAGCTAATGGGAGGCTATAGGGTGGTTTTTAAAGGTCGCATTTTGATACTTATGTATTTGTTTCATGTTTACCCTCATATTTATGTTGACAAGTTATGATCAAGAATTTGTCGGCACCTGATTGTGTTGATTTAATTTTAACTTGGCTTGGAATCTAATACCGTGATATTACGAAATCCATCCCGCAGATGAGCTCGACCCTGCTCTTTGTTCAGGGAAAATTATTGAGTGCTCCTGGGATGCGGAGGGAAATGTATGGGTGTGCATGCGGACTAGGCCAGACAGATCAACCCCAAATGAGTTCAATACCTATAAGAAGGTATTTTTTTATATCCTGTGCACCAGTTAACGTTCTTGTTTTTTTTCTTTCTCTTTTCTCTAAAACGTGTGTTTGTTTTGGACTAATTAATGAAGCTGTGTTTCTCATCTGAAACAGGTAATGCGAAGCATAAAGGATAATATCACGGAGGAAGTTTTGTTGAAGGAGATAGATCAGATTGTCCGGCTACCCATGTATGCTGACCGGATACGGAATGATATTAAGGCCCATGAGCACAATTCTTCTTCCCGGCGCCGGTGATTGTGGTGTCCAAATAAGCATATTTCCAATTAGAGGTCACAAGAAATGGGGATAGCAAATTCAGTGTAACCTTCCCCAATGATGTAGTTTATGTTATGTTTTTGTCATATCAGGTCAGGGATCCCACTATCGATTTGTATCATTATCAGCAAAAGGATCATAGTTTTTTCTTTGCTATGGATCCCATGGTGTATATTAGCAACGTCTTAATCCAATTAATTAATTCATTCATTGGTTATTCTCGAAGTATGGCTTTTTGTAATAACACCATATCATCTTTTGTTTTTGTTTTTTATTTTGAGAAAAACAAACACCGGTAAATCCATGTCCCATTAGGAAAGACTCTCCTCATAAATATATATCCTGCACTGTCTAGACAACTATGCGTGCTTTGCAAAGCTTTTCAAGGATCTTTTAAGAGTAGCTACGGCTTTGTGTTGTTTCATTAGAAATAAAAGAAATCTCTCACAAACACAATGGTGAAAAAGTCAGAAAAACCGAGAGAAGGTGAGGAACAGTCCAAAAATTTGACGAAGCCAATGTCGTTTCCATCCAAGTCTTCGATCAACAAAAAGAGGAAATCGAAGTCGACGGAGAAGAAGGATGAGGGTTATGTCGACGATGATATTTTTGTTGATCTTGAGGATTTAATGCCAGACTTGTTCAAGTCTTTGGAGCATGAGCAGGTTGCTAGTAATTGCACATCTACAGTAATCGATCCAATTCCCCAGTCAGGCAATAATTATGATTTTTTCACTCTAGCAGATATTGAAAATATGTTTGAGGATGATTTGAGCAACAATGTTGATAATAATAGCTCCTCCACCAACAATGTTGACGCGGCGGTGACGGCGCATGTGACCGGAGTTGAGGAACATGAGATGACAAGCTTTGAGGCAAATGACAACTTTGTTATTGATTATTTAATGGATATGTTGGATAATTGCGACGACAGTGAGGATGGCAAAAATTACGATGGTGAGGATAGCAGCGAAGATGATGACAACGATGATGATGATGATAGCGGCGAAGATGACAACGTCGGATACGATAGTGACGATGGTAGCGACGACGACGATGGCGGCAGTCCTCTATTGCCAAGCTGCGATGTTGATCAATTATTTGAACAATATATTGTTTTCGCTTAATTAAAGTATTATGTTCAATTTCTATATATGAAAAAAAAATTAGAATTCTCTTTTATCTTTTTAGTGATCCAATTTCAAATGAAATTTGTTATCTTATTGTGGATTTCAACATTTTCGACAAGAAATTTTTGGTGCTTATGGTTTTTTTTTAAATTCTTAATTAAATTGGCTATTAATTAAATCTTCAGGAAAAGAAATTTTTTAACTATTAATTAAACATTCGTGTGGTTATTGATAATAGACATATCTTACTAATTTGGTGCTTATGATTCAATCCAATTCATCCAAATCAATATATACAGTTTAATTTTGATTAATGAATTGGGTTCTTAAGTTCTTAAACAAATATTATTGGATTGATTTTTAAATTTCAAAACCGACACGATTATATCTATGACGAATTAACTTGTGAGAATTCAATCTAATTAATTTTGTTTTCCATAATTAAAGAAAAAAAGAAAAAGGAAAGAACCACAGCCGGCTTAAGCAATTAATGAAGCAATAACCGCAATTAACAAGAGAGAGGATCACCGCCACAACAAGAACGAGCAACACTAATACTTTCCTATTTGAGTGACACTCAAACTTGGTGACGTGGACTAAAGACAAAAGCTAGTGACGTTGTATTCCAGAATTCTTTCCTTTCTGGAGCTCAAGAAATCAATATTTTATTTGCTCTGTTTCCTGAACACGACGAAGCTTTGCTCCGTACATCATATTGACCCACTGCCATCAGGAAAATCAAAGACAGAATTTGTTTTCCAAGATTCACCAGAGAAACCCAAGTTCTCTAGCTTCCTATATATTTGTTGCAAGCTTTTCCTTCTCAATTAACTTCTCTTCCTACTAGCCAATATTGTGTGTTGTCCGCCAACCTCTCTGTGTGTGTGTTTTTTTTTCTTCTTCTGGTTCTTGAATGGCGGATTCAATGGCCAGAAAAAGTGAGGACCGCAAACGCAAACGGTGCGAAAGTAGTCCGTCGACAGAAGAGACTTCAGCAATGCCGAGCGCGAAGAGGCACGCGACACTGCACAGGAAAGCAGAGAGGCTTGAAGAACTCCATGCTAAGGTTTGCATTGTTTGTTACAATCCGAATGGTGGCAATTTTTCGTTGTGGCCAAAGGAACCGGCCAAGGCCAAAGAAATCATCAGGGAGTTCCGAGAACGTAAGAAAACCAGATCGTCGTCAGGTGGAAGAAAGAAAGAGGTCAGGATTTCGGATTTGTTGGGACGTAACTTGAAAAAGAAGCGCAAAGGAAAAAAGAAGGGTTTTGATGAGAAAGAGAACCTGAAGCTTGGTAAGATTATAGAGGCTTTGAAGACCAATATACAAACTTTGGAAGAGAATATTAATTCTTCTTTGGAGGGAAGAAAAACAAAAACTATTCAGCCATACATATGTGGTGAAGAGAGCACGGCAGAATTGTTGGAACCAAAGAGTTCTAATTTCAACGACGACGGCCCAACTTTGCCGATATCCGGAGGTAATTTTTCCGACGATAATATCGAATTTCGTTATGGACTTGACACTAATGGTATATGTGGTAATGCTAATTTGGAGCCTGGTTGTAATAATGGAGACTTTGGATTAGTTAAGCCGGAGAATTTTGGTGGGGTTGATACTTATAATTATAACTCTGCTCCATTGGGGTCCTATTCTTCTGCAAGCTCAAGCTGCTGGGTCGACATGCTGCAAGGAAGAAACACATCAATGATATCTCCACTTAATGAGGCATGGTTGTGGCCTCCTCAGCCTTTGCAATCTCAGATGATCAATGATCACAACAACTATACAAATATGCCTAACTTGTTTTGATGCCCCCCCGACACCGTCAAGTGCTGTAGCACTTAATTTTTAGTTTCTAGCTTAATTTCAGTTTATTAATTGTAACATGACAAGCTGTTTCCTATTATTAACTCCATGTTTAGAAGGATTATCCATAATTAAGACCATAATTTCAGTTTTTTTTTTCCTACACCTTGTCAATGTTTTAGCTTGGGGATCAATGATCATGAGTATTTACTATATATGATGCATATTCTAATTCGTTTATTGTTGGTTGTTTAATTCCCTTTTCAATATAAAGAACCCACTAGTGTAGTGGTTTGGAAACAATTTCTCTACTAGGAAAGCTCATGGGGTTCGAGTCCTAGCATTAATTTAGTATAATAACGTCCCTCTCAATAGGAAAGCTCTTTAAAAAAAAAATCCGTTTTCAATAAATTAGGATAATTTAGATTATAGTTTAAACATTAAAGAAACACATCACATTATATTTTTGGATATTGTCATTATGTCTTTAAAAAAAAAACCTTTTAATTTATAACAAAAATTCAAAAAATTATTAAGCACACCAAATTTCTGATAAAACTCATGAACCACATTCGAAATTATAGAAGGCTGTTCTTGTAAATATAACATCACAAAATCAACCACACACCAAAAAAAAAAAAAAAAGGTTGCGGCCGACATCCTATTGGCCACTTATTAACACTGAATTATTCAATATATGAAGTGTATATAATAAGATCATCATTTAATTAAGTTGATAATTAGTTGGTGGAGGTGAAGTTGAAGTTGGAGCATGTGGTTTGCCTAAACAGAAGCGAGGAGCTGAAGCCCAGCCTCGACGTCGCCAAATCGAATTGCAGCAGATTGTTCTCCAACTGGTACCCTCCGATCACAATCGAAGTCCTTGGGCTCTCACCGCCATTCACAACGGCAAGGCACAGAACGTCGTCGTTCACCTGCGCCATCGAGTTGGCCCCGAACACCCTCCAGAACGTGCTCTCGTTCTGCAGCACAAGGTCAATGCTCGGCACGGCTGGCCCCACACGTGTGCTCAGCACGTTGTCCCGGCTGAAGCACACCTCGAAGGGGCCTACAGAGGACACTCTGGTAATGTTCATGGATTTAGACTCGCTGATAAAAGCCTCGGTTACGGCTTTGAAAATGGAGGCCTCGAGGACCGTGTAGGGGTTGACGGTGCTGATCTTGGTCCCACCCACGCCGTCGCTGTCGATCGACAGCAGTGTCGTGTTGACAGCGATGGGTTTCTCGTTGACCTTGATGGAGTTGACTTTGATGAAGTATTCGGACGAGGCTTCCCCTTGGGAGAAGGCGGAGGCCGTGCTGACTGGATTTATGAAGAGCGGGGTGTAGATTAATGACTCTGAAACGTCGACGTTTGGGAGCATGACGTAAGGGCCGTCGCCGAAGAACACGACGCCGTTTGATGACACGGAGGACGACAAGCAGATGGCGAATTTCCTGTCGAAGCTGAAGGCGGATGCGAACTGGGAAGGGAGAGATATTCTGGTGCGGCCGAGACCAGCCATCCCCGATACACCCGCTGCGAGGCCTTCTAATAGGAACGTTGGCGCGCAAGTGAAGAGGAACTGCGAAACGCTGACGTTTCGGCCGGGGTTGAACCCGTTGGTTGACGGGACCGAGACGACGTCGTACGCGAGTTCACCCCCTGTGGCCGTGCGCGTGACGGTGTTGTCGGGGGTGAGGCCGCACGTGTTGTTGTTGCAGCCAGGTTTGGGGGACGAGAAGCAATCGCCGCAGCCGCTGGCTCGTGCGAGTGAGCATTGAGCTGAGCGGCAACGAGCTGGGCGGTAAGTGGAGGACACGTAGTTTTGTTCGCAGTCGACCCATAAGAACTGGCCACCTAGATCAAGGACGAGGTTTATGGGCACGAGAGGGGTTCTTTGGGTAATATGTGTGGTGTATTGGAGGGTAGAAGCGTCTTTTGTGACTGGGATGACGAGGGCTTTGGGCCTGAAAGATTGCTGAGCCAAAACGGGAGAGGCATTGAAGAAGAGGAGGAGAAGGGTAGAGATGGAGAAGAAGAGGCAATATTGAGTAGAGGAAGCCATGGTTATGGTTGGATGGTTGGTTGAGGGAAAGGTCTATTTATAGTTGTTAAGGTGGGCATAAATAATGTGGCTGTGTATGCATGGGGGTGTTGAATTAATAACAAAGAAACAGTTTTATATATGTATGAATGCTGAAAATGAGACTGGTCCCCAAATGTAGATATACATATGCGAGGAGGATAAGGCACCGAAAAGCCTTAATGTCAGTGTTTGCTGCGTGGTTTCTATGCATCTAGTAGTTCAATCAAGGAGGCAAGGTGACCTTGTGAGTTTCGTCGACATTAATTGACTTCTAATACATCACATCACTCATCTCTGTGATTGATTTTTGAATATCCAAATGGGAGATTATCACTTCTAACATTGAGAAAAGAAGTACTCGGAGAAGATTGTAGATTTTTGAAAAGTGACTTGTTCGAAGTAGTCTTTAAAGACGTAAGTGAATGAATTATCATGTATATCTTGATGGTTGAACGAAGTAATCTCAATCATTTAAATCATATATATCTTATAATTTTTGAATGGTATGGATCTTCAAACAAGTTAAGAGTATAGAGGGATGCTTGCTTGCATTGCCAAGAATTGTTCTTCCATATCCAACTTAATTTTTAATTATTAAGGAATTTTCTATTGTTGTAGCTGACTTTGAAATGATGATCAAATTAGACGGTCGATAATTAATTAATTGACTGGTTTTTTAAATTAGAGAATCAAATACGTATATACTTCATTCTCGATCTAATTATGTTGCAAATATAACCTTTTTTTTTTATAGACAAA
Source organism: Prunus salicina (assembly GCA_020226455.1). NCBI lineage: Eukaryota > Viridiplantae > Streptophyta > Magnoliopsida > Rosales > Rosaceae > Prunus > Prunus salicina. The sequence goes on from CM035347.1 coordinate 24,633,944, forward strand.
AGAAAAGAAAAAGATAAACAAAGTCAGAGCATATCTTTGTGTTGACCGCTGAAAGTGAGAGTCAAAAGATGTAACCTTCTGGATATTGTAAGTGAGTTGTAAAAGGATCAAAGAGGTTATAATACAATTGACCTTGAACATCATAAGAATTACAGCATTCAAAGGGCTAAGGTGGACTGGGACAAGGCATTGCAATTTGTACCAGACCTTTTGAAAGCTTTCGTACGCACCAAATTCACCCTCTTATAGATGCTATTTCAAGTTTTAACATATGTTATTAACCAAGTTTGATACAATGTTGGGCGGATGATAAGGTACCTGTTTTCATAGCTGAAATTGCACCTGAAAATCTTCGAGGAAGACTAACTGCTATAAACCAGGTAAACATGTAATCAGAAATGCAATCCTTGAAGCTAACTGGCAACAATCTTTATACCTATATGGCTTTTGATTTGATCATAACAAACTTTGCCTTTCGCTTATTTTATAGTTAATGATAGTTACCGGAGTGTCAGTGTCTGTCTCCTTCATCATTGGGGTAGTAGTAAGTTGAAAGGCTTTAGCAATAATCGGTGAATTTCTTAGACAACCTATGTGTTTAATTAGAATATCTACGTAAGGAAAATTCCTAATTGTGCTGGGTTGAGCACTTGGTTGACAAGACGATCCAAAAATCAAAACCATACCGAAACAAGTCAAAAAAAGAGAGAAAATTTATTGCAATTAGTAGTTACCAAAGGAATTGGGGCTGTTGAGCAGCAACAGAGGAGAGCTTGATTCTTGGGAGCTGTTGAGTTGTGGAGGTGGCTGTCGAAATGTATAGCCGAGCGGCTATTCTTTAAATATAATATATATATATATATATATATTTATTTCAGGATACTATTTAAATACATTTTTTTATTTCAGGATACTATTTGAATATGGAGTGAGGATGTGTCACAATGCTTAAATATAATTTTTTATTTCAGTCGTATAGCCGAACGGCTATACTATGTAAGAAAGTACTTCTCCTTTTCTTTTTCTGTTTATCTGATGGTAACATTGAAGAAAATGAAGACATGGATTATGACTCATCATCGGTGCAGGCAAAGACAGGACGCCAGAGAGATTTTGAAGTTGCACTGCAGAAACTTCGTGGCAAAGACGCTGACGTATCTCACGAAGCAGCAGAAGTCCTGGTTCTTATCTTCAACTCCTTAACTCATTTCCTAACCCACATTGATAATCTGATAGAGCATTTCAAAGATCATATACATAAAGGCACGTCATTTACTACCTTGACAGGAATATATAGCCTCTCTTGACCTGCTCCCTCACGCCAAATTGCTGGATTTGTTTCAAAGGAGATACTTCCTCTCAGTCATTGTGATAACTTCTCTCTACACTAGTATTTATTTGTACAGTCATTTTTATCTCTCTTTCACTTTGAGTTAAACTTTCCTTATCAGATTGCAGTTGGGTTGATGGTCTGTCAACAACTGGGGGGAATCAATGGGGTCTGTTTCTATGTCAGCAATATTTTTTAGCAAGCAGGTATAAAACCCTACTAACTGAAAGAATAGCTTGACCATTTGACACTAATCTATGTCTATAATCTATGTCTCTACTATCTACAACTTCAGTGTATCTGTCTCTATATATCTCTTTCATCTTCCTGTCAGCAAACTGAATCACTCACTTAAAGCAGACTTGCTATACAATTGAAAGCTAACTACTCTATTATTTGAACTATCTCAGGCTTTTCTCCCAGACTTGGAACTATAACCTATGCTATTCTTCAGGTTCTAAATTCCTACTGTGACAGCTCTTGGAATCTGGGAAACATTCCGCATAATACTATTGCTGGATTTTCGTTTAAATGCTAAGAACAACTAACGTTTTTTTCTTTTCCCTCTCTCTCCTGTGCATCTGTGTGCAGTATTCAATGTTTGGCTCCATTTTGACATTTGGTGCAATGATAGGTGCTATCACAATTGGCCCCATCACAGATTGTCTTGGTCGAAAAGGCATACGATTTGAGAAACTATGTTGAATTTATAGGACACGTAGGACACACCTTAATTGTGTTCATTGATATATTCACTATCTAACAGTATCTAAACTGTAAACTTGTATGCAGGCCTTGAGAATGTCCTGTGTTTTTTGTGTTGCAGGTTGGCTTGCTATTTACTTTTCCAAGGTTCGTATTAACTGTACTTTTGAAATTTCTCTGTGCTTTTACCTACTAAGCAAATACTCTCCTCATATATGTAACCTTATTCATGTTCTACTGAAGGGGGCTTTGTCTCTGGACATTGGGAGACTGGCAACAGGGTACGGTAGCGGAGCCTTTTCATACCTTGTGAGTTATTACTCTCCTCTAATATTTGAGTATTTTTTGAGACCAAAATATAGTAGAAGTACCTCATAGATTCTATTTCAAGTTTTAATATATGTTATTAAACAAGTTTGATGCAATATTGGGCGGATGATAAGGTACCTGTTTTCATAGCTGAAATTGTACCTGAAAATCTTCGAGGAAGACTAACTGCTATAAACCAGGTAAACATGTAATCAGAAATGCAATCCTTGAAGCTAACTGGCAACAATATTTATACCTATATGGCTTTTGATTTGATCATAATTAACTTTGCCTTTTGCTTATTTTATAGTTAATGATCGTTACCGGAGTCTGTCTCCTTCATCATTGGGGTAGTAGTAAGTTGGAGGGCTTTAGCAATAATCGGTGAATTTCTTAGACAACCTGTGTTTTTAATTAGAATATCCACGTGAGGAAAGTTCCTGACTCTGCTGGGCTGAGTTGGTGAGAAGTCCAGAAATCCATCACAGTCAAAACATCAAACAATTGGTCGACAACACGATCCAAAATTCAAAACCATACCAAAACAAGGCAAAAAAATGAGAGAAAATTTATTGCAATTAGTAGTTACCAAAGGAATTGGGGCTGTTGAGCAGTGACAGAGGAGGTGGGCGCAGAGGAGAGCTTGATTCTTCGGAGCGGTTGAGCTGTTGTGGCGGCGGTGGCTCGGCTTTACTCTTTAAATATATATATTTTTTTATTTCAGGAGTATAGCCGATCGGCTATTCTATTTAAATACATTTTTTTTATTTCAAGAGTATAGCCATTTAAAGAGTCTAGCCGCGCGGCCATACTGGTTAAATAAACATTATTTAAATCGTACAGCCGCGCGGCTATACTATTAAAAATATTTTTTATTAAGGGAGTATGGCCGCGCGGCTATACCCTTCAAATATATTTTTCTATTTCAGGGGTATAGCCGTTCGGCTATACTATTTAAAATATAATTTTTTTATTTAAGGAGTATAGCCGTCCGGATATACTATTTAAAATATTTTTTTTATTTAAAGAGTATAGCCGATCGGCGGTACTCTTTAAATATTTTTGTATTTAAGGCGGGTATAGCCGCTCGGCTATACGTTATAAATATAGCCGTCCGGCTGTATGGCGAAACGCACATCTCAAGTACATCCTAAGAATTGTATCTAAACTGGGATACTTACTATGATGATTTGATTGTTTTAATTTCAATTATGTTTTTATATTTTCACAGGTTGTTTGTGATCTTAGAACTCTGAGTTCTATATATTAACTACGATACAGTTGTATTGTATAGTAATCTCTTCTCCCCTTTGTAACCGAAAAAACGAGGTATTGGTATATTTTTCGCTCTTCTTCCAAATTCTAGAAGCAGTTGATTTCTTGTTAGCTCTTTTTGTGCTCTGTTTCTTTTGTGGATGGTGGGGCCAACCCAAGGTCTTCCATTGTGATCGGACGGCATCAGATGGAGGATAGTTTTCTCCAATTTGATCTTGAATCCATGAGGTTGGGGAATCCATGAGGTTGGGGTTTACCTCAACACTTTTGACCCAAGGAACCAAATGTGCCAACTTCAATTTTACTAATTCCAACAAAAATATCGTGTAGTTCATTAGTATAATGATTAATCTTAGCCATAATATTATCTTCAAATTTCAGTCGTGATATGTCATACTATTATGTTACTAATTATTAGAACGAATGAAGATTTCAGATAACTGAAATATTGTGTCATCATTTGAAATTTGAGATTTTATTTTAATTTCTCGAGCATTACTCATTTTGGATTAAGCAATTAGTGAAACAAAATGCACATATTATTGTTAATTCAGATAAAGAGAAAGGAAATTACAAAAGTTATCGCTCTAGTAGCTAGCTAACTAGTCTTATAGCAAGAACAACTTGATTAGTATTTTATTGTAGAAGTTCAATAGCTAATGAGAAGCATATATAGAAAAGTCGATCAGTCATGGAAATTGGCATATATTTTAACACATGTCATACAGAATCTCCAAAATTCACGTGGACAAAATATTTGCATAAAGAGGGAAGGATTTGAGTCCCCTCAAATGGCTAAAATCCAGTCAGAATATTTGTTTGCTTTGAATTACCATATTTGACCTTTCAAGATGCCAAGATGGAGAATTCAGAATGCAAAGTTCACAATAATAAAAACAAATAGCTCGAATATTAATTTTTATACCAATGTAATGGGGGGTTTTATTTTGTCTTCCACCAATTGAGTCATTTATTTCAAAGTTTTGTACTTGGCAAACTTCAAACTAAGACAGTTCCTTCCATGACAGTAACAGCTTTCCCTCGCAGCAGCACCCTTTGATTCTGCTCATCTAGATGCACACTTACTGCTCCACCTCGAGGGGATGCCTGAAAGTAGACTATAATGTATCAAACATACGAGGAGAACAAGTAAAGCTATGATAAGATCAGAGAGAGAGAGAGTACCGCATATGCAAAAACATCAGACTTTCCCAGTTTTTTGCACCAGTATGATGCTAAGGCACAATGTGCGCTCCCACAAACAGGATCCTGAAAGATATAAACAAGTAACACTATTCAGCCTTGTATCAATTTTAGTTCATAAGTCGGATATATTCCAGTTATTCCTTGAGTTCAGCATAACTGAAAACTGACATAAACCAAAAAGCAAAAGACACACGAAAAGGTTCCAAGCAGGTTATTCAAATGGTTTAAATCCACCTTAGCAGAAAAAGAAAAAGGAGGTGGGATTATAAATCCAGATACATAATCTTCACATTTAGCATAGCAAAGCTAAAAAAAATATGCAACAAACTTGGGTTCCCAATATCAGGCACTTGAAAGAAACTTGATCAGAATATAAATTAAAGCTGCTTACCTCACCAATCCCAAGTTTAGGGAAGAAGAATCTACTGTAAAAATCATATTCAGACTCTGGAGGAGCAATCCCTGTTACAATCACTCCCCTAGACCCTGGACATTTTTGGATTGCATCAAACTTTGGCTGTAAATCTACAACAGCTTTTGCTGATGGAAGCACAACCTGAAAATTGAAACAAGTCCTCATTTAAGAGTACATCTAGACTCCATAGATAAGCCAAAAAATAAAGGCCAAATCCATCAAAAACAAAAAGTAAGAAGCTTATATCGATGGTAAGCATAATATATAGAGATTTTCTGGAAGGGTTGCAGGATTTACAAGTAGATCGTCGGTGACATGTGTCTTCCTTATATCAATCATAGAAGCACCATCCAAGGCCTCGGAGATCAATGAAACCTCACTAGATTTGAATTCATAAGATGGGACAGCAGGAAAATTCAGTTCAATGAAATAGGACTTTTGTGCTTCACCATTTTGAATATTATTTGCACCATTGGCTGTCTTAACATCAGGAACCTTTTTAGCTGTTAGGATTCCAGATAATGTAGCAAACTCAATAAAGTTGGAATTTATCAAACCAGACTCAAAGAGAGTGTATGCAGCCGCTAATGTTGCATGACCACAAAGCTCAACCTGCAAAAGGGTATCAATTTTCCAAGCTTTGATTTACTTTTCTAAGATATCAAATTTGCCAAAAGTAGTACCTAGTATGCATACTCTACTTTATGCATCAGTGACAAAATCAAGACATCAAATTATCAAATACCAGTTAAGCACATCAAATCCAGGGAAACTGGAGTTAAAACAAATTTACTTTTTTAAATAAACCCATACACTAAAAGGCTAAAAGGAACCATCTTTTTTACTGAATTCATGATTGTTAAATATTTTGATACACTCGAATCTTTTCCCTGAATTTCACACTTCAATTCAACCTTGTTATGAAGAACTAAAAACAAACAAAACTATAAAGATCGATCTTTTTTTTCTTTTTTTTCATGAACAGGGGGTATAAAGATCTATCCTTTTGATTTTGTGAAATCAAAAACTAATTGAACAGAAGGTGAGCTAAGACCTCATTGGTAGGCGTGAACCATCTGAGACCAAACCTAGGAGCTGAAGTAGGCGTGGAATCGGTGACCCGAGTCAGATAACCAGTCTGGGATAGATTGAACTCGGAGGCCACGGCCTGCAACCACTGGTCGTCTTTATCTTCTTCTAACAAGCAGACCGCTGCTGGGTTTCCCTTGAAAGCTGATTCAGTGAAGGCATCCACCTGCACACACACAACACATCCATTTCAACACTCAAATTCTTAACAATCTGCTTGAGCGCAAAGCATACAGAAGAGAGAGATTTGAGTACCACGGTATTTCACTGGTTTCTTCGCCATGGAAGATTGAAATTTGATTATGCAGCAGAATACAGCAGAAGCAAAGAGAGTCACTCAACTCAACAACATTGCGGTCGCTGGCGGCTGGTCTAAATGTCAGTATATTTTTTTTTTCGTTTCGAGTAGGGTCCACTTGATTTCCCGACCACCTAACCATCACCTACTACGATTGTGGGGCCAGAACGTATCCTGTTCTTTGCCCCTTGCCCAAGCTTAAACATAATTTATCAAACACCATGGAACTGAGTAACAATTTTACTACCTTCTAGTATCAGGTACTATTTCTTTTAGGTGGCGACTGATGTCATGCAAACCGAGTAATCCCGATGTGCGATAATTTTAAATGCATCATGAATGATAAGTGAGAAAATGTACCTCACAAACACCATGGAGCAACAATCGACGGAAAGGATCTTGAACCTGCAGGATGAGACCATCTCCATCTTCAGTCTCTCTCACAAAAGCCCTTATGCGCTCCTGAGAGGAAAAATAAATTTTCTACTCAATGACAATAAAAGATTATGTTGAGTTACAATTTGATTTAAAGAAAGATGAACATGGAAACATGCATGCCAAAGATGGTGAAGATGGAAATGTGATGCCAAAACCTGTCTATACCAATAAAGGAAACCAACAAACAACATAAAGAATTGCATTCACCTCATAGCACTCAATAAGCTCTGAAACAACCCTACGACGAAGTGCCTGTCTTGTTCGAGAATCAATCCTTCGCCATGCATTTAACACAGCCATTTTATCAGCATCAACAGGACCCTTATTCTTTGCACAGGGGCTTATTGAGGAACCAATGATATTAGCCTGTCAAAACGAAATAAAGGCTAGAGTCAGTGCATGCAACCAGGTAACATCTAAAAATGAACCATACCCACACACACGGATACACATACAGATTGATAAATCAATAATTTCAGAAGGGCACATAATCAGCTACGTTAATGGTATCAAGACAATTTAAATGCAACTCTAAAGGTTGGGCCTTCATATGGCTACTCAAATAAATGAATTTAATTCTAGTAATAACTTCATAGCATCTTAAACCAGGTAAACATGTAATCAGAAATGCAATCCTTGAGGCTAACTGGCAACAATCTTTTACCTATATGGCTTTTGATTTGATCATAACTAACTTTGCCTTTAGCTTATTTTATAGTTAATGATAGTTACCGGAGTGTCAGTGTCTGTCTCCTTCATCATTGGGGTAGTAGTAAGTGATATGATTTTTAGTACCTGTGCAAATATGGTTAAAATCACATAAAATACTTGCAAGAATACAAGGCTATTGTAGTATAGATGCTCATGCAAGGTCGTTCTCCTCAAGGACTATTTAGTAATTTAAGTAAAAACAATTTCCAAATAACTACCTAAAATCAAAGGTTGAGAAAGATGTTTAAGAAATTGGTTGATTCTAAAAAGAAATTTTAAACAAAAACAAATACGATTGAAGGAAAAAGTTCTAAATACCAATTTATAAAAGCACTAGGGTTTCACCATCACCTAGCAATCTTATGAATTTTTATCAATTACTTATGATTTGCACATGCCACTCAGAAGGTTAGGTTTTCCTAATTTAAATTATACTTGGAACCTCCAACATAGAACGTATATCCAACATGCAACCCGTCCGGACGTTCGGATCAAATCTAAACATGAAAGACTCATTAAGTTTTGTGAAAACTCTTTGAAAAACCATGCAACCCTTAAGACGTGGTGTTCATCTTAAGTGAAATTACAATTATTAATCACAAGAAGCTAGCGTCAATTTCAAGGAACTTTCCGACCAAAATTGCATCCAATTACTTTTCTAAAGATCCTAATGGTGATCATGCATTAAGATAATTAGATAGTTTAAAACAGTGATTAACAATTCAAAGTAGGCATGCACTCAATCATAAGCAATTAAATAAAAATCACATATTCATGCTAATGTTCAAGGCTTCACCCAAGCAAAAGGAAATTAGTTACTCATATTCATAATTGAAATCCAAGAAAATATCATTAAGAAGAAAAAGAATGAAAACACCTGAAAGTCGCGAAAACCCAAAACCCTAGCAATTGCTTCAAAATCCAAAAAGAAGTGAAAAAGAAGTATCCAAAATTTTTGTTAAAAGGACCTTAAATATCTCCTAAAACCAAGCTGCCCAATCCCCACAAGGAAACTAAGGCCCCGTTTGGTTCATGGGAAAAGAGGCTTGGGAATGGGAATTCAATTGCTTTCCCATGTTTGGTAAGTCCAGACATGGGAAATGGTTGCTTGACACATAGGAAAGTAAGGGGAGAAAGTGAAGCCCTCCTCTTAACTTGGGTTTTGTTTTCCTTCCTCATGGGAAAGTTTGGGAAAATGAGACAACATTCAATGCACAATTTTCATGACTATTTTGTCCTTATGAACAATTTATAATTACAACGTATCATTAAATGCATTCCTTTTTTATTTGATTTAATATGGGTATAATTGAAAAATTATACAAACTTTGTTTTCCATTTCTACTCAAAACAAACATGGGAAAGGAAACAAAGTGAAATCTCCCGGTTACTTTCCTGACATTACCAAACATGAGAAAAGAATCTTTCATTCCCATTCCTTGAGAAATGATATGGGAAATGATTTCCCCTCAAATCCATTCCGTGAACCAAATTGGGCCTAAGTTAAAATAAAATAATACTAGGAGATGAAATCCAAGTTGGATTAGGAGAATCTGCCCACAATCTGATCAGCCACGTTTTGGCCTCAAATTTCCTCCAAATCAGGCCCAAGATAGCTTGTTTTAAAGATAAAAATATTCTAAACACTTCTCTAGAAGGCCACGAACCCATCCGAGGTCATCTTGAGCTCCAAAAACGCAATAGAAGCCCAAAACGTCACTATTCCAGCACCACGCACTGCTCCTTTATTTTATTGCCAGAAAATAACCGCTTGGTGGAAAAATCTGAAATTTTGAGGCTATCAAGCTAAGTGACTCATGTACGTCCTCCAACTGGAATTACTCCAAAATTCATCCATGGGATTATGTTTTGCTCCAGAGGAAGTCGAAAGTCCTATATTGGAAATATAATTCAAAGTATCAAAATTCTTCCAAAATATTAACCAAAATGTACTAAGAATGGGGTTAAATATATAATATAAAATATACCCATCAGTAAGTTGGAAGGCTTTAGCAATAATCGGTGAATTTCTTAGACAACATGTGTTTTTAATTAGAATTTCCACGTGAGGAAAGTTCCTAACTCTACTGGGCTGAGCGCTTGGTGAGAAGTCCAAAAATCCTTCACAGTCAAAACATCAAACACTTGGTCGACAACACGATCCAAAATTCAAAACCATACCAAAACAAGGCAAAAAAAGAGAGAACATTTAGTGCAATTAGTAGTTACCGAAGGAATTGGGGCTGTTGAGCAGTGACAGAGGAGGTGGGCGCAGAGGAGAGCTTGATTCTTCGGAGCTGTTGTGGCGGCGGTGGCTCGGCTATACTCTTTAACCGCTCGGCTATTCTATTTGAATACGTTTTTTTTATTTCACGAGTATAGCTGCACGGCTATTACAGAGTCTAGCCGTGCGGCCATACTAGTTAAATAAAAAAATTATTTAAATCGTAAAGCCGTGCGGCTATATTCTGTGAATATAATTTTTAATTTCAGGAGTATAGCCGTACGGTTAGACTCTATAAATACAATTTTTTTTTATTTCAGGTGTATAGCCGTGCGGCTATACGAATTATAATTTTTTATTTCAGGCGTATAGCCTTGCGGCGATACTCTTTAAATATTTTTTCTAAGTAAAGGCATATAGCCGGTCGGCTGTACTGTTTAAATATATTTTCAGCGAAACGCACATCAAGTACACCCTAAGAATTCTAGCTAAACTGGGTTACTTACTATGATGATTTTATCGTTTTAATTTCAGTTATGTTTTTATATTTTCACAGGTTGTTTGTGATCTTAGAACTCTGAGTTCTATATATTAACTACGATACAGTTGTATAGTAATCTCTTCTCCCCTTTGTAACCAAAAAAACGAGGTATTGGTATATTTTTCTCTCTTCTTCCAAATTCCAGTGTTGATTTGAAAAAAGAGTCAGTCTAGAAGCAGTTGATTTCTTCTTGTAAGCTCTTTTTGTGCTCTGTTTCTTTCGTGGATGGGGGGGCCAACCCGAGGTCTTCCATTGTGATCGGAGGGCATCAGATGGAGGATAGTTTTCTCCAATTTGATCTTGAATCCATGAGGTTGGGGTTTACCTCAACACTTTTGACCCAAGGAACCAAATGTGACAACTTCAATTTTACTAATTCCAACAAAAATATTGTGTACTTGATTAGTATAATAATTAATCGTAGCCATAATATTATCTCAAATTTCAATCGCGATATGCCATATTATTATGTTACTAATTATTAGAATGAATGAAGATTTCATATAAATGAAATATTGTCACATCATTTGAAATTTGAGATTTTATTTTAATTTCTCGAGCATTACTCATTTGGATTAAGCAATTAGTGAAACAAAATGCAAATATTATTGTTAATTCAGATAAAGAGAAAGGAAATTACAAAAGTTATCACTCTAGTAGCTAGGTAACTAGTCTTCTAGCAAGATGGTGCATTTGCTTGGGGATGATCACAAGATGGTGCATTTGCTTGTGATCACATCCTCACATCCGACCGCCGCATGTTTGACGGGCACAGCGGGCTCACGGCAGTTTGGAATCAAATATGTGTGTGAACCAATATTATTGCCCGCTGCTGCCGTCGGTACCCCATCGGAAGTATGAACATATTGAAATTCAAAGTTATGGTTGCTACCACCGTCAGAAGTACTCGTGGAACTGCTTCCTTCACCACCTTGATGATCTCCATGGTTGCTTGTGCAACAAGTTTTGTTTTTGGGCATTGCCGTATTTGCAGAGGGCCCAATATTATTAACATTGCTGCAGCTTCCTCCACCATGAGGCCCATCATCCTTCACTATATGAATCTGTTGATCCTGACCATCCATTTTGTGGTCATTGAAGAAGGTAAGCTTAATTCTTCTGTTGACCCCAGACTGGGTAAGTTCCAGCTTCCTTAGCTTGTGGAAGTTAGGCAATTTTTGGAGCTCTGCCATTTGAGCCCATCTTATAATCTCAAGCCCCTCTTGTGCTCCTCCATAACCATTGCCTGCCGCTGCTACATTGGAAATGTGGCTTCTGCTGGCATTGTGTTGCATGCCATTGTGCAGATGGGGTTGTGGCAGAGTATCCTCACACACAAGCCCAACTGCCTCTTTGAACACTTGCTTGTCTGCTGTAGATTCAACTGTTAGTCTTCCTGATTCTGCATCGAACTTAACAGAATAGGTTCCTAGGAGAAAAATTAAAAAGATGAATGAATTTTAATTCTGATCTATGAACTAAAAAAGATATTTTAAAGAAAAGAAAAAAAAAAAAAAAAAAAGCTTGTACCCTGAAATTTTGACAGAAATCTCCTCAGCTTCTCTTGACACTTGTGGCATTCTACGTTTATTTTCGTAATGTCTGGCTGCAATGATATATAGATAGTTGAAGGAGACTAAGGGTAATAATGGAACAAATTACAAGAGCTAAATGAATGAGAAAAGTACCTGAGAACAGTGAGCATGGGCCATTGAAATTAGCCCTGGAATTAGGAATGGTAGATATCTCAGATGTGTTGCAGTTTGATTTGAAGGTATGAGAGAAAGAAGGGTATTTAAACATGCAAACGAATCCTGTGTCTTAAATTGGGTGTAATTTCTTGATTGAGTGCATTAATTAATGATTTTCAAACATGCAGACAGCTTTTAAGTTGAAGGCAAATATTTGAACACATGTTTTGTAGAATCTCAAAAATTCACGTGGACAAGATATTTGCATAAAGAGGGAAGGATTTGAATCCCCTCAAATGGCTAAAATCCAGTCAGAAGATTTGTTTGCTTTGAATTACCATATCTGACCTTTCAAGATGCCAAGATGGAGAATTCAGAATGCAAAGTTCACAATAATAAAAACAAATAGCTCGAATATTAATTTTTATTCAAATGTAATGGGGGTTTTATTTTGTCTTCCACCAATTGAGTCATCTATTTCAAAGTTTTGTACTTGGCAAACTTCAAACTAAGACAGTTCCTTCCATGACAGTAACAGCTTTCCCTCGTAGCAGCACCCTTTGATTCTGCTCATCTAGATGCATGCTTACTGCTCCGCCTCGAGGGGATGCCTGAAAGTAAACTATAATGTATCAAACATACGAGGGGAACAAGTAAAGCTATGATAAGATCAGAGAGAGAGAGAGAGAGAGAGAGAGAGAGAGAGAGAGAGAGAGAGTACCGCATATGCAAAAACATCAGACTTTCCCAGTTTTTTGCACCAGTATGATGCTAAGGCACAATGTGCGCTCCCACAAACAGGATCCTGAAAGATATAAACAAGTAACACTAAGTAACACCATTCAGCCTTGTATCAATTTTAGTTCATAAGTTGGATATATTCCAGTTATTCCTTGATTTCTGTATAACTGAAAACTGACATAAACCAAACAGCAAAAGACACACGAAAAGGTTCCAAGCAGGTTATTCAAATGGTTTAAATCCACTTTAGCAGAAAAAGAAAAAGGAGGTGGGATTATAAATCCAGATACATAATCTTCACATTTAGCATAGCAAAGCTAAAAGAAATATGCAACGAACTTGGGTTCCCAATATCAGGCACTTGAAAGAAACTTGATCAGAAAATAAATTAAAGCTGCTTACCTCACCAATCCCATATTTGGGGCAGAAGTATCTACTGTAAAAATCATATTCAGACTCTGGAGGAGCAATCCCTGTTACGATCACTCCACTAGACCCTGGACATTTTTGGATTGCATCAAACTTTGGCTGTAAATCTACAACAGCTTTTGCTGATGGAAGCACAACCTGAAAATTGAAACAAGTCCTCATTTAAGAGTACATCTAGACTCCATAGATAAGCCATAAAATAAAGGACTAATCCATCAAAAACAAAAAGTAAGAAGATTATATCGATGGTAAGCATAATATATAGAGATTTTCTGGAAGGGTTGCAGGATTTACAAGCAGATCGTCGGTGACATGTGTCTTCCTTATATCAATCATAGAAGCACCATCCAAGGCCTCGGAGATCAATGAAACCTCACTAGAGTTGAATTCATAAGATGGGGCGGCAGGAAAATTCAGTTCAATGAAATAGGACTTTTGTGCTTCACCATTTTGAATATTATTTGCACCATTGGCTGTCTTAACATCAGGAACCTTTTTAGCTGTTAGGATTCCAGATAATGTAGCAAACTCAATAAAGTTGGAATTTATCAAACCAGACTCAAAGAGAGTGTACGCAGCCGCTAATGTTGCATGACCACAAAGCTCAACCTGCAAAAGGGTATCAATTTTCCAAGCTTGATTTACTTTTCTAAGATATCAAATTTGCCAAAAGTAGTGCCTAGTATGCATACTCTACTTTATGCATCAGTGACAAAATCAAGACATCAAATTATCAAATACCAGTTAAGCACATCAAATCCAGGGAAACTGGAGTTAAACAAGTTTACTTTTTTAAATAAACCCATACACTAAAAGGCTAAAAGGAACCATCTTTTTTACCGAATTTCACACTTCAATTCAACCTTGTTATGAAGAACTAAAAACAAACAAAACTATAAAGATCGGTCCTTTTGATTTTGTGAAATCAAACACTAATTGAACAGAAGGTGAGCTAAGACCTCATTGGTAGGCGTGAACCATCTGAGACCAAACCTAGGAGCTGAAGTAGGCGTGGAATCGGTGACCCGAGTCAGACAACAAGTCTCGGATAGATTGAACTCGGAGGCCACGGCCTGCAACCACTGGTCGTCTTTATCTTCTTCTAACAAGCAAACCGCTGCTGGGTTTCCCTTGAAAGCTGATTCAGTGAAGGCATCCACCTGCACACACACACAACACATCCATTTCAACACTCAAATTCTTAACATTCTGCTTGAGCGCAACGCATTACATACAGAAGAGAGAGATTTGAGTACCACGGAGTATTTCACTGGTTTCTTCGCCATGGAAGATTGAAGTTTGATTATGCAGCAGAATACAGCAGAAGCAAAGAGAGTCACTCAACTCAACAACATCGCGGTCCGCCGGCGGCTGGTCCTCACAAATGAAAAACTTATTTAATTCAAATTTCATCTATATATATGGAAATATATTTTTTAGAATTCTATATTCGTAGCTTTATTAAATTGGTAGCATATACCTAACCTTTTAGCTATAAATTTATATACTGAGTTTTTCAAAATTCTTTGATGGAATTTTTTTGTCATAATGTTAATTTTTTAATATACCTAGTATGGAGGTATAACTTTTATTTTATTTTAAACATATGTGTTTTACCTGTCCTTGAGGTACATCCAATATGTGTTTTACCTAGTACTGAAGTGCATCAAATATGTACTATACCTATTAGATATGTATATCAATTTCAATGGTCAGTAGGGTATTGTACCTAGAGCATAGGTTATCAAATTTAAGAATAATATTAATAGTTCATGAAGAAATAAACGAGTACAATGAGATGGGGAAAAAACAACATGTGAATTATTAATCCCTTTCGCAAAGTTATAAAACTAAAAAATAGTACAACTTGACAATTGGTGAGAAACAATTGAAAATTTTAATCATTATTATGTTTAGGTACATAGAGTGGAAAAAAAACATTATACTACAAAAAGCTACACAACAATGAAATTAAAACCTAAAACAAACATAAAAGATGGGAAAGAAAACAATAATAGTATATGAGTGGGCAATTGTATTATGAACGAATAATAAAAGTAGTACACAATAAAATAAGTGGCAATGGATTAACATATTTATGCACAATATGTGCATTAATAAAATCCAAGTTAAATAGGAATTTGTACAAATCAAGCATGTTTCGACATTTACATTCAAAATGTAATTATTCCTTTAATTACATGATCAAATATGATCATTAATGGCCTATAAATCCTCATCTTACCCATTTTAGACAATAGGGATATAATAGGAACAAAAAATTTAAATACAAATCAGTTAAATACAAAAGATTGAGTCAGCATGTCAAAAATGGAATGTAATCTACATGGCAAACTAGTCAAAGGACTTGTATCAACAAACAATTATTCAAGGACTAGACCCAACTATTAGTTGGATTTTTGGACCTCTATCAACTTTTCTATTTTTTTTTTCATTTCGAGTAGGGTCCACTTGATTTCCCGACCACCTAACCATCACCTACTACGATTGTGGGGCCAGAACATATCCTGTTCTTTGCCCCTTGCCCAAGCTTAAACATAATTTATCAAACATAATGCATCATCACATTTGAGAGAGTCGGTGTGGTTTGTGCGACCGAGAAGCACTTCTAAACTTTTTTTAAGAGTGTCATAAAGTGTTTTTTTTCCTTCAAAACCACTCATTCTAATGTAAGTGTTGCTATTTTCATTTTTAATCTTTTCTGTTGTAGTCGGCCGAAAATAGTGCATTTCTTTTTTTATTTTATAATACTTTCATTGGAGTAATGGGTTATGAGAGTTCTTTCATTAACCCTTTCTTTCCTTGCCAATAATAATTTCTGAAGAAAAACAAATTTGTAAATTATAATCACATGTCCTAAATTTACAATCAACTTCATTCGTTGACTGACGGATATAGTACAATTTGAAAATCGTTTCACGGAAAACAAACCTAGATAATTTACAGGAGCTAATAATCAGGGCAAAGTGACTTGATAATTTACATGATGCTGCTAACACACAAGGTTACTGACACCACAGCACGCCCAGCTTTTATTATACAATTTAAGTTAACCAAATAGAAATGGAATCACCACATTCCTTGCTTGGACATCTTCAAGAAATGGGATAGAGTGATATTTGGAAGTTCAATTGAACGCCCCTTTTTCTTTGTTATCTTTGTCACCTTAATTGCCTCCCCATTCTCTGATTCAGTAACCGTCACCGACACCAAGTTGAACTGTTCAAAAACCAGTTTGTGCATATTAGATTACTTCCAAGAAAGCTTTGATAAGAATTGAGTAACAATTTTACTACCTTCTAGTATCAGGTACTATTTCTTTTAGTTGGCGACTGATGCCATGCAAACCGAATAATCCCGATTTGAGATAATTTTAAATGCATAGCTCCATAATGCTCCATAACGCGACTATAATCTATATTTTTTAATTTAGGGCGTATAGCCGCGCGGCTATACTTGTTATATATATATTTCTTTATTTATGAAGTATAGCCGTGCGGAAATACTCTTTAAATATATGTTTTTTATTTATTTAAAGTGTATAGCCGTTCGGCTATACTATTTAAAATATTTTTTTTATTAAGGGAGTATGGCCGCGCGGCCATAGGCTTCAAATACATATATTTTTTATTTCAGAAGTATAGCCGTGCGGCTATACGATTCAAAATATATTTCTTATTTAAATAGTATAGCCGCGCGGCTCTACTATTTAAAATATTTTTTAATTGAAAGAGCATAGCCGATCGGCTGTCCTCTTTAAATATACGGCGAAACGCACATCTGAAGTACATCCTAAGAAGTTGACCAAAAAAAAAAGTACATCCTAAGAATTCTAGCTAAACTGAGATACTTACTATGATTATTTTATCGTTTTAAATCCAGTCAGAATATTTGTTTGCTTTGAATTACCATATCTGACCTTTCAAGATGCCAAGATGGAGAATTCAGAATGCAAAGTTCACAATAATAAAAACAAATAGCTCGAATATAATTTTTATTCCAACGTAATGGGGGGTTTTATTTTGTCTTCCACCAATTGAGTCATTTATTTCAAAGTTTTGTACTTGGCAAACTTCATACTAAGACAGTTCCTTCCATGACAGTAACAGCTTTCCCTCGCAGCAGCACCCTTTGATTCTGCTCATCTAGATGCACGCTTACTGCTCCGCCTCGAGGGGATGCCTGAAAGTAAACTATAATGTATCAAACATACGAGGGGAACAAGTAAAGCTATGATAAGATCAGAGAGAGAGAGAGAGAGAGAGAGAGAGAGTACCGCATATGCAAAAACATCAGACTTTCCCAGTTTTTTGCACCAGTATGATGCTAAGGCACAATGTGCGCTCCCACAAACAGGATCCTGAAAGATATAAACAAGTAACACTATTCAGCCTTGTATCAATTTTAGTTCATAAGTCGGATATATTCCAGTTATTCCTTGAGTACAGCATAACTAAAAACTAACATAAACCAAACAGCAAAAGTCACACGAAAAGGTTCCAAGCAGGTTATTCAAATGGTTTAAATCCACCTTAGCAGAAAAAGAAAAAGGAGGTGGGATTATAAATCCAGATACAAAATCTTCACATTTAGCATAGCAAAGCTAAAAAAAATATGCAACAAACTTGGGTTCCCAATATCAGGCACTTGAAAGAAACTTGATCAGAATATAAATTAAAGCTGCTTACCTCACCAATCCCATTTTTAGGGCAGAAGAATCTACTGTAAAAATCATATTCAGACTCTGGAGGAGCAATCCCTGTTACAATCACTCCCCTAGACCCTGGACATTTTTGGATTGCATCAAACTTTGGCTGTAAATCTACAACAGCTTTTGCTGATGGAAGCACAACCTGAAAGTTGAAACAAGTCCTCATTTAAGAGTACATCGAGAGTCCATAGATAAGCCAAAAAATAAAGGCCTAATCCATCAAAAACAAAAAGTAAGAAGCTTATATCGATGGAAAGCATAATATATAGAGATTTTCTGGAAGGGTTGCAGGATTTACAAGCAGATCGTCGGTGACATGTGTCTTCCTTATATCAATCATAGAAGCACCATCCAAGGCCTCGGAGATCAATGAAACCTCACTAGAGTTGAATTCATAAGATGGGTCGGCAGGAAAATTCAGTTCAATGAAATAGGACTTTTGTGCTTCACCATTTTGAATATTATTTGCACCATTGGCTGTCTTAACATCAGGAACCTTTTTAGCTGTTAGGATTCCAGATAATGTAACAAACTCAATAAAGTTGGAATTTATGAAACCATACTCAAAGAGAGTGTATGCAGCCGCTAATGTTGCATGACCACAAAGCTCAACCTGCAAAAGAGTATCAATTTTCCAAGCTTGATTTACTTTTCTAAGATATCAAATTTGCCAAGGGGTGGGCATCTTAAACCGAAATACTGAAATCGTACTCTAACCACACCGTACCATACCGTTTGATTTGGTATGGAGAGATATTCGGTACCATACTGTACCGTACCAATAGAGTATGGTATGGTAGCGGTATCAAGATTTTGGTACCGGTCAATATCGTACCGTACCGAATAGTATAACTTTATGTTTTTGTCATTTATGTTTGGATTGTGTTTGTATTTTTGTAAGCCATAAGGTATAATTTTAACTATTTTGGTTTGTAAGCCATAAGACATGAGTTTTAACCATTTGAATTTGATGAATCTGTTGATGGATAAATATTGATTTGGATATTGAATATGTTGATTAGGATTTGGATATTGAATTTGTTGATGGATATTGAATATGTTGATTAGGATTTGGATATTGAATATGTTGAATATTTGAATTTGTAACTTAGGCATCACTTATTTTGGTGTTGAATATTGAATTGGTTCATTTTTTAGTTGTATCATTTTGGTACCGATACTGTATTGATACAGATTTGGCACGGTACGGTACGGTACCAATTTTGACAAACCATAATCTCATACCATACCATACCGATTTAAATTTCCGGTATCGGTAGTGGTACGGGCTCAATACCGTACCATACCGTGCCGTGCCCACCCCCCAAAACTAGTAGTGCCTAGTATGCACTCTCTACTTTATGCATCAGGGACAAAATCAAGACATCAAATTATCAAATACCAGTTAAGCACATCAAATCCAGGGAAACTGCAGTTAAACAAGTTTACTTTTTTAAATAAACCCATACTCTAAAAGGCTAAAAGGAACCATCTTTTTTACTGAATTCATGATTGTTAAAGATTTTGATACACTCAAATCTTTTCCCTGAATTTCACACTTCAATTCAACCTTGTTATGAAGAACTAAAAACAAACAAAACTATAAAGATCGATCCTTTTTTCTTTTTCTTTTTTAAATGAACAGGGGGTATAAAGATCTATCCTTTTGATTTTGTGAAATCAAACACTAATTGAACAGAAGGTGAGCTAAGACCTCATTGGAAGGCGAGAACCATCTGAGACCAAACCTAGGAGCTGAAGTAGGCGTGGAATCGGTGACCCGATTCAGATAACAAGTCTCGGATAGATTGAACTCGGAGGCCACGGCCTGCAACCACTGGTCGTCTTTATCTTCTTCTAACAAGCAAACCGCTGCTGGGTTTCCCTTGAAAGCTGATTCAGTGAAGGCATCCACCTGCACACATACAACACATCCATTTCAACACTCAAATTCTTAACAATCTGCTTGAGCGCAACGCATTACATACAGAAGAGAGAGATTTGAGTACCACGGAGTATTTCACTGGTTTCTTCGCCATGGAAGATTGAAATTTGATTATGCAGCAGAATACAGCAGAAGCAAAGAGAGTCACTCAACTCAACGACATTGCGGTCAACTGGCGGCTGGTCTAAATGTCAGTATATTTTTTTTTTCGTTTCGAGTAGGGTCCACTTGATATCCGGACCACCTAACCATCACCTACTACGATTGTGGGGCCAGAACGTATCCTTTTCTTTGCCCCTTACTCAAGCCTAAACATAATTTATCAAATATAATGCATCATCATATTTGAAAGAGTCGGTGTAGTTTGTGATTGTTTCTCTTTTAGCAAGAAATTTTCATAAGAAATTCAATTTTCATAAGAAATTCAAAAGTATTGAGAGCACTTCTTCAAAAAGCGTTTTTGCGACCCAAAAGCACTTCTAAACTTTTTTTGAAAGTTTTGCAAAGTGTTTTTTTTTTCAAAACCACTCATTCTAATAAAGTGTTGCTATTTTCATTTTTAATCTTTCCTGTTGTAGTCTACGAAAATAGTGCATTTCTTTTTTGATTTTATAATACTTTCATTGGAATTAACTGAGTACACCCTACTACCAAACTATTTATTGAATGACTAATTTACCCTAATATAAAATGACCAAAAAGGATATGTTGAATTGTGAATCAAATATAATTTTAGTAAGTACACCCTACTCACCATATCCAACCTTAATCAAACATATTACTTGACAACGCAGCGAGCATTGGCGTGGGCGCAAAGAGGTATCGTTGAATGTTTGTTCCTTTGCCCTTTCCTTTGCCAACCAATAGCCCTCCATTGCTGCCCAACAACTCCTCCATTAGAGATGAAGGTTAAGGAAATTATTAAGAGACCAAATCTGAAAGTGAAAGACCATCTAACTATTCATAACAATCATTGAAGATATTTGTTGGATCTAAAGTTCAAATATAAGAAGGCATTTGGGAATTAGTTTTCATTTTAATCAAGCTTGCAATAGCTATTAGGCCCATATGGCTTGCTGTCGAATCAGTCTGAACAAATTCGTTATTTGAAGAGTTAATCAAAACCCCATTGAGATGAGAGAGAAAACAAAGGAATTTGCAGAACAAAAAAAAAACCCAGATTTGTTCAAATTGACTCCTTTTAATGTGAAAAACAAAAGCTTTAGAAGAAATTAAAATATGATGTGGCAAATGAGATGTGATATAGTATATTAGGGTGTACCAAGGATATTTTGTGTAGTTAAATAGAGCGCACTTAGTTAATTTTACATTTTGATTTAAATAATAAGGTGTACTTAAATCATAGGGTGTACTCAGTTAATTTTAGGATTTGTTTAGCGTCACTCTTGGAGTAATGGGTTATGAGAGTACTTTCATTAACCCTTTCTTTCCTTGCCAACAATAATTTCTGAAGAAAAACAAAATTGTAAATTATAATCACATGTCCTAAATTTACAATCAACTTCATTCGTTGACTGACGGATATAGTACATTTAGAAAATCTTTTCACGGAAAACAAACCTAGATCATTTACAGGAGCTAATAATCGGAGCAAAGTGACGTGATGATTTACATGATGCTGCTAACACACAAGGTTACTGACACCACAGCACGCCCAGCTTTTATTATACATTTTAAGTTAACCAAATGGAAATGGAATCACCACATTCCTTGCTTGGACATCTTCAAGAAATGGGATAGAGTGATATTTGGAAGTTCAATTGAACGCCCCTTTTTCTTTGTTATCTTTGTCACCTTAATTGCCTCACCATTCTCTGATTCAGTAACCGTCACCGACACCAAGTTGTAGAACTGTTCAAAAACCCGTTTGTGCATATTAGATTACTTCCAAGAAAGCTTTGATAAGAATTGAGTAACAATTTTACTACCTACTAGTATCAGGTACTATTTCTTTTAGGTGGCGACTGATGCCATGCAAACCGAGTAATCCTGATGTGCAATAATTTTAAATGCATAGCTCCATAATGCATCATGAATGATTAGTGAGAAAATGTACCTCACAAACACCATGGAGCAACAATCGACGGAAAGGATCTTGAACCTGCAGGATGAGACCATCTCCATCTTCAGTCTCTCTCACAAAAGCCCTTATGCGCTCCTGAGAGGAAAAATAAATTTTCTACTCAATGACAATAAAAGATTATGTTGGGTTACAATTTGATTTAAAGAAAGATGAACATGGAAACATGCATGCCAAAGATGGTGAAGATGGAAATGTGATGCCAAAACCTGTCTATACCAATAAAGGAAACCAACAAACAACATAAAGAATTGCATTCACCTCATAGCACTCAATAAGCTCTGAAACAACGCTACGACGAAGTGCCTGTCTTGTTCGAGAATCAATCCTTCGCCATGCATTTAACACAGCCATTTTATCAGCATCAACAGGACCCTTATTCTTTGCACAGGGGCTTATTGAGGAACCAATGATATTAGCCTGTCAAAACGAAATAAAGGCTAGAGTCAGGGCATGCAACCAGGTAACATCTAAAAATGAACCATACCCACACACACGGATACACATACTGATTGATAAATCAATAATTTCAGAAGGGCACATAATCAGCTACCTTAATGGTATCAAGACAATTTAAATGCAACTCTAAAGGTTGGTCCTTCATATGGCTACTCAAATAAATGAATTTAATTCTAGTAATAACTTCATAGCATCTTAAATCACCAGATTGCAAGGAATTAAAAGATTGAAACAAGTTTTCACTGAATGAGAGTGGCCGAAGGACCTGTTTGTCCATGTCTATATTCCTAAATGTGTCCCACTCTTGTACATTAGTCATGCAAAATGGTGACAGCGGTACATCATCACCTGTACATTCAAACCAAACCCAATGTTGATATGAGATTTTCTAAACAGCAATAACCATAAATAGACTACTGCAGAGTAAATGCAGGTGAGTTCAATAATCACAGAAACTTTCAACAATATATCGTAGAAATAGAAGTACTAATGGGTGAGCAATGCATCAAACAGTTATATCAAGAGATGTTTCTTTTAGCCAAATGAATACCCCAAGGTGGTGGAGCAAATAAGCCTCTAATTTCTTCTGCATTTAGACGAGGAACAAGTTCCATCAAAAGACGATCGTTTATCCATCTTCGAGACCGTCGGTTGCTTACCTGCCAAAGCAAAAAAAGTCATAACATGAATTAAATACAGAAAATAATTTCTCATTTTAGTAGACTAGTCACTCTTCAAGCTCATACTTTTTTGGAAAGATTAATGCAATCTATTGTGACAAAATAAATGATCGTACCAAAATCCTAATGATGAACTGTAACTCTAAATGAAACATAATATTTCCAACTTGTCCAGTTATACAATTTTTTTCGGCTCACTAGAGCTAATTTATAATTATTGGAATTTCACTAGATCTTTTACATTGGAAACATAAAATTTCCATTGATAGAGAAACACAACAAACTTGACACATATTCACCAAAACGAGCATATCTGTAATTAATATGCCAATTTGCCAACTTGTTCTAGCTCCACCAAATAGTACAAGTCTTTTATGTAACTAAAATAACCATTTTGGTTAGTCAATTAGCATAAAGCTTATTAAAGCTGTATGCTACTCTTAGTGGTAATTTGCTATTTGAATAACCATTGCAGAGAGATACCAAATGCTAAAATGTAGTTTCAATGAAGTAAAAAGAGTATGGATACCCCTTTAAATCATAAAATATATCAATTAGGTTCACTAGTTCTATCTTATCCATGAAATTCATATACAAAGAGAAAACAAGATTCAATATTACCATGTGAGTAAAGTTCATAAAATAGGCAAAAATACACAACATATTTGCAATTGACTTAACAATAACACTAACTGTTGATCTAAATTGAGTCGGAACAAGTGACGTCAAAACTGTAAGTCCGTTTTTCAAATCAATTTTTATTATACAACAATCACAATCCTTTCTAAATCAAAACAAATCACAATGGTACCGTTCCAGCCAAGCTCTCAAGAAACTCAATCTTCTTCTCAATTGACATGCCACGAGATTTGACACTCTCTCCTGCCCAAAAATACCACTTTTAAATGGAGAAATTCTAGCAGTAACAGGGGCATCACAAACAGATTTACAAATTAAAAAAAGACTAACAGTAAACTTGACAGAAGACATCAGTACATGATCTGGGTCATTTATTCAAAATAAACATAAAACGCAGAAAATAGAATCAAAATCCCATCAATACCCAAAATCCACAGACGGTGTTTCACTCCACACAAATCACCAAAAAGTCCAAGTCTGCAACTTTACAAAACTTTATTCTATATCATGAGCTATAAATCCATTGCATAAAAAAGAAGAGAGAGAGAGAGAGAGAGGTACCATTTCGAGGTTCCAGGAGAGGAGAGGAGAGGAAAAGGCCGTCTTCTCTGTTAAGAATGTCAGGAGTCGCCATGATTGATTGGATGCAGGGTGGATCTAAAGCCTGTGGCTTTGAATCTTCTTTTTCTTCTTCTTCTGGGTTCGCGGGTGTTTTCTGCGCTAATGGATTTTGAGGAACAGAGATGAGAGAGAGAGAGCAAGGCCGAAACTTTTTTGTGAAAGGCAATGAGAAACGAGGGGCAACCCAACCAAACAAGGCCTTAGAAATACGGAAGAGAGGGAGAGACGACAGTAGAATATACTTATGTATCAACGTTTGATGCCAGACGGAAAACCATTTTACTTGGTCTTGCGAGTTCCGGACCGTGGACACGTGGCACATGACCCAATCAACCACGTGGTTCGAAGAAGGACAGACGGGTGATCCTGGTATGATGTTGGTTGGTTAGAGTTTTGGTTCATTTGGGTTCTGGACCTCTGGCCTGCGGTGGCTTGGTTGGTTAGAGTTTTGGCCTGCTGCTCTGCTCTGATGGCTCCCCTTGTTTTGCTGCTTAGTTTTCTGCTTAGCCCTCTCACCTCTAGTGTTTGTTTTGGTTTGGCTTGGGCTGGCGTCTTTCTCCATTAGTTAAGTTTGTTAACTTTCCCGATCTATTATTTGGTTTGGGCCTAGCAGCTGTTGGGGTCTTTCTCCATTAAAAGTCATTAGCCATTTGACCACAAAAAGATAAAAGTCATTAGCCACTAACTAAAGACTACAAGGGTACTATAGGTTTTTCATGTGCTGACCTGCACTCCTCTGAAAAAGCTCGCATGTACGTACCACTGCGGTGCAGTACACCAACATAATGCGGGCAAAACCGCGCGAATAACTCACTGGCGGCATCTTCTCTTTCTCTCTGGCGAAACCCTAACTACGAGCTCACCCTCTTCATCTGCAAGCCGTTCTCTCGCTTGCTCTTGTCGCATAAAGGTAATGTTTGTCTTAGAAAAAACCCATCTCATTTCTTCTTGTCCTCCTTGTTGATTTTGTCATAAATGTCAAATATTTTTCCTTTTTTGCATTATTTTGATGCACATCAATTGCTTGTAGTTGATACAATAATACTGAATGTTTCTTGGTACTAAGTACTACCTTGGCTTATTTATTATCTTGGGTTGACAATTTGGAGGGTTGTTAGCATGAAAATGGGTTTTAAACCCAGAATCTGAGAGCATCCCAATTAGATTAGGCCTTTTGCCACCCTAATATTTGTTTGTCACATACTTGTGTTACTAGCTTCTAATTGGAATTTCATGTCATTCTTCTAATGTTATTATAGTGAAGCTCATGAGAATATCAATTGGATGGTATTATATTATATAATGGTAGTTATGCCGTCTCCTTGTTTGTGTTTTGTTAAGGCTGAAGGTGTTTTGCCTCTGGTTCATATGGAAGGACAGAGTAGCCTCACCGACCCGATGCAACTGGTGCCGTTGGATTCTTGTGGGGATGCTGCCATTGATGTCTCTCAGGCAACTGGAGATGATCCAAGCCAACAAGTTAGCATGGCAGCTGAAGGGACTGCATACCAAACTGATGATCTTTTTTCACCTTGGTGGACTGAAAAACCAAAGCCATCTCTCAATTCTCTCAGTTGTGTTGAGTTTCTAGCAGAAAGTTCAACATTTCTCCCAAAGGATCATTGTGAAGATATATTAGAAAGCATTCCATTATCTGTTTCTGGCATAGATGATGTTGGTGGGGTCTCTGAATTCCAAAGAGATGTGTTGTACAGCAGTCTTGGAAATGCTTGCGGTTCTAAACTAACTGATTTCTCTATGGACATGGACGATTGGAAGGTAACATTCCTGAAATTATCCCCTGTACATTAAGATAATAAATTGGAAATGTTTTTTGTTTGAAGCTCTTCCTTTCCTTTCTTGATGTACTTATGGTTAGAACTTTCCTGTCTGATTGTCTCTAGAATGGGTATTTTGCAGCATTAATTGTCCTAGTGGTCACATGTATATATGTTCATCCAATTCCTCTTGTTGTGGTCCTTCATTGAATTTTCTCAGCAGGTGAGATGTCTGAGGCCAGTGAATGACGAACTTGTGAATGCACAACATCAACTTCACGCCAAGGTTTAAGTTATTTTTTAACAACTTTCTTTAATTTCACGTTCAGCTGCAATTGCGTCAAGCAATCATTTCAACTATAATGTTTTTCACTTTTGAGAACTTTATCATGATAATGCTGTGCGATATACTTCGTACAGTATCATACTTCAAGGACAGATGATTTATATGGGGATAAAAAGGATAGTGTTTCTCAAGTTGATCCAAGAGCAAGAAGTGCGTTACCTGATTTTCATTCCCAACCACATTGCCACATTTCGACACAGAGAGCTGCTGTAACTGATCGTGTAAGCCAAATTCTTTGACTAGATAAACTGAACTGGTCAAGATTCGTGCCATTTTCCGTTCAAATGACAGACAACACCATTACTTGTTCTGTTCACCTCAAGTTATGATGTTTGTAAATTGGTGTAGATGGATTTTCTTGGATATGTTTAGTTTCTAAAACTAGTCTCTTATTAATTCAGAGTCGCAGGATGCGAATTGCTGAAAGACTTCATGCATTGCGAGAACTGCTTCCAATATCCACAGAGGTAATGTCTGTATATTGAGAAAGAATGCATGCAGTTGCTCCTGTACTAGCTCCGCTGAAGAGGGTTTTCTTAATGACTTGCCAACGAATATTGTTTTCTGTTTGTATTTTCTCACTTGGATGACCCCAACCGTAATAGTTTGTCATCAAACGACAAAGAGAACAGGCAAATTAATAAACAAATGCAGTCAAGTCTGTCTATAAAAATAATTAGAGTTTGATTTTTTTGGGAATACATTCACTGACATATTAAGCTTATCGGTAAAGATCAAGTCTAGGCTATACAGAGTAGACTTACAAATCAAATTGTGTCTTCCTCTTGAAATGGGAGTGCATATAAGATTCAATAATTGTCACATATATGAAAATGCTGCCTCAGATTCTGATGTCCAGTACCATATGGAGGTTCAATGCTAATATATGGCAAAATTATTTTATCTGGAGAATGTGGTCAGATGTCCATCTATATATGACTGGTTATTTTGAATGTGCAGGGTGGTCAGTCATTTGTAGTGGATGATGTAATTGACCATATCAAGTTTTTGCAGCTTCAAATAAAGGTAAATCTGTCTGTTTATGCTGTGTGACTCTACAGGTTTTTGCATGATTTTGTATATGCACTCGCAGATAAAGATGCATAAACCAACACAAAAAAGCACCTTCTCTTAACCACAATTTGAAGTGTTGCATTGTGAATATCCTTTAGCAGATTGTTTGAGAATATCGATATTCTTACATCAATGAGTGAAGATTCTATGTGCACTTTTCATTTTTCATTTGATAAATAGTTATATCTATATGTTGATGAAGTTAAAATAGAAAAGAACTCATCTGTGCAGGATTTATGTAGAAGCAGATTGGGAGGTGAAACAATTACTGAACCTATCATTTTCCGCGAGGTATATATAATTCATCTATGCTGAGTTATGAGTTAGGCAAAATAATCTTGTAAT
Organism: Prunus salicina; assembly: GCA_020226455.1. NCBI lineage: Eukaryota > Viridiplantae > Streptophyta > Magnoliopsida > Rosales > Rosaceae > Prunus > Prunus salicina. The sequence continues at coordinate 24,662,066 of CM035347.1, forward strand.
GGTTAACTTGCCCAAAGTTGAGCCCCATGATGAAGGTGCCTTCTTGTCTTTCATATTATGCAAGGGAGATTTATAATTCTTTTATGTTTTGCAGGGATATGGTCACTACTTTTGCCACCAGAATATGCTGAATGAACCTCTTGAAGAGATGATGGGAAAATTGCTGGAGACAAATCCAATGGCAGCAAGTCAGCTGTTGGAGAACAAGGATCTTTTGCTTCTGCCAATGGATTACTCTGAACCATTAGCTTGAGTTAATTAGATAGATATACTTGGTCTCATATCCATAAATATCATGCTTAATTGTTGTTAACTATTAACTTTTGTTCATGGTTTCTCACTAGGTAGTTACTTAGGATGATCAAACTCAGTGGTCTGGTTGACACACGTTTAATTATTAATTTATTAGTGCAAGAAAGCTATGTATTTCTCAAAACTAAATTGACTTTTTTGCTTTCTTTTTCTTCTCTTGTAGTAGATATGCTGAATTGAAAAGCACACAATTGTTTTCATAAAAAAAAAAAAAAAAAAAACACACAATTGAATTTGAAAACAATCATTTCTATGTTCAATTAATTGTTACTACATGTGAAAAGCTAGATTGGATTGGCAAGCACACTGAGTGTGGGTGATGTACAATGCTAGGGAGGCAAACTTTCTTCTCTCTTTTGTTCCTTTGCAGTTCATATTCCTAAGCAAAAGAAAAGAAAAATCACATCTATACCACAAAATAATTAGTAAATGAGGCAAATAAATTTACATTGAGTTTGTAATTATTTTTCGTGATCCTCAATTAAGGGGTCTGAGTCTACCCGGATTATGAGAGGCTTCTGAAGATCCAAGGATGAATCTGCTGCAATGGGGGTAGCATGGAAGAAGGTGACAATATGCCTTCTTCCACCTCAGCGTTTTCAGCCAGTACTTTGTCCAGAGAAGCCTTCGCACCTTTAGTAATGCAAACCATTAGAATTACTGTGCAATGCGAGCAGTGGCAAACTCAAGAATTTTCATTCCGGGGGTCAACGTGTAAAAGGTAAAAAAAAATTATACAAAATTGACCCATCAAAATGAAACGATAATATTCTAATTCATAGTTAATAGATAAAACCATACACGCACTGCATCAACTTCAAAAAATAGACATACACTGCAATAAACCAAAAATATCTCTAAGAAAGTGATAATAAACCAAAAAATTAGCGCAATCATCTTCACCTCCCAAGGCGTCTTGTCCTATTTGACATAAGAGCTGGCATATATTACTGCAATCCTGCTCATTTTAGGGCATTTACGTTATTTTTGAGGTCCGTCGTCGTTTTGACTTTGGGCTCTAGCTCTCAAACTTTGGACCATTAAGAGTATTGTCTTAGGAGGAGCTTATTTAAGCAAATATTTCTTCAATACATAAGAGTTAGGTTATTCTTGTAAAACTCTTTTTGGATTGAACATCTAAGACTTTTTACCTAGATTGACCTTAGGTCACTTCATGCATTCATATCATACATGAAAAATTGTTTTATGTAAAAATATTGGCTAAATATGAAAAATGGTTTTTCGGAATAATCATTTTCTTAATATAATTTTTGGCAGCTTTTATTCCTTACACATCAAATAAGAAAACTTGATTTTATGGGATGTTAGTATGAAGTATATATTGACTTAATGAGCCATCATTTTTAGCCTAAATCGTATCATCGTCATTTTGACGTCAGGAATGCCCTTTGGAGCATTTCATCTATTTGTGGACAATTTACAGAGTGTCAACATCTTTGCCTCCAATGATGAATTCCATTGTATGTGGATCCGCCACCTTGCAAGTAACAACAAGGAGGTGGAAAGTTTGGAACATATTTTTGACAAGTATACGTAGTTCCAAATTCAAAAATGCCAAAAAAACAGGTACAAAGTAAAACTCACCGGATATTCCAAAACCTAGCTAGCACTATAAAGTATGAACACCTGCACCACAAGCCGATACTAAACTTTGAACAGTTCATCACTAGCTAGCTAGAATAAAAGTAGTTCATTGAACAAATACAAGGAGATATTGTGACTTGTTTGATAGCAGAAGAAGCTGACATTTTCCCACTAGAATTAATGAAAAGGTAATGATTTCATGGTGAATTTTTGTGTTGAATTAATTTTATGTACTTATGTTTTTGTGCATGCCGTGTTTTCAAATTTAATAACAGCCTTTAAAACTTTCTAATAATGCATGCAGCCAAAATGTAAGCCAGATGAAGAGCAAGAATACTATTTTATTACTTATACAATATATATATGTCCATGACCATGTGAATGGCGTCAATATGACTGCAATGTAAGCCTTATTAGGACTAGACAGACCTATAGGTTGAAACTATAACACATTGTATTTGAGATTAAATGGGATATGTCCAGCTGTTCTTTTGGTATGTGATAAGGAATCTTATTGAGCTAATAAGGAGTCCTATTCGGTTTGCTTGGTGATGAAGTAGAATTATGATTGAATTTGTTAATGGGAAAAAGTAGAGTCCTGATTGAATTTGTTGATGGGAAAAATTCACTTAGCGTAAGTAGTTACACGCATTCAGTTCTTATACCTCATTTAGAGAGAGTGTGATATGTAGATTACATAAGGTAGAAGACTTTTATGTTGTTCATATGGCTTTCGTAGGTTAGTGTTTTTGTTTTTAGTTGATAATGCTTAAAGTACTAACATGCAATAGCAACAACCCAAAACTTTGGATAAATTCCTTAGTTTGGAAGTGACATAAGATCTTTCAATCTGCACCACAATCAAAGATAAGAAAATTATGAGATAAGTTTAAGCATACAAAGCTGTTCACGACAGTATGCTAGCTATTAAAACCATTGGTCAATTCTTTCTGCTAGGCTGGCTGCTTGGCGTCGAAAGCAAACCCATAAAAATGAATGGCTTAAAGGAATCACTCTTCTTCCAAGAAAGAACCAGCAGCAAAGCCCACGGCAATCCAAAACGATAACCTCCTCCTGCATGATCCATCCACTAAGTCAGCAAAAAAAGGAGCCGCCCTCCTCTCATCATCCAAGAACTATGAAACAGACAAAACTAGGTCTTATCATTACACAAAGAAGCTTAATCAATAATTACACTTTAACTTTTGAAACTTAGCTTAGCTTTATAACAAAATCTTAACATTACAATTTACATGTGAAAGAGAAACAACAAGACTACAGACTACAGTCAAAGCAACACAACCTACGACGCCAAGGTCGTCATTCAAAACTGTGGTGGGTCCCATATTAGCAGCTTCAGCTAAAGTGATCAGCGGCAGCCTCATGCAATGCAGCCACTTTTTTTCAGCGTATACAACAAGCCACGCATACACAAAAGAAACGTTATATTAACTTGTTTCTTTATCCTTGGGGTGTGGTGGGGTGGGGTCCTATGATTTTGTTGGTTTTCTTCTTGGGACCCACGACTAAACTCTTGACAATTAGTAAGTCCAATACAATCAAATCCTAGTCCTGATTGGTTTATTTATGTTTATCCAAACCCAACCTGGGAAGAAACAGTGGGCTACACTGTACCTTTTGGACTCTTTCTTCACTTGATAAGGTTTTGTGCACTTCCATCAATTCACAGCTCTAGTCTAGTCTATCTAGTCTTAACCCACTGGCCCGAAACCAAAGTCAGCATTACTCCCAAGTTACTATATTGCAATTTGCAAATGCAAAACCCATCAAACCTCAATCTAATCGATTGAAGTAGTAATTTTTACATGTTTCGGATACATCAATTACGATTTTTGAGTTTTCAATTTTCAGGCATATATATGAAGGTATCTGGTCCTAAATTGGAGGAATGGCTAAAAGGGGGGCATATAGTCAGAGACAAACCCATAGTTGCCAGCAAAAAGTGGTCCTTCAAAATAAAGGTTCATGACATAAATACCTAACAAACTTGCATGTCCTTCTTGATGCCCCCCCTTTTTTTACCTTGAGGTCTACGATCATGTGGTCCAAACCCAGTGGCATATAGAATTTCAATCTTTCACCGCCCAAAGAAAATAACTAATACTGCAAAGGGTAGGGTAAAATTTACAAATGAAGAAGTATTTGACGTTCAGCATGATGACATTCCTTTTTATCCGTTCTGTTTTTAGTATTTTGACCAAGGTGGTCATGTTTGGTGGTGGTAGGAGCCAGCCACTGCCCGCGGCAAATAGTTTGCAGAAATGTAGGCCATTTTCAATTCCATCTCGACTCGATCGACCGCCATTTAGTCATCTACTTTTTTTTTTCTTTCTTGGCACTGGTTGGTAGCTCAAATTATTGAAAGAAAATCCTAAGCAACTTATTTTTATATTAAAACAATCGATCGACCCTCTCCGATGGGATGTAAATGGAGCTAAAGCAGAAGATTTCTCATCCATGATGATTAACAAGCTTGCTTTTTCCAAGTTCATCCCATCCCCGCGTGATTTTGATGTGAAATCTAATTAGTACAACTGTTCACTACCCTTAGGTGTTGATTGACCTTAGGTGCGATAATGTGGAGAAACACTTGTATCTTCAAGCATAGTGAAAGTTTGGACAGTCGAGTCCATCTCTCTTTTCCGGTGAACTTGCATACAAATTAAGATAGTCACAATTCGTACCACGAGTACAATCAAGTTTTTCTCGTTAAGGTGTCGCATGATTTATATACTAATTAATTTCGAGTGATCTTAACTATTATACATCATGTAGTAATCAAGCATGACATAATCCAAAAATTCCACACCAAATCATTTTCAGTTTCTCTTAGTGGAAACCAAGCTAGCAAACCCTTATCTTATATACTCTTATGATTAGACAAATCATTTATATCTTTGGCATGCATGCATTTGAATGATTTTTTGTTTCTTTCTGGTAAAAAAAAAAATCGTTCAAATGCATGCATTGCCAAAGATATGTTGTTTATACCAGCACCAATGCTATTCACTTTCATTTAGACCTTACATTTTTACCTATAAAAAGAAAACAGTTATGTTCCACCATCATAAGCATAACTAGAAGGTTCTATGAATCAAAATCCCCAAAGAGAATCAATGGAAGCCATCAATTTATTAGCTCTTTGTAATATTATATATTAAACTTGTACAACTTTTACTGGATGATCATAGACCGTGGTAGATTCAGTGGACTCCCAACCCAAGAAATTTTTTTACAGAATAAAGGTGGTTATTCTATTACATCCGAATGATGAGAAAAGTGATCACTAGTGATTTGACCATCACTAAAACGACATATTGGAAAACTTTATTTTTTTTCTTTAAAGTAATTTGTTTCCTTTTCCAGTGTCAAATCAAATCCTTCCTTTCCTACAATACATTTGATTAACCTAGCCACCCTTTACATTGAAATTTAAACAAGTATTTTTTCTTTTCTTTTTTTCTTCTTCGTTTTATTCGGATTAAAGGCCAGACATTTTTGTCAAATCCACTTGCATTTGGAGGAATCAGATTACAGTTGAGTCCAATTAGCGTAACAATCAGATGTCATTTTGAAGAATCCACCACTTGTTTTAATTTCCTTTATTTATTTTGTAAATTTTTCTGTTTTACGTACTTGTGACTTGCGTACGTAAACCCAATATATATGTATATATATAGCAACCTCCTCTTTGCTCCACGAGGTCGTAAGTTGCTTCAACTTTTTTGAGCAAATAAACAATTTTGTTTTCTTCATACTTCGGTTACTTACTTGTGGCATTTGAGCAATACGTACCCTGCTGCCGTCTGCCAACACTTCTCTCTTAGCTTCTTCAGCTTGCCGCGTCTCCTTAACCACCAATCTAACAGGTACTTTTTTGAAGGCCATAATCTCTTACTTTGGATCAAATTTTGATTTCACAATTTGATTCTGTTTCTTAACTTTCTTTTTTGTTCTGCAGATTATATATAGTGCTTCATCATCATCAAACATGAATTTGATGTGCAAGGAAATGCAAACATTACTTCCATCCGGTGCTTACAGTCATAAAATGGACGTGTTCAATCCTCGTCGGCAGAAGGAGAAGGTGGTGATCGTAATGGGAGCAACCGGGACGGGGAAATCGAGGCTCTCGATCGACCTGGCCACCCATCTCGCCGCAGAAATCATAAACTCTGACAAAATGCAAGTCTACAAGGGGCTTGACATAGCCACCAACAAAATAACCGAAGAAGAACAACGTGGGGTACCGCACCATTTGCTAGGGATACATGATCCTAATGCAGATTTTACAGCAACAGATTTTTGTGACCAAACCTCACTTACCATTGAATCCATTTTAGGCCGCCATCGCCTTCCAATCATCGTTGGAGGCTCCAATTCGTACATTGAGGCCTTAATTGATGACTATGACTATAAATTTCGGTCCAAATACGAATGTTGTTTTTTATGGGTAAACGTGTCCACGCCGGTTCTGCACTCATTTGTGTCAAAACGGGTGGACAAGATGGTCGAAAATGGGATGGTGGATGAGGTGAGGGAGTTCTTCCATCCCAATGCGGATTACTCGAAAGGGATTCGAAGGGCAATTGGGGTGCCCGAATTCGATAAGTACTTTCGGTATGGGCCATTTTTGGATGAAGAAACTAAAGCTAGGCTACTAGAACAAGCAGTGGAGGAAATTAAGAAGAATAATTGCAAATTGGCCTCCCGCCAACTGGAGAAGATTCAAAGACTCAGAAATGTTAAAGGGTGGAATTTGCATCCGTTGGATGCCACGGAGGTGTTTCGAAAGCGCGGCAAGGAATCCGATGAAGCCTGGGAAAAGTTTGTTTATGAGCCAAGTGCTCAGATTCTTCGTCAGTTTCTGTACAATTATGCCACAGCTGAGGTCCCTGTCAATCTTGGTGCCATGAGGGTCCCTATGGAAAGTGCAGCACTCGCTGCTGCAACTCACTAGCAAGACTTAGACATTATTTCTTTCTTAATTATGCAATACATTTTGATGCACTACCTTAATCTAATCATGAGTGTAAAATAAAGGATTAATTGTCAATGTCATGGAAATTTCGTAAGCAATAATGAATTTATATGCTCCATGTCATGCATGATATGATTAATTATAGATAGCTTTTTGGCTTTAGCTTTTTAGAGGCATTGGATCCATGAAAAAAATAGGGTGTATTATTATTATTATTATTATTATTATTAGGAGAATGTATGTAAGTTGTGACTTTCAAAATGACTGCTATAATAAAGTTCTTCTTTCTTTCTTTTTATTTATTTATAGTAATTTTGTCGTCCAGGACATTTATATAATTGAAGGGAATTGGCCGTACAAATTGCGACTCCGTACGCATGTATATCATCAGTCACATCACACGCTCTTTTTTTTTTTCTTTTTTTGTGTCTATGAATTTAAAGAATCAGAATCTTGTGATGATGATGAGAGAGAGAGAGAGCATGGTTTTAAGATAATGCAGTTAATTATAAGGATATGGATATTCTTATCTGATTTTCTCTGTCATGATCTACTTGATTTTCATTCTCTACATGTCATCTCATTAAAATTTAATCTAAGTGATTTAAACTAGATACATCATCATTAAAATAAAAATCAAATTTACTCCTAATTAAAAATAGAAGGAAAAAAAAAGCTCGAACTTGACTTACTCCAGCCTAACGTTGTATTTTTTTTTTCTCCTTCTTCTTCCTTCCCCACCCCATATGCACTAGTGGATCCACAGAGGTGCAAGGAAGTGTAGTTGCACCTCCCCGCTGGAAACTTCCTTGGAGATGCTGAAATTTGCCTCTTTGCTAGTGCCCACCAATTGTTCAACTAAATGTCTCAAAGACGTTGTTTTGTTTGCTGGTGTGTGAGATCCTGAATATTTAAATTATATTGTTGGGCTCAATCTCATGAGTATGCAGGAGAAAACTGTTTATCAATCGGAGCTCCACAACCAAAGTTATGAATTTTCGAAGTTTTTTTTAAATTGATGAAGTTAAAGTTGCAGAGGCAGTTCGAGGAAGAAGAAAGACTCGGCGTCAATCTAGCACTTCTTATTTTGATTCTTTTTTTAAATGGTCCAATAACAAGTTAACACATGTCATTTTCTAATTGGCCTAACTTAAGAATTCATTAAAAACTCGTGTGTGCTGAAAAATTCACCAAAAATTACCCCGAACTTTTAATCACATGTGCTTTTGGTTAGATTAATTGGTATTGACTTTTGTCAGATTAATTATATAATTGACTTGAATTTTGTTCATATTTGATAAACTAATTGTGTCACTAATCTGAATTTTTTTCATATTAATTGATATTCCATATAGACTATAATCGATTAGTTATAGACGTAAAACTCTTATTTGAGATATTAGTATTGTTTTAATTCTAAGGGCATTTGGTTGTCTAAATTATTTTTTGAATTTTTAGCCTTTTTTTTTTAACACAGTACATAAATGTTAACTTGAACCTAGGACCTTACTTAAGTCCTTTACAATTTTTTAGCCTTTTAAATATTACACCTCCCCTGCAAAATTCCTAAATCCGGCTGCACCCACACCCCCACCCCAATTCATAACATCTTTGCAGTACGTTCATCAAGCAACTGTTGTTGTATTTGATGAATTGAATGGAACCTTCAACTTTTCATAGTCGACAGAAATCTCATATTTCTAAGGGTCACTAAGAATCATTGGTTTGGGAAATTGGGGAAAGAAAATAAAAAAATTGGAATGCCTTTTCTTTTCTGGTAAAGCTAAACTAGAATGAGTTTAGCAAAGCTACAAAAGATCCCATCCTAGACTGCCAACGCTACAAAAGACCCATCCAGAATGCCAACGAATGTGTCTTGTGATGGTAGGTCAAAGCATCAAAAGTCAAAAAAATTCGAGAGGACATTGAGCCTCATTGACTCCTGCAATCCTAGCACGAAGTGTATGATAGCCCATTGGGTGGCAATGATTACTCCAACGTCAGATTGATCCAATAGCTGCGGTTGTATTTGATGCATTGAATGGAACCTCCAACTTTCCGTGACAGAAACCTCATATTTTTTAAGGCCACTAAGAATCATAATGACTCAGATTTTTTGGGAAGATGTGCGGAGAAGGAAGAAGAAAGAAAAAATAATGTTATACACGTTTTTTTTTTATACGAATAGTCTAAGTTAGAGAGTTTTTTTTTTTTCCATTTTTAATTAAGAGTAATTTGGATTTTTATTTGAAGGATGATGTGTTCAGTTTAATTAGATTAAATTTTAATGAGGTGACATATAAAGAATGAAAAGAAGAGAAAATTATAACAAAGTATCCGAATCTTAATTATAATGCTTTTTGAACGAAAGTTAAGTTGATTATGATAGAGAAAGTCAACAAGCAACTTGGCTATTGGATGCAATTGACTAATTACACAAAAGATATTTTCATCTGATAAAAAAGCAACTTACAAAGTTGAAATACTTTGCGAAATGCAATCCCTTTGTGTATTATTAATATATGCTTTGCTTTCTTTTCAAGCATCACACACACACACAAAGACAAACCCCTTTGTTTTGATTAATTTCCAGATATGCAGTTGATGAGACAGATGGAGCACCCCACCCCCCACTAATACATTCCCTAAATTAATGGGATTAGGAGATAATTCATCTCTAATTACTTGTGAGTTGTCATTCTTTACTGTTTATGGTGAATCTCATCACACGTACATATTGGCTTTAACGAAAGTACCCAAAATTGACCTAGATAAAGAGAGAAGCCAAGATATTTCTGCTGTGGCTTCATGGCGCTGCTTGCTAGCAAGCACATATCTAGACTAAGCAAGTGGTGCAGCAGATGGGCCTCTTCTGCTGCTAGGGTTTCAGATCCCACAAGTGGCTTTGGGCTTTTATATATAGCTTTATTTTTCTAGGGTTTCAGATACAAAATATTTCTTTGCTTCTTCTCTTTCCTTTGCATTTCATAGGTTCTTCAGACCCAAAAAGGAAACACGCAAAAACGAAAATGGAAACAAATTGTGTTATGTTCGGAAACCACTAACCAAAAGTTACTGTTGTCATTTTCATAATGCATCATGCATGGATACATTATTCTGGTTCCTTCCTGTCGATGTTCTCTCTTCTTGCTCATTTTCCTTGTGTAACCATAATAATATATGAAAATGAAATCCAACAAGCATATATCCAGCCTGGAAAACACACAATAAAGAAAAGAAGGCATCTGTTTTGGCTATACGTCCGCCCATTCTTTTGTTGTCCATAAAGAAAGAAAAAGAAAAGATTTGTCCTTTCACATACAAAAAATAGGGCATTGCTATTTATTCGTATCACATTTACTGACTATATTGCCGATCACTTCTAATAAAGAGGTGATCAGTAAATGTGGTACAAATATTATAAATAGCAATGCCCCGACAACTACCTTTAACTTTTTAATTAATATACCAAGCACATCTTTATGCTCACAAGGGACCTCCTCGTACGGAGTTTTCAAGTTTGTAAAATGTGATATGGTCAATATAGATTTCACTACTTAAAGGCAGAGAATATTTTTTGCATAAATTGAAAGAGAGAATAAAGTTTAGGGTGAAATGGGAATGAATGGGGAAGAACGACTTGATACCGACTGGCACAAGACAAGCCAATTTGTTATAGTTAATTATTCTTTCGAAAAAAGAAAGGTAAATTTCGAATAAACACTCTTCAATCATCAGTCACCATCTTTAGGATATCAGAACATTATTATTGTGGGTGTTATCAGCATATATACATCGTTGTTTCCATTTGGGGTCTTATTGTCACATTTGAAGACACTTGGAAATATTTCATTTATGGATCCAAAAGAGATACGATATCTACATTCTACAATTGTACGTATGAGCAAGATAACCCAATGGCTGAACCTCAAACCTTGTTTAATATATATAAAAGTTATCCAACGTTTTGGTTATCTGATGATATTCCGATTCTCCCATTATCTGAGCAAGAATTAATCTAACTACTCTTTTCGTGGTGTAGTGTGGGTTCTACCCGATAAATGCTCTACCACTGAAGCTAAAATCTCGGCCTAATTCCAATATGATTGATCACTGTTGCATCATTCTACACAAAAACCTAAAGCTGTAAAAACCATTTTCGTCTTTATATAAATGTATAAGGCTCTATAACCAAATATTATTACAAATTATATTGATACGTAATGGAGTTTGTGTTCCTCTTCTCCATGCAACAACTTCAAATCTATGTTGAAAGCTCAAAATTATTAGAAATATAAGCTGCTAAACGAACACCACACTATGACAAGATTCAGCATTACACTCATACGTACCATTTAAATGTCATAACACTAAACATAGCATGCAGCATATATAAATAAAATTCTCCGTACTCTGATTAGTACCGCGGGGCTTCACAAGGTAGTAAGATGTTTTATTCAGACCTTTATCCTGATCGGAGTTCCGCATGTGTAGGTAACACGACAGAATTCCCCGACAGCTACAGTGTAGGCATGGGTAGGCTTAAGGAGGAATGTAGGCAGGTGCACCAGCAATTCACACACACACTCATTATCCAGCTGGGTCAACCATCTACAACAGTTATCTTCTGCAGGTGAGGGTTCGGGTTCATGGTGCCCCCCATGCCTGTGCCTATTATGACCATGTCTATGCCCGTGCCCGTGTCCGTGCCCATGTCCATGCCCGTGCTCATGTTCGTGTTCCTGTTCCTGACCTCCGTCATCATCGGGGGGAGAAGAGGGGGGAGGGGAGGGCGGTGTTGGAGGGGGCGTTGGAGTGAAGGGCAGCAATGCACACGCATAGTTAGCAAGCGCAAATTGTGAAGCACAAAGAGGGCGGGGAGGTGGGAATATACGCTGTGCCTCCATCTTGGGCACAAATAGTAGGGAAGCTACAAACAAGGTTAAAGTAAGAATGTTGACTCTCTCCATGCCAGCTATCTTCTGCCTTCTGCTATTACATGTGAGATGTGAAGAGTTGATGGATGGTTTTGAGGTGTTTTAGGCTAAGCCTTGTATTTATACAGTTTTGTGCTTTCATAAGCTTCTTGTTTTCTTGAGTTTAGTTAGGCTCTCTTTGTGGGTGATAATAATTAATAAGTAATGGGGATTGCCAAGGGGATGAGTTCAGGTTTTGAATGGTTTATTCATTCTCATTCATTTTGCGTGAAGACTCTGTTAGAGTTTGGTGACGTGCAAACTCTTCTAAATTGCTCCTACCAACTGCAAGAGCAGAGAACAGAAAATACTTCACAAATTGGCAAATTGTTAAAGATATTTCCTTTGCCTTGTCCAATTAGAAGACATGGATAATATATTTGGTGTAAACTATCTTCCTGTTTGGCCATCAACATGGAGATAAAGAAAATGAGGAAGAATCCATTGCATGCCCTGTTTGCAGAATCATTCAACTAAATGAAATGTTTAGAGCTAAAACTCAAATGAAATAGTCAACATTTGTAGATTATTAAGGGAAGCAGAATTTCTGGTTTGCTAAAATATGGTAATAGTTGGATGACTAAGCCTCATGAAGTTCCGAACCAACCCATTCATACAGAGAGAACTAAGGCAGAGATGAAGAGGAAAGCTCAAATGTAGATCAGTTCAATTATATTTGGAACAAGATTCACTTCCTACATGGTATACATCATCTGATGTTCTTAACAGAAGTAAATTCATGATAAAAAATTTCAGATCTATTGTCCTGTTTAAGGCAAGACACTCAACTTCAGTGAACATTCACTTTGGAAGCTACTTGTCAGAATTCATTGTATGAGAAATCAAACTCCAGCCTTAATAAATATAGACACTATAGTCTCACTTCCAGAATAATGCCTAACGAGATCAACATTTTCTGAAATCGTGTCATCTTGCAAACTGAGCATGACACAGGTGAAGTTGAGATAACGGGGATGTGAAAAAGATGAAAATGTTCACCGTTATTTTTATGTTTGATCAGTTATGAAATTTACAAGCATGTATCACAAATGGTCATAGTGGTTTCATCAATAATTCCCATTTTTACAAATTGTTGTACAGTTCAACAAAACGAAGTACAGATATATAATAATGGGTCTTATATATGACACCAAAAGAAAGCAGTTTCACCCTACATGCAAGAGATACAGTTACACCAAGAATCACTACAAATTTTTTGATAAATGTGAGGACAAAAAGGAACCTTCTCCTAGACAGAATACCATAATCCCACACAACCAAGATCATCCAATATTTTCAACAGTATTTGCAGCTCCATATCAACAGAAATTTCAAATAAGAAGTAATTCCTTCTTACCTGTCAGCATTCATCTAGTTGCAAAACTCACCTTTCTTGATCATCAACTATTCTTTGCACCTGTGCTTGCCCTATTCTTTATTCCCCATGGCCATCCTTTCCTTGTCCTTCTTAACCTCTTCCATTTGCAACTGCAACTGTTCTTTTCTCTCCCTCCATCCCTCCTCCAATAGCTCAACAAACTTGTCCTTTATCTCTAGCAGCGGATCACAGTCAATCAATTCATCATCCTTGTACGCTTCCCTGAGCACCGCTGTCTTAATCCCTCCCTTCAATGACAGATAGAATATCCCCGAATGCCTTGTGAATACATTCGAGAATGCATTTGAAAACCTATACTCATCACTAAATTTCCCCAATATGGGCACAGGAATCCTCTTAAATATGGACAATGATAACAGCTCATGGAAAACCCCAACCGTCCTCTTCTCCATTTCCTGAGATGCTTGATCCAATTGCGACACATTCTCATATGGCGATATGTAATCCAGCTCCATCCAATCCCTAACCCACTCCCTCATTTCCCTCTTCAAGAAAAACCCTGATGGAAGCTTATAATAAAAATTAGGACGAACTCGGATTCCTGTCAAATTTGACTCCTCTTCTGCTCTCCTCTCAATCACAGATTTCGCAAACTCAGGGTTCCAAGAAACCAATTCCAGAAATGATTTCTCCTCCCCAGGGAACCCAAGTATCCTAAAATACTGCGGATACTTGGGCACCAAATTGACCATAAAATCATTAGGGAACCCAAATTCCCTCTTGACATGAACCAATTTATCAGAACTAAGCACTTTATCCTTGGACATCATCAACAATTTACACAACTTAGACACAATCAGAGGCTCATTTTCCATAACAATCCCATTCCCTTCTTCAAGAATTTGCTGGAGCCTATCGCTAATTCGAAGAAACTTAACGGGTTCCGTTTTGGGTTTGATTCTATCATAATAAATATCAAATAAACAGGGTTTCTGCTAAGAAAGGTTTTGACTTTGATGTTAAGGCGCAATCTTTCGCGCCGTTTTTCAAGGTACCGAAGTGGGATTGCCTGGCCCGGTTCGTTAAGGACCTCCTTGACGACCCGGGCACAGAGCTTGTATTGTTTGTCGTTCTCAATGGCCTGGTCTAGCTTCCGGTCTTTGCGCCAAACCACCTTGAGGCTCGAAATGGATCGAACCTGAAGGTGCGTTTCTGGGTTCGTGTGTGACGTGAAAATGGTTGTGTGGTTGTGCAAATAGGAAGAAATAGTTCGGGTCTTGGGAGCATACCTGGAATCAGAGACCGAGCCGAACCCCACTCAACACAGTGACAGCTTAGAGAGAAAGAGATGGCGAACCCAATTTCAGGGTGTGTTTTTTGCAGCGGCAAAGTTGAATGGGCTGAATTATATATGCTTTTATTGGTTTGGGCCTGGCCTTGGCCCAATCCAATCAAACAGTATCACAGAGCTCGACCACAGCGGATAAAAACCCCCGGGGATTTTTGTTGATTTGTTGACAGAATGATATTCCAAGTAGAAGATCGAATTTATGTGACACATATTATTTTAACCAGCTGACCGAACACAACACTATCTTTATCAATTGGTTGTGTCGAAGTTAGATATAATCTAGATCCTTTGATATCATTGAGTTTGTTTGCTTTCCCTCTTCGACATAAAATACTTGCCCCTCTTTTTGTAAGCAGAAACTTATACATTTATGTAAATGACCGTATGATATGTGTGTATAAACTTTTCTTTTTATATTTTTAATAAATTATTTTTATACATGTTGCTACTTGTTAAATCCTATTTTACAGGGAGTATCCCTCTCGGATTTAGGAGAAATTATAGAATAGTACGGTATTACCACGTCAGCATATGATACTCCTATTCAAAATTTGTCATGTGTCCCATTTAAAATAAAATTAAAAATACTTGTACAGCTGGACTTTGACCTCCAATTTTACCCTTTAAAATAACATTAGAAATAAAATAAAATAAAAGAATACTCTAATCAATCTCCGCAATAACCCTACCCTGCCTCCTCCACATTAGAAATTATAGAAGTCTTCTTCTTTTTGTTTTTTTTTCTCAACAGTATCATTGAATCCATCTTCCTATTATACAGTCTAACCTCCATCTCTCTCTCCCAAGTGCCCTGGTTTCATGGATTTGACATTACTAAATCGTAGTAGCTGTGGCTATGTATGCACTTGGGCATTAGTTTTGTGAATTTGTTAGGAAGGTCATAGTCTTTGCATGAGCCACAGAGACTTCTAATTGAAATCATTATTTTATGAGCCACCCACTCCCAAGAGATGCCTTCAGGATACGGCAGATCCAGAAGGCTCGCGGTATTGCATCTCAAACTGAATCAGCTTCATTGTAGAAAAGCAGAGGAAGCTGAAAAGGAAAAGGAGAAATAAACGGAGATTGGGGGTGGAGGAGGATTCCCAGTTGAAGGATTTTTTATTTTATTCCAAAGGGTAAAATTGGAAGTCAAACTCTAGTTGTATAAATAGTTTTAATTTTCTTTTAAATATAACACATGGCAAATTTTGAATGGGAGTATCATATGCTGATGTGGTAATACCGTACTATTCTATAATTTCTCCTAATGTCTCCGGAGTTAGACTCTGTTAAACTATAAACAGATCTCCTGCGAGCCCCTCGACACTTCACACAATCCTGGCCGTCCATTTCGTAACTCAATTTTGTTTGCTTTACCATACCCGCGTTTTCAACGGACCCGATCGTCGAAACCGTTAACTTGCATCACCTTCCCGCACGACGACAAACCAGTCATATGCTCACAACAACACAAGTTAACAACAGCAAGTAAAAAACAAACGCTTATATTTTTCTGTTTCTCACTCGATTCGGAGTCTCACTGTCGACGGTGCTATGCTATCACCGAACACCGAAACCCTAGTTGCCTAGCTCGGACGACGACGACGATGATGCTGATGTGGAACGGTGCGAGGGACCTAGTGTTAGATTCGGACGACATTCCGTTTGGGACGGGCTCGTGGTTCCTCTACGCCGGAGTGTCGTGCCTGCTGGTCCTCTTCGCCGGGATCATGTCCGGGCTCACCTTGGGCTTGATGTCTCTCAATCTCGTCGACCTCGAGATCCTGCAGCGGAGCGGGAGCCCCACCGAGAAGAAGCAAGCTGGTCTGTTTTTCAGAAACGAAATTAAATTAACAAATTGGTGTTTAATCAACTTAATTAAGCTTGGTTGTGAAATTAATGGCTTGATGTTGATCTGTACGCAGCTAAGATATTACCTGTTGTGCAAAAGCAGCACCAGCTTTTGGTCACTTTGCTTCTCTGCAATGCTTGTGCCATGGAGGTACTTAATACTTTTTAACTTAATTAAATTTTATAGATTTGCGGTTTGCCAACGGATTAATTAGTATTTGTATTGATCTTTGCTTTCCCAGGCGCTTCCTTTGTACCTTGATAAAATCTTTCACCCCTTTGTTGCTGTTGTGCTGTCTGTAACATTTGTTCTATTATTTGGAGAGGTACGGCTTTTCTCATTTTATTATTAATTCTTGCAATGCAACTGGGTATAGCCTTTAATCTTGAATGGGATTGTGCCTGACTTGTGCCTTGTCATATTGGACTAGATTATCCCACAATCAATATGCTCAAGATATGGACTTTCTGTTGGTGCCAATTTCGTTTGGCTTGTTCGCATTTTGATGTGCATCTGTTATCCAATTGCGTACCCAATTGCCAAGGTAATGCTTATATCCTTGTACTGTATCATCCAATTTCAATTTTCTCTTCAAATTTTTTAATTAATTGTTTTTGGGGTTATGAGACGTTTAAGATATTGCATCAACAACACTGAGATGACTAAAATGGTGTTTCAATACTATATTCATGATCATTTCCATATTTGGATGAAAAAGTATGTTTCCTGATTCAGAAAAACAGTATAAGGAGTGAAGTTCGATATGTTTCAGATTCATATATTGCTATTGTAGCTTTTAATTTAACCCATGGTCTCAGGTTCTGGATGCTGTACTTGGTCATAGTGATGATTTGTTTAGGCGAGCACAGTTGAAAGCCCTAGTCTCGATTCACGGCAAAGAGGTAAGCTGCTTAGGTTGGAAGTATTTATGACATGCCACCTCTTGCATTTTCCAAGATTTTGTTCATGGCTACTAATTTTGTTGAAAGCTCTTTCTTTTGTTGCACAACAGCAGTAGTGATAAATGATACAACTACTTCTTGGGGTTATATCGGGCTTTGTGATTTGTGAATGGCTGCTGAAAATTCCACAACAGTTTTACCTATTCTAATGGTTTTCTCATTTCTTTGACTTGCTTTTTCTGTCCATTTTAGGCTGGTAAGGGAGGTGAACTCACGCATGATGAGACAACAATCATCAGTGGAGCGCTAGATTTAACTGAAAAGGTGCCTAATGTCTTAAGAAGTATTCTAAAATTTTCATTTTGTCCATATCTGCATTTGACCTGGAAATTTATGAGACATTAAAGAGAGATTTGAGGAAAGATTTTGATTCTATTAGGTCATCTTTCATCTTCTCTATTGGGTTATGTTCATGTGGATGGTCCTTTTATATTATCAACCACTTTTGTCCAATGTGCATTTTTGTAGTACTTGCTCTGTGGCTGATACTGCTTCCAAACTATTTTAGTGTTACTTCTCTTCCAGGGTATTTCTTACATTTTTCAGGCTTCTGCATTCCATTTTAAGTGTTGAGATAAAGCCAAAATCCATGTCTGCATGTTGCATTGTCTTCAATATTTGAAGTATTCATGATACTAAAGTTTCGTTTGATGTCCAGACTGCAGAGGAGGCTATGACACCTATTGAATCAACTTTTTCCTTGGATGTAAATTCAAATTTAGACTGGTGTGTTTTCCTTTGGACTTTTTTTCTTCCTCTTTCGTGTTCATTCTTTTGTGATACTAAAATAGCAGTGACAGATACTGACATCTCTAGATCCTTACTTTGTTTCTGTATCTGCTGATCTTTTAAGGCGAATATAGTAAGAACTAGGTAGTGAGAAGGAATTCTAAGGATCACGGTTGATGTTGAGATGTGTCTTGTTCTTCTCTCGTTTTTCATGATATAGGGACATATGTATTCTTAAATGGTTGTGTATCTTCTTATTAATCAGGAGTAAACACATGAACAGATTTTTTTTAATCCCACTTTCCTAATGCAGGGAAGCAATTGGGAAAATTCTTGCACGAGGTCATAGTCGAGTTCCTGTCTATTATGGAAATCCAAGAAACATTATTGGCCTCCTACTGGTGGGTGTGAAAACTTTAGCCTGTCTGAAGTTTGTGTATGTGCATGTGTGTCTTATATGATATTCTGTTATTGGTAACGGCTGATGGTAGAATTTGCAAGTCATTTTTATAATTTTGTTGTGGACTTAGGTGAAAAATCTTCTCACAGTACGAGCAGAAACGGAGACTCCAGTCAGTGCCGTTTCCATTCGAAGAATTCCCAGGTGTGTCATTTTCTCCATATTCTCTTTTATGTATCT
Source organism: Prunus salicina (assembly GCA_020226455.1). Taxonomy (NCBI): domain Eukaryota; kingdom Viridiplantae; phylum Streptophyta; class Magnoliopsida; order Rosales; family Rosaceae; genus Prunus; species Prunus salicina. The sequence goes on from CM035347.1 coordinate 24,680,837, forward strand.
GTTCTCTGTGGGAAATTGTTAAATTCTTATGCATGGATATCCCAGGGTTCCTGCAGATATGCCTCTGTATGATATACTTAATGAGTTTCAAAAAGGAAGCAGTCACCTGGCTGCTGTAGTGAAAATCAAAGGAAAGAACAAGAACCTTTTGCCAACTGCTGACAAAGAGAAATTCGAAGAGAATAAACTGTCCCATGAAAAATCTCAATTAGTTGCCTCCTTGCTAAGCAAGCATGATGACAAATCAGGGAGTGTTGTTGTCAACATCGATAAATCTCCGAAGTCTCTGACAAACAAGCCAACTGAGGATATTGAAGATGGGGATGTCATTGGAATCATCACCCTGGAGGATGTTTTTGAAGAACTTCTGCAAGTAAGCTCTGCCTCTAATTTATAGATTCGGAATGGTCTGTAAATTGTCATGGACTTTGGCTTAGTAGCACTCAACCCATTTAAACTATCTTTTCGCGGTTCAGTCAGTGGGATAGTATTTGTTCCACTACAAAATATGCGCGTATTATTTGTTTTCATATTTCCATTGTTTTAGATAGATTTTCCTGATTCCCCTTTCTAATGCAGGAGGAGATTGTAGATGAAACAGATGTATATATCGATGTACATAGGAGGTACTATTGGATCTGAACTCTCTCTCTCTCTCTCTCTCTCTCTCTCTCTCTCTCTATATATATATATATATATATAAATCTATCTTGCTCGGTCGCTCATGGTCAAGTTGCTTGATTAATTTGGAATGCATGATTTGTATAGGATACGTGTGGCTGCTGTGGCAGCTGCTTCATCCATGGCACGAGGTCCATCAAGTCGGAAGTTGCTTGCAGTAAGTTACATCATTCACTTGTCAATCTTCATTGCTAAGTCATTTGAACATGAATTCATAAACCACTATATGGATTTACGTCATCATCAGTTCCCATCTTCTTTGTTAAGTGAGATAAAAGCCCATTTCCTGGAAAAGCACAAGTTTTCCAGTAACTGAACATTTCACCAAATTTGCAATTTGTGAAGCACATGGGGCTGTATTTGAACAGAATTTTCATCTGCAAAACTCCAATGTTTTTGTGCTTCTTACATGCATTGCTCACGCTTAAAGTACATTTGTAGTGCATAAATGTGTAGTAGCTCTATGCAGAAGAATAATTGAAGGGGCGGGAATCATCATATAGTAACTTCATACAAAGCAGCCAAAAGCAGCCGAAAATTTTAAGAAAAGTTTGAAAAGTATCGAAAAGTACATATTTTGGAGACTTACAAGTTGTATTTCATTTCTGTGAGCTGTTCTGGAAGTTCAAAGTTATTTGTCTAATTATACATTTGGTTATCCTTCAGGGACTAACTGAGCATGGACAAACCCCAAAGAAGTCCGCAGAAGATGATGCACATTCAGTGAGGTATTCAGGGAATCCTCGGGAGCCTCTTCTAAGCAACAAGAGATGACAACGGTAGTTCCAGACTTCCGGTCGGGAAACAAAGTTGCGGCAGGCGGCTACCTTCAGTCCTTTGTTAACTATCATGCCATGCCACGGAAGTTGTGGTCAACAGTCTGCGTCCTTTGTTAAAATATCAAGATTACAGTTACATATCTATAAGCTAGGCTTTTCTTGTAGATTATAATGTGCATGCGTATGTAACTGGATTTAAATTTTGTCAAGTTTTTTTGTTCTTTTGGTCAAAATTTTTGTCAGTCTACAAACTGGATCTGTCCAACTACAGTAAAACCCATTTGGGTTATTTATAAAAGCCTACCAAAGAGAAACAGATGGATAATTAACGGAAGGGGAGGGGCCTATAAATGAATAATTTCACCATAAATCTTACCGACTTAATTCAACGGTATGGACAGAAGGAGTCCGATTTTCCTGTTACCGAAGACTGGAAAATGTTGGAGATAATACCTCTTCTAATATAATTTAGAGTCGTTGCATAGGTGCATGCTTCATCTTCCACTTTTATATGAAAATGTCAATGGTGTTTACCCAATGAAAAAGGGCCAGTGATTTCATGATCAACACCCCTCTCTCCTTCCCTTCCTAACTTTGGGAAAAAAAAAAAAAAAAAAAAAACCAAATTCAAACAATGAAAATAACCAGACAAACGAAAAGTAGGAGCACTTGCACCACAATATGGGGTTCATTTGATTTTCATACAAAATCTCAAGAAATTGTCTTTGACCTAATATGACAACTAGGAGACTCTTCCATATATTTGAGAAAAAGAAAAAGAAAATAAAGCAATTATTTTTCTTGGGTAAATAATGAAAAGAAAGCATTCATTTTCAGAAGCTGATTTTTCATTATTTGTGGACAGGGAAAGACACAGCAAGTGTGAAAGAAAGGACCAGAAAGCAGCACGAAAGTTCCCAAGTTCCACGTCAGATTAACCGTTATCCAGTGGCCCATCCAAGTTCCGACGAATAAAAACTTGTTTACCCTGACTAGCGGCCCAAGAGCCTCTACCATATCAGCCGAACAGTCAAATTATAAACCGACGGAATTACCCTCGCATAGTAGCTAGATTAACGATTGTACCCGTTTCCTTAGCCGCGTTTGTCAACTTGCCCCCAGCCCAAGCCCAGCCAGTTTTCTAGTTGTTTATTTTCCCGAGAATCGAACACTACAAATACAAATATCGTACAAACCTGAAAACCCTTCTCCTTCCTCCTTTCCTGGTTCCCACTGAGTCTCTCTCCCCCCCCTATCTGAACGGTCAGTCTTTATCTTGTTGTTATTTCCGTCCGTTTAGTTGCCGAGAAAGGATAAGAATCGCAGAGAAAGGATTGTGAAATTTCGCATCTTTCTTTCGTTTTAATCCCAGGTTTAAAAAAGTTAGAAATTTTTTTATTCTGAATTCTTTTCTTTTCGTTTTTAGGGTTTTTTTTTTGTTATTTTATCGGCAGCCGAACAAAGCGATTGTAATTTCGATTTCATCTCATGCGTATTTCCCTGTTGTGATGAATTTTGTATTATCGGCTCTCAATTTCGAATCAAATTCTGATTTTTTCTTAAGTTTAAACCAAACGGAGTATTAGAGAGTGAAGGGAAAGAAAAAAAAAGTCATCTTGGATCTTGACATCATTTTCGTTTTCTTGTGTCAAATTATTGCTCTTTGTTGTTTCTTTATTATGTTTCTTTGACAAAAAAAATTATGTTTACTATGTGGAGTTTGGAACTCTCAAATGGATGAATGTTTTTTTGGTATGTGCAGGTTTGTAGCTCTTGGATATGGGTTTCAATGCGGTTTATGGTTGCTTAAAGGAAATTTTTCCCCAGGTATCGGTCTTCACCTCAAAAGACATTTTTGGATTAAATTATAATGTTATCTTTGCTATTGTCTAATTGGATTTCCTTGTTTGCCTCAATTTCCTTTTTGCCTTTTATTTCTTGTTTTTTAGTTTTTATTCCGGCAGATGCTAATGATTACTACTAGTTGGATTTTATGGAATATACACATTGTCGTCCCTAAGATCTTAAGCAAAAGATTTGTACAGTTTTCTTTAATATTCCTTAATGTAAGAGCTGTAAGATTAGGGAATCTATGTGTCCTAGGATGCTTGAGTTGTCTTTTTGGTGTTGACTCTGCTGACCCTCCATGTTATTTCTTCTAATGCTGCACAGGTGGATTTTCGCCTTCTGAGGGCTGTTGCTATTGAACATCCCACCGATGCTGATGCAGCAGTGCTTGATGTTCTTACTGAGCTCCCTTCCTTGAAAACACAATCATTGTCTCTTGTTAGTCCTGCACAGGTTCTGCATCGCACAGGTTCACCAGTTACAGGTAATCTATAGCTTTTCATGAGAACTTTTTTCCGATTCCTGATATCATTCTGTTATTTTGACGCCATTATATTTTTCCTATTCCCCGTCGTTATATATTGATAAACACTAGAATGTTGCCATTTTTTCTTTTAACCTTTAGATGGTTAATATTGTATACGCTTTATTTTATGCATATATTCAAACCCTCTATCAAGTGGTAAACATTTGATATTTTAACAATGGTATTTATTTATATGTTGCATGATGGACTTGCAGTTGACCACAAGGAGAAGGGTAAAGCATTGATGTACCAGCAGGTAATTAAGGAAGTAGGAGTTGGATCTCTACCAGAACCAGAAACCGCAGCTGGTGAGGATGGCAACAAAAATGATCATACAAGTGGTGCCTCTCATGATGAACCCACACCAATGGAGGAAGTGCATACATTGCATAATGCCCCTGTCACGGCAGATCCTTTGAGGATACATACTCGAAATGAAGAACCGATTTCTCATGAAATGGGTTTGAATTTTGATGGCAAAGTTGGGCTTCAGCAGTCTCCATCTTGCAAGTCAACCCTTTCAATGCCTGAAAAGGATTGGGTGAATGGCATCTTGGATGAGCCACTTCCTGCATGGAAGAATTTTGATTTTCCTGTTCATGATGATTCTGATTTGGTTATCAGTGAAACATGTCATAAAGTAGAATCATCTGCTGTTGACTCTTTGGTGGAGGTTAAAAGTTCTGTGGCTCAGCTGGATTCTTCTTTTATAGAACATGCACCGGATGCTACACAGTGTGACTTTCATTCAGAATTCTGTTCAGGCCCTCTTCTTGCTGATGACAACTTACAAGCAACTGGTACTTCATATCTTACTTCCAAGCAAGATTGCTCTCCCAGGGAAATGGTTGATATTGAGGAGACCACACCGAACAACATATGCAATATTTATGTTCTTGAAGAGATAATTGAAGATGCTAAAAATAACAAGGTACTAATGGATTTACAACTTGTTAGCTTTAGACTTGCAATTCAGAAGTAAATGCATCTACTATAAAAATTAAAACTGCATAATTTTTTGTTCAATTACTATCAGATTCTAAACCTAATGATGGTAGTTTATCATCTTGATCCTTTCTTTGTGATGATGCTCTGTGTTTTCATTGGGTCTCTTGAAGTGGCTGTTAATTCTTCCGTGTGAAACAAGTACTATACGATTTTGTCTTTTGAATGCAATGATATTATGTTCTATAGATTTGGTTTCAGTGCTTCATTTCATCTTTGTATCAATAATTTGTATCATCGTGGGATGTACTGGTGATAATTATTGGCTGTCATTTGGGAGCTTATTATTAATTTTAGTTTATTACGTGTTTACATTGCTGATGCAGCATCTTGATGGAGTCAGTTTTCAGCATCATTAATTTTTTTTCTCCTCTCCCTTATGATTGAGTTCCTAATTATTAAACAATGGTGCAGAAAACCTTGTTTTCAGCGATGGAGTCAGTTATAAGCATGATGAGAGAAGTGGAAGTCCAAGAGAAAGCTGTTGATATTGTCAAAGAGGAAGCTTCTAGGGGAGGTTTGGATATCATGGTCAAGGTGGAGGAACTGAAACAGATGTTGGCACATGCGAAGGATGCAAATGACATGGTTGTAGATTGCTAAATGAGATTAATATTATAAGTTAATGGATTCTGAATTCTGCTGTTCTTTGTCAAGGGTGCATCATAACTGAGGATGTATTCTTCTTTTTTCTGCAGCATGCTGGAGAAGTGTATGGGGAGAAAGCAATTTTAGCAACTGAAGTGAGGGAGCTCGAGTCTAGATTGCTCAGCTTATCAGATGAAAGGGATAAATCACTGGCAATTCTGAATGAGGTTTTTACTTCAGTTCATCAAGTTGTTCATCACACTGCATTAATTTGTTGTCATGCTATGTTGAACTAAATTATTTATTCATCTTTTAAATTTCCTCATTTATTATGCTATCCTTATCATGTTGTATTCTTCAAAGGCAATGATTATATTCTCCGTTTCACTACTCTAACTATTTATCAAGAAATATCATGACAGAGTTCATACAGTAAAAAAAAAAGGGCAAATGTTATCTGTCACTTATTTGGCTACAATCGATGCACAGCAGCTGATACAAAGATAGTCCATTTTCTTAGTTCATTATTTGTTTTGTAACTGCAGATGCGTGAAACTCTTGAGGAACGACTGGATGCAGCAACTGAGGCAAGGAAAGTGGCTGAGCAGGACAAGCTAGAAAAGGAAGAATCTGCACGGACAGCTCTTGCTGAACAAGAAGCGGAGATGGAGAAAGTGGTCCAGGAGTCAAAAGTATTGCAACAGGAGGCGGAGGAGAATTCCAAGGTTTGCAACTATTTCCAATGACCATGGACCTACTCAATTAGTGTAACTGATGATATAATTTCATTCTTACTTTTCTTTTTGCAGTTGCGGGAGTTTCTGATGGACCGTGGTCGCATTGTCGATATGCTGCAGTAAGTAATTTTGTCGTCATTGTTTTAATATATTAGTTTTGTTTCCTTTCGAGGCTTTCTAAATTTCTTTTGATAGTTTTGTGTCTGTTTTTTCTGCAATATTTAGTTTTATGGTTTTGAGGAGATAACATGGTACTTTGGTACTTGTGCAGAGGAGAAATTTCTGTTATTTGTCTGGATGTCAGGCTGCTGAAAGAAAAATTTGATGAACGGGTTCCACTAAGCCAGTCTGTTTCCTCAAGCCAGACTAGTTGCATCTTAGCTTCTTCAGGCTCATCATCCCTGAAAAGCTTGGGGGCATTTGATTTGCTTCTGGAACGAGTCGAGTCACCAAAGTTTGCAGAGAAGGCAAGTCCTGCTCCTTCAGTTGATGGCCTTTCACCAACAAGCAGACTTGAAGATGAAAGAAGAGATTTTGCGCAAGCACTTGTGGACGAGGGGTGGGAAGTTGTCGTCGACAAATAGCTGAATTTCTAAGCCTACTTTTGCATACATTATGGTATTGTGAATACGACCAACAAGATCAACTTCGCAGGATTTTCGCCAAATGCATTTTTGTTTAAGTTGAGAGTAGGGTTTATACATATATATATATAATATAATATGTTTGGGGTGTTATTAGTAGTTCCGTAGGGTTGAGGAGTACTAGTCGAGCCTCTCTCTCTTTCCGCATATTACTTTGATAGTTGCGAGTACTTTCTATATTCTATCATGATTTGTACAGTACATATATTCGAAACAATAATGAAAACTTGCAGAGTTTTGAAGATATTATTCTACTCTAGCCCAGAAAACCTGAAGTATAAATCTGAACAGGCCCTTTTCAACACTTACAAGGCTTTCTTTAACTCTAGCCCAGAAAACCTGTGTGAACTCGATTCGGCCAAGTGTATATATAATATATGTATATATATATATATATATATCTATGTCCAGATGCTTATCGAGTAATGGATCCACTGAACATGAAGAAAAGATGAAAAACGGCTGCAAGGTCAAAAAGGCTTTTTATTTATCGGATAAGCTAATCATATTCTTCCCCTCTTAATTGCTCAGCTCAGTTTTTGACCCAAGCAGTAATAGTAGCAAGTTAACCTCTGTAAATTGGCCTAATCTCATCTGGGAAAAGAGTTTGACAGACAGATTGGATTGGACGTGCAATAGTGTCATTATTTATAAGCAAAATAGGAAACACAAGAGTTCATTAATTATCAGAGATCCATACATAATATCATACGGTACATGTATGTATTTACATAGTCAAATCAAATACACATTTCGAAATTGGAGCTATATATACATATATAACTTCTTCAACTCACTTTAACCTACCTACCATCTAAGCCAAAACTGCGTCACTCTTGTTTGCTTGATCATTATACAACATGCAGATGCAGAGAGAAACACCACAACATCCACCCGTACGGTATGGTTAATTACTCACCCTAATCCTCCTACTGAATCCCAAGCTTGGAGTGGAGATTGGTCAACAACAACAACAACAACACAGTAGTGCATGTGCATGCTTCAACTCAACTCAACTCAACTGAGCTAATTAACATAATTAATTAGCCTTTTAAATAAATAGTTAATCATGCCAGCACAGAAGCATCACACTGCATCTCCATACGATGTAAAGCCGTGCCCTCTGCTCTCTTATGTGCTTTGAACACCGTGTCCATGGCCGAAGCTTCAAACTGCTCCTTGTTGTTGGGATTGCCTTGGCTGCCATGCCCATGCCTATATATATATATATATGAAGAAAACCAACACACAAATCGAACTTTGGCTGAGATTTTATGACAATTAACTAAAGAAGTTGGAACTTGAAACTAAACTTGTTGTGTTGTGGGTTTGAAGGGGTGTTAACCAGGGGCTTTAAATAGAGAGATTACAGAACAGCAGAAGAAGAAGAAGAAGAAGATATGCGAGGAACAAATATGTGGTGCTTGACAAATGTTGGCCACTGGTTGAGCCAAAGGGACAGGGAAGGGCCCCACTGTTTTTGGGCAACATGACAAAGCACACCCTCTGCTCTGGATAAGGACCTCTCATCGACTCTTCCCCATGGAGGGGCCATCCCCTTGTTTCACTGACACTGATATCTGCATGCATAATGCATGCTCACATCAATCACCTAAACAATTAAGAATCATTAATAAGTTTGACTAATGTTCCAGTTAATGCTCTCAACATAGATTTCTAAAATTAATTATATCATAAAAGTCAATTAATAGACTAATAGTGATAAACATTTAAAGCAACAAACAGTCCAAGGGGACGAACGGAGCTATCTACAATAGACAACATATATTATCAAAAGGATTTTCAGCTGTTTTGCCCCCGAATTATGATCCTAATCGAATTCAACCAATTTAGTACTTGAATTTATTAAAACAGCCAATTTAAACCCACTGTTAAATTTTTCGAAATTCATCTAAAATCTTACAGTATGTGTGAAATTGACAATTTCAATTAATTCGGGTGCTAAATTAGTTGAGTTTTTAGTCCACGGGGTTAAGTTCGATTAGGGTCTTAGTTTGGGGGGTATTTCAGCAATTAACTCTTATCAAAATGGTGGTACACGTGTCCCTTAATTTGGTAACTAGTATAAGAGCTAATCTTGTTCACAATCATTTCTTTTTTCTGAAAAAAATCGAACTTGAAAAAGCATATGGGTATTTCCTGGAGTTGAACTTTAGACCGAGACTGACCGTTAACAATAGCATTCACATTTGGTAACTACTACTACCAGAGAGCCCACGTGTAACATAAAGAAAACAAGTACAAAGGGGCCCACCCACATTTTCATCATCCTCACAGCACAGGGCTCGAATATCACGTGCAGTATGTCGTACTGGTCAAACCGACATGCCGTCGACTATTTTTTTTTTAAGAATACATGAAATGAATCTTTATCTTCAATGACTCGAAGTTGGAGGAAGCCCTACCACTACCACTACACTAATGGACTTTAAGGCGACACTCAGGCTGATCCTTCGCCTTCAACTACAACCACCTTACAAAACCCTACACTGTGACCTCTACAATGGACAACTTGTCCCAACTTTGGCCGCCTCCTTTCTGAATTAGTGGATTTGGAGCCCTACACGTGGTTCTGAGAAATCCCATTTGTCTTTGTCCCTGTGCTGCAGCCAGAGCTAGCATAGCCACTGTCATAAACACTCGTAACCTTATCTCAATGGAGGGGGAAAAATCACAGGGATAAGTATCAGTATACATCATACATGACAATTACACATTAGATTACAAGGGTGCGAGACCCCACAAACATTGCAAAGAACTTGAAACTCAAGTGGGTATCATTCTTGCACACTAAGTCTTGTGTTTGAGTTCCCACACCATGACAAGTGTTGCAAGATAATTTGAAGGCTTATTATCACAAAACATCCCTGACGTTTGCAAAATTATCATATTGCATCCTTAAAGTTTTTTTTGTATCACTCATAGTCTCTAACGTTAATATAAGTGCTCTTAAATAGTCCATTTGTCAAAAAAACTATTAAATCCAGGGATATAATCATCAAATCAATCCTGTTAATAGCTTTCACCGCTTCTACGAGCCGAGCCCACCAAAAGACAGACCAGACCACCTACATACCGACCTGACGATAAACGAGGACCTGACAGGTGGAGAGGGCCAGTAAAGTGCACATCCCATCCTCGACCAGGTGTCGCTTCACCGACTCATCCCCAAAACGGGCAGGTTGGTGATAGAAAGGGGCCATTTAATATACTTCCCATCATGCCCAATCTGTCATCTCACTGCTTAACTCCTGTCAGGTAGCATTGTGATCTGAAAAGTAACATTAAATGTGAACTCGGAGGTAGGAAAATATCTCCTTCAGAAATATCTTGGACCTCCTCCTATAAATACCCCTCACCAATCTCTAGACAAAAGTAATAAAGACTGAGTAGTGAAAACCTTATATCTTTCCTAATCCCATAAAAATGCCTAACTTTACCATTGGAGAGGTCTGAACTGGGACCATCCAGTTCACCCTTATGCTGATATTACTCTAAGTGTGCAGATCTGCCGTTATAGGTCACCTACGTTACAACAAATACAACTATCCAGATAAAGACCCAAATCATCTATACGAATAGAGATACGCGGGACAACAAATCCAAAATTATATAATAAATTTTATTTATTTATTTCCTTCCCTTCTCTATTTCTTTTCTTCTTCTTCACTCTCTGCGCCGTTCTTTTCTTCTGTTCTTCTCTCTCTCTATTTCTCTTTTCTTCTTCTTTTTCTCCTTTTCTCTCTTTCCTCCTCTTTTCTTCTTCTTTTCCTTCGCATGGCTGTTTCTTTTTCTTCCTCTTTCCTTCTTTGTTCCTCATTTCTTCTTCTCTCCAAAAGCAACCAGATTCATCCTCTTAGAACAATGCGTTGATTCGTAGAGAATTTGACAGTGAGACTACTCTCCCTTGAGATGAGTTGGATTCCTATGTTTTTAGCACAAGCTCTGTTCCTGTTGAAATTTTGTAAACGGGTATCATGGGAGAGAGCCTCCACTTTTCCAAAAGCAGCTTCGAAACTGAAAAGCAACCCAAAAATCCATGCTTCTGCTTCTCGTTGAAAACAGTAGTAGACCCAATTTCCAGCACCACTAGTCAAAACTGAAATCCGATTAAGTTGCATGCAGCTCGTCAAACTCCTGTGATCAGATTCAGATGAGTGAGTTGGTAGTTGGTAGTTTCTATGCTAAGTTGACAGCAAACAAACCCAGCAGCCCAGCTTCACTTCATCAAACCCAGCATTCCTTCTAAGAGGATGAATCTGGTTGCTTTTGGAGAGAAGATGAAATGAGGAACAAAGAAGGAAAGAGGAAGAAAAAGAAACAGCCATGCGAAGGAAAAGAAGAAGAAAAGAGGAGGAAAGAGAGAAGGAGAAAAAGAAGAAAAAAAAAAGAGAAACAGAGAGAGAAGAAGAGAAGAAAAGAACGGGTGGAGAGAGAGAGAGAAAAGAAAGAGAGAAGGGAAGGAAATTAAAAAAAAAAATTATATAATTTTGGATTGATTTGATGATTATATTCCTGGATTTAATATTTTTTTGACGGATGGATTATTTAAGAGCACTTATATTAACGTTAGGGACCATGAGTGATACAAAAAAACTTTAAGGATGCAATGTGATAATTTCGCAAACGTCAGGGATGTTTTGTGATAATAAGCCTAATTTGGAAATGCACATGGGGAAGGAAGCAAAGGGGTTGCTTGGAGTTGGAACCAACCAATGTACTTAGACCATGAGAATGTGCGCGCTTCCACAATCTTGAATAAAAATCAAAGCAAAGGGTTAAAAATTGAAAAGCATGTGGCACTTTTGATATTTTCCGACCAAAAAGAAATGATTCGCACTTGTATTTTGGAAGTTGATGGACAACTCATATTTTCATCTGCAACGTACTGATTCTGTTATAGGAAAAGACTTTGAGGACAAACGTGAAATGAATAATAAGTCCTAACAGAGAAGGGTTACATAGACAGGAAAAAAGATAATTCATAGAGAAGAGTTCGTATTCACTATTTCATCTGCAAAGTACTGATTCTGTTATAGGAAAAGACTTTGAGGACAAACGTGAAATGAATAATACGTACTAACAGAGAAGGGTTACATAGACAGGAAGAAAGATAATTCACAGAGAAGAGTTCGTATTCACTAGTGTTTGAACTGAACTGCCTGATAACCTCACACCTCCCCCAGAGCTTTCTTTATATCAGCCTGTGTCGAAGATAGGGAAGAATATTAGTTTAAGAGATGACCAGAGCTGTGCTTCTGTGTGTATGTATGTGTCTAAGAGAGACTAAGAGAACGAACCTCAATGCTCAAAGGAGACGTGGTTGGGCTGTACCGTTCGATGACATGGCCATCCTTGTCAACCAAGAACTTGGTGAAGTTCCACTTTATCCTATTCCCCAGAAATCCAGTTTTACTTGCTTTGAGGAATTTGTAAACAGGTTCTGCTTCCGGCCCATTGACACGTACCTAGATATAGAAGAGTACAGAATCCATGTTATTAAACTGTTAAGTTTCATCTGCAGATTGCGCAAAAGAACTAAGATCTTAACATAAGATGCATCACTCGGAAAGAAATCATGGTTTTGCTTACAAATCCAATCAATTAGCTTGTTTGATATCATGGATTTGTTTCCTGTCAAAGGTTTTCTTTAGTCTTGGTTGATAGTGAAGCATCTCCTAGAAAGTGGTTTTCTCTCGCTCTCCTCTCTCTATCACACATTCAAACATATTTGGCAACCATAATGGCCTCTCATATTCCACCCCTGTGTAAACCATTTCTCATAAAGGGGTAATGGATAAAAAGGCTACAGCTGGTACAGAATCAGGAATATTCTTCCCCTGTTGCAATCCATTGCAATTGACCAACCAGATGAAGATAACAAGTATGTGCATTACTGAGAATACACGTAAGCACAACAAACATCAATGAAATAACATGCCCATCGCACTCAGCTTCAAGCACATCAACTTAACACTCAAGAAGGGAACCAAATAAACAGAAATGAAAGGTTTCCTATGTTCTACAGAAACTATATATATAAATCCAGAAGTCGTAATATTGAAAGGTGGCAAGGTTTATTCTTTCTTTTTAATATGCTCTAGTGGAGAAGGAACCTCATAATATTATTAGCACAGGGTATAGGCCACATTTTATACTGAAGTATGAGGGCATTAGTCTTAGCGTTTCCCTTTTTCACAGATCAAAACAAACCAGGAAGCCATCCAATATGTGTCTGAGAATTCTAAATCTCGATAATGCCTTCCTCAAAAAGCTCTTTGAAAGAACATGTGCTCTTCCAATGGTCTGTGCCATTAGAACTGACCCGCTGACTGGAAAACATCTAACTTATAGTGATTAACTTCTATTACCTAATCTCTTCATTCCTTTTTTCCAGATAATATCTACATTCCTTAACTCTAGTATTTAGGTGGGGATATATAGGCAATAGCAGTGAGCAGTATTTAGCTGTCTGGTAACCTTTTTCCATTTCCTCAACTCTACATGGGTGAATTCAAACAAAAACCAAGCTGAGGGTCAAAGAAAAATTATTGGCAAAACCCATGAGCCACTAATAATATCACATACATAGTCATTTTCTTCAAAGCTCAGGATATCACAAGCACCATGTAGGACTAAGATAACCGGATTGATGATCTGATAAATGTAGCAAAAGATATTCAATTACCTTCTTGAATATCGGATATTCAGCCTTGTATCTTGTACATGCAAATTCTTCCGCGTCCTTGCTTGTCCCAGGCTCTTGCTTCAGAAACTGATTGCACGGAAATGCCAGGATCTCAAGACCTGGAAATACTCATGTCTAGACCAGATCAAACACAAAACTAACAGAAATATTTACTCTCAGTCTTAATGAGCAAATGGCATCAACTAAACTGATAAGAACTTGGAAATTAGCAATATAAACAAAACCATAAAATTTGGATTATAGAAAAAGAACCCAGAAGAGTTTTTCATGGGATTTAATAATCCTTCGCTCAAAATTAGAACTTCTTCACGAAACTTGATTGTAAATATAGATAATATGTTCATACATATAGAGCTGTAGTGAAAAAGGTTTAGAGGGAAAAGAAGAAACCTTTGTCCTTGTATTTGTTGTAAAGCTCGGTCAACTGAGTGTAATTCGTATCAGTAAATCCACTGTAAACACATAAGAAGAAGAAGAAGAAGAAGTTAATCAAATGATTAAACCCAAGAACTAAAAAATAAAAATAAAAGGGGAAAAAGAGAGAACCATTTGGAAGCAACGTTAACAACGAGGAGGACCTTCCCTTTGTAAAGGCTGAGGTCCACGTCCTTACCTCTGCTATCCTGCCACCCAAAAACAAAACTTTTCAAGATTTCTGAACGAAACCATTGACTTGAAAAAGAAAAGCAATGAACTTGGAATTACCTTTACTGTGAATTCATGGATGGATTTTTCAGAGACCGACTGTGAATGTGAAGCACCCATTTCTCCGTCTCTTTCTGTTTCTCTCTCTGTCTCTTTACACAAGCAAAATTGTTTGTTTGGTAATAATTTATACAGAGCAAGAAGAAACTGTGAAGGGAAGGATGAAGAAGGAAAGACTTTTTACAGTTGCCTTGTTTGTCATCAATTTGCTGCAGTTCACACGGCAGATAGGCAAGGGGCTCAAACTTTTTTAATTTAGGGACAAGGGCTTCACTTCATTTCATAATTTACTCTCAATCACTTCTTCTTTTTTTGGCCTTTTCATTTTGTTGGGTCTCATGATATGAGAGGGGTCAGTGGTCTGTTTGCTCCAACCAATATGTGCTGTCTTTGTAATTCTAACCAGTTTTTCTTTTCTTCGGGCCAACTATTTCTCATGAATTTCAGCCATCAGTCACTCAGTCAAGAAGATATTTGGATGTCAAACAAACCCTAATTAAGCCCAAAAACAAGGATTGGATTCAAAAACATCTCGGGCATGTTTACGTATCAGTAATGGGTATGGGAGGAAAGAGAATGATTTCCATTCCTGACTTCTCCTGCGTTTACTTGCAATCATGAATGAAAAAATAAGTGGGCCCCACCTCAAAATCCGTAATCACATTCCCTCAAAACTTGGAATCAGATCAACTAGGGGGAGTAGTCGATACGATTCTCATTCATGTTTTCTCTTAATAACTTCCACAAATACCCTTATCACTTTACCATAATTCTAAAATTAATTTGGATTCTGATTCATGCAAATTAGTAAACAATAACAATGAGAATCAATGTCATTCCATTGCTAATTTCATATGTTTTGTAAATAGCTTAATAAGAATGATTCTTCTCATACCGATTCAGTAGTTCTCCGATTCCTAAATTCTTTGATTCCTTAGTTTCTCCATTACTATTACGTAAATATGCTCCTCGTGTAACATAAAAAGTCGGTCGACTGAGAAATAGCCAACCACCCTCATTAATATTGCGCAATCACAGTAAAATACATAACAACCGCTCCCGCTGTCAATGGCCCGCACCACGTTCTGTTCTGATATTAGAAAAATTAAAGGGGAACTAGAAACTCAACTCAATATGTTTTAGAATCACAAATAAATTAGTTTCTATATTGAAAATAGATTACCTTTAATTTTAACAAGAAATGAAATCTTAAAGGAATTAAGAGATTTTTTTTAAGGATATTTCTTACGCGATGACATACTAAACTCACACACACACTACAAGAATGCTAAAACAGAACCTTTCATGAGAGAGTATTGCTCCAAAGCACCAGATTCTCGGGGTCCATTGCACAGAATTAAGAGATTTTTGGTTTATAAGAACAAGGCATTTTAATAACAAACGATTCTTCTAATAGTAGAGCATGGAAAGCTGCCCAATTTGATGGTTTGATAGAGTTGGCAGCATAAAAAATTACAGGAACGGACAAGACAGCTAAGAAGAGAAATATACAGATAAAGATTGCACCAAAGCAATAAGTATATGTTCCATCAAATGCCCCATGCATGTCATAAAATTCCTATGTAAGGGCTTCCAAGAAATAAATCATTCTAAAATTTTGACATAAAAATTGGCAAAATAAAAAAAGAGAGAAATAAATTATACATGCCATTGCCAACCTAGAGTTGGTCACCAGCTCTCAATCATCTCTACAATCACCGTCTCCCTGCTCTTCTGCTTTTGCAGGAGGAGGGAGGATACAATTACATATGTACAAATCCGAAGCATACTCCAATGGCCTGTCTTTGTGCCTTGGCCTCTCTCTCTCCTCTAAAAGGCCTGCGCCTCACAACATGAAGAACAATGGCTTTGGCGAAATGACCGGCCCTCTTGAATAAGCAGCAGAAAGCAAGATCAAAAATGGATCATACCTACCAATTATCAACTGCTACAGAATTAACATGAGTTACAAATATTAACAAAATAGTGAATTTAGGGATATTGTCGCTGTAACACACCAGTCCCTGACTATTTGCTATGTTTGCTCATCGTGGCCGCCAGAAGCTTGGACCTGAACCACCATAATCTACAACAAATTACCAGCAAAAAATTAGGGAACAAAATCATCCCCTGCATAAAGAGACCAAACACTGCAGGAAATGCACACACCTCTGCCGTTGACGGGTATCGGACCTTCAAAAGGTGGTCTAAAGGGCATAGAGTCTCTGTGGTTCATTGATCGGGGAGGATATCTCCACCCTTGGCCAGGTAACCTTGTTGGTTCACATGGGGGGCCACGAAAGGGGGCAGTTCCATAAGACGTCTTGCCTTTGTCAGGATATCGACCTAGTGCAGAAAGAAAAGCAAATAATTTTAAGACACCATAAAATACCAGAGGAAACAGGGAAGTGTTCCAAAGCCTTGTTATTTTAAAAAATTACCAGAAAAAGAATGTGAAGGAAACCCCCAGCTCTCACGGGGCTCATATGGGGGTTTCATTCTTTCATGATTATTGTAATAGTTTTCTCTGTCCCCATTCGGCCCAAAGTCAAATCTGTTGTGATAAGGAGGCGGCGCCTCCCGTCGAGGCTTTACCTGCTGATCTCCTTGAACATAAGAGAACTGATTTGATGGTGGAGCATGAGGTGGTCGTAAAGGGTAACCTTTATTATGAAAGGTAGCACCATCAGTTTGTGGAACATTTCTCCCTGAATATGTAGGAAAACTACTATAAGAGCAAGAAGTAGAATCAGGCATCTGTCTTTGAAGATCTCTACATTCAGGGGCACGATAGTGCACGGCATCAGAAATTGTTTGGTTGATTCTTGGTGCATTCAACTGCTGAGGTGGAGGTTGAACTCTATTTTCATGCACGTTCTGCAAATGCACATCCAAGTTAGAACATGGAGGGTGGATGACAACAGGTGGAGGCAGAGGTGGTGGTGGTGGCGGAGGCGGAGGAGAAGATGGTAGTGGAGGAGATGATGGTGGCACATCTTGAGGTAATGGAGGGGCAAGGGGCAATGGACAGTTCTGTTCAAACTGATTATGTGAAGCCTGCACAGTATTAGCTATGGCAACACCACAAGATGAACTTGTGTCAACATCACAAGAAGGAGCGACATCCTCCATTTCAAGCTCTCCATCGACATCTTCCAAGATATGCCTATGCCTTTCAGTAGCAGGTGTGGTTTCATATTCTTCATGCCCACGAGGATTATGCTCAGGAGTGACGGCTTCAAAACTTTCCCCATCAGAATCACTTCCATCATGTTCATCCTTGAGCATGCGGGGCATACAAAATCCCGGAAGTTGAAAACTTGAATTGCTGCAGCAATACAGGAAGAACTCAATAAACGATATAATACGAGAATACAAGACAATCAAGGAGTAAGATGCAACCAATTCAAACCTTCCATATTCGTCAACAAGCATACCCTCCATTTCTCTAAGAGGATCATCCAAAGACCTTTCTGTTCTCGAGGAGCGCCTACCATAGGCACCAGCAGAAGAAGGCCCAGTAAGGGAATTCAGTTCTCGCATATGGCGATGAATTATGGACTCTGGAAAAATCCTTCTTTCCGACCAAAGTCTCAAAACCTTATACAAAAGAAGAGGAGCACGTAAGGCACTTAGAACAAGCCAGACAACAATACTGTCAGATGTTTGCCCAACACTAAGCAATAATGAATTGTAAGAGGCTACTATTACGATGTGCTATTAAAGGGAAATTAAAAAGACCCAACAAAGAAAAAAGAGCTTTGCTTGCCTTTAGACACTGCCTACGATTTTCATGTGCAGCACTTCCAGGAGGAGCAGCAGCTGACAACAACCGTGGCAGGACTGCTTGGATTACAGAAAGGTACATACCACCACCATCACCTATTATTCAAAATCAATATCAAGATCACGAAATCCAACATATAGATGATTCATACTTTACTTATCTCTATATGTGTCAGATGATTAGCTCTGATACACTGAAAAGATGCATTACCCTTCAAACCTCGAGAGTACTGAGTGATTGAATCCACCAGGAAGAATAAGTCCACCCGTCTGTGTAACCTTGACTCAGTTTCCAAATGACGGGCAAGAATTTCCAACGCCTGAGTTTTAAAGAAGAAATATTACAAAAGGAGAAAAAGATCTAGGTGCATGCTTGTTCTCCATAACAATTTCAACATTATTTAAAGCTCTAAGGGAAATAACAAAAGAAGTACGTGGTGTATCATCTACAACTACAAACAGAAATATTTGCATTATATCCGTTCAGTCATCAAGAAGGAATTCATATATCTAAAGATTTTACATAAGTTCGACACAATTTTGAAATTTAAAGAAAATAACCAGGGGGAATCAGGTACCAGCCATATCTCCTCCACTAAATTAGAAATTAGATTTCACCTACCTTCGCAGCTACACCAATCTTTCCACAGTCAATGGCTACACGAGTTGCTCGACCAATGCTCTCCTTGGTCCTTGTCAATGTTCCAAGCGTTGTCTCAAATGATGTGAGAGCAGCAAGTGCTTCTTCATACCTGCCCACAGATTTTGGTCTTTGACTAACCACTGATTCAGACTTTCCATCCTCATCAACTGGAGTAGATGAAGTTCTCTTGTCTTGTAAATCAACATCAGGACTACAACTGCCATTGTTCTGAAGAATATTACTACTATCTGAAGTAGACATGCGACAACCTGAGGTATTGGGAGGTGATGCTTGTGCAAGAGAATCTCCTCCATCTGTTACGGATGGACTTGACCGGATACCAGATACGGTTTTCTCACCTAAATACTCATTTGGATAAGAAACTGAACTTGGATCCTTCTCTGTTTGTCTATTTTCAACCTCTTTCACAACATCAAACCTAAAACAAAGAAATACAATGCAACAGAGATTTAGAACATTACAAACCTAAAAATTCCTCTATAAAAGATAACACAAAATGTAAAGCAGGTTTCGGTACCAAAAACTCCTCCATAACAATGGCAGGAAAAAAAGTAAACAAATTAAGGAAGTATAGGCATTAACTTACTAAATGGAAAAGGATGGAGAGGGGGACAATCTTGTGAAATATGAACAAGAAAACAATGAACTATCAAATTCAACTGCATAACTACACTATGGTACAGAAGCTTACATGTCATTGACCTCTCTGTTATCTTCAGAACGGGGCTCCAAAGACTCGATATTCTCACTGGCACCTTCTCCACCATAGTGACGTGGACTTGCATCATTTCGAGGTGAAAATTCAACCATCCCATGGATGGTGCCTGATACAGGATCTGTGCTCTTCAGAGCAGGCTCTGACGTATCACATTCAATATCAGGATTTTCTGCATCACAATTGCTCAATTCATTTTTAGCATCACCGTCGCCCTTCAGAGGCAACTCACCCATTGAAGCTTGATTAGCTCCAGTACCAGCCTCTCTTATATCCATATTAGGCAATAAATGCACTGGACTTTCAGTCTGGACTGCAGTTCCAACAGTGTGACAACCAGAAGAACCACCACTAAGATTTTTATCATCAGCAAGGTCCCCAGAATCTGGAAAATCATTAATTGAACATTCATGAATTTGAATGTTAGGACTCTCAGTTCTTTGATCAACATCCGCTTCCACGACTGATTTAGTATTTTCCTCCAAGGTTACAGGGTTTGAACTGGTAGAGAATCTAGAAGCATCAACCCCTGAAGCTTTATTGCCCAAAGAGTCGTCACTCTGAAGTCCCAAACCATTCCCTGTATCACTTTCCACAGTGATAGGGAGGCATCTGCTCGTGGATGAAATATGGCAACCAATAGTAGACATCTTCAAGATTGAAGATTCATAATGGCATCTATCATCATCTTCAGCAGCATTAGCTGACATGGCTTCTAGAGCGCGATGAAGACGCTTAGATGGAGGTAAAACAGCTTCACCGTCAGCGGAGGAACCAAATGATTGGTCTTTCTTGGTGTTCCAAAGCTGAGGCCTATTTCCCAAAATTCGAGTGCAACCTCTTGAAGGTGTTATATTATCCAGAGCTCCATTTACCACAAATGAGTCCCTAGCAGCAGGGAAATTTTCATCACAATTAGAGGATGTGCTGATCGGCTCTGATGAATTGACCATAACTTCCTTCAAACTTTCTTCATTGTGCGCAAAGCTATCAGCTTCCTCATTAGCAGAAGATGGTTTGCCCATTCGCACCCTGGCTCGTTTCACCAATGGCAAGTGCTCATCTCCATCTTCCTTAGAAGAAGTTCCATTTTCCTTGGAACAAGTCCCATTCATCTTTCCACAATCAGTTGCAGAGTCTGACTACTGCTTTGCAAACCAACTTCCAAAACTGTCTCCTTGTCCAACATACTAAAAGGCTCAGATACATCATTAGTAACTCGCTTTCTGTTCGGCTTCCTTTTCTTCTTAATAACAACCTTACCTCCTAGATCAAGTCCTTTGATCAACTGAGCATCACCATCCATGCATTCGACAAGAGTCTCTGAATGTTCACCTTTACAACCAGAATCAATAGCACCACCTTCATCAAGACTAAATGTGTCAGAATCAACTGTGACTACTTCAGAACCATTGTCTTCAATAAAACCATTTGAAACAAAAGCAGCGGAATTCACATCATCACACTCAGAGTTATCAGGTGATTTCCGTATTCGTTTATTCCTTCTTAAACACCTATCTCGAACTAGATTACCAGATACGTCCCTAACATCCTTGGCATCATCATCACATGGCATTATTAAGTTCCGTAATCTACGCGATTCCATCCTAGATGAGCTTCTTGATCTACGAGCTGGTGCTTCCTCTTTCTGTAGTCGCGAATGTCTTGATCTTTTTCTTGAAGAGCAGGTCACTGGCAGAGGTGTTTCAGTAACCATTTCTGTGGCAGCAGGTTCCTCAATTAGGGCCTCCTTATCAACCATTGCATCTATTTGTGCAGTCGCTGAAGCATCCTCAACAGATAAACTTGGCTCATTTCTATCAATCGTTGAATGTGAAGATTTCGAGCGTGAATCAAGAATAGCTTCAGGAGCTTCGGACTGATCCTTTGAACCAAAGTTGGATGAAGAGTCCACTGAGTTCCCTCCATTTGCAGTGGAGTTGAAATCATCAACTTGGTCCTCTTTCTTCAGCTTGTCATAGCTATCAATGATCTCCTGGACTGCACGAACAAAATCTGAACCCTTTCCATGACGCTTGCCCAGAAGAGACTGTTTCTTCTCCTCAGTAAATGCCTCAACATCCGCAGGGTTGCAGAACGCTCTGCATTAAAAAAGAAATACACTCAATGGAATAAGGCAAACTAGCTAGCAAATATCAAATTCAGACTCTGGTGCAATTAAGGGTAACGCATCACTTAGGTAAGTTAGATCACTGTCACCACAAACATAATGGGCATGTGATGTAAAAATGAAATAAAGATTTGTATACAATAGTATTGAAGTTTCCAGCTCATATATACATTCACAATGCACCCTCATTGGTATATATTTACTAAAGCCTAACTCACAATTTCAACGTTATTCAGAAAATTTCTGTCATTTGTATAATCTTTACTAATATTCCCACCAATATTCTGTGGACTACCTACATTTCATCATCCCTGATTGTATGTAACCAGCTAATTGATGAGGGAGTGCTTGGGGTCCTGCAACTTCAATAACTTTAAAGGATAGAAGTTAAGCTTACAACCCTTCACTCACAAATCAAAGCCCTCTATGCTGTAAAAATGTACGCACACACATGGATGCAAGGACACTCGTGCACACATTCACATTCACAATCTAAGTAAACAGAAGGATAAAAAGAAAATATCCTTCAATAAACATTTGAGTCCTAGCGTATCAAATATACTTCTATGCAACAGGCATATATCAAAAATCTTTATCTCCTCCTAAAAAACTCGTCCTTCATCAACAAAATCTTTATTTCCTACATCAAAGCCCTATGAAAGCAAATTTATGCCAGTCTTGCATGTGAAGCCAAAATTAAGATAGGAGAAAATAGATCATTTTAAAATGTGTTATTACAATTATTCTCCTTATAAAAGCATGAAACCTGGATGAAGTAAATGACTCAAAAGACCAGACTTTAGAAACAAAAAAGAAAAGCATTCACATCCCTAACGTCTCCTATAGCTCCACCCAAACAAGATAAATATAGGAATACGTTCACTCTTCAGAAATTCTGGCGTGTTGTTGCTAGGCCATGAGTATGAGTATGAATAATTGATCAAGTCAGTTCTTACTAAATTTATAAAAAAAACATTCGTTCAGGTTCACAATCTGGTAACATAAAATATTTGTCAAGAAAACATTCAAACAGGCTTCACCTCCAAGCAAGGCTAAAAAAGCAACAACAAAAACCCCAAATCAATCCCACTTTTTCTAATCGATGGCACTCCCCACTTAGTATTCTAACAAGAGGAAGAAACTAACCACCATTTACTACAGAAATCATCTGATGTAGGATCATCATCTTGCCCTATTACCTTCATAATGCAATAATTATGTGCCAAATCAGGTTTTTCCAGTGCATAATTCAAAGGGGTAAAACAAACTCTTCAGGAGCTTGTTCCTCCTCATCTCTCTAATACTAATTATATGACCAGAAATAACTGGTAGAGATAGAAAAGTGTCATGCAAAGAACGAGAATGTAATAACAGAACGAGATCTTGTCAGTGGAAGGAATAAAACCAGGAAAGTAGATCCGCTGCCTTTTTTTACATCAAATCACTTGTGATGCAAGAGAGATTGGAGTCCATCCAATAAAGCATCACACACAAATCTACAATTACACCCACGGCCTCAAATCTATGTCAAACTATAATTATTTCTCATATGAAGTAGGTTACTCTAAACTGATGAAATATGTTCAAACCTTACAATATCCTGAAAGAAAACATTCAAATAGTCTATACACGTGCTTATTCCGGAAGACCTCCAAAAGATTTGTTTTCCCTGGTGTTGAAATACTGAGTAAAGTTTGCTACTCTAGGAGGGTGAAGCATAACTTTCTCACTTCAATTCAATGTATGCAAGTTTACCACCATTTGATTACATCACAATTCTCTCCTTTTTTTCTCAATGTTGTTGGTAAATTTAAAAGAGGGAAGAGTTGAGAGTTGTTCATCTTCATCAATTTACTTATTGACATTGTAAGAGTGTATAATGCCCCTACCCAAATTACCTTGTTTTATCCTCACTTAATGGAATAGAATAAAGGCCCTAAATAATAACAATAATTATCAGTAACATACAGGTTTTTCTATTATTAGTCACCACTCAACTTTGCTAGTACCATCCCTAATTTTTTTCAGAGGCAACTAACACTCACAGGGTGAAAAAAATATATACAACTAAAATTTGACTCATGTACAATTAGATGGAAAAAAAAAAAAAGAGGAGAATGAAGACAGACACAATAACATAGTAGCGATTTTCGATTGACCAAAAACATATGAACATATCTAGCAACACAAGTTAAGAAGCCAACTACCAAATTTTGGAAGAGAAGAACAACATAATCAAGCTTTATTCTTCATAACTCAGTACAATCAACATAGTAATCATACCTTACTCAAACAACATGACATCATATTATCATAAAGTACAAAGTTAACTTCCGTCAATAAGTCTGATCTGAAAGGAAAGTCATAACTAATCAATTATTTGGCTTACACCACTATAGAAACCACCGCTGTTAGATTAGAAGTTAATCAAGAATGCATTGAGTACTTACATCTGTTGGGTTCCAAAGAAGTAGACAAGTACTTTCTTCCAATCAGCAGAGTAACCCCACTTCTCAGGCTCGCTTACCTGCAAGCACAAACCAACTCGATAAGCAAGTTAAGCAGTCCTAATAATCACTGAAAGTAAGTCTAGTAATCACTGCAGTAGTGCACTTCCATAGTGACTGTCCATGAGAATCGATGAATATAAAGATCAAAGAAAATTAAAATTTTCAAATTTAAATGTAGAAACTTAACGCTAGTCATCAAACCCCCATTTCCAAATACATCGATAAAGAAATATCATAATAAAAATGACAAAAGTTAGATAAATAAAATTGAAGAACTCATGAATCACCTCTATCACATAACACTTCCAACTACCAAGACTAGAAAATTAAAAAATTACAAAAACCCAACAATAAAATTACAAAACCAAAAAAGTTAACTCAAGGCAATTAAAGAATAAATAAATTGAAACTCAGATCCAGAAAACTATCCTTCCAAGCAATAGCCCACACTGTATCAAATTCACTAAGCTTGCACAAAAGCACCAAAACCCTAACTAAAGCATATTCCTCAACTGCGCAGTCGTCTTGACCGGCATGGCATAAATAAATAGATAAGATATTTTTTTTCAAAGAAGACTTACCGTAGCAGGCCAAGCAGGGAAGCCTTTGACCTTAGCAAGTACAAGATCGCCGACCTTCCATTGGCGGCGAGCAGCGGCGGCCTGAGCGGCTTTGCTAGCTCCTTTCCTTCGGCTGGGCGCCATCAAAGAACCACCACCGGAGGCGCTCCAATTGAATTAGGGAACGCTATTTGAACTGGAATAAATACACGAACTCAGGGATGTGCCGCAACCGCCCAAGGAATTGAACAATCTGGCACTCTACGGAAAATCTCTGGGGGAGATTCGCAGGCATTGAAGCACAGAGATCGCATTCAAAGCGAGAGAGTGAGTGACTGAGTCTATGCACGAAACCCTAATTTCAAAGAGAGAGAGATAGAGAGAGAAAGAGAAGGGTAGAGAGACGAAAGAGTTGGATGAGTATGATAGAAGAGTTTTATGTGGAAGAAGCGCAAACAGAGAGATGAGTTGGTTAGGTGAAGGGGAGACTAATGTGCGCTAGGGGTGTGCAGTATAAGTCCCGTGTAGGTTTTTTTGTTTGGCCTGGTTGCAATATGCTAACGTGGGCTGGATGTGTGATGTTACCAGGGTCTTCGATATTGGCCATACTGCAAAGGACTAGTATTGTGCTATGCGAATAACACGTGACCCACCAGCCATGCTTCCACACTTCCTCAAGTATAATTCAAATTACTTTTTTCCGCTTTGTGGTTAAACCCGGCCCGATAAACAGGGTCGGGTTATCGTAAACAAATATCAGTATATCATGAGCCAGTTAGTTTTCAAGTGTTTAGTTAGTGAGAAAAAAATTGTCATTCCGCTAGGGTTTTTGATTGAAGGGGTTTCTGAACTTATGCCCAAATTTTATTTCGGTCGTTCAACTAATTTTTTTTATTTCGTGTCTGACTGGTCCTTCCGTGACCTTTTTGGGCAATTAACGAAATAAAAGTCGGGCAATAGCTGGCTCTATGGCATTGCCTTGTGACCCATTGTGTACATGAGGTTTGGAAACTCCCACTAGTTGGGCCACTTTAACAAGGCATGGACCATCATTATTGACCATTGGATCATGTTTTGGTATTCGGGCCTCAATCTTGGGTCGGATTTCTTTACTGAGAGGAACCAAAGGAGCTGGGCCATCTTGCCCTTTTTTTCATTTTACATTGTAAAATGCAAAAAAATCATTTTATTTGCCATCAAAAAACTTGGATTCCAAGTCCCTGTAGGCATATGTGCCTGTAAAAACGCGTACGCGATAAGTCAAAACCCTTGAAGCCAAACTCTATATATAGTTTTCGAACCCCTTGTTGGACCACGCTCAAACTCAAAAGTCAAAACTCACATATCGTATAACCCTACTTCACCAAACTAGAGCAACAAAAAACATCACCTTGAAGAAGTTGTCAACAAATTTTCGGTGAAACCTGCAAGAACCAAAACCTAATTTTCTCAAAATGATCGTCTTGCCTCTGCCATGCGCCGCCGGACCACGTGAAGATCTTCATCACAGCCTTGTTTGCAAGGCCAGTTCAATCAGTACAAGGAGGAGAAATAGTCTTTGTAAGGTTAGTGTAACTTCAACATACCAACCCAAAAGCCTCTTCCAAGTATTGATCAATAATAACCCATTTCAAAACGACAACGTTTTGATCGTCTCCAATCCCGGGCTAGACAGCAATAAGAAAGAATATTGTACGAGAACATTGGAGAAAGAAGCTGCTTCTTCTATAATCCAGAGGCTAGAGGCCTTTGGGGAAAGGGTGATAGAGTTGGAGAAGAAAAAGTTTATGAACAAAACCAAAGGATCGGAACTATCACATGAGGAGAGCATATTGGTGGAAGATTTGAGTAGAGATATTGTTAACAAGTTCTTGGCCAAACCGATTGAATACTTGAGAAGTGGTGATGCCGACTTGCAGGAAAAGTTAAAGGAGCTCGAGTTTCTTGTGGATATTCTTGAAGAATCATGTTTGATGGGGGAGCAAGTACCAAACATTCTTTCATGCAAAGCCACCCACTAGCTAGCTATGCAGCCATCATTTCTTGGGGCTTAGGGTTTAGGGGGATTATTGCCGTGTCATATTTTTTTAGCTCTCCATGTATTGACAATTCTATTGCCACGCCATGAGTTAATTCTTGTAACTATTAAAATTATAGGTCTTTAACTCATTCACTTTTTTTGTTTCGTAAGTTAGGCTTGTATTTAAAATATTCAGCCTTCAATATGTAATTACACTCTTAAAACTATAGGTTAGTTTATAAATTATATGTGCAGTAATTTACCCAGCTTGTATACGTAAATATTTACCTATAGTCCGATTTTTTTTTGGTTTAGATAATGGGTCCTATTTTTATGAAACACAACTATCTATTATCTTTTTTAATTCTAAAACTAAATAAAATAAAATAAAACCAATTGGCACACTCTCTAATGGTAAAACATTCAAAATACCAGAAAATGTCATTTGTTAATGCAAACAATAAGAATTGAAATTATTAATTAAATTATGATAATATGGTAAATTCACCTCTTTACATTTAAAAATTTTAAAATTTAAAACAAAATTAGATAATGGTCCTATTTTTATGGAACACAACACAGCTTCCATTATCTTTTTAAATTCTAAAATAAAATTTTAAAAAAAACCAGAGTGTATGCTAAGTGCTAGTTTGGCATTGCTTATTTGGGGTAATAAGTGATTTTTAAAAAATTTTGAGAAGCTCAACCCTTTTGGTAAACTGTGAGAAAATCACTTATTGTTAAAAATTGCTGTGAGAGAAAGCTATAAGGGAAAGCAGCTAATGAGGTGCTTTCATTTTCTGATTATTTAGGAATCAGTTTCGAAGAGGCGCTGGGTTTAATGATTATGCGGCAATCATTTTCTGATTATGCGTAAAATTAATACCAACAACACTTTTAACAAAAATTTTACCAAACGCCAAACTGCTTTCTCTCACAGCTGATTTCTCTCACAGCAAATCTGACAGCGATTATTTTCACAGCACAGCAATGCCAAACTGGCCCTAAAGGGCTAGTATGTACTAAAAAGAAGGTAAATTATTTATGAACAAAAACACAATAAAGGAGCAAGAATCCATGATGGATACGTAAACGAATATAGTCACACTCAAATTTATTGGGGTGTTTGTTTGATTTGTACCTTGTTGGTTTCTTGTGTCTTTCGCAACCGCGGGACTCATTTGGTTCTGATGTTTGTGGATTTTCCCTTTGGGCCCTAGTTCTATTTTCAATTGGGTTAGGTGTTGACTTTTCTAAAGAAAATTTTGATATTAGGCTTTGCCTATCTTCTGTTTCGGATTCACATGCTCCATCGCATTGATTTGTAGAAAAATAATTAAATAGGTGTAATATTTATGTATTTTAATTTAGGAAAATAATTAAATACGTGTATATATATATTTGAAACTTGATAGTGAGGTTCATAAAATAAAATAGAAAAATAGAAAAATAAGAAAAATAAGAAAAAAGGCTTGAAAGTGAAGGTGAGACCAACTGATGATTAGCTTTTTTAGGTTGTGCTCCTCCCGACTGACAAAGTAAAACGTTAATTTGGAATACCATGGGCCAACCACTTTCCTCCCCAAAAGAGAATAATACTTCTACTTTTGTACATAACTTGACCACTTGACGACAAAAATAGTGGGACCCAATACTAAACAAACTACTTATCAAAATCATGAATTACACGTGGGAGCCTGCAACGCCAACAAGTGTCAAAGAATGGATATATCTTGTGGGATTTTTTTTGGGCCAACAGAAGAAGATATTTTGATTCGCAAGACAATTGGACACGTGGCCCCCAACGAGTTTATACCCGATTCCATTCCGCTGATCTACAATTCCTCAATTCACGATCTAAGTATCCAAGCAATGACATGCTAACACGCGTCGATCCGCAAATAGAAATTCGACATGTACCCTACTTGTACGCGAGTTAGTTAACCACTCGAAACTCAACACGTGCCCCTGTACTGTGCTCTCGTCCCCCATTTATATAAGCTCGCGCGACAGCATCGGCTTCATCTCGATTGTTGATAAATTTTTTTTTTCAAAAATACACTCTAGCATTGCCGCGATGAGTTTGAACCGGCGACTCAGACCGAACCCGCCGAGTCAGAGGTCCGATTCAGATGACCTCGGAATTCTCAACGAGCGGATACTCTTCCTCGTCTTCCGGTCCATGAAATGGGATATTCAGGCGCTCTGCTCAACCGCGTCGGTGAACCACAAGCTCCGAGCAATCGTGAAGAGGCTGCTGTGGCGGGAGCTCTGCGCGCATAGCGCCCCTCGCATGATAGCGTCGCTGGAGAACGCTTCGCCAAGCGGTCGAATCAGCGGCGGATGGCACACGCTCGCGAAGCTCATGTTCTTTTGCTGCGGCTGCGAGCCGACTCGGAATTTCAAGGTGAGTCGACCCACCCCGGGCCACTTCGTCAAATCGTCGAGGTTCTCTAAGACTTCGGGTCAGAGCTTCTTGACGAAGCGGTGCCGGGGCGATTTGCTGTACGTCAGCGACCCGTGCGAGCATCAGATGGGGGAGAAGGAAGACGATTTGGGGATTTACAGAGGGGTATTTAAGGGATTTGACAAGTCAAAGACGAGGGCGTATTTGATCGGACGGCGAGTAAAGCTTGAAGAAAGGGTGAGATGTCCTTACTGTGGGGCCCCCGAGTGGAGCATGACCACGGCTGGGCTGGTGCCCAAGAGCGCGGCTCGGAGGCTTGGCTCGCATCATGGGGCGTTGGAGTATTTTGTGTGTGTGAACGGGCACATGCATGGTTCGTGTTGGCTGGTGCCTTTGTCGTCCGATGATAATGAGGATGATGAGATGGACGGTAGTGATGACTCCGATTTCGATGATAATGATGGTGGAGTCCGCAGAATTGGCTACGACGATCGGACGGCCACAAATGGAAGTATGTGCTCTATGGGGGAGGAAGTTGTAGTGGACGGGCCCGCAAAGTAACTGCCCTATGGGGCCGGTTTTGATGGGTCGATGTTAGACCGTTGCTTTTGGTTTCTCTCCGGTGATTCGCATCCTTTCGGCGTCGGTTGCTGATGTGGAGATTTTTTTGGTGTGGGATGATGTGGAGATTGGATAACATAAATTTAGGCTGACGTGTAACATTTTTGTGGAAATTATTTGTGTGAGTTCCGTTCCGCTGCTTTTTTTTCTATTTTTTTTTTCTTTTCTTCTACTCTTTTCTTTTTCTGTATTTTTATTTTATTTTGCTCCTCGGCCGGATGGAGCATGGTAGTATTGATAGGATATTGGATTTTATATAGCCATTGTGGTTTGTCGGTTACATTTTTTTTTTATCAAATAGAAATTTTATTAGATAAACTTTAACGGTATAATTAAATATATTAACAAGATATTTAAAATATCAATTTCAAAAAGGAAATAAACTATTATGCTAAAAATAAAATTAATGCGGACAAAAGTTGTACTAAAATTACTAGTTTATATTACCATAATTAATCATAAGTTCAAATAAAACCCACAAATCCAACATAAAAACTCTAAAATAATCCATAAGCCTAGGCAAATCCTATCACCACAACATGAAGAAGCATCGTTGCGGCCACATCCACTATCACATTCGTAACAGATCTAGAGAAAATATAATTTCTAATGATTTACATGCACATAAGAGCAAACAAATAAACGAAATTAACAACTTTGTCAAAGAACAATTAGGTGATTTACAGCAACTTCCGCCAAAGACAACATAGAATTAAATTTAGAGAACAATACTTGTATCATGGGTAGTTGAGGCTATGGTTTGTCGATTACATTGACCACATAATATCACATGTGCCAATTGGTTTTCTTTTTCTTTTTTTATTTTATTTTTAGAATTAAGAAAATATAACATGGGTAATTATATTGCATAAAAGTGGGACCTATTATCTGATTAGTTTTTAATTTTAATTTTTTTAATATGAAAAAAATATGAATTTATCATATTATCTTTATTTAATTAATTATTTCAATTCTTAATATTTGAATTAACCAAAGACATTTTTTGGTATTTTGATATATATAGATTCATATTTATTAAATCAAATCCTTGGTTAAAATTTTAAAATAGATAAGTATTTTTTTAAAGAACAAAAAAAAACATAGAAAATAAATAAAAGGGGCAGTTGGGTCAAAGAACAGATTCAAATATATGCTGTAACGTACACAAGCGTGAGTGCAGCGAGGCCAAACATGTCTCCGACCTTGTTGGCGCCATCGAACCGCTCTCAATTCTGCTTCCCATTCCCAAACATTTGATCGACAAAAGAAAAAGAAAAAAAAAACCCCAATCTCATCCCTCTCTGTCCAAATTTTCAATTTCAATTCACTGAATCCCAAAAAGCCACGCCCAAGGCACACACCGGTTCGTCATGCATATGCATTGGTGCATTTCCTCTGTTTCATCATCTTCTTCTTCCTCTGTTTGATCGCCGTTTCGAATGTGAATTTGCAGGAGCTAGCAATTGAAAATGGCGACCCTTCAAGATATAGCAGTATCGGCGGCCATCAATATATTGTCTGCATTGGGCTTTCTCGTGGCCTTTGCTCTGATACGGCTTCAACCGTTCAACGACAGAGTCTACTTTCCCAAATGGTACCTCAAGGGGATCAGAGGAAGCCCCACGAGTTCTGGGGCTTTGGTCAAAAAATTCTTCAACTTGGACGCCAAAACCTACATCAAGTTTCTCAATTGGATGCCGGCGGCATTGCGGATGCCTGAGCCGGAGCTCATTGATCACGCAGGCCTCGATTCCGCTGCCTACATTCGGATTTACATACTCGGGTAACTTTTTCATGTACATGTTACGAAACAAATGTCACATGTGATCGTCTTAATGGGAACTGTTATTAGTACTCCAAGATAGTAGTCTTAAGGTACAGGAACCTTAGTATTCCAGAGTAAATAACTATTTTGGTATGCTAATAACAGTTCCTAATTTTTCATGCTAAACTATTGATGATATTTTAATGATACTAATTAATTACACGTAGGTTGAAGATATTTGTCCCCATTACTGCGCTTGCGCTTATTGTTTTGGTGCCTGTCAATTATACCGGAAATACGCTGGGAAAGACCCGTGAAGTAACATTCAGCGATATTGATAAGCTCTCGATATCCAATATTCCTTCTGGATCTCCCAAGTAAGTGTTTCTCTCTCTTATTTTGCTTTGTTTTCTTCTAGGCTGTAAATGTCATGGTTGAAATACTTTTTGTTGTTGGTTTTAATTCACCAAGTACGAATTTATCTTATGTCTTGTAGGTTTTGGGCACATATGGTGATGTCTTATGTCTTCTCCTTTTGGACGTGCTTTGTTTTATACCATGAATACAAGACAGTAGCTGCTAAAAGGCTTGCATTTTTAGCATCTGAAAAACGCCGTCCAGATCAATTTACGGTGAGGGCATCTACATGGTGCTCTGTTTTGTTTCCTCAATGATATGTCTTTATTGAATTTGATTTGTTATGTCTGCTCCCATTAGATTCTGCTTAGCTTGCTGCTGTTGACAATATTAACTCTATGTCCCCCACAGGTTCTTGTAAGGAATGTACCCCCAGATCCTGATGAATCAGTCAGTGAGCATATTGAACATTTCTTCTGCGTAAACCATCCCGATCACTACCTTACACATCAAGTATGCGGCTTTTTAAACTTGTTCGATTTTTTTTGTTAGTTTGACTGCTGAAAGAATCAGCATATACTGCTGAAAAAAAATTCAAGAACAAGATAGTAAACTGTATTGTATCTGCAATAGGTTTCCAGTGTTATAACAACTTAACCATTGTTTGTAACCTTTAAATGTCCGTAGGTTGTATACAATGCAAATAAACTTGCAGCGGTGGTCGCGAAGAAGAAGAGTTGGAATAACTGGCTTGTTTACTACCAAACCAAATATGAAAGAAACCCTAAGTCAAGGCCTACTACAAAGGTTTCTTTCTTTACTTGATATTTGATAACCGCTCAATTATGTTTTTGTTTGAGAGTTTCATTTGTTAATAACTTGTCACTATTGAGTTCATCATCTCATATCCCATTAGACAGGTTTCTTGGGCCTGTGGGGACATAAAGTGGACGCGATTAATTACTACATTGAGGAGATTGAGAAGATGAGCCAAGAAGTGAGTATGCCTCCTTATACCTATACTTTTTATTGACTTATGCAAGTGTTGTTGCTATTTATTTTTACATCTGCTAGCTAATTTAGCTATATCCAATGAAGATGCTGCTGCATGTAGCCAAACATTCTCTTCTCTTCCCAAAAATGAATGGGAACTAATCTGCTAGAGTATACGTGTTGTTTTTGTTCGTCCATTCTAGACGCATAATGATGTAGATTTCATGCAGGAAAAACAAGAAAGGGAAAAGGTTGTAAGTGATCCTGATGCCATAATGCCTGCAGCATTTGTTTCATTCAAAACGCGATGGGGAGCAGCTGTATGTGCTCAAACTCAGCAATCAAGTAATCCTATCCTCTGGTTGACAGAGTGGGCTTCTGAGCCACGCGACATCTATTGGGGAAATCTTGCAATTCCATATGTTGAACTCAATGTTCGGAAACTACTCATGGCTGTAGCCTTTTTTTTCCTTACTTTCTTCTTTATGATTCCAATAGCATTCGTCCAATCTCTAGCCAACATTGAGGGGATTATGAAGGTCCTTCCTTTCTTGAAGCCACTCCTGGAGATGTGAGTCCCTATTTCATTCTGTTAGTTATTGATTTCTCATGTGTGGTTATATGGACTAAGAATAAAGGTTTCAAATCATCACCCCTCTTTTCTTTTTCTTTTTTCCGTTTTTTCCCAGGAAGTCCGTTAAGTCTGTCATCCAAGGTTTTCTTCCAGGAATTGCATTAAAGATATTCCTTGCTATGCTTCCAATGATTCTTATGATAATGTCCAAGATAGAAGGTTTCACATCACTCTCATCTCTGGATAGGAGGTCTGCTGCGAAGTATCATTTGTTCATACTTATAAATGTGTTTCTGGGAAGCATTGTTACAGGAACAGCACTTCAGCAGCTTGAGAAACTTATGAACGAGCCCTCAACAGAGTAATTTTATGTAACTCTTTCCATGTGTCTATCCAAACTGTCAGAGTTGTTTGTCTTTTGTTGTGTTAGTGGCAAATAATAATTTCCAATAAGCAGAAATCAAGATGTACCATTTGCATCCCTAGGTTTCTTTTCTTATGGAATTACGTTGATGTTTTTCACAACTTAGCAGCAATGTTGACATTTGCATCTTTGTGTCTTACACTTGGAATTTTCCAAATTTGCCTATTGATGATGGGATATCTGACAGGATACATACTGTTGGTTTTGCAGATTCACAAAAACTGTTGGGAGGTCCATTCCAATGAAAGCCACATTCTTCATCACTTATATCATGGTTGATGGTTGGAGTGGAGTTGCTGCAGAAATCGTCAGATTGGTTCCATTAATTTTGTTCCACCTTAAGAACACATTTTTGGTCAAGACAGAAGAAGACAGGGAGCAGGCAATGGATCCTGGCTCCTTGAACTTTGCTACAAATGAACCTAGGACACAGTTATATTTTCTGCTGGGGCTTGTGTATTGCGTTGTCACACCTATACTTCTTCCTTTCATTCTTATCTTCTTCTCTTTTGCCTACCTGGTTTTCCGTCATCAGGTATGTTAGCTATACCACCATTGCTCAAGTTCATATTTTCCATGATTGTCTTGACCATTGCTCTGGCCAGAGAAATATCAAGCACAAGCTCATTCATTTATATATTAGCATTAAGCTGAACTTTGAAGGTTGAAGTGTTTTCTCAGTTCATACTTAGATATTCTCGTGTAAAATCCTAGAGCAATTTTCCTTGTTAGGTGGCACTAATAGTATTCTTTTCCTTTCGTTGCCAGATTATTAATGTCTATGACCAGAAATATGAGAGTGCGGCAGCCTTCTGGCCACAAGTGCATCTGCGGGTAATTATTGGCCTAATCATATCCCAAATTCTTCTAATGGGGCTATTTAGCACATTAGGTGTTGCAAAATCAACATTTATTCTCGTTGCACAGCCTGTTTTGACAATCTGGTTCCATAGAGTCTGCAAGGGACGTTTCGAATCAGCATTCGTAAAATTTCCATTGCAGGTTAGTTTCAATTTTCCAGTTTCCGTTACAAGGAGTTTCATCTGTACTGTACATTTACTTAACCTTAATCACTTGCATTAATATATTCTTAATCTATATATACGTCTTTGGTTTGGCAAATGGCAACAGGAAGCAATGGTGAAGGATACAGTTGAAAAGGCAACAGAACCAAACCTGAATTTGATGAACTATCTTAAGGATGCTTATGTACATCCTGTGTTCAAGGGAGGGCAGCCGCAGAAACATGAAGACCTTGATGAAGAAGACAGCAGCCCTCTTGTTCCCACAAAGAGAACATCCCAAATGGGAAGCAAACATGAGTCTGACGTCAGTTCTGAAGCTAAAAATTGATATATCTGACATCTTATCTTAGGATTAAAAGCCCCTTCTTCTTCTAGTGTTTATTAATTTCCCTTTAAATGTTGTTACTTAGTTTTGATCTTGTAAATGCACCACGAAGAACATTGATTTATACTCTAGTATTCATTCTGTTGATAATAGGGAAGGAAGCCTATATTTGTATGTTGTAGCATGAGTTTATTTACTGCCATGGCAGCGCAAGCTCATTGGTGGTTTGTAGTTTTGTTAAAATAGAAATTACCAAAATTTGTTTCAATTGTATGGTTTAATAAACATAAAGAAACAATACCACTATGAAGATTTTAGATCCAAATTACAATTTTTGTTTTTTTATACAAGTGCAAGAGGGACATCGAACTTGAGTTCAAAGAGCCGGCTCACTGCCCTAACCTAACCCACCTCTGCCCAAATTACAAATTTAAATAACCCGAGAATGTTGTAAAGGCCTGGACCTTTTCTTTTTTCTTTTTTGTTATAAAAAAATTGGTGATTTTTTTTTTTCGGGTACAAATTTTATAATATTTACCAACCAGAAAGAGAACGAAAGTATACAATTTTAGCTAATATCGAACGGTTAAGATCGAGCATCTTACCCATGGAAATTTCATTATAACAATTCAGGCTCACTGTCACCCATCAACTCAAGCTGTCCTATCTCGATCGCTATCAGCTTTGCTGCGTTGTGCGGCCATTAAAATGCGAATTTTCGATAAAACGACAAGCTCACACCTCTCTGCTCTTGTCTTCCTGCCCCTCCACTGTGATTGGTCTCATTCTTTCGCCCCGATCACTCCTGGTGCATCAGTCTGATTTTTACTGAAGAAATCCAATGATGTAAGTTCAATACCTCTCGCTTTGTTGTGATTGAATCTTTCAGTTCGTTAATGTTTTGTGAGTCTCTGTCTCGTTGCTTAGCTGACGATGCAATTGATATTTGGGTAGATTTTGATCATTTATACTTGAATTGTGAACGGCCATCGAGATTTTCTCAAAATGACAACTGGGTTTAACTTCTTTTCTTGATTGACGTAGTTTTTTTTATTATTGATGACCCTCTCATGGATCCTATTCTTTCTTTGATTGGAAACGTTCATCTTTGAAAATGTTGTCATTGCAAGTGTATGTTACAGCTTGAAACATTGAAATGCCAGTGATTTAAGAAGTTAATGATATCTGAGAAGATGATTTTTTGGATCCAATATTAGAGTTATTGGCAAATTCGTCTACATTTAATGATATTTTTTGTATACTTCTTTTGAACAGAGTACCTGTTTGCATTTGAGTAGGGAGATCTTATTGCTTGCAAGGGTTTCGGTCTGCAATCTGGTTTGCAATTCTCCACCTTTGAGACTGTGGATGGCAACTCTTCCGCTTTCAATTGCAATACAGGCCTGTTGTTTGAACTGTGGAATCAATGAATCATCTAAGCTGACAGCTACCAATGGTTTTAGACACAGGGACAAAGCTATGCATGGTTTTGTAAAATTGGATGCAGAAAGAAAGCTAGTTTTCCGAGAAGTTGTGCAGAATTTCAATGAAAACCTGCCACGGGATCATAACTTGAAAGTGTATGCTAAATCCCAAGTTTCTGTTGAGCCAATGGAGCAACGATTCTCCACTGGTACTGAAACTGAAGAAATAGGCAAGGTATCAACTTATCTATTTAGGACAGAAATTGGGGACGTGGTAAATGTCTTTGTTAGAAAGAGAAATGCCAAGTACACTGTGAATATTGAAGTTCCATCTTTATACCTGTCTAGCAGTGATAGAAGACTATTACTGCGTTGGGGCATGTATAGAGCTGATTCATCCTGTTTCGTGCCGTTAGACTTCAAAAGTTCAACCCCAAATGACACAACTACCACCCTCGAAACTCCGCTCATTCAGACTTCTTCTGGCAGGTTTACTCTCGAATTGGAGTTTGAGGCTAAACAAATCCCTTTCTATTTCTCATTTATTTTGACTTCTCCAGCAGATGCTAATGTGAGTGATATGGAGATAAGAAGCCATAGGAAGACAAATTTTTGTGTCCCAGTTGGTTTTGGTCGAGGTTATCCTGGTCCATTGGGTCTCACCTTTTCTAATGATGGATCCATGAACTTTGCCATTTTTTCAAGAAATGCAGAGAGTGTGGTTTTATGCTTGTATGATAACACCACAGCTGAAAAACCTGCTTTGGAGCTTGATCTAGATCCATATGTCAATCGATCAGGTGACATTTGGCATGTGTCATTTGGAAGTGCATGGGCTTTCGTGAGCTACGGTTATAAATTTAAGGGGAACCTTCTGCTGACAAACAAAAATAACTTTGATGAAGGGCATGTCCTGCTGGATCCATATGCTAAGGTCATTGCGAAATCTATTCCTAATAATCATGGAACAGGGTTGAAGTGTCTTGGAAGACTATGCGAAGAACCTGCTTTTGACTGGGCTGGTGATGTTCGACCTGACTTAAGTATGGAAAAACTAGTGGTTTATCGGTTGAACGTGACGCGTTTTACAGAGCACAAGTCCAGTCAGCTACCAACTAATATAGGAGGCAGCTTTTCAGGTTTGACAGAGAAGTTGGAGCATTTTAAAGATCTGGGTGTGAATGCAGTTTTATTAGAGCCCATTTTCCCATTTGATGAGCAAAAGGGTCCATATTTCCCTCACCATTTCTTCTCACCAATGGATTGTTTTGGACCTTCAGGAGGCCCTGTATCAGCTGTCAATTCCATGAAAGAGATGGTGAGGAAATTTCATGCCAACAGAATAGAGGTCCTACTGGAAGTTGTTTTCACCCATACTGCTGAGGGTGAAGCTCTGCAAGGAATCGATATCTCATCTTATTATCATGTAAATGAGGTTGAGGATTTGGAAGCCAGAAATGCTTTGAATTGTAACTACCCTATTGTGCAACAACTGGTATTGGATAGTCTTCGGTACTGGGTGACTGAGTTTCACATCGATGGTTTTTGTTTCATAAATGCATCATCTCTCTTGCGAGGGTTCAGTGGTGAATACTTATCTCGCCCACCTTTGGTTGAAGCAATTGCTTTTGATCCACTACTTTCGAAGACCAAGATCATTGCAGACTGCTGCGACCCTCATGGCATGGCACCAAAGGAAACTCGTTTTCCTCATTGGAAGAGATGGGCAGAAGTAAACACAAAATTCTGTAATGATGTAAGAAACTATTTGAGGGGTAAGGGTCTTCTCAGTGACCTTGCTACACGGCTTTGTGGGAGCGGGGACATCTTCTCGGATGGACGAGGCCCTTCATTCTCTTTCAATTTTATTTCCAGGAATTCTGGACTTCCTCTTCTGGACCTTGTTAGTTTCAGTGGTGTTGAGTTAGCTTCAGAACTGAGTTGGAACTGTGGGGAAGAAGGACCTACAAATAAAACTGCTGTACTAGAAAGACGACTTAAACAAATTCGTAATTTTCTCTTTATCTTGTTTGTTTCACTGGGCGTTCCTGTTCTTAATATGGGAGATGAGTGTGGACAATCCACGGGTGGTTCCCCTGCATACGGTGACAGAAAAGCTTTCGATTGGAATGCACTGGAAACAGGTTTTGCTACTCAAACCACACAATTTATCGCATTTTTAAGTTCATTTAGGAAGAGGCGTAGTGACCTTCTTCAGAAGAGGAACTTCTTGAAAGAAGAAAATATTGACTGGTATGAGAGTGATCAAACTCCTCCAAGATGGGAAGATCCGTCCCGCAAATTCCTTGCCATGAGGTTGAAAGCAGACGAAGATGAAGTGAACCAACCAGGGGATGAATCTTCTCATTCATGGGGAGACTTATTTGCTGCCTTCAGTGCAGCTGGTCATT
The DNA here is from genome assembly GCA_020226455.1 of Prunus salicina. Classification (NCBI taxonomy): domain Eukaryota; kingdom Viridiplantae; phylum Streptophyta; class Magnoliopsida; order Rosales; family Rosaceae; genus Prunus; species Prunus salicina. The sequence goes on from CM035347.1 coordinate 24,719,792, forward strand.
CAGAGACACTTGTTCTGCCTCCACCCCCGGAAGGTATGGGATGGTGCCGTTTGGTCGACACAGCTCTTCCATTCCCAGGTTTTTTCTCTACTGATGGTGAGCCCGTCGTTCGGCAAATGGTGGGTTTATTTGCATATGAAATGAAGTCTCACAGTTGTGCTCTATTTGAGGCCAGAAGCTTGTAACTTTGTTAGTTGATCCATATTCAATTACATTGTGGAATATTATTATTTCGTTGGTTTACTTTTGATAGGATACTTAGATAATAAGATCATTAAGTGCAGTATAGTAGCACATAGGGCACTGCTGTAAATTCCATGTAAATTCAACAGCCTTTCCTGTAATTTCAATGCCTTCAATTTTTAATTAAAGCAATAAAATAATTATTCAGGAAATTCGTCTTTTCTTATAGGGTTAATTTCAGTTTGGTACCCTGAAGTTCAAGGTACCAAACTGAAATTAACCCTTTCTTATATACCAAGTGGAATCAGCATGAGTGGTTCTGACATTGAATCTTTGATCGTTTGAAAGCCAAAAGCCAAAAACCAAAGGCAAATACACAATGTCCTTGCATATAAGAGTTTTGTACTCGAATAATTACTTATGGAATCCTGTAACTGACTGAAGAGCTTATTGCTGCCATAACAGGGGATCTAACTGCAACAGCCCCCTCTCCCCAAAGAAAAGAAAACCTTTAGCAAGAAAAAGAAAAGGCTACAAAAACTAAAACAAAAATAAAAACGCAATATTGCTACCACTTCAAATTAATGGCCAGGTCTAGTATAGCTTCTACTAAGCGTATGGCCCGCTGCTTCTCCTGCTGCTTCAACCTACTTGCAATGGACTCAGCATCAAGCCCTTGTGCATTTTGTACTTCATTTTGCTCGGCCCTAACCTCTTGTAGCAATGCATCAACTTCTCTGACAAAGTCTACCCTCAATAGAACATCATCAGCTTCAAGTGGTAACCGGAGTGGTCCCTGATGCTGATGGAGGATAGCCGAATAAAAAAAGTCAGAAATGACGAAATTAAATTAACAATTACATAACCTTGTGGACAACATCATCTATTAAAGAGTTGAATCAAAATCATCTGTGAATAGTTAAATTTATTTAGGAACAGAAAAGTTGTGTCCAACAATGTTCACTTGCATTCTGAAGTGTAATAACAATCTATACTAACTCCAATATTATCTCATTATGGTATTCCCTAGAAAGAATGATAGGGTGGGTCAGAGTAAATGGGACTTCAATCGTCTCATTCCTTTTGAACTTGCTTAAATAGCCAACAGTACAACCCCCACCCTTTTTTAAAAAGCTTATACCAAAAATTCCCGAGAAAGAAACCTTCACAAGATAGAATAATGTAACACTAACAAAGACTGAACCTAAAAGAGGAAATCTGAAAACAACTCAATCATAAGCCTGCAATATGCATATTTGCAGCATACCTTATCAATATCAAATCCTTCTGGAACGAGAATGCTAAATGGATCCTCTCGTGGAAAAGTATCAACCATGCGCTTTTTGCATTCCTTCAGCCATCCTTCACCATCATACCCATCATGCATATTCAAAAGATCATTGAGCAGTCTCATGGCAGGAGTAGCCTCCCGTTTCAAAATCTCAGCCTAAAATGTCGAGTAAAACTTAGATTTTGTGATTTTCTTTCCAAGAATGGAAAAAAGAAGCAAATAAGATTATACATAAAGAGCTTAGGGGGTATAAAGGCTAGTTTAAACTAATTCTGCAAGATATTCTAGGCTGAAACCGTTCAGTAATCACAACAGCTCAAAATTATCCCACTAGTAACGAAATCAAAAGAATAACAAGTTAACAGCTGTTTCCAAAATGCTAAAATCAACAATTTCATAGCTAGAACTTAGAATAGGATGAGAGCAACTCATACCTCAACCCTTCTGTATAACAAATCAAGACTTCTAATAACATCCTTTTCTTCCTGTAAAAAGGTCATAAATACCTAAAATCAATAAGCTGGAAAGAGGAAAGAGAACAATGAGGAAATGTGAGAGAGTAACGAGGAAAATGTTATTATAGGTTATCTATAACAGTAGACTAATCCGAAACTACTCGTTAGTTTGAGTTTGCTGATCTCAAGCTATCAGCAAGGCTGGCCAGTTTATTGAAGACAGCTACTAACTTATAGGATATGAAAATAGCATCTTCATTTCTAGCACTAAATCAGTCTTTTAATAACTATCCTATACCAATCTTGTGAAAAGAAATATATTACAGTTTCTTGACCAGAATTTTGATATTATTTTCCATTGCAAAGCTTTGAAATCTGAGCTAATGATGCTTAAAACCATAGACTCACATACGCTACTGAAGATAAATGTTGCTATGCCAGGCATTAGACTGATTAACAGGAAAATGTTAAAGATATTCCACGATCAACTTACATCACGTCGAGCGAGGTCAAGACGATTCCATATGACCATCAAAACAAGTTCAGTCAATTCTCCTTTCTCAGCAGCTTCCTCAATTTTCTGCATATATTATATGATGAACATCAATTAACCCACAGTCTGAGCTGAAGTAGGAAATTTCAATAAAGCATACATAAGGAATTGAAAGTGTTCACGGTTTCTGATATTACCTCTTCCACTTCTTCGGCCGCTCTGATAAAGCTGGAAATCAATTTCCGAGCTTTCCGAACATCTTCTTCCGGATAACCCTTCAATCTCATGCCAATTTCGCGATACTCTTCAACCTTTCTTTCCTCCTCTTCGTCTTCCTCTTGACGTCTTTGATGCAACTCCTTCGTTTTCTCCCTTTGCCGAGCTTGCCATTCCTAATTTAGAAAAGCTTACTTCCAGTTCCAGCTTCCAAAACTAAAAATATGCTAACAAATAATATTGAATTTGGCAAAACAGAGCAAAAACAGAACACATCTTCATACAAAAATTCATGTTATCTGATTCTAAACGAGAAAAATATGAAATTTGGATACCCATTTGGCCAATTAAGGATAAAGGGCACTTACATCGTCGTAGTACTCTTTGGGAAGACCTTCTAACAGTGGCTCTTCCTTGTTCATGCTCTTCCTCAAAACTGAAATAAAAAAACCCAGAAAACATACAACTTCAGGAAGAAAAAATTGAAAACCAAGTGATGTGAGAGCACTGAAAGGTTATCAAATTAATAGTATGTGCCTGTTTTAGGTGCATGTTTGGGCTTGAAAGGAGAGGGCCAGAGCCTTCCATGAGATGAAGATGATGACGCAGGTGAGAGTGGAAGCGCTGTGCACGTTAGCGGGAACACCCTTGCTTCCATTTCTCTTTGTTTTCACTCACCGACTCTTTACTGAGCCAGACTCTGAGTGTTCTCGGTGTTTGCCAACTTTATGTTCGGAAACATTTGGTAACTCTAAAAATAGAAGCGATATTCTACTTTAAAATACAAGCTATAAATTAAAAAGACAATACTAATGTATTTTTGTATTGACAAAAAAAAAAAAAAAAAAGTGAATTTTTTTTAAAACCGCATATTTCTATAGAGTACTATAAACTAGAGTACAATATTCAATTTATGCCACTTTTAAACTTCTTTTTTTGGCAGTAAATGATCCTTGAAATAGAAATTTCATAAAAAAAAAATTATAAAAAATTAGTGGTGTTGTTCAAAAATTTTAATTTTAATTTTAAACCTAGTCAAGTTTACAATTATTAAATATTAATTATTATGTATATATAATGAGGCCCAAGTTCCACTCCACTAGGCTCATCTTCTATGTAGTACATGTGGGAAGACTCACACTTATAAGGAGTAGAGACTTTCTCTCATTTTCCAATGTGGGAGTCAAGTTCATGTATTTCATTCAAACTCCAACACGTAGTTGATATTATCAAATCATGTTGTGACTTGGATTTAAGGTTTGGAGACTAAAATCCATTTTTTGAATACTGAAATAAATTTTAAAATATTTTTGGGTACTTAGCCTAATTTTCTAGGGTTTTTAAATAATCAAAACTATTTTTAAAATAATTTTAGAAATTATAACTAATTTTTTAATGCACAAAATAATTCAAAATAATTAATTACTATTTATTAAGTAATTTATAAAACTAATTAAAATATTTAAATACTAAATATTCAATGAAAAAAAATAACTAAAAGCTAATTATTAATTAAATAAAACTAAGACATTACTCAATTAAAAATATTTAAGTAATTAGCTATTCCGAAGAAAATTTTGTCCCGATGAAAATTAAAGTAAAAAAAGAAGTCCATTTTAAAAAAAAGACTATGATATACTTTTGAATTTTTAAATAGTGTAGCCGTGCGGCTATACTATTAAAAGCAATATTTTAAGCGTATAGCCGAGCGGCTATACGTTTTAAGTAAATTCGAATATTTAGAGAGTATAGCCTACTCGAATACGTATTTAAATAAATTAGAATATTTAAAGCGTATAGCCGCGCGGCTATACTTTTAAAATATTTGAATACATCTTTAAATACATTCGAATATTTAAAGAGTATAGCCGAGCGGCGATACTCTTTAAATATATTGGAATATTTTAACAGTATAACCGCCTGGCTATACTATTTAAAATTCAAAAGTATATCATTTTCTTTTTCTTTAGGTCAATAAATATTTGTTTTTTTTTTTGTAATTAAATAATATCTTGCCCTTATTTAATTACTTTCATTAGTAATTATGTTTAATTATTATTAGTGAATTAAATAGTATTAATTATTGTAAATTAACTTCAAAATAATATTAATAAAAAAAAAATTAACTTATTTCTTTGAAGTCTTGCGCATTGACCTTGTGTTCAAATTGATTATAAAAAATATAAAAAAGTTGTGCCGTCAAATTCCAGTGAAGAAAAATACAGTATTTAGGATGCCCATCGAGTTATAAGCTCATTAAGCCAACACCCTAAACATTCTTTGTGATTTGCCAGAAAGCATCTTTCATTGATCACATCATTTTTTACCATTTCAAGTTATATATAGAAGCATAAAAACAAATATATTTTTTTTTCCCAAAAGAAAAATCCTGCTTGAAATTTACATGAATAAGCTACATTTTCTCCCAAAAAATAATCTTATATATAGTTATATAATCCCAATCTCTACATCTCAAGAAGGATATCATACAAGACGACATACACAAGCCAGCCAGTCAGTCGTCTTCTTAAACCTCGCATTCAATGGCTAGCTCAGCTGCTGCGCCCATGGCCCCTACCCCGCCAAGCCCCAGCAGGGCCAGAGCCAATTCCTCCTCATTCAACCGCCTAAGCTCCTTGCTGAGCCTCTTCAACACTTCCACATCAACTTCCAGCACCCACTTCTGCGTGCAAGCCACCATCAAGCTCACAAACCCAGATACATATGCCCGCCACATGGCCCAATCACAACCCAGTGATATTTTCCCATCCAGTGCGCTAGCCAGAAATTCTAAATGCGCCCCGAGAACTTTTGGCCTCCGCTTTGATGCCGGCGTCACCGAGTCCACACCCCAAGCGAATGTCCCGCACAGCACTGCGAAATATGCAAGGGCATAGCCACCCAGCATGGCAACCATGCCTCCAGATTCTCTGCCTTCCTGATCCAAACCATGCGTGGAGATGAACCAAGAAGGTAGAGTTTCTTTGATCAAGGACTGAACTAAACTAGACCCACCAGATATCCAAACTAAAGTGGCTCCAAGTGTAGCTGCGATCCTGACTCGTGCCATTGCCGCGGCAAGAGAAACCTGGCCATATCTCATCCCATGCTTGGTCTTCTTCAATCTGTCCACTCTATCTCTGGGCAACCCACAACTTGCAATGTCTCGAACGGAGAACATTAAAAGAGAGAGCACCTCTTCCGTCATGAACATTACATCCCTGACGGACCGATGCACACGTAGGTAAAGAATTCCGGGGGCAACAGGAGTGATCCCACCAGAGAAATGGGAACCAAAGCCATGGCCAAGGAGAGCACCCACGCTGCCATTACTGTAAGCGTGGGAGGAACTTAGCCCGAGAGTGGATGTAAAGCAGCTCTTGAGAAGCTGGACCACTGCATCACCATTGTGGTGGAACACAGTTTGAGACGCAGAAAACACAAGGTAGTCACTCCAGCGCTTTACCTTCTGGGCCCACAGTGAGGCAAGGATGGGCATGCATGGCCAAGGGCAACCAGCAGCTAGGGAATTCAGTGCTGGCCCAATCAGGGTTAGGGCACGCTCAGAGGCTCTATCAAGTTTATAAGTTATCGTGAGACTAACGAGGGCAGCAAATGGTAAGGGAAGCGTAGCTGGAGCGCTCCCACCTGCAAGCAATAAAGTAAAGGTATAACAGTGTTAACAGGATAACTATCAGAAGTTAACAACTTAAATCTCAACCAAACATATTCTCATTTTTCATCACGAGAGTACAACTGACATATGGAGATCTTTCATTTTTCAACCATAACAGGCATCTGGAAAAACAAAAAAGTTCTTTCAAAAAGATCTTTCATTTTTCAATCATAACATACCTACTGCAAGGCTAGGAACATCAACACCAGTAGCAGCTAGGATTTTTTTTATCTGCTGCTCAACAAGTGATAAATTTGCAGCAGGGCTTGGCCAATCAGTTCCATTCATACAAGCTGGCTTCCATATTCCCCTTGTTACTTCAGCTGAAAAATAGCTTACCATGGTTGCCAAAGTTGCTGGAAGATAATCAGCAAGCTCCTTCAGTCCTGAGATAAAGCATGTAACAAAGTTAACAAACCTTAACCAACTTTACAACTTTGTCACAGGAATCTCACAGTCCTGCTTTTCTATTAATCCGTAAAGAGAGTTCAACAAACCTGTAGCCAGTTCACGGGGAGAAAGTCTTCCATGGGCACAAGCAGTAAGAGCAGCATCAAGCACAAATGGAGTTGCTTCGAGGATATCCCACGCTGGCACCTTGAGTCTAATAGAGGACTCATCCGTTCCCGACGCAGATGAATTACTACTACCTGACGTCGCAGGAGTCAAAGGCTGACTACTTCTATTTATTTTTCTAAACATCATGGTTAGTAGTGCATCAACAATCTGATGAACAGGAGTCCCAGGTTCAAGCCCAGAGAGGGTGGAACAAATACATTTTTGATGCTGCTGGTACCAGAGTTTCAATTTTGGAAAGCGATCCATGGTAATGGTTTCTGAAGGGAAGGTTATAAATTTTGAAACTCTTCTGCTTTTGATTCGATCCATGGGAGAATTACCAAAGGATGCTAATCGAGAGTTTCGAAGCACCAATAGGTATTCTGGACCAACTTGGTTTCCCACAGTTGGCAAGTCCCCCATCATGTGTTCAAGAGGTGGATGATCAAATCTCCATAACCTCAATAGAAGTGTAAAAGCATTTGCGAACACTGCATGGCATGAGAGTTCTTCCCCTGTTGTAGGGGTCCATGAGATATTGGGAACGCTTGACCCAAAAACTTCGCAAATGGGCATCAACGCAGCTGCAAGTAGTGGAACCTAGATTTGAATGGCAAATAACATTAGTTGTAGTAAAAAATGACGGCTTTGAAAAAAATTTCATTCCATTACACAGAAGACCATTTGCTATCTTAACTATATCAATAAGGGCTCTGCACTGTTCTTTTCTTTAAATTCCATAATTCATTGATGGAATGGACCCCTTTAAGCATATCACCTGTTCCTTTTCACTCCAAATTATTAGGAAATTACTAACTCTATCAGCACTAGGCCATATTCAAACTAAGGCCCGCCCAACACCCACCTGCCCCTTGAATTCTACAGGCAAGATCTAGAATAATATCTTGTGAGTTGATTGTCAGTTTTGAAAGTTTAAGAGTCTTGAATCTTGCTTCAGGTGCTACAAATTCTAGCCACATTATGAAATTAATATTATAACGTATTATAAATGCCTTTCTACAACCTACTTTTTATAGATTTGGAAATATAATAATTCAAAAGGTTCTTTGGCCCTTTTCTTGTCCACAATATATGGATGATAATTTAGTGTATATGAGGACTTGTATTATGTGAGGATAGTGTCTTCTTAAATTTAGCACCGGAAAATATTTGATCTTAACGCCACAATAACATACAGATATCAGGCAGGAAATGTTTTTGAAAATTTAACATACCAATCCAAGTAAGGAGAAAATCTGTACGGTATCTATAGATGATACCCCAACCAGAAGAACATTAAAGAATGAAGCATAGCTGATCAAATGGCTATCGCTCCCTGAGTAATCTGTAGGAACTGGAGGCGACAGCAAATTTATAATGAAAAGACAGATGTGCTCCTGCAAACAACAAATAACTACATAAGACCAACATTCAGGGAGAGTAAAGGCAATCAGAGGGAGGGAGGGAAGGAAAGACCCTACCTGTATATTCCATCCACGAATAAGAGAAGCCCCACAAAGGATGGTAACAGCAGATATCTTCTCCTCATCTGAACCATTGACTGCAATCTCATATATTTTCTCGATCTCTGCTAAGCTTCCATCAAATCCATAGCTTAAATTCAGTTGCCATACCACTGGGTAAATTTACAAAAAAGAGCATCTGATATACCTGGCTTCAGGAAAAAGAAGGGTGTAACTGAAGACCAGGTCATTACGTCATGAAAAATTAGGATACTTTAGTTATTATTTGGTACGTACAGTTATGAGTTAAACAGTGATACAAACTCAAAATCATTGACCCCTAATAAATGAATCCAGCATATAGGACTCATGTTTATACAGTGTTACTCGTTTTCCCTCAGAACCGGGACTGTTTAACATCCATCTAGGTCAACTAATGTACCATAGCATTATCAGGCAAATGCTTATGCAATAAAAGGTTTCTGGAATTTCTAGTATGGGTTGTACTCTTCTATATCTTTCAATAGAAATTTCTAACTACTAGTAGAGCCAGACCATTTACTGAAATTTCAAGATTGAGTCTACCAATGTTCGGCATATCTCATTCTAGCTTGTTGCAAACATGCACGCACGCACGCCTGGTCATCACCACCCCCTTCCCTTTGGAATTGAGAAAAAAAAAATATACGCACACGCACACACACGTTGTAGTAATACAATTAGCAGCATACCTAGAAGCAGGAGTGGCAACCAAAGCATTAACCAATGATGGAGTTAGAGGTGACCCCTTCATTATCGAAGACCAACCAGGCACTTGGCCAGGCATTTGGCCAGGCACATTACGTAGTACTTGGCTGCTACGTGCACTCACATAGCCTGGCCAGAAATATGCTGATGTGTCGAGGAGATTCCGAGCAATACAAGCCTCAACAATCAGATGCCGTAAGTTTCCCACTGTAAGTGCAAAAGGAAAAATCAATTGATCTATAAAAAAGAATTAAAGAAACATCAACAAATGAAAGGTCTTAACACATGAAGACTCAAATCTGAAGCTATGTTATACCCTCCCAATCTAAAAATCCATCATTAATCAAATTGCAAATCTGAAGGAAAAATTAATTGCTTACTGCAATTTATTGGCACGTCATTCACACTAACAGATTCATAGTATCCATTACTGACTGTAAGGCCTGATCTGTACATTATAGCCTTGGCTGCAGCTTGATTGACCACCGAACAAACAGACTGAGGTGGAGTCAATAAGGTCTCATAATCACCCAACCGCTGTAAGCACATAATTAAACCCTCGCGACGCTTTCCTGGAGCTTGTTCCTTTCTTTGGTTAGTACGATCCCCTTCGATTTCCTCCATCAGCTGAGCTTCCTCTTCTTCAATAATATTAGTCACTGCAAGTGTCGTAATAGACAACAACATGCATAAGCAGGTATCAAGACGAGGGACAGGTCCTTCTCTGGGATCCCTTTCCTATAAAACAAGGGAAAAGGTCATAATAGGTCAATCTGGTTAACAACTGAAACAGAGCATATAAAGCTTAAGAATAAAGCTTGCTAAGATCTAATCACAAGCAATTCCTTCATTCAATTAAGCTGGTTATTTAGAGACACCCATATATTATATACAGGATGTATCTGAACATACATCAATTGAGCCTTTCATGTTTCAACATTTTACTTCTGATTCATCACACATAGCAGCTACTTCAACTCCATCCCATATTCCAAATTTCTAGTATCTCCATGAAACAAGTAGATGATTTGGATTATGATCAATATTTTCAAATCCCCACCCCCAAAAACAAAACAAAAGGAGCTTATCTAGTGTTTTTAAATCACTCAAAGCTGAGCCAAAATAACTACCATTTTTTTAATTCCAAGCTACAGAATTGCAAACCACATGGGTTGGACTCCAGATGAGCCAAGCCCTTGGATGCCCTAACGTGTTTACGTAAATAAGGGTTTGATGTCAGCTTGAGGTAACCTGATGAGCCTGCTCAAAACTTGAAATCAAACTTTTTTGATGCATCATATCAGTTCGTACACATATATCACATATGCATAAATATTGTGGTGGGTGTTTAGGGAGTGATCCAGGCAAACATTGGCATTTGAAAACCTTATCCAGTAAAAACTTATATCTCTAGATATGCCTCTTCTATTTGCAAAACTGAAGTGTGTGTGTGTGTGTGTGTGTGTGAAAAGCATTGTGTATCATCCTTTCCAGCACACAACAAGACATCAATCGATCTTTAAAGATATATATTTCTAAACTAGTCAGCATCAATTCTTACTCTCTGAACAAGTCGAAGGGCTGCAATCCATAAACCTAAAAATGCATTGTGCCATGTGGTGCTATTAACTGCCTGCAGAGCCTTTACTAAACCTGCAACATTAACTCAGATCAACATCTCTGACTAAAAGAACTAGAATCTTATCAGCTTGCAAGACAGAAAGATTACTGTAAAAGAATTGGCCGCACCAGTAAGGGTTTCAACGGCACTAATTATTGCTACTTCTGATCCATCCATAGCATCTTCCAGAAACAGATCAATGGGAAGCCAAAAAGCAGATGAACTCACTCCGTGAGATTGACTAGCAGAAGACCTCAGAGACCCAGAAGACAATACTGCATGAAAATCTTGCCGTGAAATGATTTTGCATTCCCGAGTCAGAAGTCGACGTGTATCAGATGTCAACTGCAGAAGGGACTCTGGAGTTATATGTTTCAAAGTCCTCAAAACTGATGAGTTTGCTGCAAGCACTTGCATTTTCTGAATGAAACCTCCCCAATGTGACGGCCTAAAAAGAAGAAGGATGACATATTTGGCATCTTCATTCAATAATACTTTTCAAAACTCTAACATGAGATTTTAAACTAGTCAAACTACAATACACCCATGCTTACTAAAACTGCTGTTTTCCCACTTCTCCCTCACAAACACGACATGATTAACATTAAGATGCACACAAAGAAAAAAAAAGGTAAATGAATATAACAAAAAATTAGGTCCTTACAAATTTCGGCGTGTCAAGCACAAAATCCTTGAAGTTACTTTGTTTTGCAGAAACTCTACAATTATCTCAATAGCCATTGCAGTATTTGCTTTCTGCAAGCCTTCATTTTGCTCACTTCTCTTCTCATTAAAGCAATCATGACCATCTATTTCCATATCTTCTGGCCTGGTAGACCATCTATACTTCTTATCTGGGGTAAGTTCCAGCAAACCTTCATCATCTAATGAGGCATCAAGTAACTGCCATATGATCGAAAAGACAAACTCAACAATAACAACTCCAGGTTCACCCACTTGAAGGCCATACAGTTGGGAAAGATGCAGAACATCATCAATGGATTTTATGATCCTGTAATTGCATCAAGACATAAGTTAAAAATTATTTTGTGAGCATAAAACAGCAAATTATCTACTGACAGAAAAAAAAAACAAAAAAAAAGGAAAGAAATTACCATATATGCACTATTGTACGACAAAAAAGAGAAAAACTGAACCTTACTTTTGACAATTTGGTCCATTCAATTGTGAAGCAAATAAAAATGTATGTCTCTTAAGAAGTTCCATGTAAAGTCTATATGCTGCAGGGTGAAGTTGCCGATTTGGAACAACCCTGTATTAAACAATAATAGCATTAAATGCAAACTTTAACCAATAAAAATAAGCATATGTATAAAAATAGTGGATAATGGAACATCAAAAAGTGTAGAGAACAGGGGAAAAAAAAAAAAGAGGACCCAATCTATAGTGTAAGACAGAATATAGTAAGTGCAAATGTTGAAGACGATATATTTAAGGTATAAGATCCATCACACTAGATAGCACATACTTGAATTACAATATCTTTTCAAACCACCATCCGAGATATAATGAAGCATATTCAATGGGATATTACTGACTATTAAAAGTAACTCAGGCATTTCGCGCGAAGCCATCCCTAAATATTACCATACAGTTAAGTTGGATTAACTAATTTGCCTAATTTATGTATGTAATGTACCTAACCACAGTACGACAAATATTAGAACCATTCAAAGAGAAGGACCACACTGTAGGATTTCGGTAACTAATCAGATATTTCATCTACTATAAAACCTTTGAACCCCATAAACAATCAACTTCAGTACACTATCAAAATCACTAAACAAAATAAATAGTTACTTTAACATAATAATGATGATTAGAAATAAGAAAATGACAGTAAAAGCACGATTTGTGAGGGAGTGAGGGGTGAGTACTTGGTAGAGAGCAGAGCAAGAACAAGCATGGGAGGGACGATCTTGACGGTCAGGGCCTTCTCGAGGAACTTCCACGTGATGGGCACGTGATTGGCCCAGCAGATGTGGGAGACGAGGAGGTGCGCGAGCTCGACGGAGGGCAAGGCCACGCCGGCCGAGTTGAGGCTGTTGCTGAGCTGAACCGCCCAGAGGAGCGGGTCGCTGTTCTTGTCCTGAGCGGACTTGGTGAGCTGGAGCACCGTGTCCCATAGATGGCTCAGCGGTTGCTGTACGGACACCGCCATCATCGTCTTCTAGATTTCGACTGGAGAGGAATTAGGGTTCATTACAGGGAGAGAATCTGAGCCTTTTTCTTTTGTTCTCCTTTGCTCCCTTGGATTCTGAATTGTGTAATAGTGTTTGGAGACTCAACTGAGAGGAAAAGCTTAAAAGTCAGTTCAGGAGGCGGGTATATGTTCACCGTTGACTTGACTGGCAAAAGATATCAAAATCAAATACGTGTCTTTCTGAAATGCGAAGAAGAGGGTTTATGTTGTTTCTCATATATCTATCTTTTGATTGAATTTGGATGGGAAATGCTAGCTAACTACCCTTTTGTTGTAGGTTTCCTTTCTATTTTCTCTCTCTTATTCTCGTCCTGCAATGTGGTTTGATGATCGTAGCTGTCTTATTTATCCTTTTAGATCAACATTTAATAATTATTTTTGACAAAATGAACTAAATAAATAGAATGTTTATTAAACACTAAATTAGCACACTATTGACCGAATGGTTAAACAATTTCCGATTTGAATGATTTTTGTGGTTAAATGATCTCGAAAATGAAAGGTCTGGAACACCAACAACATGGAAAAATATGAAGGAAAAAAGGAAACATACAAATGGAATGGATCTAGCAATTCCCAATTTGGATTTGATTCTGCATACAAGGGAAAATTGAAAATGGAGATCATCGCATATTGAATCTTAATTCATTGGCCCCCAAAAAACATTATGATTGGTTGAACAGTAGTCCTCTGATTTTTTTCTTTTTTGGGTTAACTTTTTTCGGAATAGAATTTGCATTTGCTTTGCTATTACTATTACCTTAGGATGCTACAAGCCCACAAGTGGTTGCTAATCTGACAACTGAAATGGCTAGTTGGGCCGTAAATACTGACAGAGGCCCAACCCTCCTTTTTCGGTTTACACGTATACCCACCTTGCAAATTACTAACTCACCCTCTTAACCTTCAAGCATCTCATCACGTGCACCACACCACACCACAGAGCAGAAGCTCTGTACTCTGTAGGGAATCACACAGATAAAATCTACCCCAAAACCCAAGCAGCAAAATCATGTCATGAAATTATATCCATAGATTTGAAATCTAAATGCAAATGCAAATCCTCTCTCCCAAACCAAACGGGGCCTTAGTGAATTTGCATCATTTCACCATCCGAGACCGATGACGAAAAAGGAGGCATGAACAAACTTATATAACATTAAGGCATGACCCCCTAACAAGATTCCTACTACATATGTGCGATGGTACCCTTGCTCAGAATCTCCAACAGCTTCAGACTTGTAATTCCCACATATATTCCTACATGTGATGTTTCTGTCATTCCTGCGGTATGTGAACGAAAATTGCAATAACTTGACTTCAAGTGAGAATCTAATGCTGAGGTTGCATTGCTTGCACTGAATCCAGGCACCAACATTTGTAGTTTGGTCTCGACATTTCATAAAGCTCATCGAGCGTCATCTTCTCAAGTTTGTCAGTTTCCCAAGAATCAAAACTTCCAGGGATGTCTTTTGCACACAGCATAGCAAGTGAAGCCACATTGCCTTCTTTCTGATGATCTAGCGCACAGAACCTTTTGTAGAGTCTCATAGCAGACACACAATCTTCATAAGGATCATGAAAACCTGACTGGATATCATACCTGTAAAACCAAAGCCTCATGACACTAAATATTCAATGGAGCACTTAAAACTAGAGCCTGCTTCTTCAAGCAAATAACATAGAGACTAAAAAAGTAAAAATCTGAGAAGAAGAATAACTTGCCCTAGATATGTTCTGGTGAGGTACTTGAGCGGGTGGCTAACCAGATTTGTTTTCATCAGAGGATGGTAGTTTGCAGTATCCCTGCATATAAAATAAGTAACCATCAAGCATCTAGAGAGGCAACAGAGAACAGGCTTCTTTGCTCAATCTATGTCAAATAGATGCCATATTAAAGCTGGTCCTTTATGCAAAATTTCATCATGACTAAGGCCATAATCTTGACTGGCCTGAATGAAAGGTACAGCCATAAACGCAATTGTCCAAGAAACAGTGACACCATCTATCTTACATATACACAAAGCAGCCCAAACACTATGGCCTATATAATAAAGAAAGGGACTGAAGAGAAGAATAGGAGTGCATATAAAAACCAGAGCATAGCATGACATGATAGTTCAATCAGATCTAGAAAAACTATAGAAACACTGTGCTCATGATTCACATATCTCAAGAAGAGGATTACAGAAGAAAACAGAAACTCTTGTACCTCAGCAGGTAATCAGGATAGTTTATTCTCAAGCAATCCAAATCATTCTCTAAACTATGCCCCACAAGAAGCTTGGTCTTTCCATTATACAAAATTTGCAAAACCTTATCTTGCACCTTTTGGAGTGGCATGCCATCTCTGAGATGCTCTTCTGTTAACCCAGTAACTTCATATCTGGAATGGAAACATTGTCAACACGTGGGAATGATCAGAGGCCTATTCTCAAAATTCTTGTAAGAAATCAAAGATGAGAAACATAACACACTAGTACCTGTAATTAACGACAGGATATTGGGGCTGCACATAAGTGTGGAAGAGGATAGTCTCGTCTTCATCAATCAGGCACACCCTTGCACACAGGTCCAGTGATCCATCACTTCCACCAGCAACCATTTCACAATCCAGAGCAATTGCTTCCGTACCATCTCCAACGTGATATTCGTTGCTGGAGTTTATATCATGTTTAAATTCTTCACATCGCTCCATCATTGTTACCTGCAACACTTCGACTGAAAATATAAGTGATGTATGTGCATATCTTATATACGGTTGCAGCTAAGAATATCTTTAATGGGTAAAAAGGGTAAAAGATTCAGAATACTGGAAGCTGACAAGTTTCCCAATTCCATACAGGACGCTTGATGTTCAACTAATCAACTTACCAGAGGTACAGGTGCAGATAGGCGACACATATATTTATGCGCGCTCAGAGAATTAGGGCAATCAAAAATCTTCAAACATAGATCACAACCTTGTTCAGAGAAAACCCTCTTGCAATTTTCTTTTGCCACTGGTCCTAAATCATAGCAACCAGGGAAAGGATATCAAACAACAAGCAATCTTATAGATGAATCAAAACGACTACGCAATGATCTGATCAATTACAATGCAACACGGAATTACATCTTACCAGTGACATGCTCCCTCTGTGATTCAAAAGATTTGAAGTGCTTTTTACACACTCCACATCTAGGCTGATGAACTGAATGGAACGAGACATTAATGTGCTCGACAAGATGTTCCTTTTTCTTATACTGCTTGTAGCATGCAGCACATTTGTACCTGCAAAGCTCACAGGTCAAGAATCTTTTCAAAATATTCAACAACAAAAAAATCACATGTCGCATTGTGTAATACCTAATAGCACAGTTTGTCCACTAGTTTTGCAATTGTTCTTAAATATTCAAGTTCAGATACATTACTATAGCAGGACAATTGGGATTAATTAAGTGAAATGAACCCCAAGGAAGATTTGTTTCCAAAATCAAAGGAAATTTATTTCCAAATCAAGAAAAACACTTCGATAAAACTAGAATCAAACAATGCGTGATAAACCATGTCAAATTTTGCAATGCACCTCAATTAGCTTATCAGAAAAGTTCATAAATAAGCCACCCAAACAAAATCTATACTCAATTTCTCAGCAAACATGCAAGTCCTTGTGGAAATGTCGAAATAAAAGCCATAAACCTCACAAATTGCAGAAGATGTGTGAGAGACAGAGAGAGAGATAGAAATGGAACCTTGTGTTTGTGATTTTTGGAAATTCTGGTTCGAAGTCCATGAAGCCCAGAGCTGCTCTCAGCAACGCCGTCGACGAGGCTTCAAAATTGGCGGGAAAACAGCGGTACGAGAAACGTGCACAAAATGAAGGTGAGCCCAAATGGGGGATATTTTTTCTGACTTCTCTCACAGAGAGTCAGAGAATTAGGGTTTTTCAAGTTTTTTGTTGAAAGGGTTTTTCAAGTAATTGTACCATTAATTTCTCTATGTGAACGTCACACCACGTCAACATGTTCACATGTTTTGCGTGTCGCTTATTACATATTTGATGTTTTGTTTGTTATGTGGTTATAATTTGGGTGGATTAATAACACAACGTCAATATATTAATCCACCTTCAATATCGACTATATAAATATGAAGTACACTTAAATCAAGCACTCCTTTTTTCCCAAACTAAAATCAAGCACTCCGTTAAGTGTAATAGATAATTTTCATCTTAAAATAATTTTTTTTTCTTATTATAATTGATTATATTTGGCAAGAAATCACTCTTATATATACGAATCTTTTTATCAATATTATGTTATGAGTAATTTCTCTTCGTAGATAGTGAATCAAAATCACTAATAAGTAATATAAATATCCATAAATTATATGGTAGCACTTTTAAGAGAAAACCTAATTGGAATTTCTTTTATACAAATTTATAAATAAACCCAATCCTAGACATATATTTATAAAAAAATCCAAGTACTATTTAAACATAGAAACACACCCAAAATCAACCCCAAAGTCAACTTTTTGGGTGTGTTTATAAATGGGTTTTGTGTGTGTTTATATGTTTAAATAGTGCTTTGGTTTTTTTATAATTTCAACCCCCATTTTGGGTGTTTTAGTGAAACTCCCTTTCTTTTATCCCAAACCATTTCCATCATTTATTGCTCCACAACTCTAAGGGTTCAGCTATTACCTGCGATTTAGAATTTGATGTTTTATCTAAAACACACGGTGCATATTGATTTTGAAGAAGGAAATTATCAATAATCATCAAATTTGATGAACATAAAATTACTAATTGCATGAAGCCACACAAACGATAAAAGAATAAACACCAGGTCTTTAACATAGAATTAAATGATCATGAGACGAGAAATGTTTAAAACATAATGTCAAAAAGTTCATGTTTGAGCCAAACACAAGGAAATTAAGAACTTATCTGAACATGAAAGCAAAACCGATGTACATATAAATTAACCTAGCAACAATTTAAAAAATATATGGGCTAGGCATGTTCAATCAAACAATATATGATCAGCCTACATGGGGTACCGATAGTTGTCCGCATAATTAGTGTAGTGGACAATAGGGTTAACTTTGGGTGGCGATCTTGACTGAAAATATGAATAAGGTGGTGGCTGAATTTGTCCGTAGTAACCATATGGTGGCGGTGACGGTCTATGATACGCCATTGGTTGATAATATGGGTTTGGTGGCCGGTATCCGGGCCTTGGCATCCCATGAAAACTCATATGAGCCGGAATGCCCATAGATGGACGCATAGGCGGCCGATGCTGAGGAGGCATAGGCATGCCCATGCCCATTCCCATGCCAGAAAATCCCTTCCCATTCTTCTTCTTCTTGTCATTTTTAGCCCAAGTGAGAACTCCATGTTGCTTCTTGGGTGCAATACTGCGTTTGCTCTCATCATCCGAACTGCTTTCAGCCTCATCACCATCACAAGAGCAATCTTCGCCAATTTGGATGTTGTACTTAGTAGACGCACCAATATTAACATTGGTTTTGTAGGGTTCTTTCTGGAAGGACCAAAGTTCTGCCTTTTTGTCCATGTTTTTGACTATATTTGTGAGAACCATAGGGTCTATGTCACCTGAAACTTTTAATAATCCTTGTTCTGGATCTATGTTTATGTCCTCCACTCCTATAAAATAAAATAAAAAAGAAAAAAAAGCAAAAAAATTATAAACTAAATAAGAGAGCCAGATGCATGATGAAATCATGAACGGAAAACAATATATTTACCATTGAGTTTCTGCAAATTTTCCTTCAATTTTATTGGACACTTTGCACAACAATAGAGATTCATTTTTATAGTACAAATCTGCAGAAAACATAAATTTGAAATAGTCAGGAATAATATGATATGACCAAAATGCAACTCGAGAACAAATTCAGGAACCATTTAAGTTGAAAACGCTAGAGTAATATATGTTTACATATGCACCAAATACAATAGAAATAAAAGAAAAATACATACCGGAACGGGTGCACGATGTTGCTCCATCAGAATTGCTTCAGATCTTTGTATAGTAGAAAAGAAATAGAAGAAGAGGTATCAGACTAATGGGTTTTGTAGAAATTAAAAATGAAGTTTCAAGATGAATATGTTTTGGATAGGTAAGAAATATATATAGAGAATGTGAAGGATTTATGGGTACTAATTATTAATTGGCTAAAACGCAATTAACGGCTTTGAGTGATTTGTTTTGGTTTCAAGAGATACTTAAGTGTGAAGAAAGCTCAAAATCCTGAATTTAAGAATTATAATTCAGCCAAAAAAAAAATTCCTAAAAAATGAATCCTTTTAACAGGAAAGAATATTAGGTACAAACTAGCTAAAAATGTAATTAAACCAATTATTGTCCTCAACTGCAAAGGACCAGACCAATGGGCAGAAGTTTTCCGATAAGACAAATGATCCTGAGGCAAATTCGTGAATATTGCAAAATATATAATGTCGTTTGTACCCCTCTGAAATTGGCATATGAAATTGGATCTTGGTTACAAGTTGCAACTTACAAGATCGATGAAAAGTAACACTTGGCATATAATTTCTTATGTGTAAATAAATATCTTAAATTACAATCTTCTCCCAATTTCTAGGACTCACTAATACAAATTATCCAATAGCGTCAGTAGCCTGAAGAATAGATAATTGCACCTTCTGATTTCAAAATGTTATATGATTTCTTCAACAATGCACTGTTAGCATTCCCTGCATGATAGCAAGTTTGCTATGATATTATGTCACAACTTTTTTTTTTTATTTTTTTCATTCAAGCGATATGGGATAAGAGGGTATTTCTCACACACAGTCAAAAATGCCATGGGAATTTGAATTTAAACCACGACTTTACAAGTCAATGTTATTTTTCCCTGACGTTGGCAATCTCACAACCTTATTGTTAATTGTTATTGAACCTTATGATTGGCATTATAAATGGAGCTTCATGATTATAAATATTGCCATCAATTTTTCTTAGTTTGGGCACCCACGAGACTTATTTTATATTTATATGCAGATATTCCCCCCACCACAAATAGTTCCTTATTTTTGCTTAAAAATGGCATGTGCCAAACAAGACGCTTTTAGCATTATAAATTGAAAAAGGACAAATAAATAAAAGTGTTTAAGACGCTTAATTACAATAGAAACCCAATTAATTAAGGCAACTGGTGGGGCCCACGCACGACACTCAGGCACTTGTTGCGTGAGGCTTCTCGCAAACGGAGTAAAATCAAGATCTATATTCTTATTGCCTGCCGGCTTTTTACCTGTCCATTCGCAAACCAGGCTTCTCTTTTACCTTCGTATATCAATGTTGGCGATTGAAAAGTTAAAAAGCCAGCCTGAATAACCTTACTCTTCTCTTTGGCCTTTCTACCCCTCATTGTTTTTCATTTTTTACCAATTCCTCCAGCAAATGAGCTCTCCTCCCTCATGAGACTCCGTGTGCTTGTACGAACTACGAAGAAAGGGTAAATCTTGCTACAGTAAAACTTAAAGCAGAATACATGGGTTGTTCTTGAGGGGTAAAAAGGGTAACTAAAATTTTAATACTATTTAATGCTCAACAGTGGGACAAGCGTGTAGCAAGTCGTTTTGGTTGATTCAGAATAGAAAGCTCCGATTTGAAAAGCCGCGAGCTAAAGCTATCACCGCCATGGACGACGAAGAGAACCAAGCTCCACAGCTGGAGAACCAGGCTCCTCCACTGCGAGAGAATCCGTTGAGACTCATCCTTCAGGCAACCGACTTCATAAGCTTGAAACAGAACACTGAATGGCGTACGTTTTTCTCTCTCTCTTTCTCTCTCTCTCTCTCTCACACGCACACACACACACAAACACACAACGTGTTGGTAGGGCAAGGTTTAAAAATGTTGCCTAGGCTCGCCTTAAGGCGAGGCGTTCGTAAATCGCATATTGTTTAGCCAAATGTGCGGAGAGGTTGAGGCGCTGCCGGCTGAAGCGCAACTTCAGCAAAGAAGACGATGTGCTTCCCGACCTAATTTCATACTATGTTTTCAATTGAAACGCATAGTTTCATTTACAAATAGTCTTTGCGTTTTATCCTTGTAGATCTCATGATTCGACTCTTTCTTCTTCCCCCAAACCCCACCCACCCTGAAACCTTCCATCTTCTCAAGCAAATCCCAACTTCAGTCTCAGTTTTTTTTCTCCTTGAAATTCCAAATAATACTAACTAAATATGTGCATTTGATCCAAAAGCATGCTCTCTTTCTTTATTACTACTTTTGTTTGTTTGTTTATGTTTTCCTTCCAGCCACCAAATATGTGCATTTGAGCCAAAAGCTCTGTTGATGTTTCTCTCTGCATATAATTGGAGGGAGAACCCTAAACCCTAAACTGTTTGGGTATGCAGTTTCTGGTGGTATGAGCTTCATCCAATTTTGCAACCCAAATAGCATTAGAGTTCACTTCATAGTAGGCTATTCACTGTTTTTGTGCATTGTTGTGCCATCGTATTGGCATGAGTCTTTCCTACCTTCTGGAGTAGGATCCTCATGGGTGAGTATTACTTATCTTTCATGTATTAGAGAAGTAAAATAACATGATTTTACATCATTATTATTATTTTGATCATGTGCAATGGAGTTGCACTATACTGTATTTTGCTCATCTTCGGCGCCAGGTGCAGTAGCTGCTATCGTCATGGATTACATCGTAACTTTGGGAGACCTGTCATTACGAATAGATAGTGGAAGAGATTGGTGGGCACCTTTGAGGAACAACGGAGATATTAATACCGCTTCGTTCTATTGCTTCCCTAAAAAGGTGGTGGATTTGCTACCGTGCTTAAAATTGGAGGGGGAATGAGAGGGTCATTTACTCTTCTTTGTATAGAAACCACAAATCACAAACAACAACAAAACGTCAGTCATTGTTTTACACACACACCACACTTAACACTTTCCATGCCCTCTCACAGAATGAGTTCTTTTCCCCCCAATTTTAAGCACTCATTTGTGAGAGGGCATGGCAAGTGTTAAGTGTGGTGTGTGTGTAAAACAATGATTGACGTTTTGTTGTTGTTTGTGATTTGGGGTTTTCATACAAAGAAGAGTAAATGACCCTCTCATTCCCCCTCCAATTTTAAGCACGGTGGCAAATCCACCACCTTTTTAGGGAAGCAATAGAACGAAGCGGTATTAATATCTCCGTTGTTCTTCAAAGGTGCCCACCAATCTCTTCCACTATCTACTCGTAATGACAGGTCTCCCAGAGTCACGATGTAATCCATGACGATAGCAGCTGCTGCACCTAGTGCTGAAGATGAGCAAAATACCTGTATAGTGCAGCTCCACTGCACATGATCAAAATAAGAATAATAATGTAAAATCATGTTATTTTACTTCTCTAATACATGAAAGATAAGTAATACTCACCCATGAGGATCCTACTCCAGAAGGTAGGAGAGACTTATGCCAGTACGATGACACAGTAATGCCCAAAAACAGTGAAGAGCCAACTATGAAGTGAACTCTAATGCTATTTGGGTTGCAAATTGTGGGACATGTCAAATGCAATACGTCTGTGGCAGTGAGGGAAAACTACGATGATCTTGGTCCCAACAACATTGCTCTTGCCCTTATAGATGATAACGGCGATCTTATGTCTAACCCAAAGAAGAGTTCTACAATTTCAATTGGAGAACCACCGTCTTCATCACGACACCCCTGTATGTATCAAGCTACTTCTTAATTATTAATTCTGCATTATATTATGACTGTATGTACCATATTATAGCACTGAATGGTATGGAATTAATATGTATGTTGTTGCAGATTACTTATCATGTCGTGAAGGTGAACCAATCTGACTCTAATGTGCGTAATAGAATAAAAAGAAAGTTGGAGGAAATTGAAGGTAAAAATTAATAAATAAACCTCTTTATTATGCAAGTAGTTTGTACAACTGAGTAAGTATATATAACATTCGAATATGTGTGTTTGTGTGTGTGTGTATGTAGGAGCACATTCCGTCTCAGCGAAGCTTTATGAAAGGGGAGGATATAGGTGTGGTGCCAAGATAACAGTTTGTGGGGATCATGTAGATCCAGTCACAATCATTCAGACAATACTTACGGATGCAGAGATTTTGTCCTACAAAATAGAAAAGAACCCTTGTGATGAAGCCTTTAACAACCATATTCAGAATGAAAGACCTGCCGAGGACTTGAAAATTGTCTATTCTAAGGTAAGAAATTAACTAAGACCTTAGCAGCAAATAACCATCTCAAAATCTACATGCACTAATATATACCATGTTATATCTTGATGCTTGATGCTTTGTTGCAGATCCCTTATGTTCTGCAGGTCGTTAACCTGTGTTGTTCGGAACGCCTTAACAGAATAAAGAGAGAGTTGTTGAACAAAACTGACGGTACAAATTATTCAAAAGCTTTATATATATATATAGTATTATATGTTTGGATTTGATTTCAATATACTCATTCAAAATTCAATCTAACATATACCCCTATACATAACTCTCAACTATATATTGGTACGTACGGGTTTGATTATATGAGTTTTTCAAATTTTGGGTTTGCATACATATAGGAATAAATTGCGTGACAGTAGATTATCATGAGCGGAGGATAGCAGTTTCTGGTGATCATGTAGATCCAGCCACACTGGTAAAGACAATAGAAAAGTATGCACAGATTGAGCCCCACAGAAATGCCAAGGACAAACCTGTTGCTGCAGCAGCACAAGGATTCAAAAACAAGAAAAACTTCCAATTTGAGGTAATTAAGAAATCAACCGAGAAAAACTCTAGCTTACATACATAGTATATCGTATTACTCCTCATTTTCATTTTATTTCTCATAATAACCATGCATTAATGTGTCTATACACATGCTCCTTGCAGACTTGTGTTGTGAAGGTTCCAAGTTGTTGGATTACTTATTATTTTGAGGCAATACAGAAAAATTTGTTGCAGGAAATAAATGGTACAAATAAACTCTTTCATAATTATTAATTAATAATAATGCTGCAAATATATATATATGGAGGTTCCGTTTGATATTAATATAGTTTTTACTTTTCTTGTAGGAATAAAATCCATCACCATGAATGCATGCAAACGCACGATAGCAGTTTGTGGTGATATTGTAGACCCAGCCAGCCATAGTCATAGAGACAATATCAAGGGTTTGTAAGGCACGTCGTACAAAGCTTGTGTCCTACGACAAGAAGAATTCAAATCCTGCTGCAAATCATCTTGCACAAGGTCGAACGATCAAGAATAATGATCACTTCATTCAAAACAACACAAAATTATCCCCTAATTATAACAAGGTAATTAAGATTGCAATTTCCAGCTAAACATCACCATTATAATCCTTCATTCAGTATATCAACAAATATATATATTAATTAGCATGCATGCATTCTTAATTATTCCCTGATTATGTATAACTAATGATTTGATTAATTTCAATCGAACTCAAAGGATGCTATTGTTCCTGTGTCAATGGAGAACCGCAGTACTACTGAGGTTGCTCTTCCGTTGATGAAGAAGAACCGCTGTTTTGATGGTCCGGTGGCATGTCTTGCTACGCCTCACTCACGGCCTCTTCATTTTATGACTAAATTTAATTATATTATAATTAAGTAATACATTTTCTTGCAATGCAGACTTGTGTTTTGAAGGTACATTGTCCAGGTTGTCTTGACGAAATAACGGAAACGTTCGTGCATTGCAAATGAAACTCTTTTTTAGTTGTGTAAATGTTGCATGCGAGTTTATATTACTCATCAAAACTCTTCTTAGTACTTATTATTTTATTCAATACTCATATTTATGTATTTATTTTCTATCTTTTGGGTTGTAGGAGTAGATTTCGTCTTCAGCTTCTCAAAATATGGACCTCATGATTGGGAAGTAAAAGTTTTTGGTGATATAGATCCACTCACAATCACGAACACAATATTGACAAAATACAAGAGAACAGTTACGCTTTCGGCCTACGAGGACTTTCGTCGTCCCCAAAAGAAACCAGCTGGGGTAAGAATTAACAAAGACTAGACTGTGGTGCTCTTAATTAATTATACTTTGCATTATACGTTTTTAACTAATTAATTACAAAAGTGTTGCAAGTAGTTTCCACATGCTTTGATCTAATATAGAAAACTATCTTTGTTTTGAACAGATTTTGCAGCGACTGGTTTCCGTTTTCCAAACTTTTTGCGACGACTTTTGACTTCTTGGATAATTACGTCCGGACATCCACATAGGAGAATTTATATATATATATATATATATATATGGATTTAATATATATAGTATATAGTAATGTAGCCTTAATTTTTATTACTAGCTATAGTACATATAAGTAACTTTTGTTATTTAAAGATGGATTGTAATTGTCTTTTACCTTTGAAGAAAAACAACTTTAGCTTTTAGTCGCGTATGTCTCAGCCCGTGTCACAAGTACCAAGGGTGGGTGGATGCTATCCAAATTTCTATGCGCACACACACGTCAATTGAATTGAATTGAATTTTTTGATAAGGGTATAATCTTTTAAACTACTCTAATGTATATGGGAATGAGATCGAACTCAAGTGCAAAAGGAAGAATAATGCTTTAGTTAATTGACTTAATTCACATATTAAATTTATTTTAAAATAAACGATGACAAATTGGTGAATTTTACTTAAGTAGTCATAATTTAATATTCAGAAACGTCTAAAATCACAGAAGTAATTTTGTCAGCACTAGTTACATGCATACAATGGCGGTCCTAAGGTTTTGGAGGCTCTAGGGGAACTACAAAAATGTGGCCTTCTACTCTCTATGTATATATTTAAGCGATTTTTTTTTAAAGTTAAAAAATATATATATATATATATAATTATACCATAAAATACGTATTAATAATTATAAAAAAGGTTGTTAACATGTATATAAAGTGTATTAACTGTTAGGGACGACTCCTTGGGTTGCGTGATTGGTATGCTTTTCCAGATTCTCAACCTTCCTGATCCAAACCATGCGTGGAGATGAACCAAGAAGGTAGAGTTTCTTTGATCAAGGACTGAGTATAACTAACGGACCAAAATTATACATCAGAATCACAATCTTCTCCCAACATTAGTTACTTTCTACGACTAACTAGCATAATAGTCAGCAGTCTATAATCTAACGCTGTCTATAATATTAGATAGCAAGCTAGGGATTGTGAGACATGTCAAACGCAAAGTGTACTGCTCTGGCAGTGAGGGAAAACTACGATGATTTCGGTCTCAACTCAACAATACTGCTCTTGCCCTTATAGATGACACATACATCGAACATAAAAGTTCATGGTGATATTGATCCTCTCACAGTCACAAACACAATATTGACAAAATATAAGAGAACAGCAACGCTTTTGGCGTACAAAGACTCTCGTCGTCCCCAAAAGAAACCAACTGGGGTAAGAAACACCAAGCTGTGATTAATTAATTATAAAAATGTTGCAAACTTGCAAGTAGTTTCCAACTACTTTGATCTAAATGATAAAATTATCTTTGTTTTGAACAGATTTTACAGCCACTGGTTTTCACTTGCAATCATATAAACTACGAACACAGGCGGGTATGAAAATTAGCATCAACTGGCTACTAATTTCCAAATATCATTGTTAGCACTTTTACCATGACATGTTTTTGGCTTCTCTTGCAGTTCATGGACACTTGGTAATTGTATTCTTCCGATGCTTTGTTTTGAGGAGAACCAACATGTATTGGTGGTGTTGATGGGTGAGGAGGGATGCCTAGGGTTTTGAGGTTCTCTTGGATCTCTTTGCGGGAAGAAAATAGGCTACTGATTTAGTTCGACGACCTTGCCTTAATCCTCACGGTTTAGTCTTTTTTGAAATAAAATTTGTTGTTACTAACTAATAGTATCTATAAGTACTCTTTGTCATTTAAAAAGGCGAGAATCTCAAGTATATTCAATTCAAGATTCGGACAGAGTTCACCTAAACTAAGTTAATATCTTGAAAGATTTCGATCAAGTAATTACTTTTTTCTACATAATTGTCTTTCTTTACATGCGCATTATGAAATCAGAAGATCGACATATACAATTGGATTGTTCTATTTTCCTAATTTCTAGTTAATTCTCAAACACCCATTTTAAGTTTTTAAGGAAATTACTTTCACATTCCTCCTAACAAGTACGTACGAATACCGCGAAAAGCAAACAATTTTTAAATTTTTATTTTAGTGAAAAATACCAAAAATGGTACAAGATTTTCAATTCATGGAGATCCTCCTAATCTATACTTGACCTAACTTCTAATCAAGTAACCTATAAATGTCACCACTATCTTCTCCCAAATCAATTTTCATTACAAATCCAAGTCCGAAGTTTTTGCCGACTAATCAGCACTAGTTTTTATAGCTTTAGGGTTCTTTGCTTTGGACTTGTGAGGGAGACGTACAAAATCTCAAGCTCTCATCAAAGAGACTGCACTTGCAATGGAGAACCACCCTGCTGATGGTCCCGTATGTCTCTCTAGCTAGGGCTACCTTCTCTTTCATTTTACGATTAATATAACAAAATTAATATCTTCTTTCTTGCAGACTTGCATTTTGAAAGTGAGTACATGTTGTTTGGGGGGTTTTCGGCTATGGCCTCCCCACTTCACCAAGCTATGGCCCCCTAAGTTCATAAAAAAGAAGAAAGTAATTACATGTTGCAAGGGATGTGCTACCAAAATAAAGAAGAAATTGCAGAAACTTAACGGTATGAAAACTAACTCTTCTGTTTCAATTTTTGTGCCTTGCATTTTTGTGACATAAATACCAACTATATATAGAAAAAATAGAAAAAATTTGCGGTATTGGTTTGATTATTAATTTTTCAATTTTCAATTGATTTTTGGGACGTTCGATTTGTGTATACGTAGGAGTAAATTCCATCACCATAGATTATGAAAAAGGGATGGTAGCAGTTTCTGGTGAGGCAGATCCAGCCACAATCTTAGTGACAATTGCAAAGCTTAAGATTAGGACAGAGCTTGTGTCCTACAAGAAGGACCCTCGTGCTGCCCAAAAGAAAAAACAAGCACAACGATTGAAGAACACTCAAAATCATCATCACCACCCCAAAGCCAAGGACACGAAAAAGATCATCGATCATCACAATGATCAGAATCATGACCATTCAAATTCTGATTCTGATTCTGATTCTGATGATCAGATTGATGGAGATCATCATGGTCATAGTGGACATAAAATTAAGAAGCCAGCCAATGTTAATGGTCCATTTGTTGCATCCCATGGCAAGGGCAATTTCCCCAAGCCTAAACCTCTTGGGCCACAAAACAATTGGGCCCGAGGGATGTACAGAAGGCCACCGCCAGGTCCACCGCATGCATTTCCACTGCCACCACGGCCACCAATGCCACAACATGCATATGGTGGTTATGGTCACCACTCGAGCATGGCACCGCTGCCACGACCGCCGCCACATGCATATGGTGGTAATGTTCACCACTTGAGCATGGCACCGCTGCCACGACCACCACCTCCATTGCAAACGTATCCTTATCCTTATTATCATCGAACAAAGGAACCGCCGGTTGGCAACTCAATGCTCCATTATTTCAGCGACGATAACACTAGCACTAGTGCTTGCACCATAATGTAAGGTGTTTGCGTATGTTATTATTTATTTTGTTTTCAAGAACAAATTGCATCTGTTCGACTCTGAATTTGTTTTTGGAGATGAAAGTGTATGTACCGGTACAATAATGATACTTTGTCACATATGTTATATTTCTAAATTGGAATCATGATCGTATATTGACATGATTTTAATTTAATATATTGTGAGGATGAAACAACATTTCGATGCAAATATTTTACAGATTTGTAATGTTGAGGAGTTTATACATAGATTCATTGCTTTCACTCTCTCTCTCTCTCTTCATGTGATTCTGCTGGTATGTAAACTTGCTATTCCTTTTGGGTAGGTTAGGTCTAATTATTAAGTACATGTATGTCCCGTGAAATTGGTACGTAATCACGGTAAATAATTAAGAATTATCAATTTCCATTTTCTAAGCAGTTTGTGACTTAGGCTAACTATTGATTTAGTTATGTGACTGCATTATTTTGTTATGTAAACTGATTTATAATGTAATGCGGGATAGTTGCGGGATGTGAGTGGCCAATTAATTACATATTGTTGAATGACTACTCACGTCCCACAACATTCATCCCGCATTTGAGAATTTCTGCAATTAGCAAGCATGCAACAGCAAAGTCACACTCCTCCCGTGCGTGAGCTATTCAAGACAAGAGGATTGGGCTAAATATTGACTGAAATTACCAAAAAGTAAAATACTGGGCCTATGACTCTTTGTGAACCCAAAAGAAAATAAAAAAACTAGGCCTGTGTTCTTTATTAACCCACAAAAAAAGAAAAATATTGGGCCTGTGGCTCTTTGTGAACCCAAAAGAAAGAAAATTACTGTGCCTGTGGCTCTTGAATCTGTCTTCATCAATCATGAGGGAAAAAAGAAGAACAGTCTGTAACTTTGACAAGTCTGGAGAGAACTTGTTCAATAATGTTTCGATACGTGTAACATTTCAGATAGTCAGCAAATTGTTCTCCAGGGCAAGTACTGCTAGCTTCCTAATATATCAGTGGAGCTCTCTCACATATTGATTTTGTGTGTGTGGCTCTGAATCTCTGCTTCTCTGAGTAAAGCTATGTCGGGGCCTCAGTGCTGTGAAAACCCACCAACCCTTAGCTCAAGCTCCGGAGCTGGTTCAGTGACTGAAATTGGAGGCTTAAAAGCCTACGTTACTGGCCCTTCTGATTCCAAGCAGGCCATTCTTCTCATTTCTGATGTATATGGTAATTACCCATTTCACCAATTTTCTTTCTTTCTTTGTAATTTTGATGAAGTTTCTTTCTTTTTTGCTGCTATTGTTTATCACATACCAATTTGGGTTTTTTTGTCTCACATCTCATCTGCTTTTGTGATCTGGGTGGTAGTTAAATTATGGTTTCCATGCTTAGGTTTTCAAAAATGGATTCTTTTTCCTTTGTGTTCTTTTTGTACATGTATAATATTGATGCTCAACTTCTAAGTTGATCAGTTACATGGTTATTCCTTTCTGTTGGTCCAAATACTTTCTTTATAGTAAGTTTTTGTACATGTTTAGAGCTTTTTCAATTCCGCTTGGTGAGTTGAAATTTTAAGTTTTGACAGTATATTTATTTGTTTTGAAGGATTTGAAGCACCAAACCTAAGGTATGCCTACTTTCTCAACTCTGCATCCTCGTTTGTTAATGGTACATGATGGATATCTTAGCACCTTACATGAAAAGCCTAACATGATTTCTCCCAATCCCCTTCCTTTTTGAAAAATATTAGCTGCAGCTTATCTAGCTACTGAATTCTGATGGATACTCTTTGTTGCCTACTCTGGTCATGATCATTTACGTCTGCATAAAGATAAAAATAATTTTTTTGAAATGGGTTGTTTTAGTTAGGGGCAGCCATTTATAAGAGAAGTTTTATTTTATGGACCCTGGGGGGTTTACAGTTGTTAAAACCCTCTCACCAAATGAAATGACAATTCTCCGCCAAATGTGTAAAAACTTTATATTTGATGCTGCACTTCCAAGCCCCTTATCACTCAGTCCGTGAAACGTATATTTGTCTACGCCATTTCTGAAACCTCATGATAAGTGAATTTGTTGCTTTGTTAACAAGAGTTAATCTGCTTTAACAACTGGACTACTCTTTGTTTTGACATTTATTTCCCATCCTTTCATTACTCGTTTTCATTTTTCTTGAACTCACTGCTGTTTCTGTAAAGGAAGCTTGCCGACAAAATAGCCAGTGCTGCTGGATTCCATGTTGTGGTTCCAGACTTCTTTTATGGAGATCCCTACGTACCGGACAATGCTGAGAGGCCTGTATTAGTTTGGATACAGTCTCATGGAACAGTTTGTTTCTGAATCTTTTTTATTTCCCTTATCTTTAAAGTGTAAACTTGCTGAATGTGTAATCATGTGCTAAAAGTGTTGCTATTTTCTTCCCCCACCTCTTTCTTTAAGGGCAAAGGATTTGAAGATGCTAAACCTATAATTGCTGCTCTAAGGAACAAAGGGGTATCGAAGATAGGAGCAGCAGGATTCTGTTGGGGTGGTAAGACTCCTACTACACTTTTAGAGTAGGATCATATACCGTAGAAATTTATTTTTTAGGTTTCACTAGTTGTGCAATTACTGTTAAATTAACCAACAACTCTTGGTTGTTATTCAGCCAAGGTGGTTGTGGAGCTAGCAAAGTCTGATTACATTCAAGCCGCAGTGTTGCTACACCCTTCCCTTGTCACAGTTGATGATATTAAAGGTATGTATTTTCACTGCAGAATGAAACTGCTGTGTATGATAAATATGGCCAAAGGAAGACTCTGCTTCTAGTGTCTTGGGCTGCACTACTGCACTGCACTCTTGTTGGCTTCTTCTGGTGTTTGAAGTTACTAATACACCTTTTACTGTTTTTTTTCTTCTTCTTTTGTTTCAGAGATTAAGGCTCCAATAGCCATATTGGGTGCTGAATTTGACAAGATCTCTCCACCTGAACTCCTGAAAAAG
Organism: Prunus salicina; assembly: GCA_020226455.1. NCBI lineage: Eukaryota > Viridiplantae > Streptophyta > Magnoliopsida > Rosales > Rosaceae > Prunus > Prunus salicina. Next base: position 24,751,378 of record CM035347.1, read on the forward strand.
TACGAGGAGGTTTTATCCTCTAAGCCTGAGGTAAGCATCTCCCAACTTCAGAAAGTTAATATATTCGAAGTGAAATTCATTAATAAAACACCTAAATGGAAGTCTTTGTATCATAAATTGTCATGGTCTTCCAGTTTCAGAAAGTTAGGGCCTGTTTGATAACCATTTCAATTTTAGTTTTTAGTTTTCATTTTTTGTGCTAGAGTATATAGGAAAAAGAGGGAGAATGGAAGTGAGAATGAGAGTGAAGATGGAATTGAGAGGGAAAATGAGAAGGGAGGATAGGAGGGAGGATTAACAAAAATGAAAATAAAAACTAAAAACTGAAATCTATTTGAAATTGTTTTCACTTTTGTTACTCCTCCCTCCCATCCTCCCCTCTCATCCTCTCTCCCAATCTCATCATCACTCCCATTCTCACTCTCATTTTGTTCTATACTCTAGAACAAAAAATTAAAAATTAAAACTAAAAACTAAAAACTAAAAACTAAAAACTAAA